>OZ018322.1:166349008-167549008 GCA_963969495.1 Ceratothoa steindachneri | reverse complement strand
ATGTTACTCGCCCATCCAGTATCCTGCGCATCATTCGATTATAGTTACTACAGGCAGTAACTAAACCAAAAGGTAGGCGCTTAAACTGCAAAAGGCCTTTTTCTTCTGTGGGAAATGCGGTGTATTTCCGGACACTATCCTTAAGGGGAATTTGATAGTAGGACTTACACAAGTCTATTCTAAAATAAACTTGGCCTCTTCAAATAGATGTAGGCTCTGGTCTATCAAATATATAGACCAGAAAAACTGTTACGGCGTTCAGCTTTCTAAAGTCTACGCACATGCAAAAAGACTGATCCGGCTTCTGACCATAACAATGGGAGAGCAATAATCCGACGTGGAAGGTTCAATTATTCCTAACTTTAGGACATATATCTAATAGGCTCCTGTGTGATTAGGGCTATATCATCCTCAAAATAAAAAGAGCAACCAGGCTTCTCACAAATTACATCGGGAAATTCAGCTAACAAAAGAGCCAACTGCGTCTGCTGAAGGGGTTCCAACTGGGAGTTTAAATCGAGTTCCGGGGTAGAGTTTACACGGGAACTGGGGAGCGAAGGGAGAGGGTAGTTTTTCTTCGCTTTGACACATACAGTTTGGATTAAATTAAAAGACTCGGATGGATAAGAGGCTTCCATTACTGACTCTTTGTCAAGGGCAATTATATTGTTAATGCATGCGTGGCGGTGATAGCGCTTAAGCATATTCACATGAAACAATTTTTCCCCTGAAGGGGTCTGTATTATGTAATCTACGAGATCGCAAGCTTCTAGGATTGAGGAAAGGGCCTTTCCATTGGGACAAGAGCTTGCTTGTCTCCGTGGGTAGGAGGAGCAGCACCTCTTCACCGGGATTGAATCACCTTTCTTTGGACCTAACGTCAAAATAAGTCCTATATTTTTCTAAATTTAAATCCTAATTTTTGTACGCTAGATCGGTACATTCTTCTAAGCGGTTCCGAAAATCTAGCACGAAGAATACGAGGACTTGAACTTCTCATCCAGGCGGGGATTAGAAAAAAGTTCATTCGAAATTCTCATTGGTCCGCGTACATTTCGGCCATACTAGAGCTCGAAAGGGGCAATTCCCGAAGTTATTTGGGGGATTTCTCTGCAGGCGAACAGGGCAACCGCCAAGTATCGATGTCATTCTTGGGGCTGAGCATGGCATAACTTTTTCAGACAGGTCTTCAGAGTGCCATTCAACTTTTCACAGACGCCGTTAGCGGTGGGGTGAAAAGGGGAAGTGAACGAGGGCTTGATCGTAAGGAGATTGCCGACGTGTTTCATTATCTCAGAGGGGAACTGTCTATCTCTTTCGGACAAAATCTCCTTTGGGATGCTGACGCGGGAAAAGATAGAAATAAGGGCCTCTGCACGTCACGCTCTCAATTTTTTTAAGCGGGACTGTGTGGGAAATCTCGTTGCAAAGTCAACCAGAGTGAGGACGTACGAGTATCCTTCGCTAGACGGGGGGGGGGGGGATGAATTGGGCCAATTAGGTCTATGGCTACTCTAAAAAATGGCTCCGTTCCATTTGGTGTCTTCTGGAGGGGGGCAGGTGATATTCGTCTTTTTGATGTAGTCTTCTGACAAATGTCACACGACCTGCAAACCTAGGTAAGTTCTTTGGCAGCACCAGGCCAGAAGAAATAACGGAATATACTCTGAGACGTTTTGTTGTGATTGTAATGACCAGTCATTAATCCATCATGTGTGATTCGGAGGACTTGGTGAGCATGGGACCGGGGAATACACAACGAGCGAGTGGGGACTTTACCCTTAGCCGAACTGGAGCGATAAAGGACTCCGTCACTAATGAGGTAGGCGACTTCCCTTTGACCACGTTCGTCACTTCTCGCTTTTTCCCAAAAGGACTGAAGAGTGGGGCATTCATTTTGAGCGCTTGCAAAAGTCTCGCTTTGAAGTGCTGCAAACTCTGTAGCATAAGGGAGTTCTAAAGACACTGGAGGAACAGTGTCCTTTAGCGCTTGGGCCTTCGTGATGACGGGCTGAGCCACGGGATTAGGAGAGAGCTGCTCGCTCTGGCCGATCAACGCGGCACCGAATTTAATGGGGGCTGCTATCTCTTCGGCTTAACCAGTGAAGTACGCGCATTCAAGATAGTAGCGGACCACGGGGAACCGATCTGCACGTCTCAAGTAGTCATGGACTACTGCGAATTTATCGTGGTCGGGAGAAACTGGAGGGAGTAGCTTTTCAGAGACGACCAAACAAGTGAATCCGGTGTCTCTTACGAGGGTTGATACTCGGCACCCATTAACACTTCTATTTTCAAACTCAACCACACCGAGGAAGCTTTTGTCGAAAACGAAATTAACTTACTTCCCCGGGAGACTGCTTGTTGGGGAAGCTGTTGGCGTTTCAGGGCGAATGGGCGGATGAGAGAGAGAGAGAGGGGCACTTATTTGGTGGATTTGATGACTAGGAGCAGAAGGAAATTGGGAGTTTTGGGGACAGTGGGTCCTCACATGGCCGAGAACTCCGCAAGAAAAACAAATTATGGGCTTACGAGGGTGATCCAACGCTGGGGAATTATTTATGAGGGGCTTAATATCTTTCGATTCTGACGAGGAATGGTACTTGGGTTTAAAGGGACCAGGTACCTTCACAAACTTGGGCGAATTCTTCGGGGTAAATTTGGAGAGGTTATTTTTACTTTAGGGAGATGGAGGATGAGATTTTTTGGAGTCTTTCAAGTAAAGATGGTGGCTTGATGCGTGCACATCCGCTTCTTCTATGCATTCATTGAAAAAATATATATACGTCTCTCCTTCACGAATGCGCGGATTTCAGAGGGTAGTGCAGCCATCAATTGATCCCGTAGAAGGAAATCAATTAGGGACTCTTAGTCGCAGTTGACTTGAGCTGAGTCCAACCAGAACAGAAAAGTTCTTTGGAGGGTAAATCCAAATTGACCGTATGTCTGGCCGGAGATTATTCACGCCTGGGGAACTTTGACCTATAGTAATCGGGATTCATATTAACCGCCGATAATAATTCGGACTTGAAGGAGGATTAGTCGAGAGTAGCCTCGGCCGGGAGTGTAATGAAGATTGCTCGGAGGTTAGTATTAAAAGGAGAGGAAGTAGTCGAGCGATTCCATCAGCTTCAATATCCCAGTGGTTCACTTCGAAAATTTTCTCTAAGTGAGTTAAGTAGGCGCTAAAATCATCGCTGTCCTTAAACATTGGCAACTTTACCAAAGGGGTTTAGGGGGATTCATTTCTCGAGCTAAAAAAAGGGTCTCCAAATGATTCTTGCTCAGCTCACGCTCATGCTGACGAATTCTTTCTCTTTCTCTCTCTTCAGCTTCTCTTCGTTCTTTTTCAGCTTCTCTTAGTTCTTTTTCACTTCTCTCTTCAGCTTCTCTCTGTTCTCGTTTTACTGCCTTTTCATTCCTTTCTTCTTCTTGAACATATGCAACTATATCCTTGCCTGACAACCCAAGGATCTCTCCGGGTTGATGGAAACGCTCAAATGAGGACATCTTGTTAGTATAAATGCGTGTCTGACCGCTCGACGCACCTAAGGAACTTATGGAAAAGAATATGAAGCTTTTGAGATTTTGTTACACAAAGATTGCACGTAATAAAGAAAATAATTCAAAGCTTATTTTCTATGTGACCAATGATCATAGACCTTTAATCCTACATGGGGATTAGTAGCTTTTTTGAGGGGAGATCGTCCCCCCGCCCTGAAAAAAACCCACACACACAACGGAAATAAAATTGGGAAAAAAATGGTCACCACAAAAAATTATCAATTAAAAAGAAGAAGAATTTGTTCCACTTTCTTTAGATATCCTTGAACGTACTTGGCAAACTGATTACTGAACAACTTAACTTAGTGGGGAGGGGGGGGTAACTTGAAAACAAAATGTTCTTTCAAACAAAAAATAACCAAACTTCCTCTGCCACCAGATAAAGTTAAGGATAGTGATTAAGAATCTGGGTTTTTCACTAGAAAAAGTACCAAACTATACCTGATACCAGATAAATATAATGGTATATATATATATATATATATTAATGTCGAAGTATACCTGTGTAGAATAGCTCGGCGCTCAGAGTTTTACACAAGAACGGGCAGACACGGGGGCGATTAATAAAGAGTGCGAATTACGGTTGACCGGGTTAAGATAAATGGCTTGCCATGTTGCAGTTCAAAGGATATATAATGGTATATATATATATATATATATATATATATATATATATATATTAATGTCAAAGCATACCTGTGTAGAATAGCTCGGCGCTCAGAGTTTTACACAAGAACGGGCAGACAGCTTACCACAGGCCACTGGAGATATGTCTGGGCGATTAATAAAGAGTGCGAATTACGGTTGACCGGGTTAAGATTAATGGCTTGCCAAGTTGCAGTTCAAAGGATATATAAAGAAAATACCCCAAAATATAATTTCAATACATATGGAAAAAGGGGGGCAATTTATATATATATATATATATACAAAGGGAGAACAAATTACTCATGGTAGTTAAATGAATTAAGTGAAGATTAACGAGGTAATCTGGGGATGACCATACACGATCGCTTTACCTTCATGCGTGGGCGAATTGGATGGGGGTGGAAGACATAATGCAAGAAGAGATAATGCAACATAATGAATGAAATAATTTTCCCTAAGTTCAATTTTTATGTTTAGCCATGGCTAGAAAACCGCTAACTTGGAACCTCTAGTACTTTCCATACAATCCAGTTCCATCAATCGTAAAGGGGAATTAGTCTCTTGGAGGAGCTAAGGGCGTAGATGCATGTTGATTGGCTGGCTTTAGATAAACGTCTAATTTAGGGTTTGTTCGTATGTTGGCAGATATATGTAAAGTTTCGTGTGTGACTAGTCTTGTAATCATTATGAGATTAGATTACTGTGGCTTGAAAGCTGCATGTTGCGTGAGATATCTCTTTTGGGCGCGTATGTATTTGTTCCTCCCATTGTTATTTTTGAAACCTGAATAGTAAAAAAAATTGGTTGTCTTTCTGTGTGTTCTAATATCTGTCCAGTAGTGGTTATTTTATTTGATTTGGAAGTTTGGCACTATAGACGTTGATTTAAGGTTGAATTTGGGATGACAGTCTAAGACCTTTTAGTATTTAAATGTCTGTAGGAGGCTAAGAAGATCGAAGTTTGATACTGGCATTATAGGCTAAATGGTAATTACTGGCACTACGTACAGCCTTGGCCAAAATTATGGAGCAGGTATGAAAAAAAGAGAATACGAACGAACCTCACTCACATAACAATTGTAAACAATATAATAAACGGTCGAGTATATACTATCTATAATTAGTATTTTTTATGTTTTCCTTTTGCTTTTATAACCGCTTTAATGGGTTTTTGCATATTGTGCATAAGTGGTTGGGGCAACCTTCTGCCATTCAGTGTAGCTGGTGCGTTTCTGGCAGCAACAAACAGATATTAAATTGCACATTGATAAGGTTATTAGAAGCTGGACTCAAATGATGTCAGGCTAGAAAGAAACCGTGGTTGTCTCAGGCGAACAAGAACAAGTAATTGTCTCGTGCAAAAGAGCATGATGATTAGATTTATAATGATTGGGCTCTCCACATTAGTTTTCACCAATTTATTACGCTTGTACACATTTTTATTAGATCCCCAAAATCATCAGTAAAATTTGTATTTCTCCGCAGATCTTTGGAACCCCTGGAGCTCTTCATGTTCTTATGAGCTATCTGATGATCTTTTGAGAAACTTAATGATACCCGTTATAGATAATGTTAGCCAATACTTTCTCTGAGAGTATTACAAAGGTGGGAATTAGAATACCATTCCCTCAAATTAAAACTGCCTTCTTTTAATACACCTCTAACCTCTTTATAGAAAGACGTTGTCTTTCTCAGAAGAAAATGTACATGCCAGGTTACCCACATAAAGACGTTTATAAAAGGTACCAATGTATCTACCTCCTTTTGTTTGCATTAGTTGCATTACGGAAGCGTTCAGCAAAAAATGGCTGCTAGAGGAACCAAAGAAAACTATTCTATATCTAAAGGTTATCAACGGAGTATCTGGTTGTGGCGGATTTTTTAGCCATAGAAACTGTGCAGTCTTTGTCTTCCCTCTTTCAATTGATTTGAAGAAATGCCTTCTCAATATCTGCAATGCATGCAAATGGGTGTTGCTAAATCTAATAAGGATATGGTAGAAGTTGTTAATCAACGAAAGACTAGGATTCAGGCAATCATTTAGACTTATGCTACCAGCTGAACAGTCAAAAACCACGCGTAGGGGAGTTGTTTGTGAATATTTACGTATGCCGTGGTGTGCTAAAGTGTATTTTTGCTCCCTCTATGTTAGGAGAATTTGACCTCACTTCCTCTATGTATCCCGTTTCAAGTTTGCCTGGAAAATATCATTATAAACCTACAAAAGTGAAGAGTTATCCCTCCTCAATTTGGCTACCATATTTAGTAGACTGGACTTTGCTATGCCATAATTATTAGGGAGATTAGGGTGAATTGTTTTTCATGGTAGCTCCACAACTAATCTACCATCCTTGATCTCCGCAGAAGCCTTAAAAGCTTTGTAAACCTTTTCTTCTGCAACAGACGAAGTTTTAAGGAGAAGTCCCAATGAATCCATATCCCATATGACCTGGATATCATCTTTGGGTGATATAACCATTGGGTCATAGAGTTCCTCAAGGTCTTTTATGCTTGCCTTTAATACGGCTACTCCCTTTGTTAGGAAATTAGAGGTTTCACTAACGGTAGGTAAAGGACCGACAGGCATAGCACCCAAATTAGAGGTTAAGCAAGTTACATCTTCCCTATGAACTGTTTCATTTACAAATTCATGGTAGAAATCTCCACCTACCAAAAGTGATATATTTGAAGCCAAATCACCTGAATGCGGTTCGGCGAGTTTCACCTTTAATTCAGCAATTATTGCCTTTGCTTTGCTCAACCCAAGCATATAAAAGTCATCAGGGACCTTGTCGATTGCCAGAGCCTTAATATTTACTGGTCGGTCATTAGTTATTACATTACAAAATACCTCGTCGTATACCTTTCATAGGCCTTGTTGGTTAAACCCACTTAGAGTAAAGTTGCGTATATGTATATATGAAAAGATAGGTGGATAATATATATATATATATATATATATATATATATATATATATATATATATATATATAAATATATATATATATATATATATATATATATGTATATATATATATATATATATATATATATATATATATATATATATATATATATATAATGAGAATAGAGGAGTCACGCGTTAGATTCTAATATAGTAAAAATGAGAATAACCAACCGGCAACACTAAGAGTGGTATATTTCTATATTTATCTATAAATTAACGAGAAAGATATAGAAGTCAAACAAAGAGCAAGAAAAAAATGGGAAATGCGCAGAATGAGAATAATGAATTTGATCTAATATAAATGTCAGTGTCGTGGTATGAAATTACATTATATCAATACCATATTATATCTATAGGGGAGGGACCAATAACTTAAAGGCGAACCGACAAGGGACGGAACGCCACGAGTTTCAACGTGCGGAACAGCGAGAAACAGTGCAACGAGGTCAGGTAAAATTTGGGCAATGGCAAAGCTCAAGGTTATTTAAAGAGGCATGTACAAAAATATAATTTTATTTACATAAAATAAGAGAATTAATGGGCAAAATTACATCGGTAACGAAGGGAAAATTGCAGAGTTTTGCGTCAGACTCTGAAGTTAAAAATTAATGTATTACAGAAGGAGACTATTCAAATGGGGAGGATTAACTCAATTGGGTTGCTGAAAGGGGAGAAGGGTTGGCTTACGGAGGATTCCGGGTAAGACGTCAGGGTAAGGCTTCACGGATGTCTTCTGAGCGGGAAGTTGACGTGATGACGGTTCTCCAAAAGGGAGGGGGACGGTAACGTCCGGTCCAGGGGAGAGTATTTCGGCCACCCGAAAACGAGGGGCGAAAGAGGAGGGCTTCGATAGGAGTTGATGAGTGGAGTCGGAAAAATCGCTCGGTAGCGATCGTTAAATAGAATTACCACACTGGCTGGGTTAATTCCAAGACACAAAAGTTCAGCCGTCACTTTGCTTTGTCGTTAGCACCTGACTTGGAACTAGGGGAAACTTCTTGGGTTGGGCGAGACTCCTCAACTCTGTGTCTCCCACCTGGAAGACGAGCCCTATATATCCGAGGATCCCTCCGCGGGGGTGGGGGAAACAGCGCTACTCTCGAAAGGCCTCGAATCTTAACGCCGAGGCGATTCTAACCCGCCTAAAGGTGGTCCGTGGTGGACGCGGTTCGAGGCTACCACTTGTGGATGGGGGCGGGGGGCGAGGCTTACCTATTTAAGCCTAACCAAATTCTAGAAACTTCTCCAGCGCATGGATGTCACTTCCGTGCTGCAAAAGAAATTGCACGTGGAATTCCCCCGCAGTCAGTTTAGATTAATTATATATTCGAATAAATATTTATATAAATTTGAGTTGGAAATTATGGAATGATATATTATATATCTTTAATATAAGATTTGGTCGATTTTATTTACAGGATGTATGATATATTTAATGTATGGATGGATGAATTTGGGAATAGTTTTGGACACAGAATAATTGCTCGAATTATAATCTCAAGGGGACTTTGTCTGACGATGACGAGAACACGAGTGGACTATATTTGTCAGCGAACTTGGGGCGAGGTAGGTTGATGCTGATTGGTCGGTTTAAATACTTCAGACAAGGATTTGGATTGGTTGAAATATATATCGAACAACGTATAGGATAATTATTATCGGACGATACGTAGGGTAAGTTTTGTTCGAAATGGTACGAGTTATATATGATTGGAATTGTCGTACATGGATATGAATTAATGGAAGAAAGATGAGTAATCTATCATACGGAGAATTATATTTTTGTATGAGCTAGCATGGATGTTAGCTGCTACAATAGATATCGTAACTTTACGACAAACGTTAGTTGCAAGCACTTTGCTAAATTTTTATTAATGAAAGTTTTAAAAACCTTGGTCAAATAGAACCTTGGCATAGGTTTGTTTCTTAGACCCTGCCACCGTTGCTTCGGCTATTGGTAGGCCAGTAGCGCAGAAACAATTTGAGAATAATGTTTCGGAATTAGATTCGGTTTCCTGCTTGGGATCAATTGTATTAGATTTATTTTTATCCTCGTATAAGGAAAGACACAATCTTGTATGGTGTCTATTTTAGCAACTCATACACCCAAACTTAGATTTACACATTATTGTAGTGATTCGACCGTAAGCAATCAGTATATAATTTCAACCATTTGGCGTGATCTAGTTTATCTGAAGGAGAAACATATTTCGGGCATGCATATACCATATGGGGATTGTTACACAGTTCGCACCGTTTGGGGGTTCAATAATAACCTTATTCCATCTATTACCGTGAGTTAGATTTTGCCCCGTGACGCTAAACGTGGAAAATTGTTTTTTACTCGGGGATCTAAACGTCTTTTCACATCCTAATGGCCCGTACATATGCTGTAACAATTTCATCTCTTCTTCCTAGGCTTCTCGAAAGATATTTAACTGCCAATACTCAAGATTCATTTTTAAGCGACCTATTTATCTGATCTCTTACGGCGATAGCAATTTACGTGTCAATAGCTTTATCATGAAAAAACTCTCAGTGTCAATATCCAAACCAAGAGCATTTACTCTCCTCAAATGACACTCATAAGATGCCTTAAAGTCCGAGAGGGACTTAGAATTACTTTTGTTCCCTCTAAATCTAAAATTGAGTAAATGTGAGTTTGAATGATTCGCCGTTTATTGCCATACGTACGTTTGAGCAAATCTTAAGCCTCTTCATAATGATCCCCAGAAATATTAATCCCATCAAGTAGGCTCAATGCGTCTCCACTTACGAGGGGCGGTCAATAAGTTTTGCGAATCGGTAGGGCAAAGCAGAGGAAGAGGGATGGCTGTTTATGCGGTTGTTAGGACAAGTTATGAAAAATCAGGACCTGCAGCCACACGCTCCTGCCTCGTATATTTAAGAAGCAGTAGCTGATCGCAGATCGTCAGTCACAAATTTTTCAACAATGGAGAAGGTTGAGCACCGCACAGTGATAAATTCTTTGACCAAGGAAGGCAAGAATGCAAAAGAGATCCATGAACGCATGGTTGCAGTGTACACCGACACCGCCACTTCCTATGCAACCATTGCTCGATGGAATAGGGAGTTCCGCCATGGTGGTGAGTCCTTTGAAGATTACCCCTATCAAGGACGCCCATCAGACGTGACCAACGAGGACAATGTGGCCCGTGTACAGAGGATCATCCTCGAAAATCGACGGGTCAAGGTCGAAGAAATCGAGCGAGAACTTGGATATCACATGGAAGTGTTATCAACATCATCCAAGACAATTTGGCCATGACCAAGGTCTCTGCCCGTTGGGTCCGTAGAAACCTCACGCCCCATGATCGACTTTAACGTCTTCAAAGTAAGGAGGCCAGAGTTGCACAAGCTGCCCGGCGCGAGTGCGGATTCGAGGAGCTTAAACATCCTTCCTACAGTACAGATCTGGCCACTAGCGACTACTTTTCATTCCGCCAGCTCAAGGCTGCACTGCGTGGACACCGGTTTGGGGACGATGAAGATGTCCAGCTCGCCGTCCAGGAGTGGATTGAAGAGCAGTCGGGAGATTTCTGGTTGTCGGGAATTCGAAGCCTCAGGGACAATTGGCGCAAGTGCATTGAAGTCGAGGGTAGTTATATTGAAAAATAATAAAACACTTTTCCTCATATCTCGTTTCCTTATATCCGAATTGCAAAACTTATTGACCGCCCCTCGTAATTGTTTCAGAAGATATGCATATTTTTGTGAATTCGAAATATTCATAACATGAATGGTATTGTAAAATAAATCGTGGAAGTTTGTCCACTGGAGAACGTCTCCTGAAAATATTGGTAGGTTAATTTTAGGCAACTTACTTTCGCTCGCCGAAGTAGAAACCTTAGATGGTTTAACTTAGTGTCTTTCACACATCTTTCGCCTATATAGATTCCCCTCCTAATCTCAATATTACGCGTGGAGGCCGTGCCTCCAAGATTTCCTTTTCCAAATCATTATCATCAAGATCTTTTAATATAAGTTAATCTAATAATACAGTTTTAGCAAAATGGTACTTTAACTCCTCTATCTTGGAATACAAAGTGTCGCAATCCAGAGCCTTGTCAACAACCAAAGAAGATATAGGCTTAATAAGATGGGTACTTAGAGCCCTATGTCCCCCTCTAGTTTTAACCTAACTCATAAGTGATTAAAGGTCTAGGGTTTGTGTCACCAATGTAGGAATTTAATTATCCCACTATACAGGTTTACTCAGCGCTAAAGCCAAATTATAAGCTTTTGTGCTGCTTAAGGAAGAAAGAGACACTGAATCCTCTAAGTTTATATTTACCTAGGAATGGGTTAAATATATAAGTGTCTTAGTATTAAATGATATTTATGGTGCTTAAATCTAATTATATACACTTTACACAGTTAATTTTACCCGCAGCACAAAACGTATGGGAACAATCTCCAGCAATGGAAATTGATTATACAATCTAAAGCGTTTAGAATAGGAAAGGCAACTAATGAAGGTCAAAAGAACAAAATAAATAGACTTAATCAAATGAGATTGAGTAGGGATCAAATCGCGAACGCATATACGCCCGAATGCCATAAGGATACACAAGAGAGTGGAAGGCCTTCCGAAAAACTTCCCTTCTCGTCCCATCGGAAAGGGAAATTAAAACGCTGGCGGTTGGTTTGTCTTCGCGAATCCTTGGGTAATTAAAATGTCACATAAATTTGCGACAACACCAGTAATATACCAACGATGAACAACGACTTGATAAAACAGATGCCTGGCACTGCTGAAAAAATACAAGAAAACGCAAAATAAAAACAATCATAATCACTCAGAAGAAATCCTAAATCTAAAGAAGAAGCGCAAACACCTTAAAACAACAAACATCAACCAACAAATTGAATTAGCAAAACTAAACGAGATTATTAAAAAGAAACAATGAACTGACATCAGAAAATATAATACAACAATTGTTGAAGACACCGTGAAAAAAGGAAATGAGTATAAAATGGGTAAAAAGAGACTTCTAAAAGGAAAATCTCACATAGAAGTTTTAAATGAGGAAAATAGTACAATCTTTAAGGATCAAGAAAAAATAGTTAAAAGAACTAAGGAGTAGTATGAAAAGTTGTACTCAAGCAACAACGCAATCCTGAAGTAGAAACAACCACCACACCAAATAATGTTAAGCCCGTTCTCAAATAGGAAATTGAAATTGCAATCAAACAAACGAAGAAACAAACGACACTAGCTCAGTACAACATCAATTCGGAGTAGCTAAAAGATTCTGAAATGTCATTTAGTACATACTAGCTTGTCTCCTCCTGAATGTCTAAAACAAGGAAGGTTCCAGAGGAGGGGTACAAGGCAATAATAATTCTTCTACACAAAAAAGGTGATCAAACAGGTCTTAAAAATTACAGACCAATAAACCTTCTCTCGTATGTCTATAAGCTCTTCAAGAAAGTCATACCCTGTATAGCTTGCTACACTTGTTACCTGGACGAGCCCCAGGTCCTTCCTGTCTGAGTGAAAATTAGGGAAGCCCCGTCAATGGGTTTACGTGAACTCTCTAATGGGGCCTAGGGAGGTGGTGGTGCGCTTCCCTCTCGCTCCCTCTCAGTGCTACCTTTTTTTACTCTACCACTCTACCCTCAACTTTTTGTCGATCTGCACTTGGTATCAAGTAGAACTGTTCTCGCCCGGACAAACTGCAAGGATGGCCAGTGACTCGGTTGAATTGAACTCTTTGACGGGCCCTGGGGAAGTTGTTGGTGCGCTTCCTTCTCGCTCCCTCTCGGCATTCGTTTATCTCGACAACTATTTCCTTAATCCTATATCTAGGCTAAGGACCTGGCCAGCTACATAAGGCCGTGTCAGTAAAGAAGCATTGAAACCTCTATAAAGAACGCCCTTTAACACCTACGGGACCTGGGTGTTCGGACGCGAATTATAAGAATATCGATTTTGCCCGAATAACACCTCCCTGCATGTAATAGCCTGATATTTCTTTGTGGCCATTATCGTATGCATTAGGTTGTACTACTTGTGGCAGGCGGGTTTTACTGCCTTTTTGGATGCCAGGCTAACTATAGTCTTGGGTTCCGTCTGTGGGATTGCCACAATATCTTCAGATCAAGGCTGTCCTATCAAGGATTATTACATCCTAATTAGGATATCTGCCCTGTCTCCATGACTCTCAGGCTGCCCAGTTGGGACCTGGAACTTTTGGGGAAGGACCGGCCAATGGGTAACTATCGTTCATGCACCAAAGGTGGGGAACCCAGAAAATTCCACAAACCCAAGACGGGATCGGCTGGACGCGGGATATAGCCCTTCCACTTTCTTCTCAGTGGTCACAAGGGTAAGGAATTTTCGTGCGTTGGCTGGTTTTCATAATATTTCGTCCACGTTTGGGACTACGACCCCTCTCTCAAGCCTCGCTCGACCTTCGTGTTGGGGCCGATGAGGAACTGAAAGAAGACACCACTTTAACAGGTGGATGGTCTCCCCTTCTGCCTCGTGAATGCGCCAAAGGGCTTTCCGTTTTGCCATGTGCGGATCCCTCCTTCCAGGTCAACTTCACCTCTTTGACAGAGGTGCCACCCCTCTGTGCTCCAAAAGTCTTCCAGCATAGAGGGCGCTTCCTCCTCTCCATTTTTGACTGGCTCGGGGGGGTTTCCCCTTACCCCCTTTTGTATAGTTGCCTTCAAGCGACTCTCCGCTTGTGGCGGCTCCCTCTGGGGCCCGCAAAGTAATAATTCAAGACTGAAGACGCGCTACCTCCGTTCACGCCCCTCAAGTTCTGCTAAGGTGAAAACTACTACAACCCCTTTAAAGGTGTTAGAAGCGGCATCGTCCCCTAAGTCTTGTTGACGCACTTTGTAGGCCCGAAATTTGTCACGTTGATAGGAACCGCCATGTCCGTTCGCATTATTATCACAATGTGGGTCAGCATTCCGGCTCCAGTGACATTTTTGACGAGCTATAAGCCTTATTAGTCTCCGATTGGGATACTCGACACCTTGGGGGGAGGATTGCCAGTTGGACGCACCTCTTGCTTTAGAAATGATCATGGAGGTGCCAGACACCGGAACTGAGTCCGCTCCAGTGAAGCTCTTTCTTAGGCAGCACGGGCCCTCGATGAATTACAAAGACAGGAAGGACCCCCTCTCCCACCTGAGAGAGGGGGGAGTGAGATCTTCTCCACCTCGGAGAAAGATCTTCCCCGGCTAATCAAAAGAAGAAATACGAAGACAAGGGATTCCGCTCCCTCTGCAAGGGATTCGAGGGAGGGCGGGTCTGCTATCATTTTGGCAAGTGACCAGGCCAAAACTGGCTCGTCCGGCCCAGAGGTGCTCTCAGACGGGGCGACACAGACCAAGACCCAAGTCGCAATTGCGGTAAGTGGAGCCTTGATTACATCTTGGCCCCTCATTCAGAGATTATCCTGCGTTTGTAAGCCCACTGGTTTCAAACTCTTCTTAGTAATTCGCTCTCCTGATGGAAAGTTGGCCAAAGGCTACATTTTTCATCAAAGGATAGCTTTAGTTTGAATGGCTGGTAGAGAACCGAAGGTGACCCGTTTGTCGGACGAGAACCTTCTGACAAATGAGGCGACCTTTCCAAGTCGGCCATTTTTAGAGCCAGCGTTCTTAGCTGAAAGCTGTTGGGAGGCGAAGCAGGGCGTATGAGACTGCACGTGGCTGCTAACCGAGACGGGGCTGTATGTTACTAATTTCTCAAAGCTTTTCTCGAAGTATTTATACTGTCTCGGCGGAAGTGGGTCGCCGGAGGCCCCCCAAAGTGGCACGGGGATCTCATTAGACTTGGCGTGCCAGGAGAGTTGGGGATATTCTCGGCGTGCATCACAGCCTCGCGCGAAGATCCCCGACGCCGTAGGTCTGGCGCCGATCAAGCGACGTGACGGGAAAGAAAGAGGACCCAACCGGACCACGCTGTCGCGCGAAATTCTCGCTGCTCCATTACGGCTCTTAGTCCATGCAGGTGCATCTTTCTCAGATGCCACTGGTAGACCTTGGGTTCTAAGGAGGGGGGGACCCTCTCTCTCTGAAAATATTTGACTCTTTTTGGTGTTGGACGCATGCTCCCTCGCAGGGAGGATGCTTGCCTCCCTCGCTGGGAAGAAGCTTGCCTCCTCCGACTATGGATCGTGCTTTATTTTCTTCTTGTTGATTTGTTGTTTTTATTTTTCTTTCCTTCTAGGTTTTTTTAATATAGCTTAGCATTACGCTATCAGATAAATACGGAGATTATATTCTTGTATATCAGTAGTCAGATAGACGCCAAAAAAAATTAAGTTATTACCAACAGACTGCAAAAAACCGAGAGAACAAGGTGGCTTCCTGAAATGCTTTTCAATGATTGACCACATACATATTCTCAGCTCATTGAGAAAAGTTCAAAGTATATTAAACCTCTATACTTGGTATTTATTGACTACCAGAAAGTATTTGTTTCAATAGAAACGCCAGCGATCATAACAACTATGAAGAATCAAAGTATAAATGGTCAAAAGTTTTTAAACTACTATATTTTTTCATATAAGAAAATAAATATAATTAATCAAACGCTACATTTTGTTGTCTTATATTTGTATCATAATTTTCCAGCGAATTTAAAAAAAAATTAGAATCTAAGCCCATTTAAGGGGATACCACATATTTCCATTAGTCACTTTTCAAATTCTTTCGTTCAAAATTCGCATTTTTTGCTTTTGTATATTATTTTATTGCAAATTTTATGCATTTTTTTAAGGTATAATTATATTTTAGCAACATAACTAGAACATAGTGAAAATTAAGATAATGCAAAATTGTATACATTCGTTGAAATATTTTCTTAGATATTTAAAGTTAATTTGTTAAAAAACAAACAAAACTACACCATCGATTTTTATATCATTTTATTGCATATTTTATGAATTTTCTTATAGTATATCGTTTGTCTTAGCAACATGACTAAAACATAGTGTAAATTGTGATCATGCAAAATTTTATACATGCGTGGAAATTTTCCGTAGTTTTTTAAAGTTGATTCGTGAACAAAACGCAAAACTATACTTTGCGATTTTAAATATAGATTGAACTAAATTCCAGGGCATTCAGAACACCCCTACTATTCACCTAATACCCCATCCCCTCCAACTGAGAACAAAGCCAATAGTTGATCTTGTCCGAAAAATATATGTTTTAATCCACCATTAACATAAATTTTAATGAAACTAAAGAAAACTGATTTCAAATGATAACTAAATCATATCTGCATCTTTCGATCGTGAATTGAGTTCGAATGCTTAATATTTAGTAATTCTATAGCCATTTAAATGATATCAGGTTTCAAGGGGGGGGGGTTCTGATCTTAAAAAGCGCGCCGTAAACTATTATGATTTTGGTAGAAATAAAAGGGCTTTTGATGAGCTTTAGTTTCATATATGATAATCTAACGCCGTATAAAGTTGAAAATATGAATGTGGTTTCCCCTTAATTAATAAATACCCTCAACCAATGCTCTCAGTCTATTTTCAATGATGTTCTTTGTATTCAAGTCTTCTTACTTTGTGATAAGGTGAGTTATCATGCTGAAAAATATATTTATCATCCCCTGAATAGTCTTTAACCGTTGGGAAATGGTTCTGAGGAAGCACGTTTTGGTACCATTTTAAGTTCATGGCCGTATTCTTGGGCAAAATTGTTAATGCTCCAGTTTGATTAGATGAAAAGCAGCCCTCACATGGAGACTGTCGGGATTCATCACCATGAGTTCGACACAAGACACGTGAAAGCGGACCCTTTTTCTCTTCTTATCGAGGGATCATCAGGAACTTACAAACAAGCGAAAGGGCGCTTCATCAGAGTATCACTTTAACCCACTCTTCAACAGCCTATTCTTTATATTTCCTGCAGAAGTGGAGCCTATACCAAAGGTTCTTCTTGGTGATGTGGGGCTTTTGGCAGCCTTTCTTGACTTTGGCCTTTGTTCAAAATTCTCCGCTTCACTGTGCGCGCTGAAGCATTCCCACTTCTTTTCTTTTCAATCGTAAACATAATTGGCAAAGGAGGCAGCCCGATCCTTGAGGAGGAGATCTTGGCGTTCATTCGAAACTCTTGGGCGTCCAGAAGACTTCTTCACCGGAATGCGACCATTCTTTTTAAATTGATTAATGATCCTAAAGATCTTTGATACGATACTCTTAGGGTATCTCAGTGCATTTCAGGAAAGAATATTTATGGAATTTAAAATGATATAAACATTTATTTTTACAAAAAATCTTGACAAAATAGATTCTAATTACACAAAATCATTCCTTTAACAAATATTTTTCATCATTTTACCCTTTTGATTAAATAACAAAGTTCCAGGAAGCGACACGGCCAGATCGCGATTTTGTATTCAGCGAAGGAATGCAATCTTTTTTTTATTATTATCTTTGCAATTCTGACTTTTTAATAAAACTGCAATAAATTGAATATTACCATAGTTATTCCTATCATGTAACTTTAAAATATATATACATATATATATATATATATATATATATATATATATATATATATATATATATATATATATATATATATATATATATATATATATATATATATATATATATATAAGTAGTTTGCGCTTGGGAAGCAGACCTTCGGATGATTTTTAGTCGCGTGCGATTCTAGTCGTGAGTGACTCTACATCTCTTCATTTTCTGTTGGTCGGTACCCGTTTTGCTTTTTTAAAATTTTGTAATAACATCATAACTATTCGGTCGATTCTAACGAAAGTTGAAACCCTAAAGTTGTTTTGCATTCTCTTTCGAATGATATAATTGCAAAAGTCCTCATAAGGTTAGCCTGTGAATTATTTTGTTGTGGCAATAACATCATAACTATTCGGCGATACTCTGTTAGACTAGACTAGGCTATAATCTGCTAGGCCAGCCTAGAAAAGGCTATACTATGCTAGGCTCTTTATAGGCTAGGATATACTCTGCTAAGCTATGCTAAGATATAATGTATAAGTGTAAGATATTCTATGATAATTTAGGCTATAAAATGCTATGCTAGGGTAGCATATAGTATGTTAGGCTAGATAATACTGAGCTATGCTTAACCAGGGTGAAATAGCATAGTATAAGCTATACTTGTCTATGATAGTTATGCTAGGCTAGGTCATACTATGCTAGGCTATGCTAAGCTATACTAGGGTAGATAGGGCTATATTATTCTATGCTAGGGTAGGCTAAATTATAATAGGCTAGGGATGGTTACGCTCTTCTATGCTAGGCTATGCTATGCTAGGTAATACTATGTTAGGCTGCGATAGGCTAGCTAACCAAAATAGGCTAAGCTATGCAAGGTTATTCTAGTCTAGGGTGTGGTATGCTATACTAGTCTAGGATATACTAGGATAGGCTATAATATGATACGTTTGGCTATAATATGTTAGGTGTGGTCATAAATCAGAACAACTGAGGGCACGCGACTTTTTGAGTCAGCAGGCCTTGTTTTCATATCCTTGCTTATTTTCTAGGCCTAAATGAAAGAAAAAAACTTTCATCGGAATTCTTTTCTTCAAAATTTGCTCAAATAATTTCATTTTCTTTACTTGATTGTAAGGGCCGATGGCTATTTCCGCTTGCTAAAGATTAAAATTGAAAATCTATTTTAGAAATAACTTCGATAAAACCTTCGAATATATAAAAATATAAAAAACAACAAACATCTATGAATAACTTTATTCAATTTTCTGAACTCACCATTTGTAATTCTTTTTCTTTTAAAACATGCCAAAACATTCGATAATCATATTTATTTATTCCAAACTTCACCATTTGGTTTTTAAAAATTCAAAAGTTAAAATACACTCTTTCGATGACTATATCTACATATATGTATCCCGAAATTTGGTATTGGTCAATTTGTACATACAAACTTTGATATATATATATATATATATATATATATATATATATATATATATATATATATATATATATATATATATATATATATATATATATATATATATATATATATATATATACAGAATCAAAAAATGTAAATAAAACCACTGTGGGGCAGCGTAGTAGTTTATTATCTCGAGACCAATTTGGGCATGGAGTTTGTCATGCCAGCCTCAGTCGAACACTAAGAATACATGCCGTCACACCAAGCGTACAATATATATATATATATATATATATATATATATATATATATATATATAGTTTACAGAGATCCAATAGGAGTTCCTAATCAGGGGATGTGAATTTAAGTTCATTAAGGATATCTTTTAAGATTAGATTTTTGATGTATGGGCTGCATTTAGATTGCCCCTCCCAAGGCTAAAGTTGGGGATTAAAAGATATCCTCAATGAACTTAAATTCACGCCCCCTGATTAGGAACTCCAATTGGATCTCTGTAAACTATATATATATATATATATATATATATATATATATATATATATATATATATATATATATATATATATATATATATATATATATATATATATATATATATTGTACGCTTGGTGTGACGGTATGTATTCTTAGTGTTCGACTGAGGCTGGCATGACAAACTCCATGCCCAAATTGGTCTCGAGATAATAAACTACTACCCTCCTCCACAATAGTTTTATTCTGGAAAGTAATCCATCATTTACAAGATGGAATAAAAAAGATAGCTAGAAGAAGAGAAAGTTGCCAAAGGAAATTAATTAAGGCAAAATACACAATGGCCTTCAACAAAATTTGCATATATATATATATATATATATATATATATATATATATATATATATATATATATATATATATATATATACTATCCAGTACTTGAAAATATTGAATATGTGAACTTTCGTTGGATGTCAGCTTTATTAAAATATAGTTCGTGAGGCTTTCATCAAGTTTTATCTAACCAAATTTAATTAAGGCTGTTCTGAAGAGAAGCTGGACGCTGCACGACCCTGTACTATTGCGTTCCACCGCTGGACAGTGCTGCTTGTTCCAAGGTTACAATTTTGTGGATAATAAAATTAATACAGTATTCAAACTTACTTGTAGAATGGATTGCTCTTTCTCTCATAAGTAAGGAGGGAAAGAAAGGAAAATTTCCTTCAAAATGAAATAGCTCCGTTTAGTCGACTGTTACTAAATGGTCGAATCAGAGCTCGTAAAATTCCCCTCAGTTGCCAATCTTTCCGCAGCGGTTCTTTATCGCCAGTATTAATGGCCCGACAAGGGTTTTAAGTGGTTAAGTCGATCGCTGTGATGCAGAACTCTTCCGTTTGATCCCCGATATAATCCCATCCCCCCCTCCGCCTCCTTCTCTCTTTCCCCCAGACATCCCCCACTCCCACGGCTCTGTCTCTCTCTCTCTCCTCCTCTCTCTTGGCGAGATAATCCACGAGTTGGCCTAGATGGTACCACCTTGATATAGATTATAGTATGCGCATAGTTTAGAAGTAAATAGATAGGTTTCAACTTTTCTATACAAAAAATCCTGATTGTGTTATTTTTTTTACAGCACAATCAGGTATCCTTTTCTCTTTCTGGCCCGTAACAGCGAGTGGAAGAGGTAGGTGGGGAGAGCCTTCATCTGTGCTACGCTTTCTCTTAAGCTATAAGTTAGTTCCTTCCCAAAATAGTACCTCCACGGTATGGTCAGCAATGTCCTTTGAGGTACTACTTTTCTTTGTGACTCTTTTTGTATCCTTGTTGGCTAAAGTTGTATAGCATTCTGAGTGGTAAGAAACAAACGGAAGATAAAGATAAGAAAAAGAATTATAGAACTACTGGCCGACAAATACCCTAAGATCCACTCGACGCTAGCCCGAAAAAGGAAAGGGTGGAGAGAATATCAGAGAAAGGGGGAGCTACATTTGACATCAGTTAGGCGAAAAATAGTTCCATTTTTAAGTAATTTTATACGTTTTTTTACATTTTTTGAATTATTTCTTTAAAAGTATTAAGTGCCTTCAACGACTTCCGAAGGGAATTTTTCCTATATCTGAGAATTTTTTAACGTGAGGAAAGTTGTCTGCTCTTCTAGTTTTCAATCTGTGGTTAATAAGCATATAGCCGTTATTTCTGGAGGGCACTCAGTTATCTCACCCAAATAGTAACTTATAACTTATGCTGATAAAAACGTTTAGTATTTTAATGACTTCGCTGAGTCGACCGTGTAAACGAAGATTTTCCCCTAAAAAGCTAATTAATTTCTGTCTGACTTCATATGATTTATAAGTACAGGAGACCATAATTGAATCACATAATCAAAAGTTTGGTCGAAAAAGAGATTTATTTAATCGAAAAATAATACATTTCGATTTAAACCCAAAATTCAGGGCCATGTCATCGAGATATCTGTTCGCTCTTTGGGTTCTTGTAACACATTGGGTGGAAACTTTTATTTCGCTCGAAACTAATAAAAAACCATTTCTTTTTCAAACTTAACTGGTTTTAGATTATGGTAGTCCATATGCATTTAAGACACAAGAAGCATTGATAATTCATCAATGCTTCTTGTGTCTTAAATGCATTACTTACCTTTATCTACTTGGAACAGTAGCATCTACTAGGCACAATAAAAACTACAATGAGCTGCTGAGATCACCATTAATATATGTACAATCAATTGACGTTTGCGTCATTATAGCATCACCAGGGTGCGGCAATATGACCTCCCTGATTTGGAGCGGCAGAAAAAGAAAATCGGGGAGGTCTTCTTGACTCCTCTCTATTTTCTAGCTCAATAATAATAAGTGACCGTTGGAATGTCCGTGTAGAGATATCAGATCAAAATTCTAATCGGAAGTAGTATTTTTTAGTTTTATGTTTTATTATATGGGTATAGGGGGGGGGGGAAACAGGCGTGAACATTAAAAAGGTCATGTGTGTATGCTCGTGTATATGTGTGCGTTTGTTTTTGCAGAAAATCAGTATGGTTACTAAAATGATACAATACCTATGTTTATCTCCTTATTTCATTAAACACTTCTAATTATTTAAGGGTGGAGTGGAGGGAGGCAGGGTATATTTAATTGGTAATCTGTGTGTAGGCTCGTGTATGTGTGTGTCTGTTTATATGTGCGTGCGAGTGTGTGTCTGTTTGTATGTGCGTGCGAGTGTGTGTTTGTATGTGGTCTGCGCCAAAGCGGGTCTGCGCCGAAACGGATTTTGCGCCGAAAGGGGTCTGCGCCGAATTGGGCCATTCCCGAGTAAATCAGCCCTTTTAAATCGGTTAAACCAGAAAATAAGTATGGTCACTAAAATGGTAGAATAGCGATGTTTATCTCTTTGCATCATTTAGCGCTTTTAATTATTTTTTAAATAATTTTTGATTAATCTTTTGATTTTTACTGATGTGGAATCAAACGAACCCTTAGTCTCAGACATATCTCATTCATCACAAAACATGAATATTCAAACCGCTTCCTATTGCTTGAAAAAGGTCACTGACCTAGGGGGTGATGGGGCATTTTGACGTCAAACCAATCAGGGGGGTGGAGGCCGGGTCCATTAAAAAGGTAATGTGTGTGTACACTCGTGTATGTGCGCACATGAGTGTGTGTGCACTGTGTAGACTCGGGGTGCCCCCTTAATACTACTCCTATAACTCAATCGTAGATCACAGTACCCTCCCCCCCCTCAAGGTTCCTATTATTAATCATATGCCGCTTCCATTAATCTCTTTTCGAAGTATCCGAAAAAAATGGTTGTTTCTCTTGACGTAAGAAAGGATTAAGACCTTGGTTGCATTCATCCACGGATACCGAAAAAGTGTACTTCTGAACTTGCACATGTGCTTGCTCGCCCATTTTGTTTCTGTCTAAAGAAACTTTTCCCTCTATTTGGAAACATTCTTTGATGCATCCAATCTCTAAATAGGGTAGCGGTTTCGACACTTGTAGTTTTATTTTCTTCGTTCTTCGACATCTGATAGTTCTAAATTCCTTGAATCCCACCTAAACTCATATACTTAAAAAGCTTGAAAGTTGCGGTCTTCCATCTCTTCACTAGTATGGTTTTCGTGAGGAAAGATCCAGTGTGATATTCTTTCATATCTCACTAATATCTTGTATTTTTCCCTAGTAGGCAGTCGCCAGATAGGCTCATAAAAATCACTAGTATCTGGTCAACATACTTGAATTTCTGGTGGAGCTTTCTTTCCGGCCATCCATGTTCTGTCGTGTCCCTTATACTTTTCTTTATTTTCATCAATGATTTTCTCTCCTCCACAAATAAACCAATGAACTCATACGCTAATACTCAAACACTGCATTCATCCAAAGCTTTCAATTCGGCTACCTATTCTCTGACTCGTTCTGCTTCTCGTTTTGAGGTAGCTACGAGTACTTCAATAAATTCAGACCTGAACAGAATTTCGGGTAGTGCCTCCAAAAAACAATTTTCACCCATCTTGTTATCAAGAACTCACAACTCTCATCTCTTCTTTGCTGGTTCTGTAATCACACCTCCTGAACTTACTTAGTTCTACTCTAATGTCCACTCCTTCGAGGAAACTACATCAGAGAAATATCTAAGTCTACCTCTAAGAAATTGGGGTGTCTTGTTTAGATGTTGAAACATCTCTTCTGAACAATTGCTTCGTTTATACAAGGGACTCTTGCGTCACTATATGGAGTATTGTTATCAGATTTGGAGGGGTCTAGCACTGTATACTCATTTGGCAGAGCTGAATCAAAAGCTATCCGTCTCATAAACTACTCCAAGACCTACTTCCAAACTTGAACCACTTGTCCATCGTCGCAAAGTTGCTATACTTTCCTTCTTCTGCAGGTAATAGTTTCTATTATGCTCCTGAGAGTTGGCTGCTTGTGTGTCCCAATCACGTTGCTCGACCACGCAAAATTCGGCAGGCCTTTGGGAACTTTAAGGTTGAGCGCTTTTCTTGCCTACTTCTTTTCTTGCACGTCAAAAATTTGGAATTCTCTATCTTCTCACGTCTTTCCCAATAATTATGATCTGGCACTTTTCCAAAAACAGGTATTTCACATTTTCAAAAAATTCATAAACACTCTACCATGTATTTTTTTCCATTTTCTGATTCAGAATAGACTTCCCTTTAAGTCTGGGTTTAATGTGGACTTTGGTGTTTGCCCTCACTTATTCTCATTTATGACCTTTTACCACCTTCAAAACTTTAAAATAATTTCCAGGGGTAACCATGGGAGGGCCTTAGTATAGCCACATACCTTAGCATAACATAGTGGAGAACAGCCCATCCTAGCATAATGTAGTATTGTCTAGCATAGCATAGACTAGAATAGCCTTAAAAATGTCAAGCCTAAACTTGCTTAGTTTAGTATAGCATAGCATGTCATAGACAAGCATATCATAGTATAACCTACCCTGTTTTAGCCTAGTATAGCCAAGCATAGCCAAACATAGGATAGCCTAGCCTAAAATAGAATAGCCTAGCTGTGCCTGGCCTAACCTACCCTAGTTTAGTATAATCTAGATAGCATAGAATAACCCAGCATAGTATAGCCTACTTTGTCCTACCTTAGCTTAGTATAGCTTAGCTTATCGTATACTAGTATAGCCTAGCCTAGCTTAGTAGACCCTAGTCTAACCTAGCATTTTATAGTATAGCCTAGCGCAGCCTAGCCTAGTATAGCCTTGCCTAGCGCAGCATTGCCTAGTGTAGCCAAGCTTACTATAGCCTAGCCTAGCCTAGCCTAACCAGGTATGGCTTAGCATTACATGCCAGAGTCTAGCCTAGCGTCGCCTAGAGTAGCCTAGCCTAGTCTAGTCAAGCTAGAATATGCTACTATAGCCTATACAATATATCCTTGCATACGATAGCCGGGCCTAGCATAACATACTATAGGTTAGCTTGGTATAGCCTATCATAGCATAACCACACCTAATTTGATATAGCCAAACTTATCAAATTATAACCAACCTAGTATATCATAGACTAGTATAGCATACTATACCCTAGACTAGAATAACCTTGCATAGCTTAGCCTATTATATCATTGGTTAGCTAGCCTATCGTAGCCTAACATAATATTACCTAGCATAGCAGAGCATAGCCCTCCCTAGCCTATTATGCTTTAGCCTACCCTAGCATAGCATAGTATAGCGCTATCTAGCCTAGTATAGCTTAGCATAGCTTAACCTAGCCTAGCATAGTATAACCTAGCCTAGCATAACTATCTTAGACAAGTATAGCATATACTATTATATTTTACCCTAGTCAAGCATAGCTTAGTATTCTCAATCCTAACATACTATATATCCTAGAATATCATTTTACGACCTAAATTAACATCGCATATCTTATCCTTGTATATTATAACTTAGCATAGCCTATAATAGCCTAGTATAGTATAGCTTATTTTATGCTTGCCTAGAAGAGTATAGCATACTATATAGCCTAGTCTAGTCTAGCAGAGTATCGGCCGAATAATTATGATGTTATCGCCAAAACAAAATAATTCCCGGGCTAACCTTGCGAAGACTTTAGCAATTATATTATTCGAGAGAGAATGTAAAACAACATAAGTGTTTCAAACTTTGTTAGAATCGACCGAGTAGTTATGATGTTATTGCCAAAAGAATATAATTTCCGGGCTAAACCTAGGAAGACTTTGGCAATTATATCATTCAAAGGAGAATGTCAAACATCTCAAGGTTTTCAAATTTCGTTAGAATCATCCGAATAGTTATGATATTACAAAAAAAAAAACGAAGCAAAGCGGGAACCGACCGAACGTCATAGTGAGATATAGACTCGGTACTTGAAAGAAAAAAAACACCTTATAAATGGAAGAACACTAAACAAATGATAATTGTTACAGAATAACTAAAAACTATATGGGTAGGCACAATTATCTCATAAGGTTTTATTAAAAGAAGTACTTGGAAAATTAAGAAAATTTAGTCTTAAAAAATTCGGTCTTATACAGAACTTGAAAAATAAACTTCTTATCATCAGCATCATCTTCATCATCATCACTTCACTAACTCTATATTTTAAGAAGGGGATTTTTTTGAGTATTTGAATAATAATTTCATCTTAGTTTGGCTATGACTTATGTTTTTTATCAAAGTTATTTCTAATAATTCTTTTATAATATCAAAAACAAAATGGTGAAGTTTAGAAATACATATAAGTATCGAAATTTTGTGATTTTATTTTAAAACCCAAAGAATAACACATGGTGAAGTTCAGAAAATTTATTTTTATATATCTTCTTCTATAACTATATTTCAGCAAAGTAATATTTCTTTTTTTAAATTATTATAATTGGCGAAGTTCAGAAAATTTATAAAAAAATTAACCATGGCTGCTTTTTTTGAGATTTTAAATTTTGATCTTAGTAGCGAAGCGCAAGCTCCCCCGTATTGGGAGGGGGGGAGAGTGGCGAAGCCATTGCCTGGTTTTAAATTATAAGAAATTGCTTTTAAAAATGCTAATTTGTTATCTTTATCGTAAGATTATATAAGTTTTAATAACTTTTAATTTATTTTCTCATACTTCGTTTTTTTGTGGATTATCTCCTCTTTGAATGTTCAATAATTTTCATTTGCTTGAGTTCTTCTTCCTTTCGAAGAGCATCAAGGAGCCTCCAAATATTAGGATGTTTGCAGGTAACCGATGCTCTCAAAGCCGAGTGGAACCTTCTAAAGCATTGTTTGTTCTGGGCAATCCATGGATCACTCGATTGCGGACATTCCAAAAATTAATTAGATGCAAAGGCTCTTCTCGCCTACCACGTCTTCCTATTTTGTGGCCAATGTATGTCAATTCAAAATAGCTTATAAATTCTATTGGCACTAATTCATCCTCGCATAAATCTTTATAGGCACTAATAACATTTTCAGGCGGTAAAAATGCCAAAGCACAGAACATTGTTATCTTAGTCGCAAAGTTGCCATCAGTACTGAATTGACCTTAAATTCCAGTTGACTTATTTTATTATAAACATTCTGACTAAAATGGAATAGACAACCCACGCTGTTGGCACCAGTAAAGATACGACTGTAACTATTTTGAAGTGCTCTTTCAAAATCAATCATTGCTTCTTGTGGGTTCATATTTGGTATCAATTTGTTTAGTTCATTAAAAAAATTGTCATGCGTTGCTTCAGTCTTGTCAGGCAAAAAAGCAAAGCACGAGGATATAATTTCCCATTTAAAACAGCGTGAATAGTGAAAAATTGATGCCATTTAGATGGAGCTGATTTAAAAGTGCCATCCATTCCTAAATGTGGGGCATTCTTCAAATCTTCAAGGCCCTCATTTGAGGTAAAAATTAAGATTCTCTTTTCGTCATTAGAACCAGTGTCACATTGCAAGAAAGATGCACCTCTCTCAAAGCTAGTGGAAGTATCTGGTATTTCAAATCCTGTACGAGAAAGAGGCAAAGGAGGTTAACCAAAAGATTTATTGCGCCAATTAGTTATATTTCTTGAAACCATTTGCAAATTTAACAATTTATACTTTGAATATTTTTCAACACCACTTAGTGTTTTTGAAATAAGAGCTCTAGTGTTCGATGCTGCGCCTTTATTCACTTTGGTTTTTAATTGTAAAATGGCGATTCTTGCTTCTGTTACATGTTCATGATTATTGAGCTTTTTTATAATTACAGGATCACCAGTTTTGTTCTCTGTTTGCATCTCGCAGCGCCAAAGTTTCTTTTCCTTATCAACCCTAAGCAAATGGAAATCATAAATATAATTGAGTTCGTCAATCAACTTTTCTTTATTCTTCTCACTTTTAAAATACTGGCAGCCATAATATGGGTAATGCGCAATTTAAAAAAATTATAGAACGTTGAACTTGCCCGACATTGCTCTTCAAGAAGTAGCTTGATAGTGGCCTAACGATCGTATCTTGAAGACCCTAAATAACATTTTAATCTGCTCCGAAGGATTAACACAATTTAAAAATAGATCCATAAAAATGGGATTGACCTGGACTGCCCGACCCAGGAGATTACTACGCTCAAATAAAATAAATGAGAAACGGAAGTTTGGAATTAGACACATTCCTCGGTATCTTTGCTTGATCCGAAGAATTAACGCGCATTTCTATCATTAAAAGGAAATAAAAGCATTATAAGAGAAGACCGAATTTTTTCTGGTCACCCTTAATATCATACGTATTAAAACATAAATCGTAAGTGTCTATGACGCCGTACATATAAATAAGTATCATGGAATAATTGAAGCTCAGGGAATATAATGATGATAGAAAAGCTAACTGCGATTAAGATGTTCATTCTTATAAGCTTCCGGATTTAAATAAAAGTCCTTCTTCAGAGGTTCGCAGCGTTAGAACAGAAAACAAAATATTCTTAATTGTGAACCGTTAGTCTAATTATAACTTCTGCGCGGCTGGTAAATCAAAATACTCTCTAATGTTCTTCTCTTACATTGGCATCAGTGTGGCAGAGGAGGCAGGAAAGATAAGTGATATCAAAACTGTTATATTCAAAAGTGGCTAAAAGAGGCAAGAACATGGTTAGTTTATAGGTCAGCGTACGTGTAAATATGAATCATGGAATACTTGTATCTCAGGGAATATAATGGTGATATTAAAGCACAACTGCGCTTATGATGTGTATTCTTCTAACCTTTCGGATTTAAATGAAAGTCCTTATACAGAGGTGTTTGCAGATTCAGGGTGAACTGCTTAGTGAACTGTTACTCTATCTATAGTTACTGTGCTACTGGTAAAGCAGCATATCCCAAATTGACCTTCGTGCAGAATGGGATAAGTGATGCAAGAGAGGAGGAAATAAATATGATGTCAAAACTGGTAGATTCAAAAGCTAGAAAGGAGGCAAGAACGTGAGAGGGGTTGTGTAGGAATTGCCTCATTATAATGAAAGAACAAAGAGCATTACAAACAAACGGGTATAAATAATGAGCAAATATAAATAAGACGTATAAAAAAAATAAGTGTTCAACGCAGAGGGCCTTAGCAGAAATTGATGCCAATGTGTTTGTTTACGCAGTCATAGCCAGATACCGATGCTTCTATAAATTCCCTGCTCTACCTGGTGTTGCTTGAAGCAAGACTTTTGCCTCATCTCGCTACATCACGTGTACGTGAGACAATGAAACAAACTGCCCACAGGGTATCTCTGCTCTGGAGGATTCTGCAGTACTCTTGACTTAAAATGTGGTTTCAATCTTTTCCCCGTACAACTGGGGGATATATCAAAATAAAAAGGGAACCCTAATTGGTTCTCCGGTCTTAGTTATCATTGTTGACCTCATGTGGTGGATGCGCAGCTAATAATGTCTGTCAAACGGCGAAGAGGCCCCCCAGACGAGCTTCGGCTGTCGCGCCTATTATACGAGAGGCGGTCAATAAGTTTTGCGAATCAGTAGGGAAAAACAGAGGAAGGAGAATGGCTGTTTGTGGGTGTGTTAGGACAAGTTATGACAAGTCAGGATCTGCAGCCGCACCCTCCTGCCTCGTCTATTTAAAAGGCAGTAGCTGATCACAGATAGTTAGCCACAAATTTTTCAACAATGGAGTAGGTTGAGCACTGCGCAGTGATCAAATTTTTGACCAAGGAAGGCAAGAATGAAAAAGAGATCCATGAACGCATGGTTTCAGTGTACACCGACACCGTCCCTTCCTATGCAACCATTGCTCGCTGGAATAAGGAGTTCGTCCCTTGAAGATGACCCCGTCCAGGACGCCCGTCAGACGTGACCAACGAGGACAATGTGGCCCGTGTGCAGAGGATGATCCTCGAAAATCGACGGGTGAAGGTCGAAGAAATCGAGCAAGAACTTGGAATATCACATGGCCATCTCCAAGGTCTCTGCCCATTGGGTCCCTAGAAAACTCACGCCCCATGATCGACTTAAACGTCATCAAAGTCCACAAGGCCAGAGTTGCACAAGCTGCCCTGCGCGAGTACGGATTCGAGGAGCTCAACTATTCTCCCTACAATCCAGATCTGGCTCCTAGCGACTACTTTTTATTCCGCCAGCTCAAGGCTGCACGGCGTGGACGCCGGTTTGGGGACGATTAAGATGTCCAGCTCGCCGTTCAGGAGTGAATTGAACAGCAGTCGGGAGATTTCTGGTTGTCGGGAATTCAAAGCCTCAGGGACAAGTGGCGCAAGTGCATTGAAGTCAAGGGTAGTTATATTGAAAAATAATAAAACACTTTTCCTCATATTTCGTTTCCTTATATCCGAATTGCAAAACTTATTGAACGCCCCTCGTATTCCCCACGAACACGAGATGAAGTGAGATGAGGCAAACACCTTGACTGAAGCCAGGGAGCAGGAAGAACGAGAAAATCATAGAAGTATGGGTATCCGGCGATGACTGCGTAAGTCGACCCACTGGGGTCAAACCCTACTAGCCCATTTCCTTTATTTCTTTATATGCCTTTAGATGTATCAGTTTAAAAATTTACCTATCTCTTCTGCCTCACTGATCCCATTGGAACAGGTGATCAATTTTGTGGGGGGGGGGTGCGGGGACTACTTTATCAGCTGCAACTATAAGTAGATTTGAGCTCACCAGTAGACAGTTCTGTTTTCAACTCTCACGCTGTGAATACATCTGAGGAGGTACTTTTGTTTAAGGAGGAAAGTTTAGAAGAATAAACATCTTAAGTCTACATAGTTGTACCATATTTTCATCATCATGTAAATAAGTGTGAGGCCATTTTTTATCCGTTCATTTTCTCACTCTCCCACCACTAGCCTCAGTGGATGTAAGGGTCTTTGCTCGTCTGTATTATCGCTAATAATAATTCTGTTCTGTCGGAACAAGCAAAATACTCTTAGGCGTGGCGTTATTTTTAACTACTCCATATTGTTTTAATTCTTTCACTCATTCAAGTTGGTAAACAATCACTTCAATTAAAACGAGGAGGCATTCGAAGGTAGACTCAATGAAGCGGAACAAAGATTTGCCGTATTTTTGTTTCCATTGTTTACCACTCATTTTTCCCCCCTCACAGAAAAAAACTCCGATGCGGGAATTATGTAACGAGTTTATATTTTGCAGCGATGATAAAAAAAAATGAAGCTAAAAGTCAAATTAACCCTTTTTCTTTGAAAGATCTCAATAACAAATCTGCTTTCGCCAGTTTTGCAATTAAATTGTGCAGCCATTTCGCGAAAAATCTGTATATCTTTATTTCCATCTTTTCACCTTCTTTTCTCTCACTTTTTTATAATCCTGTAATTTTCCTTACTTTTTTACGTCCAATGTATAAAAGTTAAATAAAAATATTTTTATCCCAAGACCAATCTAATAGAAACAACAAAGCATGGAAATGATTCTTCCAATTACATTGTCCAACAATGATTTTGCTACAGAAATGAGAAAGTTGTTTTCTTTTGTAGTTTGTTGCGTAGATTACGAAAATGACCTTTATTTTTCATGAAATGACTTCAGTTTTTTTGTAATCTGCACAATTAAGTTTTTTATTAATATTAGATTATTCAGTATATACAGGTATGAAATATTTGTTATTATTTTTATTTTATTTGACAAAAAGTAGAGAGATAAGTGGAAACAAAAAGCTTATTCCCCAAAAGAAATTAATAAGTCCTTTTAATACATTTCAGAGTGTGGTATTATAAAAATATATTTAAAAAAGTAATCAAGATTTACGGTTTTTCAAAATTGCTGAAATCTATACAATAGTCATATATTTTTAGAATATTTAGGCTTCTTTTTATGTACAACATCTTTTCTGTCTCTGTGAAGGGTCCAGCAGAAGTCAGCAAGCATTGCAGGACTTCATTTTCCTTTATAACGAACTTCTATAGTAGCAATATCTTGGTGGAATCTTTCACCATTCTTATCGCTGACGTCTGCTGGATTCTCCGTAAAGAAAGACAGATGTGATTGCAAAAAAAATGCACCTATAGTGACATACTACCTCCCAACTCATTATAAGACCTAATCAAATTCTGAAAAAGAATGTGGTAATTTTCTGATTTGTGCCTTCGAAGGAGACCATTACATACACCTTTAAAACTATGCCAGGACTCAAATTCTGGCTTGTTCAATTTTGCCTCAAACTCATTATCTACCAGAAGTTGTCGAATCTGATGTCCAACAAAGATTCCTTCTTTCATTTTAGCACCACTTATCTTAGGATTTTTTTTTTTTAAATATAAGAAGGATGGCTGGTTATGCTGTAAGGCTTTCACAAATTGTTTCATTAAACCTACTTTTATGTGGTGGTGGCAAAATTATGTTTTCCTAAAGGCCATTCTGAGCGTATGTAATTTTCTCTCCGAGCTCTACTGTCCCACTGGCACAAAAAAAACACATCAATTTTTTGTAGCCTGCTTGCAAGCCATTTAAAATTGCCTCTACCTTAAGGTCAGCACAAATAAACCATTTATGTTCACTGTATTTAATGCTTTTTAAAATTAAATAAATTCTCATTAGTTTCTTTCAAAACAACAGAGTGAGCTACTGGTATCGATGATAGTTTATTTCCATTATGCAGAAGCACAGCTTTACTACTATATATAGAAGCGTCAATGAAAAGTCTCCATTGACTGGGTTCGTATAATGTATATCTAATTCTTTAAAGAGACGTGGAATATTATTACAGTAGCATAAATTGTTGTCAAATGAAAATTTGTCTTGTAAATTGTTTGATCGAATGCGAAACTTGATAATTCCAGCATCTTCTGCCACTAATTTTCTTTCTTTCAGTCTTGAGGCCAGTAATTCACTCTGTTGCTTTGTTAAGTTTAGATCTCTTACAAGCTCATCTAGATTAAGTTGTGAGAAAGGTTTTGGAGTAGTATCAACAGTTTCCGGAACATAAATTTCAGTTTCTGGTTCACATGATTCCATATGTGATTCATCAGAGTTAGACAAAACAATTTCTGCCGTTGGTTCAGGTACTGGAATGTCTTTTGAGTTAGGTATGGCCGAATAGCAGATCTAAGGTTGGGATATACCACAGCTGAAGTGAACTTCGTTGTTTTACCTAAAAGTATGGAAATTATATACATAAAATTTAAAGTTATGTACATATGTGTGGTTACAATAAAGTGGTTCTAAACTTAATTTATTTTATATTTGAAAAAAATAATATTACAATATACTACTTCAAAATATAGGTACAGTGGACAATAAACAATTACTTACTTTTTATGTCTACCAAACAGAAATAGCAGTCAGTGGCATGATCTTGGGGCTCTCGCCATACCACCAAATTGAAGGCTTTTTATTTTTCCTTTAAACCCTTTTGAAAAAGAATCAAAGCATGTCGTGCAAGAAATATGTGGTGCCCATGGTTTATTTTGGTCGCCAATTTTACATCCAAAATAAAAATTATATAGTTTTTTTCACTAGAGAAGAAATCTTTCTTTGATTTTTTTTAAATGTTACTGAACCACATATGTAGCAGAATTTATCTGGGCTATTTTTACACTGTCCTCTTGGTATTTTAATTAAAATTGTTGCTTTTTTAAAAATTTAATTTAGTTAAATATCCTGAAAATAAATAAAAGAATGAAATTCGTTAAAATCTTCAAAATTTGACAAAAATAGTAATTGGTAATTTACAAAATCCTGGAGTCATTTCGATAAAAATGACTTCCATTTTTTAAATCTCTACTTAAAACTACATTAAAAAAAATGTTATTTTAATCTTTGTAGTCGACAAAAAGATAAATTTTGTTAGACAGTGTTATTAGCAATTCTGTACGATAAAAAAAATTCTATATAATAATTATACATGTTGTGGATACACTGTAGCTCATAGGATATTCATGTCTTCTTATTAAAAAAGAATGAACCGATTTCATGACGCATTAGTTCAATTTTCAAGCACCGAAGGCGATTCGACATTAATCCGCCCTCTCCTAAGAACATTCGACGGTGGTTTCGACAGTTTAAAGAGAGTGAGTTTCTGTGTAAAGGAAAAATTCCAGAACGATGACGAGTTTCGGCGGAACAAGTTGCGAGAATCCGTTCTGCGTTTGAGGGAAGCCCGCGGAAGTCCACAAATTGAGGTAGCCGTGAGCTTGCGATCCCTCAATCCACTACCTGGTGTGTGCCAAGAACGCGTTTACATTTGAAACCATGCAGACTACGCCTCGTTCAGGTACTTACCAAAGACGACAAGAGGAAGCGGATGAAATTTTGCGATTCGATGCTGGAGATGATGGAAGACGAAACCTTCATTTCACCTTTAATTTTTAGTGATGAAGCGACTTTTCACTTGCGCCGCACAGTTAATCGTCACAATGTGCGTATTTGGGGGACAGAGCAGCCACGTAAAACAGGAGACACCGTTACAGGACAAACCTACCTCGATATGCTCCAAAACTGGCTATTCACTTCACTGCAAGCAGTTTCACATGACTTCATTTTTCAACAAGTGGAGCACCGCCCCATTAACACCTGATGGTTCGAGCTTTTTTAAATGAAAAACTGCCCCAGCGATGGATTGGTCGGAAGGGGAGCTCAAGATCTTGCTCTTTGTGCTTGGCCTGCGAGATCCACAGACCTCACCGTGTGTGATTTTTCTTGTGGGGATATGTAAAAGATCGCGTTTATGTTCCACCGCTACCTACTAACTTCGATGACCTTAAACATCGAATAACAATAGCGTCTGGGAGGAAGTCTCTTATCGCATTGATGTTGCCCGTGTGCAGGTGGTGGCCACATTGAACACTTGTAAGACAGAAAATAAAAGGTGATTGTAAGTAGAATACTTGTGACTTTGCTTGAGTTTTCTATTGCTTTTCCTTAATAAAATATTGCGTAATGAAATCGGTTCATTCTTTTTGAATAACCCTCTATATCGGAGGAAATAAAAAGACATGAATATCCTATGAGTGACTTACCTTTGACAGTTAACGAAGATCTCGGATTTAAAATAAGTGAAAATCCCATCGAAGCAGGAAGGGCAGTATTAAAGACAACTTCAGTTAATTCATGTTTTGCGAAGAAGAATTTCAAAAGTTAAGTCGCCATACTAAATCTAATTATTCGAGAGAAAAAAACATTAAGAGAAAGCAAAGGTCGGTTTAAAGAACAACAATTGTGGCCTGAAACATAATATATTTGAGCAAATTAGGTCAGGAAATCTTACAGCTATTCCTACAAAAGAACGGTGAGAGTAACTAACACAGGGTTTTCGCTATTTTTATGTCTGCCTTTCATTACCAATTTCTTTCTCTCTCTCTCTCTCTCTCTTGAAAAATGTGTATGGGTATATAGTCCTCAACTACACGATTTCTGAACCTTTCTTTCTGCCTTAAAAAAGATTTTAACCAGCGAGGGGGGGGGGGAAATGATCCCTGGGGACTGCTTTGTTTCCATCCCAAGCTTAATTTTATCTGCTTTCTTACTAGCAAACATTTTAGCGGCTGGTTCGCGAGCTTTGGGAAGTCTTAAAGCGGCGGATAGAAGAAAGAACTCGACAGAAAAAAATAAATCATCGCCAAGTGTCAAGATTTAAACCGCCGATTTAAGCAACGGACGAAGCCTTTCTTCCACTCAGCCATCAATGCCTCGAAAACACTCGATTCAAACCTAGATTTTAGAAGCATGGATTCTTTTTTTTTATCCAACCAACCTCTACCACCTAAAATCGGTAGGATCATGGGTAATAATACTGAGTACTTCAGTTTGCAAAGGTCTTCGATCTTTTATACTCTTGAGATCTACTCTTCGGTAAAGGGGTACGATCCAACCAAATTGGGTGCAAATTTCGGTTGACTGTGTTGTTGGTTCATGATAGCGACTCGCGCTTAGGATGTTTTGTGGTTTCTGGAAATTGTGCAAGAGTGTGAACTGTGTTTCTCAGTGATATGTGCCTTAGACGGTGATTATAATTGGTGGCAAAAATATATAACTGTTGTAAAAGTTGTTCCTGGAACTATTTTATTACCTACCATAGAACTTAGGGTTGTTGAACAACCCCATAGCAAACCCTCAAAATGCCTTATTCTTTTTATTTCTCTCCCTTTAACCCTTTTTACGCTTTTTCCTGGGAATCTCTTTGTAACGCCATCCACCGGCCACGGGGTGTCAGATATACGATGATCAGCCATACTGCAGTTGACATCCAGAGAATTGCGCGCTCTTCATGCCCCGTCACCCTCAGGTGGCTCTGCGGCTACATATCTGCCACACTTCCTCCATCTTCACTACATACTGTCAAGCTGCCCTCGTTGGTTTTTGCTCTTTAGATTTAAGTAATAACAACAATGTAAAACCTTGTAATTTCTTACTTTTTGATGGACTTTTTTCTTCCTCTTAACTTGTTCAATGGGGGAGGGGGGTTATGTTCCAGCTGCAGTAATTAGATTTGTCCAGTTTTGCTTCTAAAGTCTTTCACACATTCAAACTTTTTGCTATTTTTAGTAATTAATTACCACAAATTCCCTTTAATTGTGGACGACGTTCTAGACAGGATTGTAAGAAGATATGATATAAACATCCTTTGGAAGTTCCTAGGCTGGAGGGATCCTGGGTTTGATGGGGTTACGGTTTGGCTGGTAGCTTAATGGTAGAGCATCTGATCGAAAATCATTAGACCCGGTTTCGTTTCACGGCCAGGAAAATTTAAACTTTTCTTCCTGGCGTTATTTCTCTCTTCCCAGAATGGATTGCCTTCATTGTGCCTTCTTTGCTCTCTTTAATCCTTGTGGCTTCCATTCTCCATTTCTCTTGCTCTTAAAACCTCCTGTTTCTTGTCGCATTGCTCATTTACATCACATTTCTCTTTTTTTGTACTGTATTATTATTTAGAGTGAAACTTGGGTCGTTCAGAACGAGGTCGGTCTTGGATGTTTCCATTTTTTCGGATCCTCTTTAACACATCTGCATCACCAGAATGTGATCCGCAGACCCTCTGGGCAATTTGATGACAGCTTGCGTATCAGACTTCCTCACTCGTTATTCTCTTTTTTAATATATATTTCAATAATTAATTATTCATAATATTCATTATCGCTTATATTTGTACCTACCCGACTGTTTATTCCAATAATAATAATCGTTACCATATAAATCTAAATTCATATTTAATCTATTAGGCCAGAAAATTACTATGCTATGGTCAAAACCGTAACACGAAAGTTCCCCCCATAAAAAAATTCGTGCGTAGAAAGTTCCACCTACAAATTCTGTGAAAGAATAAAAACCACATTTAAAACTTTAGTGTTAAAATTATTACACCCATAGGAAACAGTTTAATAGAATTTATAAATTTGGTTTGGTTAGGTTATATCAAAACGTAACATAGTTCAATAAAATTAAAAAATCATTGCATAAAATAATTCTTAGTGCAGATTATACCCAACACCTTTGGAAAAATTGCAAAACATCATTTTCATCCAACACTCGACAAGGCGTTTAAGCTTGTCATCAATGTGTTTATATTTTTTTCTGGTGGCTTTTATCACATCGTGAAATGTAAATAAGCTTTGTTTGAGTATGCCTTTCCTCTTCTTGCAATGCAAAACATCATAGCTCCATTATTGGATGGCAGTAGGTCTTGCAAGACGCGATCTCGTATGTTCTAAGATTTTATTAAGAATGAGGGTTCTCCTCTTTTATGCCGTGCTTGGTTATATCATCCTCATCCTAATCAGAGAGTAGCAACGACCTTAGATTTTCTAAAGTAAAGAACTCCCGGTTTTGCGTGTTTCCACTTCATGGGGGATGTATATGGCTTCCTAACCTAAAAATTATTTCTGGCTCTTCACAATTAAATATCGTTGGAAAAAGTGCTTAACAGAGTGTAAAATTGTTCACATCTCCAATAAGTTAGTATTTGCTGGAAGATCCTGCTGTTTTTCGTTGACATAAGTAAGTGCATCATAAAGTATCCTTTTCTACTTTTCACTAATAATAAATTCCAAGACCATGGTTAAGCTTAATTAATTAACATACACAAAAGCAAATATTTGGTTAAACTTACTTAAGTGATGGCTTGATTCAAACTAATGACGGAGGTATGCGTTTTGTATGTTGTTAGCTACTCTTTTGAATGGTTAGTGGTTAGTTACTCTATTGGGTGAAAATTTCCATGGGTGAAAATGTCTGTGGGGGAATTTTCGTTGCTAAAATTTTCAGGGGGAAAATTTTCATAGATTCGCTCAAAAAGTAAAATGTATTTATTGTACAAAAACACCGTTGGAAATCCATAAGAACGATGCTTTTTTTTTGTAATGATAAATGAAGATTACTATAAGAGAATCGATTGATACACTCCTTTTGGAGGGAATGATACAAAAATTCTTTTAAAATCACTTTTCCGGCGAGGCAGGATGCCCGGTCCCTAGGACCTGATGCAGTGTCGGTTGTCAAATTTTGCTTTATACTAACTGCACCATATATATATATATATATATATATATATATATATATATATATATATATATATATATATATATATATATATATATATATATATATATACAAAGAAGGAGCAACTACAGGATCTGAGGGTGATTATACAACCACCACAGGGCTATGTAATTTTTATTTTCTGCTTTTGAAAAAAAAACTCCTTTAAAAAAACTCCGGTTTCTTGTCTCATTCGCTCATTCGCGTCCATTTCTTCTTCCTCTTGTACTATATAAATATATATATACATATATATATATATATATATATATATATATATATATATATATATATATATATATATATATATATAATTCTTCTCCATCCCACTATTTATTCATATTTTGTATCCATATGTAGTCTGGCAGATTCCTTTTCCCTCCGCATTTAGGGCATTCTTCTCCACTTCTCCTTCATCACGTGAAGGAGTCACTCTCTTATCTCGTTCTTTACAGCCCTGCCTATTACCTCGCCTCCATAGAATGCTGTCTCCGTGCCTTTTAGTTGGCTCTTCTTTATGGGACGATTCTCCGCAAAAGACAGGAAAATCGACATTAAAATCTGGCAGCGCCCTCATGCGACAACAAGCAAATCCAGCCGCGATTATAAATGCAGAAGAATCCGATAGATCCGATCAACGCAACCTCGGCAATCAATAGAGATTTAAAGGGTCCGTTATTGTGCACAAGAGGCAGGTTCCATATCCGAAAGTAGAGATGACGCATCCGATTAAGTTTGGTTGGAGAATTTAGGTCCTCAAAATCGATAGCGATCAAAGGAAATGAGCGGCATCGTGTCCAAACCGCTGGAGTAAGGCTCCCTCCTCCCCGGATCGGGTCGAAGCCACACTGGGCGAATATAGGGCAACATATTTCCTCATAAATAATATGACCACGCGTGGATACAAGGACCAGTGTTTACTCAACGTGCCCTCACCATATATATAGTGCGTCTATTTATATTTTACTGGTCTCCCCCTTTCTCATTATTTATTCATCGTCTCGCTTTAATTTCTATTTAGGAGTCTAAAATTCCATTTTGGAGGAAAGTCTTCCGCATATGCCAAGCAATTTGTCTCGGCGCCCCGCTTCCTTCCCTATTCCCATGCATAATTCACCTCTCTTCCTTCGCCTCGCCACCAATGGACTATTCTCGGGGACTCGCTCGTGCCTTCTCCAGACAGGTAGTCGATACTACCTTTGGCGAACTGCGGACCAGTCTTCCTTACGCAGATGCTACCTCGCCCCTCCCCAAGGGCCCGGATGACACCGGTAGGGGATGGGGAAGATGCTTAAAGTAACTCGCCACGCCGCAACTTCTTCCTCTTCAATGCAACCGTGGGAGCTGAACAGCAGGCAATTTTGCGTTTAATTAAAAAGCCAAGGATTGGCGCTATGGCTAATAGGCTTTCCTACAAATCCGACCATGGGGAATTGCCAGAATCTGGAAATCCGTATAAACCTATTTCCTATAAACTGTGGAAAAAAAACATAGCTGTAAATGTGTATTAATTAAAAAAGAAAAGAAACCTTAAATCTAACAAGGCATGTTTGCCAGAATTTGAGAAGGGCATTCGGAAAGAAAGTGGTAAAATTAGGAGTAAAAATGTGTAGAATTTGCCTACTTTATGATCGGATGGGCGTGACTCCACTCTAAGCGCAAAAAATCCATCCCCCCTTCTTTGGAGGCGGATTAGGGTAGCGGGATAATTATCTTTGAAAGTGGTTTTGTATAATCACTCATAGACCGACAATCCGTATGAATGTATGTAGGAATGCATGCGTTGAGTTACACTTATGGGTGTTATGTATAAGTCTCTGTGTACGTTTAAGGGAGAAAATTGGACACTGCAGACTGAAAGTCAAAAGTCAAAGCGTTTCGTGGAGCTTCCTGATTTCATCTGACCGCAAGAGTAATAAAAATTGGAATCCACGGGATCGGACAAGAGTAGAAAGTGGTAACAGGGGAAAAAGAAAGAACAAAAAGGTTACCACACTGATTATATATATTTAGGGAAATTTAAATAAATTTGGAGTTTGGCGAAGAACCAGTTTCAGGAGTTCAGTATTCATACTTTTGAGACGTGTTCATAAGGACGCAACTAAGAATATTTCCAGGGAAAAATGAATAGCGAGAATATAGCCAGACGGATTATTTCCAGTGTCACTTAATCTTAAATTTACAAAAATGGTTTATTTATTAAACATGTCAATATTATCACTGCCAATTTTCTACAGTTAATCTTCATCCTGGCAACATTATGACTGGGAATTTTTCAGACAAGCATAAGGACAATACAGTATTAGACGGATTAACTAAAGAAAATTAGCGTGATGACCAACTGATGGTGCAAAGGCCTCCTTTGCTATAGAATTACCTTAAAAAAATATATATCCAATGACATATGTCAGATCTCATGTTTCTGAAATATACACATTTTTCTCAAAGTAGACACCGACAATACACCAGAAGGAACATATGTATTTGTTTCTATAATAGCTTAAAATAATGAAAATTGTGTCTACATTTTTGTGGTCAAAATACCCGATTAAATATATTTCAAGACAATAGTTGTCTCAATGCCATGGCAATTTGATGCCAATTATGCATGTTTTAATTGAAATTTAAGTGTCATTCTTTTATTTACATGTAATCTTTGCAAAATTTAAGATCAATGTATTGTGATAAATGGTTTAGAGATATAATCTAAGGTCTTTTACGCGATTTTAACTGTGTTCTCACTGAAATAACATTCTTATCAAATTGTATATTATTATACCGATGGTTGTGCTTGGTACTGGGGAATAAGGCAACAAGCACGTAAATAAATAAATAGTTTTATTGAGATATAGTGAAAGACAGAACCATATGTAGGCACCCCTACAATTGCTGACAGTAGGACCTATTGACTTTTGCTTTGATTCACTTCCGAAACAAAAGACGTCATTCTAAGATCGGAGTGAATATGGAGGAGGTTGAATTAATGGTCTTTACTCTGGAAGATTGCAAGGGAAGAGATTGGATTTGGGGCCTTTATTTACATACACAGTAAAAAAATAATTAAATAGAATTATTTGACCAATTACTTGAAACTTTATTTAAAAAAAAGAGCTTTCCAAAAATACCATAATGAACCAAACTTGTAGACATTTAAGTCCATCACCAAACATAGAGCGGACTTTCATGCGCTTGAATATCTCCATTTCTAGTTTCCTCGCCTTGACTTTTTTGACACCATCTGTAATAATTACGATAATGTAAATGTGATATAAAAGTACCATTGTTGCTTTCAATCTTAAACACGCCATATTAGTACTTGATTAAGAGTAAGTTATACGTATACTACAGGGCAAAATGTTTAATTCTGTTTAATTAAATAGTAAAAAATAATAAATAAATAAAAGAATAATGTCTCACTAAGTTTCCAAATAGCCATGACCAGTCTCTTTCTCCAGACACAAACAATTGAACCAATCAAACTTTTACAACATGATAATAACATCTCCAACAAAATATATATCTGTAAAGGAGGCTGTGGGTGTGTGTTACCTCTGTGTGGGCGTACCGTTGATCTGATTGCAACCAAACGTGTTGTAGAGGTACATTTTATCCTGGGATGTGTCCCTGCTAGGTCAAAATTTAGGCCATCCTAAAGAGGGGGGTGGGACAAAACTTGACTCTGTGTGGGAACACCATTGATTCAATTGCAACCAAACTTCCTGTAGAGGTACTTTTGGATCTGGGGAGTGACCTTGCGGGCCAAGCCCTAGGTCAATCAAACTTGCTGTGAAGGTATTTCTCGACTTAGGGAATGTGCTTGAGGGGGAAAACTTTAATCCCCACATGGGGATGCCCAAAACTTGACTCCGGGTGGGCCCATCGTTAATCCGATTGCGACCAAACTTTGGGAATGTTCTTGAAGAGTCGAATTTTGCGACTTGGCACACAGTGATCATTTGCGACCAAACTTGCCATGGAGGTTCTTCTTAACTTGGGGACTCTTGAGCTGACCTGACCATTGACCTCTCAGGGAAAATTGTCATCACAGGGTCGAATTTCCAGGGTTCTCTCGATGGGCGTAGCCCTCTGAAGCCCTTACCGAGCAACGCCGGATCCTCTTATCTAGCCTATGATAAAACAAATTTATGTTGTGTAAGGTAACACTAGGAGATTCTGGACAAAGTCAAATGGTAAATAAGGTAATGAACTACATGCAACTTCCTGGGTGGTTAATTTCACTTAAACAAACCTAATATAAAAGTGTTCCAATATTTCTAGAAAAAAAAATAATAATGAGGATTCTTCATAAAGATAAAACAAAGTTTTCATAAGTAACAAACGTTACCTTGGGAGATTTAGTAATGCCACTCCACTTGGTTTTCATATACAACCACTTTATTCTCAAAATATTTCTCTCCTTCATTATTCCTCGCTTTCAGCATCCATGATGCTAGTAAGCACATAATAAACACGTATACACGTGTATAGATATTAAAACACGAACATAACACCTGGAAATACATTTGAATTACTTTTACACAAGAAAGTTCGGAGTTTGTTTCTACGGACGGACGATGCGGGCTCGTTTCATTCGACATGATTCGATAATAGCGAATTGTCAGATCACTTATTCAGCAACTCTGCACCCAGATAACCCAAATTTGGTAGGCCCCAAAAGAGAGAAGAGATAGAAGCCTAATTATCTGTTCCCCGCCCCTCTCAGAGACACAGACAAGAGAGGGGAGATATTCTATTTTTGGAATTTCCTTTTCTCCTGTCTTGTTTGGCTTAACTCAATCAATGAACCGATTAGAAATACCATTAAAACCACTCGGACGAATTCAATGTACTTTTGCCACTACGCTGTGTGGTTGAAGCTGGGATGCAGGGAATTTCTAGTCGAGTGCGACTCTATATCACACCTATATCGGTCGGGTGGGTGGGCGGTCGGTTGGTCCGTTGCTCCCCGTTTTGCTTTTTTCTTTTGGGGGGGGGGGAAATAACATTGTAACTATTTGGCCGATTCTAACGAAATTTGAAACTTTATTTTGTTTTACATTCCTTTCGAATGGTATAATTGCCAATGTCATCCCAAGGTTACTCGCGGAATTATTGAAAGTTTTGAAGGTCGTAAGGTCATAAATCAGAATAAGTGAGAGCACGCGACTTTGCTTAGCAGATCTTGTTACTCAAAGACAAGGCCAAAACGACCCACTGTTTTGACCAACAAGTTCTGAAGAGACGTCTAACTGCTAGATTTAAAATAAATTAATATACCATTATGGCCACAAGCAGCATCAGCTTATTCTTAGTGCCAGAATGCACGCATTCTACGAACTCTGACACCCACCCAACACACACACATACACCCGTATATATATATATATATATATATATATATATATATATATATATATATATATATATATATATATATATATATATATATATATATATTTATATATCTTTCAAGAGCGCGAAAGAATGATGAAAATGAATCCAACAAACCGCAAGAAACAGAAAACGGGGAAAAATATTTTTTTAAAATAATATTTCCTAACTCGCAAAAAATCTGTACCCTACTTCTTTTTTGGTTCGAATCCCACCCCTGTACAGAATTCTTGTGAATTAGGAAATATTATTCCCGAAGAAAAATGTTCTCGTCTTCTGTTTCTTGCAGTTTGTTGGATTCATTTTCATCATTCGCCGCGTGTTTACCTCAATTCTCCTTTGTCCTTTGAATTCCCTATTAATTTTCTTTCGATTTCATAGTCCCGATCGACCTTGCGAATCGTAGCTTAAAGGCTTGTTTATTGGGAAGATTTTTTTGGTTTTCTTCGTAGCCAAATGGCTAAGAGATGATTTAATTAAGATCAAAGTGGTTGTTCGAAGCCTCAGTGTGCATGGTTCGAATCCCACCGTTGTACGGAATTTTTGCGAATTAGGAAATATTATTATTTCCGAATAAAAATTTTCCCGTTTCCTGTTTCTGGCGGTTTGTTACCTGCACGAGGGTCAGGAACAATGCCCATACCGTCCTCCGGGGCGTTTTAAGAAAGGCTAAGGCCGGATAGGGCTCCACTGCCCTGGGAACCACGCCTCCGAAAGTGTTATCCCACGAACGCAATGATGCTAATGGGTGGTAACATATGCGTGGACCATATCCAATCATGCCAGATATTCCGCTTCAATGTGTGAATCGAGTGTGTGTGTGTGTAATATATGGGGCATATGTGATGTGGGAAATTGGAGAGGTGATAATCAATGTCTTTAAAACTGGGAGATTGCAGATGCTTGCGCTATGTGAGGCAAACCTGAAGGTGAACGAAGACTTTGTGTTGGATGGAGTCCAATCAAGTGTAGATTAGGGAAGTAGCATTTAAGAGGGTGTGATAGTGCTTTCGAGTGATGAATGGCATGATGGTATGGTGTGTAAATTAAGAGAGTGATTAATCAATTCTTTATAATAGGGAAATTAAAGATGCTTGCACACTGTGAGACGAACATGAAAGTAAACGAAGGGCTTGTATGGAATGGAGTGCAATAATGTGTAGATTAAGGAAGATTTAGTAAAGAGGGCGTAGCGTTACTTTTGAGTGATGGTGGCATGATGCAATCGCTAGGTATGAATGTATAAGCTTGAAAATTATGTGGGTGAATTGAGATTTGGATGGAGGAAACTGTGAGTGGTTGTAATGTATGGACCCTGTAATGATGAGAGTGAAGATGAGAAAGAGAGGTTCTAGAATGACTTGGGACGAGTGGTGGATAGAATATTGGTTCGTGGTTGAAGGAGATGTGAATGAACGAATATATCAAAGAATGATGAGAGAGAGAGAGAGGGAGAGACGATATTTGGAGCTTTGTGTACACCCAAAGAGAATGAAAAGGAAGTATTCTGTTAGAAGAGTTCCGTGCTGAAGGAAAGTAATGTGTGCCAAACACATTCTTTCAGCACAAAGATGTGCATATATATATATATATATATATATACGTGTTTGACAAAAGAAAGCGGGTGAATTTACAAATATCTGGGCATAGAAAAAAGGAAGTTGCTGTAAGACGTATTTGATGTGAAAGCTGTGAGAGGTATGAGTATGGGGTAATCTGATTATGCCATATGAGGATAAATTGGTTGGTGTATGGATGAAAAGACGGGAAGTAGGTGGAAAGGAAGAGAGGATCAGAATTAAAAGGTTATTGAATAACAAAGAATGGCAAAGGTATGTGAGAATGCTTGAAAGTAGAAGAGAGAAACTAAGTGCGAGCATTGAGAGAGAGAGAGATTTAATCTGTATCTTTCAGACGCTCGATCTGTTCATGTGGTGACAACGTTGTTCGTTCATAACTAACGGTCAGTTACGCGTGCGCGTAAACTGCCGGGCCCACGCGGTGAGACATTTCCACAATGTAAGTATATTATATGATAGTATATGAATTAAATGGTATTATATGACATTATATGATAGGGAGAGTGCGCAACTCTCCCGAATGTGCCTTCACCCTAAAAATAATAAGAATTTAAAGAATATGCATCTGTATTTATTTGCGACATGACTTTTTATTCCAGGCAATGCTGGGTAACTATGCTATTGATGAATAAATTTCAGGAAGTGTTACTAGGTATTGCTAGGGGGTGGCGTGCGCTAATGGAAAGAAGAAGCCAAATACAAAATAGTGGAATGGAAAGCAAAAGGAGGCGTACTTGCAAATGCTTAATAGGGCTAATGAGGATGTCATGGAGATGTGTTTGTGTCGTGGTATTGCAAGTACTGAGTGGTGTACGTACGTATAGGTTTGTTACGTACTTCAAAAACTCCTTGATTACGTTTTCTCTAAGAGAGCTATATTTATTATTATTACGTTATTTTAATCTTTGAGGATTTCTAGTGCCATGCTCAGCGTTTCGAGGATTGAATTAAATATTTCTGAGAAAATAAAACTTTAATTACTACATAAAAAAGTAAATGAGTGAAATCTAACAAAACAAAGTATACAGCTATGAATTAAACGAATTTAAGTGAGACTTACTCATTTGAACAAATGAATATAAAGTAATGGTTGACCCAAAGCTCACTTTCATATTGAACGCTGATTGACCTTCAAAAAAAATAATGGAATTTATTTACCTTTAAAAAAACCACACATGAGCCCAGCTGGGGACTGACCTTGGCCTCAATTTTTATGTGGACGTAAGAATGTTTTTTTGCGGCCAGATGCGTGGACGGGTTCACCGACACTTCAGATGTTTGAATGGCACAGAGACAAGTTTGAAGAAACAGGTGATTTCGGTGTGGGGGATGGATGGCGTTAAGCACGTTGTCTTAGTCCGATGATTTCAACAACGGGACCGGGAAAGTATGATACTTCCAATCTTCTGGTTAATCTTGGAATGATTCCCACTGACGAGCGATGAACAAACGAGTGAATCCTTTGACGAATGGGGAGTGTTTGAGGAAGTTCACTTTGGGGTATTCCTCAATGTCGAGGACTATTTCTTATGTGTTTTAAATCGGGATAGGGGGTTTGTCTGCCGAGAGATTGTTGAGCCTGTTTCTCAATACAAGCTAAACTAAATTTCGGTGTGACCACCAGGAACTGGCTCAGCATGAGCTTCTTCTGTGTTCCTTTCGTTGGGTTGCCGGGCACTCTAGCCGGACTTCGTCGTCTCGATCGCTAACTCGATCTTCCTGAGACAAGATGCTAATTTTCAGTGTGACTACCAGGAACTGGCTCAGGATGAGCTTCTTCGATGTCCCTTTTGTTGGTTGCCGGGCACTCTAACCGGACTTCCTCATCTCGATGATTAACTCGATCTTCTTCTTTCTTCTCAGTTATCCGCCTATATACTTCACCACCCCACTGGGGCTAGGGGAAGGATTGGGAGGGGTGAAGTCTTAGGAATTAAGCCTCCTCCTCTAACGGCGCTTCCCCAAGCGTCTTTCACTTAGCCCTAAAAGCATCTTCTGGCTTTTGGTCCACGCTCGTCTAATTTCGTCTATGAATTGAAATTAAATACCAACTCTTAAGGGAAATATTGCCGGTTTAACCAATGTTAAGCTCGCCGGACCCGAAACTTGATGATTCGAGCATCTCGTGGTTGTAGGAATGCTTTTCTGGTGATCCTCGAGGTGAGGGAAGAGAGGGGAGCGGGGTTAAGTAATCCGTTTACGCTGCCCAATGCCAGGACGTTGGGATGACGGAACGGGGCCTCAGTTTTTAGGGTGGGATATCGATTTCCCTACAGTTTGTATTAATAGAAGGATATGGATGGGAACAGGAAGTATGAAGGCAAGGAACCTGAAGTAAGGCCGTGTTAACATCAAGGAAAAGAATAGCAGGCTACTTGCAACCAATGAGAAGATTAAAAGTAGGTTTGAAAAATACTTTGAATAGTTGTATAATGTGTGTATGTGAGTTGAATAATGCGCAAATGTAAATATGATTTGATTCGTGGGTGGAAATCGGGTGCTCTATTGGAATTATGAAGGCGAGCATGCGAGAGGTCTGAAAAATGAGAAGCAGATGAAGTAGATGATATAGTAGCCATGATGCTAAAAGTTTGGGGTGAATGTGCTGTAAGGCATTTAAAAGGAAAATATTGGCTTAAGATTATAAGAGTGAAGTAATAGTGTTGTTACATAAAGGTAAATGGAGAAAAGTAAATACAAGAAAAGTTGATTGTTTCAGTTAAAGCGTTTGAAAATTTTGATTTCAGGTATAAGTACACAACACCGCACCGGAGTTCTCTGACGTGGCTATTTCGATCCTGAAGGAATCACCACTTGTGACGTGGTACGATGAGCCACTGTTCCAATTGTTTCAGGCTGAGGGTAGAGTTAAGGTGTGTCGTAGATCCGATGAAAATATGTACCTCAGTTACCGTCTAAGCACCGTACAGACAGACTGGAAATGGTTCGGTACTGGTGCGGAGTGTGTTGGGTCTGCTAGTCCACCTAAACACTGCTTGGAGTCCTTTTGCATCCATCCATGGATTTCATATAGCTCAACCACGACGGGATGTCCCAGCAAAATAATGCAATCCGTCCAAGTTTCAAGGAATCGATTGTAAGAGAGCATTCTAGAGAATTCCGCCGAATGGTGTGTTCACCAAGGTTCCTCGACATAAACCAATCGACCATTTATACGACTTGGTAAACAGGCATATTTAGTGCCTGGAGACGCGAAATACTCAAGATTTTAGCTGCAAAATGTCTAATGATACACCTGACACATATTCGCGGAGGAGAACAATCGAAAGAACAATGAAGTCGTGCGAATGTTAAGTATTAAAAAAAAAAAGACTAGAGTAAACATAAACGATCTAAATGAATTTATTTGGGTGCATGTGAGAGGCAAAGGTGGTTATACCTACAGGATAAAATCAGGAGATAAAAATAAACGATCCTAAAGTTTAAAAGATCTATGTTGATACTATGATTGGTAGGGAAATGAATGCAAGAACCACAGAATACAACACAGCAAGGAAACTCAAATGCATTCGGAGGCAAGCCCAGGCAGGGAAGCAGGACTTGAGACCTAAGTCTGAACTATCAGAGAAGAAAAGAATGATCTAACTTTATATACCTTCATACCTGGGTTAACAAATCTTAACATACATTTTAATATAGGAAATGAATGCTTATACGTGTAGATGAAAAGGAAAAATAATGAAAAAAAGGAAGATTGAATGAGAAGGAGAAAGAGGTAAAAAATCAGGATTGCTCGGCTAGGCTTAAGGTGATAGTTATAGTGTTACATAGTGAAAAGAAGTGATATGTAGTGGAGTGTAAAGATAGCGAAAAAGTCAATTAAAGCGAACAAATAAGTTTGTAATGGTCATTTGCTACCATATTTTCATTGAATTACGTAAATTTGATTATATAAACTAGTTAGAACTAATTGAATCAATCAATAAATCTGATTGCATCACTTGCAAATGTTTAATTAAATCAACTACATAACTTCCAGGAGTAAGTTATATCGGTTTGTTTGGTAAACTCTGTATGATTGAAGGGTTCAGGTTGATTGACCAAGCATGGATGTTTAAATGGTGAATTGACATTTTTAAAAAAAAGGAAAGATTTTCCTGAGCCACGCAAGAATGACCTTTTTGATGTTCATTAATTGCGAGATGATCCTTCATTAGCCGCATTCAACAAGGCGAGTAACAGTTGTGTAGAATTAATCAAACAATAACTAAATACAATCCGGTTTCTGAAACATCAGAAATGAATTTATATATTCATAAAATAACGAATTATTCTTCAAATTTATAATATATTTAGGCAAATGAATTTATTAGTATTAAATTTATTTAGTTGACCCTTTTAATGACCTTTCTTCTAAGCAAGTGCATTATGAAATTATCGAATATTAACTACATAAATCGAATATGTAATTATTAAAAAATGTTTGGTAATTTAATTCAGTTCATTTAACATTTCTAATTAAAATTTAATTTTATACCTTCTAATTAAAGGCACGAATCATGAGGATAATTAATCAGACATACTCCAATAGACATTCAAATACACAGCACATTTAAGTAAGAAGTGAGAAATTTAAAATAGCATATATATATATATATATATATATATATATATATGATGAAAATTAATGCAATATCGCAAGAAAAGATGAGGAATTAAACCACATTCTCCGAAGACAATTTAATTCAGAACAGTTTCGGTGTATCTCACACCCTTTTTCAACTGACACTGGATAGAAAATATAAGAAAAGTGTTTACAAACATAACACAGGGTCAGGTCGTGAAAGATCCCCTCTTTTTTCCCCCAATCCCCTACTTGTGGCTAATCAGGGGTGGGGGGTTAGGCCTAAACATATTGAAGGGCTGACATTTTACTATTTTGTTTATTTGCTTTCGTATTACAGGATTAAAAGAAAATTGACCCTCAGATAGATTTAAATTAGGAACTGACGCTATCAAGCTCGATTCTACGATTCTTCTCTTAAAATAGTTAGCCGATTTAAATACCATTTTACTTCCATTGAAATCGATCGAATGATTCAAGTCTCTAACATGGCAAAATATTGCACTGCTTTCGCTGCCCACTCTAATATCTCTTTTGTGTTCGTACAATCTCTTGTCTAGATTTCTCCCCGTTTCCCCCTATATAAACTTTATGGCAATCATTGCATGGTATTGCATATACTCCTATGTTATGATGTTCTTTGGGTTTCCTGGCAATCATCAATTGGTTTAAGGAATTAGTATATTTAAAAGCTAGATTAATACCCGCTTTTCCAAATATGTCGTTCAAAGTATTTAATTTATTATTAAATGACAATGTTATACATTTGTTGAAGTCATTAGTGCGGGAAGGCTTATTACCATAGAATGTTTTCCTAGCTGCAAAATGGGCAGACGATATGAACCAATCGGGGTAATACAAATTAGAAAAAATGGTCCTGATAATGACAATTTCTTCATCTAAATAGGAAGGATGACATATTTTGTATGCTCTAAGGAAAAGGTTAGAAATTACCGATTTTTTAACAGTATTATCGTGAAACGAAAAATAATGTATATAGGGATTCGAGTGGGTTGGTTTCCTATAAACGTCAAGTTTTAATTCATGGTGATCTTTATTAATGAGGACATCTAAAAAGGGTAACCTATTATCATATTTCCATTCATATTTAAATATTAGCCATGATAAATTTCTACAGGACTAGAGAAATAGATTTGTGCAGTTTTTTTTTCTTTCCTTTCCCCGAGTCATCTTCCGCCATCACAGCTGCCATCCTATACACCTCCCCCGTCCCCTGTTTTTTGGTAGGGGTCTACCACCGATCTGCACTCAATTTGTATGCCTTTATTTCTCAGTGTAGAACTACTGATTAGCGTGGGATCCGAACCACGGGGGATCTACAGCATATGGCAGCTACCGGGAAGGCAACCTAAATCATGCCTCCATCCGGCGACTAACCACACTCGATGTAGCTTCTCTTCACTAAAATCGAAAGCCGTAGCCCCAAGTTTTCAAATATGGGGGCCAATATTTCCTTCCCATTTGAAAAGGATTTTAATCATGCATTCCTAAATGGCTCTTCGTATTCCTTCATTTATCCTTTTTATTGCTTGTGATTTTATTTTCCTCACCAATTATCCTTATTTTATCCTGTAGATGATGTCTGTACTTTAGCAAGAGCATGACCATAAATGCATATTTCAGCTTCATTAGTGAACTTTATTAAGACACCGTCCTATGGTGTGTCTTCTAGAGCATTTCTGAGATTAAATCCAAGCGTAAAGTTCAGTCGAGCGACGCTTAACCTATTTCGCCATTTTCTTAATCCTATTTAAGTGTAAAACGAATTCAATTTGGTGCTTGTCCGTTTAACACTAAATTTCGGCTTCCCGCTGTATAAAAGCTACAGTAATGTTTCAGCGCTCGGAAATCTCGTTTTCTCATAATCATATTCATAAAAAATGTTGAGACATTAATAGTGTATCAGTGTAACTAAAACAAATGGAAAAATCCATTTTCCTCGAAGGCAGAAGAAATCGGACACGCCCTACTTAATGCAAAACCGTAGATCAGGCACCTTGCTGTTATTTTTAGCTTTGGTCTCTCTTTCACAAATCAGTTGTGTTGACAACGCGAACAAAGATGTGGATGACGAAAAACAGCTGAGTGAAATAACCTCTCAAAGTTTAAGGACCAAAATTTGGTTGAAATAATTTAATGAAGTTTGGACGTGAACACCAAAACTTAGGGTGGCAATTTTTTCGTATGGACGCTTTGGCTTCGCCCACCTGGCTTTTCCAGCGCAAGGCAAAAAGTTGACAAGAGGTCACTAGACTCCACATTGGGTGTGCTATGGTAAATAAGTGTGCCCAAAGGGTCAGTCAAAGGCGCGATCAAAATTACTTTTCTTAGGAAATTAATTTTGGAAGAAAATATAGGTGCTGCTTATTATTCGTATGTTCTTTCACGTTTTAACAATAAATATGTAACGTCACGTGTGTTACGTTGCAAGAACATTGGGAATTTGAGAGCAAATTTCCACTGTTTGGCGAAATAGATCATTTGAGAGAGCGATCAATCACATCATCCTTAAAAACTAAAGGAGAAACATGGAATTATTATATTTCACCCTCTTTTTATGTAGTTTTAGTTTTCCTACTGCTCGACTGACGTTTTGGAGTTTTGGGAGAACTTAACCGAAAAATCTTTACTTTTTTTTCAAAAACTGCCATATGTATTCCATTTTTCCGCTCACACTAAATTAACTCATGTTCAAACAATATTCTTTCTTAATCGATCGATTCAAATATTTATTTCGAACCAGTTCCAAAAAGCAAAGCAATGTATGTTAGTGTGTGTGTTTGTGTGTATCGAGATGAAATTGCTTATCTAAGCAAAAAAAAGATTCGTTCCAATCAGTATTCGAGACTCATTTTGCCACTCTGAGTGGTTGCAGCTGAAAGAGAAAAATAAATGAATAATGAAAAACAAAAGATTCATATAAGCCGGATTGCAGCGCTCTTATGCAATTTCGCACTGGGATATATGTACGATTTATTGGCCAGTTACCTAAATACACAAGCCATATATTTTTTTACAGTGCATATTACACGCTATCCTTTTTGCCGTTTCTTCCCTATATTTCTGATTTATTTTCGTTCTTTCTTTCTCGTCAACTAGGAAAGTATCACCAGCATTGAGGTTAAAATTGGTTTAGCTATCGTTTGGTTGTATATTTGTGTGGCTTAATTCCAAAACACTTTATATGTATTCTTTAATGTCAAGTTCCTTATCAAACACATTACTTATCTCGTCCATTTTCCTTATTTTGTTTTCTCTTTCATTCTGAACCCTTAATTATCTTTCAGGGGTGATCTCATGGCGTAGAACACTTAAATTGTACTCATTTTCAAGTTTTCATCACAGAAGAATATGATTTCCTCAAAAATTTAGAGAAATACTGTCCCAATGGTATTTTTTGGTCACGGTTCATTGGAGTTACCAATTTGTTGCAGCGATAATGTCTCAAGCGTTTAATCCCTCCCAGGGCCCTTGAGCCATTGTCCCCATTTTTTCTTCTAACATTCAAAAACAAGATTGTCATCTTTCTAACGGCAATGGTTTGTCTTTATCTCCTGGCATGAATTTTATTTATTATATGTGTGGGAAGAGGAAGAAGGAGAGACGATAACTAACAAAGGGCTTTTAAGCTATCCAAGCATATCTGTTTTTTTGAGAGATTACCTTCATGTATATCTTCAGCCTACGTAATCTCATTCTTTTCTTTAATAAAAGCTCCCCCGCCCTTCGCAAAAAGATAAAATTTGTTATATTTATATGTCTACGCTCTCAGAGGCTTATAATATGCCCTCTTTTAAGCAAAAGTAGCGAATAAAAGAGGAGGATTTTAAAACGAGTCGAAAACTTAAACAATCCACCCACTTATTTATCTGGCGTAATGCAGGTATAGTAAGTAAATTGGCAGGAATATTTTCTTGTAACTATTTGGATGAAATCTTTGTAAATCACTCTTTATTAAAGATCCTTGTTTTGAATCTCCTGGAGCATTATTTTTCTCTCTTATAACTGGTCAATGATATGTCTTGTTGGCTTGCTATCTTAGGATGCCTTTTTCTGACCTATTTTTGAATTTCAGATGGTTTTAACGATGTGTTGTGGATCACAATTGATGGCGAGCGATTTAAAAATACTCTTTCAGGCGAAAGAAGCCTTTCGGAGACTGGTGCTTTGAAAACATTTGATTGGTTCAATTTTGTCTTAGCATGAGTATTTATTCAGGCGTCACCTAGCTAACTGTTATAGCGTTCAAGGAGTTACTTAAGTCAGTATTTCGATTCACTATTTGAAAATTTAAGTAATAGAATCAAGTCTTATGCTCTTCTTGTTTGAGGCACCTTAAGACCTTTTACTGTATTATAGAATTTCAATCGAAATTGCGGGATGTAATAATGTCAAAAAGGTGATTTTTTAATGAGACTGAAGGCATTCCTCTCATAAGTACCTTTGGTGTTAGTATAGTATATTGAGAGTGACATAATATAGAATTAAAATTTGTTTATGAATATATGTTTCAAGGCAGAAACTAGGAATGAATCCTCTGCTAGAAAGTTTTGAAGAGGCTTGTAAGGAAAGTAGCGAAGATAAGAGAGGTAGAGATGTGTAGAAGTTTCCCAGTTTAAGTAACCAAATTCAAGTGTAAAAAAAGAAAAGAGAGACAGGTGGAAAGAGAAAAGTCGCCTTGCGTGATGGAAAAGCGAACACGATACCTGTATGTGCTGGAGATACTGACACAACCAGGGCTTTTGACAGTTAAGTTGTACTTTTAAAGAAAAAAAGGTGATAATCTATATGGGATTTATTGCACACTAAAAACCACCTGGCCCATGTTGTACTTGAATTGATCAATACTGTAACAGTTAATTACCTCTGCAGTTCGCTCGCTCAATTTGTCAAATTTTATATTTGGGAAGTGGCTGTACATTAAAGTAAAGTAGCCTTGGACTGCGGAAATTCAAGCTTCCAATCGTGGTTCACAGTCCTCTTCTTGCTAAAGGTAAACAAGTGCTGGTGATCAATAATCTTGAAACCTCGAAGAGTTTTGAGTACCTTATCATGTTACCTCGCCATCTCCGAGTTTTTAGCGAGTCAAGACCGATCTCTTGAATTGCATCTGATATTCTCTATGCTTAATCGATGCGATCAGTTTGGTGTTACTGACTTTAAATCTTTCCGGACGTTTGTGGTCTTTTTGAACGGTTTGGGAACCAAAACTGAACCGCGTGTTCCAAGTGGTCGCACCAACGAGATATACGAGAGAAGCATAATATCTTTTCTTCATGAACTGAATTTCCCCCTCAATACACCCTAAGAGTGCTGAACCTTATTCTCTGCCTCAACGCATAGTTACCTAGACCCCACCCTTGGGGAGAGTAGTCCGAGTAGGGGTTTGCATGCCTTATGTGCATTACCTTATCTTTTTTCTAAGTTAAAAGACATATGCCACGTGTCCGATCATCCTGCTCGGCACAAATAAGACCTCCACCTCTTGACACATTCTACTGGTGCTAGAGCCTAACCCACTTTTGTGTCCCCTGCAAACCTGGTTATTTAGCTAAATAGGATTTATAGCCGAGGGCAAAAATTAGATCTCATGCCTTTTCTTAAGTCACTAATGCTCCAGTACAAAACCTTATCAAACTATACCAACTGAGTTTTATGTGAATTTACGTGTTTTGGGGGTATTCGAATTTTATATGTTAATTAACTAGTCTAGATTAGATTTGCTTGGGTTTGTTTATGTATTGAACCATAATAATCTAGCCTAAACTAATTAACAAGTAAAATACAAACACTTAAAATCCTAATAGGTGAAGAAACTTGTAAAGTTCGACTGATGCAGGATATAATATTATTTACTTATTAATTGAATCAATTCTCTGGGTATTGTTCATTTATAAAAATAATATGTTGTAACGATTACAGTGACCGTGTAGCCGGAACTTAAGGGCGGAAACCGTGTATCTCTACCGTTCTAATAAAAAGCAACAAATATGCCTCGATGAGAGGGAGTTTCTTTATTTTGCCAAGCTAAGTCTTTCACTTACATGTAGACGCTTACATGGATTAAGGCGTGCCGTTATATTCCCTCACTTTTCCCTTCGCTCGCTCTCCGGGAGAAGAAAAGCCAAGGGATTAATGAAGCCCCAATTAGCTAAAACTCAAATAGGCAATTAGACCGTTTGGTGGAGCTCTATTTCTCTAAACATCATAAGCCCTCGAGTTATTCTGTATAACGTATTCCTTGCCTCGCATTTAAATTGAGTTTAAGCTGAAATTTTTATCGAATAGAAATATCCGATTTAATTAAAGATATTCTGAATTTAATTTCTAATTCTAAATATCACCTAGGATTATTATCTAGAGCTGGATGACGTAATAATTATGTAAAGTTTGGGCAGACTTGTGTTCCTTTTATGAAAGTCTCGTTACAGAAAACATAAAAAAATAAACTTTTATAATAGTAAAAAATGGCCCAACAGAATTTGTCTAAAACAAGATTGACAAAAATAATACGATATCTATGTAAATCAATATAGAAATATAATCTTAATAGCATGCAAAAAAAAACCTCAATTAAAATATCTTATTCACAGGATTGAAATACCGTTTTAATAATGCTTATTCATATATCGGAAGCACGCAAGAGACGGATTTAAATACATATAATATGGCTAAGCGGATAATGACAACAGATGTATGTGATAAGTTATTAAGCACTAGAATCCTCTTTACAAGATGTTAAATAAACCCTCATACACTTGTAAGGCAAAATAAAATAGCTGTAGGGAAACTAAAAAGGACATCGTATGGCCTTAAGTTTATATTTAAACAAATTAGCATTCTTAAAGCTTTCACAAACCTCTCTAGGGCTGTGTAGAAAAGAGAAATGCAAGATTTAAAGCAAAGATTTCATTTTAGGATGATATCTTGAACGAGATCACTAATTTAAAACTAATAAGCAGAAAGCAAATACATATCGAACTTGATGAAATCTTTGTGCGAAATTGACTAGAAGAATAATGGTTAGGAAAACTAGAGGAAGGAATGAATTAATTATAAAGAAAAATATGTCGCATCTTTACTCGGTCGATCAAGAGATGGCTTAGCTTTACTATTGGTTATATGAGGTAAGTTGTGTTTCAGTCACTTTATACTATTACTTATACTTAGACTTTTGAAAGTTGGATTAGGTTAGTATATAAAGGGTGTTCCATTAAGACGGATTGAAGTTAGCAGTAAATAAAACAGTGTTATTGGTGAAAATTTATTGATTTCACTATTGGATCATGTTATTTGAGTCATGGTAATTATGTTTGAAAAATAATATCACCTAAATGTCCGCCAAGGCTTCGGCGGCACACCTCCACTCGATGGTCAGAATTTTTGATGACGTCTCTGCATAGTTGCTTCTGGATCTCACCAATATACCTTATCATCTCATCCTTCAGCTGTTGAATTGTTGTTGGCTTGTTGGCATAGACCTTACTTTTGAGATGACCCCAAAGGAAGAAATCTAAAGGCGTCAAGTCATACGATCGTGGTGGCCAATTGACCTCGATGTTTCGAGAGATGATGCGAGCTGGGAACTTCTCATTCAATAAAGCCATTGTTGCATTGGCTGTGCGGCATGTGGTGCCGTCCTGTTAAAACCACAAATCTTCGACATCCATAGAATTCAATTCAAGCCATAAAAAGTTGGTTATTATGGCACAGTATCGCTCGCCTGTCACCGTAACAGAATTCTCGGCATCATTTTCGAAGAAATACGGCCCAATGATTCCGCTAGCAAAAGTTGCACACCAAACAGTGATCTTTTGTGGATGCAGTGGCTTTTCAACAATCTTCCTGGAATTTTCATCAGCCCAAATGCGACAATTCTGCTTATTAACGAATCCACCAAGATGAAAATGGGCTTCATCACTAAAGATGTTTTTTGCGAAAAATCATCATCGGCTTGTCTTTGCTCGTGCACCCAATAGACGAATGTACGGAGCTTCAAATGGTCAGCAGTTTTCAGTTCTTGTGTAAATTGAATTTTGTAAGCGTGTAGAGACAAATCTTATGTCAAAATTCGATGTAACGTTGTTGTGGGGAGGTTCAATTCCTGCGCGCGATGACGAATGAGGTGTCTGGATCTTCGGCCACATTCTCTGGCACTGCAGCACTGTTTTCATCTGAACGGCGTAAACGAGCATACCATGGCGTTTTTATATCTACCACCGACCCCGTTTGTTTGAATTTACGAACAATTTTCCCAATTGAACTCTCGGTTGGTCGATTATGTTGACCAAAAAAATCGCGAAGTGCCCGAAATGCGTTTCTGTTTGAACGTCCATTTTCATAATAAGCTTCGATAACTTTAACACGTTGTTCGATTGTTAATCTTTCCATGGTTGAAATTGCCAAAGACTGAAGTTGTTAAATCTGAAAGAAAAATAAAAAAATCATTAGACGCTTAAACTTAACTCACATTTAAAATCGGTCCAAGTTATTGGAGAATTTTTTTCATTTTCCTAATTCACACATAAATCTTTCCTAGCTCAGTTTATGGCTTATCTTTACTAGCCATCATTAAAATTGCTCCTCATTACTTAATCCCTTTTCATTTTTGTTCTCTATCCATCACCCGTGTTTAAGTTACCATTTGTTTTTCTAGTTATCCTAGTTTCTGTGCGATCTTTGTGCCCAGTGTCAAAGTTTCACTTCTGTATTCTTTCATTTATCTGTATTCACATCGAACTCCCGTATAATTTCGTTCTTCTGATGATATCCTTGTCCATAGTGCAATCAAGCTTTACACCTTGACCCTAGTAAACATATTCTTGTAATTCTAATGGTAAATGTGTTAAACTCTTTTTCTTTATTTTTGTCTTTGATTTTTCTATAATTGTTGTCATCCCATATCATTTTTTGCCCCCTTTTTAGTACCTCTTTTTTGAGTTCATTAATATGGAAAATTAATTCTCTTAAACCTGTTTGTTCCAGTTATTTGAAAAACATTAATTTTGTGTTGGTTGTCACAACTTGTTTGCAATGTTTTTTCTCTTTGATATGAGTTTTAATTTTGTTTCGACTTCGCTTTGGAAAAAGTCGGAGTAGAACACCAGAGAGGATCACCCTGACGCTATAAGAAAACTTGGTGACTAGGGCAAAGTGACCTCCCCACGCAGAATCTCATTTGCTGCAGTAGCCTTCACTGGTTGAAGTTAGCATACATCGCAATAAAAAATTAACGCAATGACTGACTGTGTAGAGAGACGGTCAAGTATCTCCCCCATAATGTTATAGCCATCAACGAATTAACATGAATCCACAGTTGTCATGATAAGGTCTCGTAAACGCTATATCCTGAATTTCGAACCAGTTCACACACATCTTCCGTTCAGATGGAATTACTCTTCCGCCAGGAGACGGTGACGAGTGAGACACAAAAGCTCATATTACTGGTCCGTGTTGTTTCTTATTCCTAATTGATGGCGTTTACTCGCGCCTGACTGATCAAACCACCCTTGTGGCTAATTAACTCTAAAGAGTGCAATTTTGCAGCATTAAATCGCAACAATCCAATGAGCTCTCGCACTTGCATTCCGTTGAGCTTCTCCGCAAAATTGCGAGATACCTTTGGAAACCATGTCAGCCGAATTTCGACTGGAAATTTCCTTCTCACATCCAAAAAGAGCTGGAAATCTTGGTTCCCGAGCGTTCCCTACCTCCCCCCGTCTATGATCCAGATCACGAAGTCTACGTCTCGTGCATTTAAGAGGGCGAGCCAGAGAAGAGTCACATCGGTGGAGAAAGGCACCATCTTCGGACTCTGCGAGCGGCTACAATCAAAGATAAAGTACATCAAGGAAAAAGATATAATTTTCTCAAGGAGAATGGCAAAGCTTCAACCCTAAAGACCTCGGTAGGATTTTCGTCTTCTGATCGCTAGGATTCTATAATCTTTTAAGACGGTATTTGCTGGTACCACAAGAAGTTTGGAGATCAGGTTCATTGATATTCCCCAGAATGACTACGCTTTCCATCCCCCTTCAGTTCAAGAGATAATTAATTGATTGTCTATCATACCAGCGACTCATCTGGGTAAGCGGAAGGAAGAATCGCGCACCCCCCTTCAAACAGCAACAACCATTTGCCTATCTATTTCTTGTGATTCCTCCGTAAATTCCTTCCTATCTTAGTATAGTAAGTTCTATAACCCGCAAAATAATTGTTGAAAAAGGTTGAAATTACGAGAGTTCTTTCATCCTACATATTTGCACAAGATCATAACGAATAGTACAACTATCGCGAATAAACTCCGTATTATACAACACTTATTATCCTTTTAGAAAATACGCAACGGTAAGTCCTGTGAATCTAGTCCAAAATGCAGGGGACCAAGAGAAATAAAGTACATTTAATTTGAAAACTGCCTATCCTTTTTCTCCGATAACAGATGCATCGAATGTTGGAGCAGGATCAGTTGTACATCAATTTTCAACTAATAATAAGAAATAACTGTGTCTTTTTGCTCACACTACAACAGGTAACCCCACACAGAAATGTGTGCTCTCGAGGTCATTACTTATAGCACTAACGATATTAGCTCATTGTGGGTAAACAGCCTTTTAGTGATGGTTTTTCCAGACCCACAATCATCATGATAAACTCACAAACTTCATCATATGTGCCGGTGTCATCTTTCTTGATCCAAAGCAGCAGTTTCATCTCTACTAGTGACACAATTGCCTCTACTATACCGTGACACTCATAAATCTATTATGCAGAGTTAGCAAATTATCATTCAATGGGTCGAGAACTCATTTAAAAAAAAGCCAACATCTAAACTTTTCCCTAATTCATTAAAATCACTTTGCCCTTTTCTAAACTCAATATTTTTTTATCATAAGTCCAAAGGTCTCTTTCACTCTTACATCACTTATATTAAAGTCAGTTTCTTGTAGAAAAACATTCAGAAGAATGTACGAGTGTGAGTTAAAAACGTTACACGGATGGGCAGAAATCAGAAATACAACGACACAGACAAAACCACCTTAGAGCAAGTTTCAGTTCCATATAGTCGTTTCTACACAGTACCAGTACCCAACGTCTTACTGGGACCACCACCCTACTTGGTGGAGGCTAAAGATACCTCTTAAGTGTTATCCGTCATTTCAAAAAGTGGATAAAGGCTTTTTTCTTAAAGAACATTACATCAAAGTCTATAGCGGAAGCCTTTTTCAACACTGATTTATCCCGAAAGGGAGCGCATGTAAGAATAAGCTGGAATTGGCACTGCATCTCCAATCAAGATTATTTAATTTGTTCTTAACCTTCCAGTCTTTATGAAAGACTCTCCCCCCCCCCATATCTCAGTGGCTAAATAACTTGTCTGCTGTCCTTCTGTCCCTTCCTAATTCTCCAAAAAAGGACATCAAATTATTGCTAGTTAAAATGATCTATAGTTTTAGTCACGCATCGCAGGAAACAACTTTCTCACTTGATAACCATCCCTTACTAGAAATACTAAACAATAAACTTAGATGATATAAATAACTCGGTAAATACACTATTTCACTGAAATTGGCAATCAGGAGTCTTTCTTCCCTAAAGACCTGGACGATAGCACTCATGTCTTCGTCAGAGACACGTTTGTAAGTGCGTGCCAGTTTTTCTACACCATAATATGGTTCTTACAAAGTCTAACATACGAACAAGCAATCATGTACACACATTATAAATTTAAAACCCGCATTCGTTGATATTGCACGTGACACTACAGCAACTTGTTATTTTCCACCATGTGGCTGAAACAGACCATGCTATCAGATGTCGAACATGATAACCTTCTTCTCCAAAACAACATGCTAATTCAACACTTCAATTCTACGGTAATTTTGTAATCGTGATGTTAATTCCAACTCAGTTTGTTCACATCTTGGCGTAGCTGGAACGAATAACCAATGCATCGTGCCATAAGTGGCAGTCGCCAGATGGGCGCTAAAAAATATTATCGTTTATTTGATTCTTCGAAAAATCTACCAAGAGATTTTTCTTATCGTTTCGCTCTTCAAGGAATATGTAGAGTATTATGCTTATTTTTACATCCATCGAAGAATTTATATAATTCTTATTTTAATTTTATCTCAAATAATTAAAATCATTTTCGAAACAATATGAAAATTTTAGTGAACATCGAAAAAGAAAAGAACTCCCACCTCGAATTTGGGTAAAATATTCGTAAAATTGCAATATGCTGCAAACTATTTGTCATTCAGTTCTTTTGCTAATAATGCCATTAAAAATTTCGGAGTGGAAAAAATAAGTGTGGCATCTGAACATTTCAAAAGGCTGGGTGTACTGTTGCAAGCCGTTCTTTCTCATCTTTAAATATTGCAACTCAGTAAGAACTTCCTTTTTTTCCAGCCGTGTGAAAAGCCCCAAAATTCAGCAGACATCAACAAATGACGTTTATGCCACACGCACACTCGTTATTCTCACTTTTTCTATGTTGGTCAGCCAGATCCCTCACCCCCCTCTCGATTTGATAAACACCAATGTCGCAATCAACGACCATCTAGCAAGATAAAGACTGATGGCAGGGGGCAAGAACGCCACATAATTAAAAAAAAACAAATAACCACCACAGGATATATATAAACAGACAGCGCATGCGTAAGTCACACCCACACACACCATTTCAAATAATCCCGAAAGAGAATAGCCTCTCCAAAGCAATCTCGATTTTTAGTAGATACTTGTAACAGCTATCGATGATCAATGGTAAGATCTAGAGAGGAGATGCAGAGGAATATAATTTTTGTATATAATTTCAAAGACATATTAAACGTTCATTCAGCCATCCTGGTTTAAACTCAGTTTAACTTGGATTCATATTAAATCAATTTCCGTGTGAGCGACAATGTTGCTCATTGTAACTCAATCAATTTTAGTTCCAAACCCATTTAGAACTCCTATTTAAGTGATTAAAAAAGTTTACTTCCGTAAATACTCAGCTTCCCAAGTTCCCTGTTATTTTCAATTTAATCAAAAGCTAAAAGGCATCAAAATTCTGAATTGTTATCCATCAATTTTGAGGAGTAATCAGTGAGCTAAAGTTCGCGAAGTGATTAAATTCCGTGAACACACCCAATTTACCTTCTTGACCACCGACATGGCACGGAAAGCAACAACGGATTGGCTCCTAGTTTTCAACATGAAGATACCAGGGGAGAATATCCAACAAGAGAAATTCAGCAGTATACAAATGTGCTTTGTATGCTACAAGCTGGAATCGCACACTACTACACCCTGCCCGGACAAAGATAAGCTGTGGTGCAGCTAATGTGCCACAGAAGGGCATAAACATGGTAAGTGTGAGAGAACAAAGAAAAGTGCCTGAACTGCAAGGGAGATCATCGAACCATGGCTCTGAAATGCCCGAAGCGCCAGGAAATTATTAAAAGGAAAGAAGAGGAAGAGAAGAAAGCGAAAGAGCAAACATACGTGAGGGCAGCGAAGAAAAACGAAGTAACGCGAACGACACCGACGCAACTCGACATCTCAGGAGATCTTAGCACATATATTCTTATCTGCATTACTCACGCAAATGTTGCTAACGCAGTTAAACCTGGCTGTTACAACCACGAGCTGAATGCTTTGCTAAAGGCGAACAAACTACCTTCCATCATCGTGCCCGCGGACCCTAAGTGCTCCAAGGCATTCAAAGAGTCCGTCATCAGGACTAACTCTAACATTAAAATCTGGATTGTAGACTATAGTCGAAGCTTCCTCATCGGAAGAATCCGAGAGAGACGAAGATGACGAGCAGGTAGAAGAACAAGAGAAAGAAGATGAGGAAGGACCTACCTCTTCGGATAGTGACGAGGGTCCATGCACGTGTACATGAGTGATGAAGAGCAAGTCCAAAACTCCGAGTCCTCTGCCGAAGAGCGAAAGGCTTGGGCATATTAAAGCTGCCCCGCAGGCCAAAAGGAAGAAGAACAAGAAGAAACACCAGTAAAAACATCCCACCATGCATCAAAACGCACTAAAGATACTGGAAATCAACACCAACAGATGGATGACTAAGTGGACACTCTATGGAAACGTGTTTAGAGAGATTGATGCAGACATCATACTGATTTCAGAACACGGGATTGACACTCGTAATTCCGAAATGAAGTTCTGGAATTACGCCTGATGGTCACAAACTATACGCAAGAACCGTATGACGATGCCGCTATTGCGATCAAAAAAGGGGATCAAATACAAGCAAATTAGAAACCTAGAAGAATCTTATCTCGCGATTAAGGTCGAGCTCGACTTACGAAAGCTGGTTCTGGCCGCCGGGTATTAGCCGCCAAGAAAAGATGTTTTACCCATACACTCTCTCACTGGCCTATTTGGCAGGAGAGCCGCCACTATATTAATGGGGGACCTAAACGCCAGATGCCAGGCGTCCGGCTACAGGAGACACACTGGAATAAGAAGAAGCCTGGAACTCCTGATGGACAGAAACATTGTTCAGCAGATAGGTCTCGAATTCTCTACCTTTGTCAGGAAAGGGTGTGCTACGAAACCGGAGAGTCTGTGACTGACAGTGGTTGAGTGCGCACGCTTTTTCGTTTGCTCCCGATAACTGCAACTCAAAGAATATGTGTGTGTAGTGTCCGAAAAAGTGCAAGTATAGTGTGTGTTTTAGGCATTTCTATTAAAATACACATTCATTTCTCCTTGTGTACGGAGTTATAAAAGTCCCATTCTTCTTGCTTTGTAAGTACAAGGTTCCGTCACGGAATAGTCGTCTGCACATCTGCATTTGTTTTAACTTATTTATTCTTTTCAGGAGGATAAATTTTTACGCTTAACTCCGGTCAATATAATAACTAGGTATATATATATATATATATATATATATATATATATATATATATATACATATATAAATATATATATATATATACCGTATATATTCTTTCTCTTTTTTGGCGGAATAATACGGCCATCTAGTCAGCACAAGGTTGCGTCACGGAATAGTCGTCTGCACAAGTGAATTTATTTTAACTTATTTATTCTTTTCAAGTGGTATAAACTTTTGCGCTTAATTCCAGTCAATATAATAACTAGGTGTTTGTTAGGTAATACTGTAGATATTCTTTCTCCTTGTTGGCGGAGTAATACAGGCAGCGGTTCGGTTTTTAATGGCCCTCTTTGAAGACCAACGAACAAGTTGTAGAGGCTGTGTGTCTCGTGACCAGTTGGAAGTTGAGCTCCGTCGCCTAAACCGAAAGCTAGCCGCGGTACGTGCCAGGGTTAAGGAGCTGGAGACGCGAAATGATGGGCGACCTAGTTACTCACAGGTGGCCGGGGGCGACCAGAGAGTGTCCGAGCACGCAGCGGCGCCTGCCGGGGCGTCTGTCCTACGCGGACAACGAGGACCCGAGACACCTGCAGTAGTTGGACCGCCGCACGGAAGTCAGACAAAACGGGAATCGCGTGAAGCAGCTTCCATGCCTCACGGACGCACAGGAGTCGAGTCCCGTGCTGAAGGAGACGAATCTTTTGTGCCCGTTCGTCGAGAAGTTACACCGAGACCCCTAAAGCGGAGGCTCCTGACAATAATGGCAAATAGATTTTATGCTTTAGACGACTCACAGGATGAGGAAATTGAGATTCACCTGGTGAGAGACTCCATCGTCAGGTAACAACTGGAAAAAATTTGTGGAAGCGACCTGCCAAGAGGAGGAGATACTGCTACCCAGAAAGAAGAGTCGATAACCTGATAGATTCGCTCGATGATTACACGAGTGGATCCACATATGAGACGGCTTTTGTGATCCACGTCGGGAATAACAATATTTTTCCTACCAGATCTGAAGACAAAGGTCTTTGCTAGGAGGAAGGAGTGCACCTTATCGAAACCTGGAACGACTTCTACGAGCATGAAGACTTGTTCCAGCAAGACGGACTCCATCTGAATTAGGGCGGAGCTGCAAGACTTGGCAGAGTCTTAAATAATGCTGTACAGGTTTTTCTTGCAGGTCAGTCTCAAGACGCAGAGCCGGTGTAGCGGAATGCATCGTTCGACGCCGGAATAAAACGCCATCCTTCTTAAACTTTTATTACGCCGAAGCACGTAGTATTAGAAATAAAATCGACGAATTTAAGCTTCTTGTAGAAAATGAAAACTTCGACCTAATGGCAATTTCCGAGCGTTGGGAGGATATTTTTAATAGAGACTTTGTCGGTGAATTTAAAATCTCAGGTTACAATCTCTTTTTCAAGGAGAGGGTTGGTAGAAGAGTGGGCGGCGTGATGTTGTACTGCAAAGAAAATTTAAATCACCGAGGTTGCTGTGGAGAATCATAGCGATGCGGATATTGTATGCGCGAAATCATTAGCTGGGAACATTGTATTCGACACTGTCGTTGTCTATAGAGCTCCATCCCAGACGGAAATGTCAGATAAGCTTATGTTCCGCTCGCCCTATGAACTTATTGGATCCACAGCTACAATAATAATTATCGGTGACCTTAACTTTCCAAATGTAAACTTTTCGGATGCTACTGCTGACAGAGTTAGATCACAACTACTTCACCTTCTAGATGATAACTTTCTTATGCAATGTGTCGATCGACCGACGCGAGGAAACAATATCCTGGATATTATTTTAACAAAAACGAAAACTGTGAAAAATGTTAAAGACGGCGAACGGCTCGGAGACAGCGATCACAGTTCTCTCAGATTTAAAATACTACACGTTCAAACACAGACTCAAATCGTATGCTGGTACCTAACTTTAACTAAGCAAATTTTATAGACTTCGAACGTGTGTTGAAGAACGCACTTAGTTCTAGGAGTAATAATAACAACACTGTCACTACAATGTGGAATGATTTCATAACAAAACGCAGAAACACTGACCAAATATACGTCCCATGACATCATAAGCAAAAATCTACGGTAAAACCAAAGTGGTGAAACAAGGAGATCAAGGATCTAATCAAAAGGAGAAATCAGGCATATAAACGTTGTAGGGATACTCGCGGAGCACGTCCAGACGAATACATAGAACTAAGACGCAGTGTCGAAAAGCTAATTAAAAAATTAAAGAAGAATTACGAAATCGAGCTAGCTAGAAATGTAAAAGAAAATCTAAAGATGTTCTACCAGTATGTAAACAATAGAAACATGGCAAAATAGTCAATTGACCCACTTAAAAAAACAAATGGAGACTTAATATATGACCCAGCTGCCATTGCCGAGATTTTAAACGATTTTTATGCGTCAGTTTTTACAATGGAAAACATCGACACTATTCCAGACATTGATGCACCAATAGTTATTGAAGAATCATCATTTATGACTAGTATTCAAGTAACAGAAGAAGACGTAATCAAACATAACAAAAGTTTAATGCTAAGCAAATCGCCAGGTCCTGATTTAATCCATCCTCACCACCTGAAATAGTTGAAAGAAATGATAACCAAGCCACTCACCACAATATTCAACAAATCACTCGAAGAAGGTGTCGTTCCAGAAGAGTTGAAAAGTGAAAAGATTACTCCAATCATTAAAAGGGGTGACCGACAAAGCTCAAGCAACTACAGGCTCTTATGCCTGACATCTCTAATTGTAAAATTGCTCGAATCTATTATAAAAGATAAATTTGTCTAACATTTAGACAAATTGGGTATCATCCGCGAATCACAACACGGTTTTACGAAAAACAAATCATGTTTGACAAATCTGCTAGAATTTTTTCAAACCATCATCGAAGAGTATGATGTAAGCTACTTAGATTTGCAAAAAACTTTCTATACGGTCCCCCACAAACGTCTACTTAAAAAGATGGCAGCTCATGGAATCGGTGGAAACGTATTGAAGTGGATCGAAGACTGGCTCAACGGAAGGAAACAACGTACAGTCATAAATGGTCACCAATCAAGATTGCGAGACGTAATAAGCGGAGTGCCCCAGGGTTCCGTGTTGGGTCCATTGCTTTTTCTAATATATGTAAACGACTTAGATGAAGGCATAGCGAGCCTATTCTAAAAATTTGCTGATGATACAAATCTGGGTGGTAAATCAATAACACTTGCCGATCAACATAAAATCTAGAGAGACTTAAACAGCATTGTGGAATGGCCAGACAATCCGCAGATGAAACTCAACATTGATAAATGCATGATACTACAAAATGGGGCAAGAAACAAAGAATTTAACTATACAATAAAAGGCCTGCCACTGAAAAAGGTATCAGAAGAAAAAGATCTTGGGGTTATACTCTGCCACTATTTGAAAGTTGGGCGAAAGTGCGCGGAGGCATGCAAGAAAGCAAACAGAGGGCTCAGTTTCATATAGAGAAACTTTGCCTACAAATCAGAAAATATAGTAATTCCCCTGTATGTACATATCTTTGGTTCGACCTCATTTGGAGTACGCAGTTCAGTTTTGGAATCCATACTTGAAGAAAGATGGAGAAATGTTGGAGAGAGTGTAACATCGTGTTGCAAAAAATGATACCTAGACTACGTCAAAAGTCTTACGAAAACAGACTTAAAGCACTCAACCTGCAATCACTTGGGACGAGAAGGTTAAGAGGAGAACTCATACAAGTCTTTAAGATCCTAAACAATTTTGATAAAGTAAAAATTGAAACCCTTATTGAGTTGGACGCTTCCTCAAAAACCCGAAGACATGGATACAAACTTAAGAAACGAAGATTTGAAACAAATATAGCAAAGAATTTTTTCTCAAACAAGGTGGTTTCCTCGTGGAGCGAGTTGCCGGAGATCGTTGTTAAATCAACAACCCTAAACATATTTTAGAACCGCTTAGATGCACACTTTAAGTGCATCGGCGTGGTTTGAAGGAGAGCTGGCACACAAGTGGACCACACGGTCTTTGCCGGCTCTGACATCTTATAATCTTATAATCGACAGCTGCCATTTAACTACTACATGGAACTAATCCAGATGCCATGTAGTGACCATATAGGGATCCTGCTTAGTATCAACAGGAACCCTATACAAGTCCCAGCTGCAGTCAGAAAGAACTACACAAGAGCAGATTGGGAACAGTATGCGCGCCTCCTCGAAGGATACCATCCGCCCAACTTGGATGAGGCAATCCTTGATGAAATCAACGAGGCACTCGAAGACCTCAATAACTATCTTATCAACGTGGATAATGCTTGTATCCCTAAAACCCAGTATAAGTCCATCTCATCTTACAGATGGACTAAATACATTAAGGAACTCTACCCTGAGCTGAGATTACTGTATGAAATTAACATCAGGATTGCATCATTCGACTCAATCCAAAGAAGCAAGGAAATCAAGGAAGAACTAAACCGGTTGATCATTGAACAACAATAGAGGCGATGGGACGATGCGATCGATAGTCTCGATCATGAAGCATCGCCCAAAGAATTCTGGAATAAAATCAGACGACTCAAATGATCAATTGGTAAGAAGAAGAAGATTGAGCTTCAAAAGAAGACGGAAACATAGAAACAGAAGAGTTAAACATCGAAACCATATTCCGAAGTTAATGGGAAATAGTCTTCAGTAAAACTGAAGAAGAAAACGAAGACTACGACATAGAGTTTGAAAGCAAATCATATACTAGCTGAACGAATAAATACATAGGACGCACCCTCACTACCAGGTGGACAGACAGCGGGACGGAGACACTGAGATTACCGAAGAAGAGCTGCTCGGCGCAGTTCGCTCATTCCGACCTAAAGTCCCAGGGCAATCGGGGCTTATAAAATTGAACTTCGAAAAAGCACCAGCTAATGTTATCGAAGGAATAAGAAGAATATTCAACACCTTTCTGAACATGCGATACTTCCCAGACGCTTACAAAACGACAAAAATGATCTTGCCGAAGCATGGGAAAGAGCCGAGGTTGAAGTAGAACTACCGCCCGATTTCACTGCTGGAATTTGGCGGGAAGCTCTTCGAGAAGATCTTCAACCGAAGGGTGTCCCATCTGGAAGAGAACTTCCTCTATAGTCCATATCAATTCGGATTTAGAAAAAAAGCGAAGTATAGAGATGGCAATAAATGTCATCATGGAAAAGCTAGCCCAAGCCAAACGGGAAAAAAGTTAAGTGGACATTGTTTGTCGGAATGTGTCAAAGGCGTTAGATAAAGTGTGGCAGAGGGGAATGCAGTATGAGATCCTACGGCTAAGCCTAAGTTAAAAGTGAGAAAGAACTCTCTGTGACTATGTCATGGAGAGAGCGGTGTACGTCAGTACAGGGTCCATGGACAGACCGAAGTTTCCGCTCACTATGGGCCTGCCGCAAGAGAGGTGTCTGTCCCCCACTCTCTACTCGATTTGCACCACAGATGTCCCAGACCCTGTGAACCCCTCTTGCCTCAACATTCAATTCGCCGATGATTTCAGCCATATAATCACTTGTCCATGGAGAAATGTGCGTATGCAAGCTCGTATGACAGCAACAGAAATTGAAAGACTAAACATCTACGAGGCACAATGGAAGATTCGAACGAACTGCGAAAAGTTCAAAGTAGTCCCCATCGGCAGGAGGCTACTAGCAGAAGTCACGGTGGGGATACAGGCTATCTATACTCCACGGAGTCCAATGTACTCGGAATGAAGATTACCTCAACTGGGTACAGGAATCACATCGAAGATAGAATCTTCAAGGCCTCAACTGGAGTCAGAACTCTGTATATGTTCATAAATCTTCGTGAAAGCAACAAGAGAAAGATCTACAATGTACTTGTAAGATCTACGTTGCTGTATCACCGCTTCCACCCTCTCTTGTGTCTCGAAGACACAAAAGAGCAAACTACAAGCAGTGCAGAACAAGTGCGTGTACCTAATCACGGGTACACGCAGGCGAAAAAGAAGACTCCAAGAAGAACTGCACTGGGAGGCAGGGCTAAGTCCCATTAAAGTTGTCATCGAAGAACGGACAAGGAATATACAGAAGCTGGTTAGTCAGGAATTGAATGACGAAATCATTCAAATGATTGACTGTAACAGAAGAGCTCCGAGTCGGGCCAGATTTCCGAGCTCCGTTAAGCTATTAGCTGGCGGAAACGAAGTGCCGTTCTACGCAAGAAAAGGATTGTTTTTGCCCCAAATTATGATAAAATCAAACCAACAAAGACTACGATACCAAGAATAAGTAAACCCACCTATTACTGATCATGAAAGTAGCGAAAGCGACAATAACCACGATCAAGTGTTCAGAAAAAAGAAGAAACAAAAAGCGCAAAAATATACGGACTACATAGAAACAATAACAAAGAAACGAAGCACAACACTTAAATTAAAAATAATTTATAAAAACAATAGCAAATGCACACTAGATACCAAAGAACTTTAATTATATATAAGACAAATGATATGAACGCCATGATAATATAAATTCTAACGAAAACAACAGAGGAAACATAAAAAAAATAAACAATTTTAAAGCGATAGGCCTGATCACCAGGCTCTAGCATCTCTTTGCAAACCTTCCACACTATTTTCTCCATTCGCCAGTTGCCTATTTTCCCTATCTATCCATACACCCTTTTATCCCTTACAAACAACTACGGACTGAATTTGGATTCTTTTGTACAACGGAGATCTGTGGGCGCGCTTAAGGAAAAGTTCGCTTCTCATTAAAGTTAACGTTAATTTCAAGAAAGAAGAAATATATGCGCCCTCTGGACTGATTAGAGATTCTTCCTGTTTTCAGTCAGTGGGGTGTTTATCCTAAAGGGGTAATTCATCCTTAAATTCATCCTTATTCCACACTTTGACTTATACCTGCTTCACCGACTAAAAGCGACATAACACGACCACCGCGGCGCCCAGAGCCACTTAAAGTAGGGTATAGTAAACTCCAGGAGGAAGCCCCAATAGGGGATGCGAAGAAGGTGAGGCTTTAGAACCACGAGCCCGAAATTTTGTGGAGGCGCCTCTAAGCATAGGCCTATTTAAGTAAGGTGTTCGTGAAGCGCTAAAATAAGTAGGTAAATAGTGATCCATATGCTGTTAGGCGATAGAGAACGTTATTTTTCACTGTCTTTTTTTACAGATTTAGAGAGAAAGGAATAAAAGAAAAAAGCTTTGAATGAAGGATCAAAGAAAAGAGCGCCTAAGCGCTCGACTAGAAAAGGATGGGGGACCATCTCCCTCTAGGGAAAAGAGGCAGTCTTGAATGCTTACGAGTACCTCTACAGACGATAGACCAGGAGACCAAGCCGGGCAAAGGAAAATTCTGCGAGACATTATTTGGACAGCTAAAAGTAGCCCTTGTCAAAATTATCGACATCTCAAATGGCTACGTGATAATTGCAAGCAAGGAAAAAGAAATATAAAAATTAGTGTCACAGGGTGGAGTAGAGATAGTAAAGGGAATAGGACTAACGCCCAAAATCCCGCACCAGATAATTGCAAACAGAAGTATCATTTGCAGAACGGTCGACGTTTAAGTGGGTTCCCATGACAAAGAAGAAATGAAAAAAGAAATTATAAAAAATCATGAAAGCATAAAAATAAATGAAATAATTAAATTTGGCCACCACACACATGTCTTTAAAATTGTGTGTGTAACAACGGATATTGCAACAAAGATATACCAACGAGGACTGCTCATGTTTAACATAAGAATTCCACCAGAAAACATGGAGCTCGAGAAACATAAATATTCAAATATGCTTCCGCTGCTATAAGATCGAGGACCACTTGACGAGTGACTGCACTTAGGAGGATACAATATCTTCTGAGTGCGGACAGAAGAACCACGAATGGAGACAGTGCAAGGAAAGTAATAAGAAATACGGGAACTGCCATGGGCCACATAGGACTATGGCAATGGCATGCCCCAAAAGAAAGGAGAAAATAGAACGAAAGGAAAGAGAAGCGAGAAACGAAGTAGAAACTAGAAGAGATACAACATACGCAAGAGTGGTTAAATTAACTGTAAAACAAATGCAGGAGCACAGACCCATCTAACTGTGCCACAAGGGGCATCAACAGAAGTGCTCACATGCATATTCTCTTCCCATATGATGAATATTAGGAAACCGGGCACCTTCGCTACGACACTCAATACAATGCTAGAAAAGAATGGTATGAAGATGTGGTTCCCTGAGAACTCCCCTCATCTGAAATTCTTAAAATCAACGTCGCCTCAGCGTCGGCACCAACGAGCAACGAGAAATATACTACTGAAGAAAACGCAAATTCAAGCATGTCAGTGCAAAGCAATGAAGGAGACAAAACATTACGCATGGGATCACAGGAAATAAAACATAAAATCTACATCAATGAATGTTTCCCCTTCCCGAGAGGCAAGAAACAGAAAGACATCATTAAGACAATTAAAGAAGGGAAATGCAAATGGGCATTCAAAGGAAAGACAAGTGAAGAAGATGAATAAGTACAAAAACTCTTAATGGAGGATAAAATTCGAATCTACCCTGGCGAATGCGTTACTCTCTGCCATTCTACATTTCACATTATGAAGAATGGTATGTTTAACGGCAACGAAGCAAAACCCACCAAGAGATCGACCCGCCAGAAGTCGGAAGAACTCTAAATGACCAAACTTAGGAAACAATGGAACTTAGAAAGGAGCAGAAAGCTCAGCATTTTGCAAATCAAGACTCCTGGATGGATTGGTGAAACATCGACATTAGGAAATATCTTCAGAGACTGATCCAGACATAATATTAATATCAGAACACGGAGAGAATCCAGAAAAAAAACAATGAAATTGTTCAATTACACCGTCATAAATGCAAACCCTTCAGCTGACCATCATGACGGGGCGGCCATAGCAATAAGAAGTGGGTTGAAGTTCAAAGAAGTTAATAATTTGGATGAGGCATACTTGGCCATGAAAATTAAAAGGGAATTAACACCACTAATAGTAGCCAAGGGATACCAAGCAGCAAGGGAAAATTACCTTCCCCTGCACAACCTATTTAAAATCTTTGGCACAGGTTTCCCAACCATCTTTATCGGAGACCTCAATGCAAGGTGCATGGCAAATGGATACCGCTCCAAGAACAGCATAGGAGCCAACTTAGAAATGATGTTGGAAAGAAACATTTTCAAGAGATTAGCACCAGACTTTCCAACATATGTGACAAGCAATACAGCTTCAAAGCTAGACGTCGTGCTAAGTAGCTTCAATATGCCATACAACATCTACATGCAACCAGTTACCTTTGCATGAAGCGACTATGTTGGAACACCTTTGATCATGAATCAATACCCGATCAGGTACCAGTATCGGCGAGGAAGGATTACAGGAGAGAAAACTGTGCAGGTTACACACAAGATGTTAGTAACTTCGTCCCAAAGGATCTCATCGACGCCAACCTGGAAGATATTGATGAGGAGAACTCAAGATTAACAAGAACGATCATTGAGACGGACGAAAGATATATACCAAAGACAAGTAACCGTACTATTTCCCCTTCTCGATGGAGAGAAGAAAGGAAGAGGAAGAATAGGCAATGTCGAGGGTTAGTGAGTGAGTGGGTAATCCCAGTCCCACTTCCTTGGCATATATTATAATCCCGCACCAAGGTAAACGTGGGGGTGAAGTCTAGCCAATACACCTACCGTAGCCACTTCCGGTGAATAAGAATAACCCCGGTGCTTCCCTTTTGATCAAAATTAAGATAATGATCCTCTGAGTGTGTTCTTACTCAGTAAAAGCCAGTCATGGGTGGACTTATGTAATATTAAGAATTAAGCCGAGTGGATTACTTTTCAATTTCCAAAGGATCGTCCAAAATAGTTAAAACACACAGATACAAAAATAATCTTTAATATCCATGAATTAGAAATATGAAGTAGCATATATAGGTATAAATAGGATTAGTCTTTGTACCGAATAGGCAAATCTATATAATGTCGTGGGGATTACACTTGAAATCTACTTACTAGGATGTTTGCTTCTTAATTGCACCCGACAGAATGAATTGAATAATATTATGGAATTAAGCACTGAATTAATCACTTGTAATAATCGAGGTTATGAGCTCGGGATGAATGTTCTAGTTAACGGTTAAACTAGTGAAGTTAGGGGAGGGGATAATTCACTTGAAAGTTACCTTAGAGTTCGTTAGTATTTGAAGAATGGCGGCGATGGCGCTGAATATCTTCTTCTGATGATGATGTTCGCACTTAGCCCGGTCGTCCGAGGTTACCGAATGTGGGGGTAATCCTAGACCGGTGTCCTGATATAATGATCCTAGGCCGGATCGCGAAGGCGAGTCAAACTGTGACTCAAGTCGGAATTCTTCTCCTCGAAGTGTCCGTTCCGATTTTTGGCACCTGGAGTGGGTAGCTAAAAATGATTATCTAGCTGCGTCTAGGGTAATCCACAGAGGGAGGTCCTGTGTAACGTCTGACTCTGAAGGAGGGGGATGTCTGCGAGAAGTTTGGTAGTTACAAGTACTGTGACATCAACAACAAATTTCCCGAAGTTTCTTCTTTGCAACGGGCGAACTGTTTCCTTTGTGGGACTAACTCCACACACAACGTAAGTCCAAGATCTTCTGCCTGACTTCAGGAAGAATTTTCTGTTTTATTTCCCTCAAGAGCTAAAATCGAGAGAGAGAGAGCAACGAATTTTCCTAAAATCCTTATCGTCTCGTGACAGACCTATTGGCTACTGTCAGGACATGCGAAATATTTACGCCTCGCCGCCATCCGACGGCGCGAAAAGGGGTGAAAGAGATTCGATGCGAAAAGGTGAATTGGGAATAAGGGTGGGGAGGGATACTCATCTGTGTCGGTGTATTTATGTATGCACTAATGCATGGCTGTATTTAGACTTCTACATCCCTACCCGTTTTGAAGATATTATTCTGACGTGTAACTAGGAATAATGTATATCCTTAACATTGGCTACACGAACAATACAATAAAAGAAACGAAAAACGGGGATTCAACGAATACAGGAACAACATAAAATAATCATGACGGTAAAAGAACACATGGATAACGGTCATATACAGGAAACTCCTGAATAATTAAGAACTGATGTCTAAGTACAAAAGAAATAAATGATTATATTCGATACATTAATCCGGGTAGTATGACATAAGAATCACATTAAAAAAAAGGAAAACAATCTAAAAATAATCACGACAGTTATATAGCGTGTCAGATTATCAATTTTACAAATATAATGTATGAATAATTAGTGGGTGGACACTAAACCTTCTGGCTCTTACAACTTTTTAAGTACGCTAGGGGTTTGTGATCCGTTTCTCTGGAGAACGGTCTACCTATCAAATATATGCGGAGCTTTCGTACCCCAAACACGATAGATAAATCTTCTAGCTCCACAGTGACATACTTCTTTTCCTGATCAGAAAGTTTCCGAATTGCAAAAGCCACCGGGAACGGCACTTCTGCCTCGTATTGCAACAAGGCGCATCCAATTCCAAGATTTGAGGCGTCGGTCCGGATGCCGAATTTCTTCTCGGGATTAGGTAAGTGCAGGATATGGGCAGTCACTAGTTTCTGTTTGAGTCCGTCGAAACTGGCAATAGCCATGGGGTTCCACTTAATAGGATCTGGAGGTTTCTTTTTAAGCAGGCCATTTAAGGGTGAGGCAACGGACACGAAATATGGGACAAAACGACGATAAAAGGAAGCTGCTCCTAAAAAGGAACGTAGTTGCTTCTTCGAGACTAGGGGCGGCATATCGGTTATTGCTTGTATCTTATCCTTGTGTGGATATGCGGTTCTTGCCAATCTTGAACTCTAAATACGCAACAGTGCTATAAGAAAAATGGCACTTGGAGGGCTTAATTGTTAAGCCGTGAGACCTCAGTTGGTCTAAGAGTGGGCGAAGACACGCGAGGTGTTCTTCCCATGTACGCGTGGCTGCGTACACGTTGTCAAAATAGAATGTGATGTTTTCTAGCCCTTCTACAACTTTTCGCATAATGCGATTATAACTGCTGCAGGCCGTAACTGAGCCAAAAGGCAACCAGGTGAATTGTTTGAGGCCTCTTTCTGTGGGAAATGCTGTAAATTTCCTCACCGACGGTTTCAAGGGAATCTGGTAAAAGGCCTTGCACAAGTCAATTTCAGAGATAGGATTAGTCTTTGCACTGAATAGGTAAATCTATATAATGTCGTGGGGATTACACTTGAAATCTACTTACTAGGATGTTTGCGTCTTAATTGCACCCGACAGAATGAATTCAATAATATCACGGAATTAAGCACTGAATTAATCACTTGTAATACTCGAGGTTATGAACTCAGAATGGAAATTCTAGTTAACGAATAAACTGGTGAAGTTAGGGGAGGGAATAATTCACTTTAACGATACCTTTGTGTTCGTAGTTATTTGGAGAATGATGGTGAATGTCTTCTTCATCTGACGATGTTTGCACTTAGTCCGGTCGTCTGAGGTTACCGAATGTGGGTGTAATCCTGGACCGGTGTCCTGATATAATAATCCTAGGCCGGATCGCGAAGGCGATTCAAACTGTGACTCAAGTCGGAATTCTTCTCCTCGAAGTGTCCGTTCCGATTATTGGCACCTGGAGTGGGTAGCCAAAAATGATTGCCTAGCTGCGTCTAGGATAATCTGACTCTGAATGGGTGTAGGGTCTGCGAGAAGTTTGGCACCTACAAGTACTGTGACATCAACAACAAATTTCCCGAAGTTTCTTCTTTGCAACGGGCGAACTGTTTGCTTTGTGGGACTAGCTCCACGCACAACGTAGGTCCAAGATCTTCTGCCTGACCCCAGGGTGAATTTTCCCTTTTATTTCCCTCAAGCACTAAAATCGAAAGAGAGAGAGAGAGAGAGCACCGGATTCTCCTAAAATCCTTATCGTCGCGTGACAGACCTTTTGTCTTCTGCCAGGACATGCGAAATATTTACGCCACGCAGCCATTTGAGCTTTCCTCTACTCCAACTGGGGGTTTATGACGGCGCGAAAAGGGGTGAAAGAGATTTGATGCGAAAAGGCTAATTGGGAATAAGTAACGGGGGACACGCAGCTATGTCAGTGTATTTATGTATTTAGACTTCTACAGGCAACTAAGAGGATTACTAGACCAAATAACTCTACACAAATCAAATAGAGAACGATACGAAAAATTCAGAAGAGAGAAGAACTGAGGTATCTCATAAAAGAACAGCAAAGCCACATATGGAATAGCCTACTAGAGAAAATTGACGAGGAAAGAAGACCAAAAGAAAACTGGAGACTAATAAATAGACTAAAAGGCAGACTTTAGGCAGAAAAAATAACAATTAAGAATGAACGGGGAAAAATAATCTGAGAAGAAAGGACCAGAGAAGAACCTTTTTCTAACCACTGGAAATCAGTGTTCTCCATAACAACAGAGGAGGAAGGAGACTTCAATCCAGAGATAGACGAAATGGTCCACATAGTCTTGCGAGAAAACATAAACAAGTTCACTCTAGCACCAAGTGTAGAGCGAGAAAAGGAGGAAATTCTGGCTACATGGGACTACATAACAACGGAGGAGATCAAAGTCGTAATACAATCATCCAAACAGAAAGCGTCAGGCCCCTCATGTATAAGCAGAATTAATCTTACCAGGGCAACGAACATAATCATCGCAACATTAGAAAATATTTTTAACGCGTGCTTAATCACCGGTTACTACCCTGATAGCTATAAACTAGCTGAAATGCTATTCGTTCCAAATCCAGGAAAACTACCAAGCTACCTCAGCAGTTACCGAGCAATATCGGTATTGAACTTCATGAGCAAGGTCTTCAAGAAAATTCTTAACAGAAGACTAAAAGAATATCTTGAAGAAAATGGCCTTTATAATGATTATTATCAGTTCGGATTCAAAATAGGCAGATACACTAAAATGGCACTTGGTATAATAACAGAGAAAATAGCAAAGGCCAAAGCAGAGAATAACTACATCGATCTGGTCCTGAGAGATGTAGAAAAAGCATTCGACAAAGTTTGTGTCAGGAGAATGCTATATAATATCTTAAATCTTCAGATGAATAACAATCTGGAAAGAATTCTCTGCGATTATGACAGACTTGAGAGCATATGTGGAGATCAATGGTTATTTAGGACCAGAATTCTAATTGGAAGCTGGACTCCCGCAGGGGGGCTGTCTCAGTCCCACTTTGTATTCAATATACACTGCAGACCTGCCACCACCAATAATGCCCGATTGCCTAAACATAAGTTTGCGGATGACATAAGCTAACTCGTCGCCACTCCGTAGAGGACCGTACACTTTCAGGCAAGAACAACAGCTTTAGAAATCAGATTGGAAGATAAGAAGAAACAGGAGGAATTTTACATTAATCTCAATCTCCAGTAACAAGAAGCAGAATTTGTAGTTGAAGATCAGAACCACAGATATCATAGTGAGGGCAAAGAGCTAGGACTCAGAATAACAAGAGGCTACAAACAACATAGAAAGAAGAGGAAGAACAAAGCGATTCCGATGCTTAACCTACTGTATAATCTAAGAGGGTTAGGAATACAAAATAAAAGAAAAATCTATCTTGCATTCGGAAGAGATGTACTACTATACCCGCCAATCCCTATTAACGGTGAATCAAGGAACAAAAAATTGGAACTCTAGAGAATACAAAATAAAGCTCTCTACCTAATCACCAACACCCGTAGGAGAGAGAGGAGGAGACTACCTGATCTGCACCATGAAGCAAGATTAGAAACGCTCAAAATCAACATCAAGGAAATATGGAGAAAATATGGAGGAAGAAGGACGAACTACCTCAGATATTTGCAGAGCACAAGAACACTAGAGCTGGAGCTTCCTTTAGCACTCGATTTCCCAGCGGCAGACAACAGCTGAGAATCGAGGAGGTACCCATGTTTACTTAAGTAGAAATTCAAAAAGAGAGAAGGAACAAGCATAACGATAAACATATTTCCCCGACTATATACAAACCTAACTAACAAATTAACCAACCGAGACACCAGATTATACCCAATTAAGACAACCGAATATAAACAACTAAAATAGGAAGAAACAACTGATTCATAAAACAACACAGATCAAAAGTGTAAACATAAATAATACGAACAAAATGACCTAAAGGTGTAATAAGTGAACTATATTAAAAAGTTTAACAAAGATAATAGTGAAGTGAAAGTTGACAGTAAAACAGAAATATAACAAACATAGTAAACTAAAAGTGTAATAAGTGAACTATAGTATTAAAAAGTTTAACACAAATGATAATGAAGTGGAAGTTAAGTCCCCCCCTCCCCGAGTTAACTGCTGCCTGGTGGAGGGGAGGATTGCCATTCATGTTTCGTCCCAACTATGCCTGGTAGTTGTACTAGCATGATTGGGGGAATTGGAGGAAGCTGGTTTGAAGAGTAGCTCACAGCCAATAATAATGTCAGAAACTATTCCGGACAAAGGGTGGACTGCTACCTCCGCTGCTCATCCCAGCGGGGCCCCCTCATAGGCTCATAGAGGGACATACAACCGTCTCTATGGTATGTTGGGATGGGATCGCGATTAAAACACCCTTGAGGGTGCGGCGTTGTCAATAAGTCCGCCATAGAATCACACCCCCGAGAGGATCCCCCGGATTCATCTCATCCATCTGCTATTCATTCTAAAAAGGCAATTCACTTTTCCATCTAGGAAGCAGATAAACGAGAGAGGGGTGGAGTAACTTCACCCCTCAATTTAAATAATAAACGAAACCATGAAAGAAACGTAAAATAAACACTCACACACCAACTATTGAGTCCGTCTACCTAAGGTAAAATACAAGTCTCAGCAGAAAGGAAGATTTGCACCACCACCCCCGCGCCAGTGGGGCTGCAAAAGAGTCCCTCTGAGGACTATAGGTGGGAAGCAAAAGCTGGATCGAGGTAAAGTCTTTGGGACGGTCTTTGGTTAGCTAAAAGTGGCTATCCTTAGACTACTTGAGACCCAAGCTGGTTACATCGCTATCTGTGAGAAGGAAATAGACGTGGAAACCCTGACAAAGAAAACGGGGCAAAGTGTGATAGAGGAGATAAATCTCCAGCCAAGCACCCCACCTCAGATCCAGGCACATCGTAGCGTGATCTGTAGAAAACTATATCACTGGATAGGGCAACACACGATAGAAGAAATATTAGAAGAAATATGTAGAAACCAGCAATGGGCCAAAGTTGTAGAGGTGGTGAAGTTCCGTAACAAACGGGACAACAACGAATACCAACACGTCTTCAAGATTATCTTCAGCGAGAAGTAAATGGCCCAAAAGGCCAAAGAAAAAGGGCTGCTACTTTTCAAAGCGAAAATCAGTGGCAAGCAAATTCAGAGGGAGGAATTTACCCCCATTTAACCCTTTTGGTGCTATGATCGACATTTGTCGCCCAAATAAAGTTAAACATTCAATGCGACAATCAACAAAAGTCAACATTACTGGAAAAATTATTCTTTTCACTGCTACAGGCGACAAGAGTCTCATGACTCAAATTGACTCAATTTCTTACGTTTGCGTGGAGTATAAATATCCCCGAGCGTCAGATTTGTGAGCAGTTTTTGACGGAGGAATTTTATTTTTAAAAATAATTAAGAAGAATGTTAGTGATGCCCTAACACCAGGGCAAACTAGGAAACATATTCACACCTTTATATACCTACCACACAATTTCACCACTTTAACCTAAATTGTAAATTGTAATTGCGAGCAGTGAAGGCAGCAGAATTTCATTCCAAAAATCGACGCTGAAGAGATCTCACTTTTGATAAAGGAGGAAAAAAAGGCTGAAGGAAGGGAGGCTCAAAACGCCAAGTTTTGCCTCATCAACCCTACGGCGACATTTCACCTTAGAATTTTACACCGGAACCAAAACGACTTAATGTCGTGCTAACCCCCCCCCCCTCCTTCTACGGAGTCGCAAAGCTGAAATGAACTGATCTGCCACTCATCTAGTCTCACTTCAACTATGTCGGTCCACTTTGATAGACATAATTGGGGACGTAAAGGAAAGCAGGTTTGAGGATTAGCCCACTGTGGAACTCTACGGAAGAGACCGCCCGGTTACGAGGCGATGCTGAAAGCTTTGGGGAAGAGTTCGCTCTAGTCTCTAAGGGTAGCTTCCGGCCAAGACCACAGGGGGACACACAACCGTCCCTGTGTAAGTTGGAAACAGCATCGATATCCAAACCCCAGATGGGGCGGCACCCCGGGTGGTGGTAGTTGATTCTATCACTGCCCATCATCAAGTCCGCCACTCTTCACCCATCTGAGGGGCCTCACCCGGGTCCACCCACCATCATTCATCCCGCCCATTTGGCAGTTCACGTTCACTTAAGCTTAGCGACGAGGTAGAGGGAGTCTCCATATAAACCGAAAAAGAAGACCACGAGGAATAGGTGCATCTTATTGAGTAACAATAAGTAAACCACATAGAGAGCGTCTGCGATAATCAAAAAGCAGTGCTGAAGGGCCACTCTCAAGAAGAGATGGCCCAAGACCACACGACCCGGATTCCTCTGCGGGTTGTCGACGGGCAGCCCAAGCCCAGCAGAGAATCCACTATCGAGGCCGTGTACGGCAAACTGGAAATGGCCATGGTAAGGCTCCTTGACATATCGTCGGGCTATATCGCGATATGTGAAAAGGAGAAGGATATAGAAGATATATCCAAGGAAAAGGCAATTGAAGTCCTTCGAGCCATAGGGATGCAGCCAGCAGTGCCACCCCAGATCCTGGCCCACAGAAGCGTGGTTTGCCGCCGGATTGATCCATGGATTGGGCAGCATACCGCGGAGGAAATAAAAGAAGAGATAGAGCTACGGCAGGCCTGGGCTAAGGTAGCCAAAATCATAAAATTTAAAAATAGGAGGGACGGTGGCGACTACACTCACGTGTTCAAGGTGGTCTTCTCGGAGACTACCATGGCACAGAAGGCAAAAGAGCATGGACTAATAATGTTTAACGCCAAAATTAGCGGGGAGCAGGTGGAAAAGGGAGAGTTCACTCCGGTCCAGTACTGCTTCAAGTGCTATAGGATGGAGTCCCACGCCACCAAGGACTGCAAGGAGCCGCAAGAAACGTGCTCCAAATGCAGCCAGCTGGGCCACAATTTGCGCAATTGCGTCAGCACCACGAAAAAATGCATGAGCTGCGGGCAACATCACCGAACAAAAAAAGGACGTTATGAGGAAGAAGCAGGACGCCAAAAAGAACGAAGAAACGCGCAGGGCAAACACGTCCTACGCCCAGGCAGCAAAGGCAGCCATTTTAAAGGTGGACGCCAGAAAAACGTACCTGAAAATTGAGAACGAGGGATCCACGAAAATTATGACGTGCATACTTCATGCGCACGTCATGAATCTGGCTCGCCCGGGCACATTCGCGACTGTACTGAACCAGATGCTGGCAAAAAACGGGATGGAACAAATGTGGTTCCCGAAAAACCCCCCTTCTGGGGATGTACTGCATTTGCAGATGACTCCAAAGGTACAGCAGTCAGCGGAGCAAGCTAAAGCTTGCAAACAGCCAAACAAAAAAGCGAATAATGAAGCAGTCGAGGCGAAAACTCCTGCTCCTATCCAAATCAAATCAAGCTCGGCGAAAAATGTAAACTCAGAAACAAGCAGTTCATCGGAATCTTCAGACTCCTCGGACGCTGAATCAACTAAACCCCAGGAAAAGAAGGGGCAAAAGAAGAGAGCGAAGAGATTGTGGGCGAATTATATCAACCTAATAATATACGCCTGCGATCAATTCCCCTTCCCGGAGGAAATAGAGTCCAGAAGTATCTTCCAAGGTATAAAGTCAAAGATCTACAAATGGAAATACGACTCCGAGGTAGACCCTGGAACAGTGGAAGAGGCCCTGCTCGCACAGAATGTTATCCTACATCACAACACATGCGAGCAGATCTCTAACGCTGAGTTCAGGAAGAAGAAGAATGGGAGGAAGAAGAACGTCACCCAGAAACACTAAGTGACAGAAGATGGAGAGAGTAAGCAACAGAATGAGGATTCTGACACTCAACGTGAATGCATGGGAGGAGAAGGCCACGGCATATGGTAACATATTCCGAGTGCTTGACCCCGACATCATTCTCATTACAGAGCACGGTATCGAGACAACAGCTGGTCGTATTAAAATACCGGGCTACAGAGTAGTCATGAAGAATCATTCCCAGGAAAGGTTCGATGGTGCTGCAATAGCTGTCAAGAGGAACATCTCCTTTAAACAACTACCAGAAATCGATGAGTCCTTTGTGGCAATCGAAGTACATACCCTGGTAGGAGACCTCGTGATAGCTGTAGCATATCCACCCCCTCGACGAGCATATCTCCCGCTAAGCAACTTCTACACACTGTTCGGGCACAGCAGAATGGCATTCTTAGGGGGAGAACTCAATGCCAGATGCCGAGTGGCGGGCTATGTTAGCACCAACGATAGAGGCCGAAACTTGGAACTGATTATGGGAAGAAAAAACATTCAAAGGATAGAGCCGAATTTTCCGACCTATATCACTTCCAGATCAGCAACCAAGCCTGACATAATCTTAACAAGGGAAGGCTTCCCTTTCAACTACCATAGTGAGCCAGACCCAACAGTCCCTAGTGATCACATAGCGATTCTCACAACAGTATCTCTCGCACCAATCCAGCTCCCACCCCCTCTCCGGAAAAACTACGCCCTGGCCAACTGGGATCGTTACAAGCAACGACTCAGTGACTATGCGCCAGCTGACCTCAGCACGGCGTCGTTAGAAGAGATTGACCGGGAGTTGGAAAGGATTACAACGTCCATACTAAATGCGGACCGCGAGAGCATACCCATTACAGTGTATAAAACACCTCCTCAGCCCAGATGGACAGAGGAGATGAGAGATATCGCTCGCGTTCACAGGGAAGTGTACGAAGAAGTAAGACGGGAGGGTCCCAACCGGGAAAGGAGCTTGCTGCTTCGACGCCTAAGCTCAGAGCTTAGAGAGGGTATCAACCTCCAACAGGAGAAAATTTGGAACAACTTGATAGCCAAAGTCAACAGCGAACTCAGCCTGGCAAAGTTCTGGCACCAAGTCAAGAACCTAAAGGGACTTACACCAAGACCTAAGGCTCGGATTAAGGAGAACGAACGGTAACTACATAGAGAACCCGGTGGTTCTCGGGGACATGTTCAGGAACTTCTGGAAAAACGTTTTCAGGATTACCCCTGAGGAAAACGATGAGTTCGACCAGGAATTCGAAGGCCAACTGATTGAAGAACTAAATCAGGAAATGCACCGCACCCACCCACTACATCAAGTCAACGAAGGCAGGGAGATGGCGGGCCACGGACGTCCCATAACATCAGAGGACTTCATGGCCACTGTAAAAGCCTTTCGACAAAAGGCACCAGGCTGGACGGGTATCACCAGAAATAACTTGGTTAACGCCCCACAGCAGATCATTCAGGAAATCGTTAACATCTACAACGCTTCCCTGAACACGGGCTACTTCCCGGAAGGTTTCAAGATTGCGAAGGTGATCTTCATACCCAAGGGAGGTAAACCCCCTGATCAACTGGTAAATTACAGGCCAATTGCCCTCCTGGAGTTCGTTGCAAAAGTCTACGAGAAACTCCTAGCTGACAGGCTTCAAGAACAACTAGCCGAGCTGGGAGCCCACAACCCTCAGCAGCACGGGTTCCGCAAGGGACGAGGAACGGAAACAGCCCTGGCCCTCCTTGCGGAGAAACTCGCTTGCAGCAAAGCTGAGAGGAGATACGTAGACGTGGTGCTGCGTGATGAAAAGAAGGCCTTCGATAAGGTTTGGCTGAAAGGATTGCAGTACAAGATCCTGAACCTTCAGCTTAACCCACTCCTGGAAAGGATCCTTTGCAACTATGTCTCCGATAGGAGAGCCCGAATTGCAATCGAGGGCTGCAAAGGACCCGAATTCGAACTCGAGGCGGGAGTTCCACAAGTCAGCTGTCTCAGCCCTCTGCTGTACCTCGTGTACACGATTGACCTGCCTGCTCCAGTGAGGTACGATTCGATGTATCTGCAATACGCAGACGACATCACCCAAATCGTCCTGAGTCCACTCAGGAACTCTGGAAGTCAGGCGAGGGCGACAGCTGTCGAATTCGAAAATATCAATAGATATGAGAAGAAGTGGAAAATTAAGACCAACCGCCAGAAGTTCACGATCATTCCAATGAACCGCCGGAAAGTAGACGACGTCGTAGTCCTGGGCTTACAACTCTTCAAAACGGGATACAAGACGCATATAAATACTAGAGTCCCCCTAGCCAAAAGAGAGCTGAGGAAACTTTACCGTTTCCGAGGCCTCAGCGTGCCTAACATCAAGAAACTGTACATGGCCCTGGTACGCTCAGTCCTGGTGTACCCGGCCGTGATCACGCAGATGGCAAGCTGTACCTCTCTCAGAATGAGGCAGAGAGTACAGAATAAAGCCCCGCTGCTGATTACTGGCACGCGAAGGATGGACCGTACTCGGCAATCGATTCTTCACCAAAGAATCGGTCTAAAGCCGATCAATACGGAGATCCAAAGGCTGGGGAGAAAGACGTGGGACAAGATAGACCAAGATATACTCCTGAACATGAACCTAAACATTAACATACGTGCAAACCATAGACCGCCTATAGGTAGAACTGCTCTGTTCTCAAGTAGTAGAACCTGCGCGAGAGAAGCGGTACTACCTATGTTTACGTAGTAATAGTCCACTTCTCTAAAGCACTTTGACTGTAAAACTCAAAAATTGACAAATAGCTCAACCAACTAAACAATTGTAAATAACAATTTAAAAAAGAGGCGAAGTGCCCACATTAAAGTCCCCCCCCCCTAATATAAACATAATAGAAATTAAAAGAATTAAAACTAAATTTAAATATAAAAGAGGCGAAGTGCCCAATCCAAATCATCAAAATTTCTGAACAAAAAGAGGCGAAGTGCCCAATTCCCAATACACATAAGTTAATAATAAAATGTCAACTAAAATCAAACGATGAAAAGAGGCGAAGTGCCCAAAATAGAATAAATCACCGAACACTAAAAACCTGAGACTCATTCAGCATTAAAGCAACCTTGAAAGGCTTGAATGCTTCGAAGGAGGAACAACAAGAACCTAATACATAAATAAATATAGATATTATAACGGAGGAAACTGGCTGTCAAGACAGTCAGCTACTTTTTGACGGAGGAATTTTATTTTTAAAAAACACAAATAAGAAGAATGCTAGTGACGCCCTAACACCAGGGCAAACTAGGAAACATATTCACACCTTTATATACCTACCACACAATTTTACCACTTTTACCTAAATTGTAATTGTAATTGCGAGCAGTATGCAGCTGTCATTGTGGGGGGCGCTACGCTGTTGTAAGTTTCCATTCATGTTTTCCGATTACGTCGTTTTTATTTTACTATTATAATGAATACTTATTGTATTATATATTTATATATATTTTTACTTTTTCATATCATACCTCTACAGTTGTATATTATGTTTTACAATATTTAACACTTAGGGGAGCATACTTTAGAAACTATTTCACTTCATGTATGCTCCACAAAGCCTAGCCTACCTCTGAAAAGCGTCCTATTATAACTAGTTTGAGAGAGAGCGTGTGTGTGAGAGAGAGAGAGGAAGAAAGATTTGGAAAGAATAGGAGACACAATTAACTTTCTCTTCATAAGGAAATTGCTCACTGCTTGGCATTGTCCAGTGTCCACACGTCACCCGGACAGAAACCATATTCTCGTTTCTTCCGGATAATATGTTTGTATGTATGTTATGTTTATTTATTTTTGGTAATGTCTATGTCTGTTTGTCTGTCAGTCTGTTTGTCTTCCTTTTCTCTCTCTTTCTCTCTTTCTCTGTCTCTATCTCTCTCCACCTCTTCCTCTGTAAAATCTGTAAAATGTACCATTCCCAAACCATTTTCAATACCTACTACATTTATATTACAGGTTTATAGCCCAAGCATGGATTTACAGCGAAGCCTTCGAGATGAAGGTATTCAAGAATTGTTTTCTGATGTTGAATCAGAGAGTCTCTCGACAGATGAAGAAATTGAAGATATTGAACAGTCAAATTCGTCAAGTGAGGATTATGAAGAGGATGAGCTTACTGATTTAGATGCTGGTGAGGAGGTAGGAGACCTACTAAAATGGAAAAAAATTAATGTTAGTAAGGAAAATACAAATCTGTTTTCTCTTCAAGGAGTAATCGATTTCAGTGGGTCGCATCAAGTAATTGGCTTTCAGAATCTTAGTCCTTTTCAATGTTTTGAAAAGTTTTTCCCTCCCGAAATTTATGAAATTACAGCCACAAAAACTAATAGGTATGCAAAGAAAATTATTGATAAGGAGCCGCCTCTCTCTCCTAGATCTAGATTTAGGAAATGGAGTGATGTATCTGGAAGTGATATAAAGGCATTTGTCGGATTAGAAATTGTTATGGGTATGGTTCATAAGCCTACACTGCAGTCATATTTCCAACAAAAATATTTTCTTGCCTCTACACCTGGCTTCAGTACTGTAATGTCTAGGGATCAGTATTTACTTATTCGATCATTTTTGCATTTTAGTAGTAATGAAACTGCAGATACAGATGACAGATTGAATAAAATTAGGCCGATTCTGGATGTTGTTAGTGGATTGTACACACAACATTACACAAGCAATAGGGAAATAAGTGTAGACGAAACAATGTTAAAATTCAAGGGGAGACTGTTCTTCAAACAATATTTGCCAACAAAACCATCTTTAAAGTGGGGAATTAAAATTTGGTCACTTTGTGACTCACGTACAGGTTATCTTCTGAAATTTAATGTCTACACGGGGAAAGAAGCTGAACCTTTTAGTGGTGAAGGCCTTGGACATAGAGTAGTTACTTCACTACTCAGTGACTTTGAAGACAAAGGTCATATTGTCTATTTAGATAATTTTTACTCAAGTGTTGTCCTCTATGAAGACCTCAAATCCAAGCAAATTGGAGCATGTGGTACAGTCAAAGCAAACCAGAAGGGCCTCCCTTCTGAAATGAAGAACCTAAAAAGGAAAAAAGGTGATCTGCCAACCACATGAGTAAATAATAATAAAACACTTATTGCTACGTCTTGGCAAGACACAGGAAAGGTGAACATGCTTTCAAATGTAGGCAACACAGGAATATCACCAGTTGAAGTGAATTCAAAGGTAGGAAAGAAAGTGGTTCATAAACCTACTATCCAACAAGCTTATAATCAATTCATGGGGGGAGTAGATAAATTCGACCAACTGTGTTCTACATATCCTTTCAACAGAAAATCAAAAAAGTGGTACCAAACTATATGGTATTTTATAATCGAAGTAGCTTTGGTAAACAGCAATATCTGTTATAATATTCAAAATCCCGATGACAAAATGTTGCCTAAGAAATTCAGAGAAGAGGTAGTAACTAGGATGCTAGAAGGCTATGCCACTTGCGGCAATTCAAATAAATGGAAAAGGGGAGCTGGCAACACACCGATGGCAAATCGGTTAGTTGAGAGGCATTTTCCATGAAGACAAAAAAAATGAAGCCGAACTGTATTGTTTGCAGTATGCTTCCAAGTAAATGTAGCAAAAAAGAAAAGGGAGATTGTAAAAGAAAACAGACTTCATATGTTTGCTAAAAATGCCAACAAACACCGGCATTATGTATTGTCCCTTGTTTTGAAATTTTCCACACAAAGAAAGTATACAAAAAGGTCTGCTGCTGTTCTGCAACAAATAACTAGATCAGAAAAGGGTGTGACTAAAGTCGCTCACCGCAGGGATGCCATTCAAAATTTGAATACATTCGACAATAGTCGACTCCCGCATTTAAGAATTAAACAGGTCATTCATTTTTATTTTTATTTTTTTGTATTTGTATTTACTTTTCAAATGCTATGTAAGGTTATGATTGCCAAAATGTAATAAAATGTTTGAATATCATATTTTATTTTTTACCATCAAAATTGCACTCCTAGGAGTAGGCTATTTCCAAACTGTGACGCAGCAAAAGGGTTAAGTATGCTTCCGCTGCTTCAAAATGGAACACCAACCGACTAAGAAATGCAAATAACAATAAATGATCTGTTCGAAGTGCAGCGGGAAAGGACATAGATGGAGAGAGTGTACCGCAAAAACATAGAAATGCCACAACTGTGGGATGAACCACGAGGATATGGCTATGTCATGCCCGAGAAAGAAAGAAATAATAACAGCGAAAAAGAAGCCGAATAGATGAGGAGGCCAAACACCTCCTACGCCCAAGCAACAAAAGACGCCCCAGCCAGAATCCCAGAGCAACAGCATAAAACCTATCTCAAGCTCGAGAATGAGAACTGCACAAACATTCTCACCTGCATACTTTCTAGACAGCTGAGGAATCTTACACAACCGGGGACATTCTCAAAGACTCTGAATTTTATGCTGAAGAAGAACAGCATGTCGGAAATGTGTTTTCCGGACGATCTCCCATCGCGAGACGTCCTGCAACTGTAGTTCCTGCCCAAGGATACACCAAAGGCACCGGATACACCATTTAAACCGGAAGAAAAAATATCAAACGCAGTGACAGTACCAAAGGCCACGCTAGGACCCAAGAAGTCCGTCAGGAAGGACCCAATGGTGGAGGTACGAAGGCACCACGAACAGCAGGGAAAAAAGCGGCAAATAGAAGCAAATCTCATTGGCTCATCATCCTCAGAATATGATGCTGAGAAAGTCAAATTCAAGGCTCCTAAGAACGCCGCAAGATCAAGAAGTATGGCAAGAACTGCGACAAGTACTTACAAGTACGATGGACAGGCAATCGACCTCAAGGATCTATGCGACGGAACGGGTACGATTCCCAGAAACATCCTTTGCCACGGAGATCTACCGGGGAAAGCGGTTCAGTTGGCGACAGTGGTGTTGCAGGGGTAACACTAATTTGGTGCATTTGGTTGCGAGAATTGCTGGGAAATTGAGAGTTCTGAGGGCAGTTGGTGCTCACATGACCTTCAATACCGCACGAGAAGCACATAATCGGCTTCCTGGAGAAGGATAACGCAGGAGGATTTGATGAGAAAGGTTTGATGTCCCGAGGTCCAGAAGAAAAGAAGTTTCTGGGCTTCGAGGGGCTGGTTACTTTCACAAACTTACTTGGGTCACGGGAAGGAAATTTTGGTTTGCCACATTTTGCTTTAGTGGACGACGATTCAGTCTTTCTTCCTTCCCTAGGGTAGCAGTTATGGCTTTGAAGATAGAACACCTACGGTGTTCACAAACGATATAATTACGGAAGAGAGCTAAGCCAAAAGCGCTTCATAATCGTCGGGGACGAATCGAGCCAGAAATTGAAGTGCATCTGAAGCGTATACCCAAACTGACGAAAAGTTTGATTGTGTTGGATACGGGCGTGGGAAAATTTAGCGGGGTAAAAATCCGAGGTCACATTATATGCAACCAGCAGTTCCGATTTCAACGTAAAATAATTAATCGATTGTCACCTCCTCCGACGGGAGAGATATGAAAATATCTCGGAGCTGGGAACTTAGCAACGGCAGGAGTTTGGCGACGCCATCTGCTTGGATATCCCAGTTGTTAGCATCGAATATTTTCTCAAATGCAGTAAGTAAGACCCAAAATCTTCACATTCCTTGTAAACTGGGAGCTTCACATACGCAGTTTGCGGGACGTCATTTCACGAGTTGATGGAGAGAGTCTCGATTCGCGCTCTACTCATCTCCAATTAATGTTGCCGGATTCTTTCTCTTTCTTCCTTCTTTCGCTCTTCTCTGGCTCTCCTTTCCGGTCTTTCAGCTCTCTTCCCTTCTTGTATGTATGACAGAAAATCCTTGCCGGTTAGTCCAAGGGATTTAAATCGATTTTGAAGAGATTTGATTCAGACTAACGAAGACATGTTGTCGCGTATTATCGAAATTAAAAGCCCCTACAAAATTAAAAGAAGAGAGAAAAAAAAGACGTAACGGGATTGCCGACCGATTTAACATGATACGTACACCGACTCGATTATTATTTTCAGTATAAGCAATCGAAAATAAATGCCTCACCGAACTTGACGCGAAAGCCTTTCCCACTGCCCAACTAACACAAAGAAAAATTCTTACTGAGCCTTTCACGATCTGAAAGGATAAAATTACGCTGGGAAATAAACGAGATACACTGTCTCGAAAAATTACACACATTAACCATACACGGTAAATAGAAAATGGGTAGACAAAGAAAATGGTTTGGGAGAAAAAAATGGGAGATTAAAATGTAAAAGATTATTTCTCCGCACCTTCTGAATAGCCAAAGCCTTCAGCATTATAAACACTAAAAAAAAAGAAAGAAAAGTTTAAAAGACCTTTTAAAAGACCCTTTAAAGACCCTTCGAAACCTGACACCAGTTCTTATAATATATATATTATGTTGTAGAAGACCAGCATACATATATATGTATATTATATTTAGACGGAGTGGGCGGTCAAGGTCAATTGACTGACCTTCGCTCCTCTCCCAGCAGCGGCAGACGAGAGGGAAGCTAAGTAGGCAGAAACGGGGTTCACAATCGAGTGCGTGGAAAGATTTATCTACAGAATCGAGCGCAATTGGCCGTTAGTATAATAAAGAAGGCTGTGGGGCTCTGGGGCTATGGAAAAGAGGATACCAAAATAATCTTTAATAATTGCAATAGGTATACGATATATACAAATGGTAAAGACTGCAAACGGATACTTAATGTTTACAGAGATCAGACTAAAGGATTACTGAGAGCCAATAGATAGGCTCAAACGTGAGCCTCCAAGCGTCTGCTGTTGAGCTAATATACGAATATAAACTTTTACGGGTTAACTGGTCAAGAAACCAAAATTGAGTCGATGGAGCCTAGCTTGGGGATTGAGGCTTTATAAGACGACCCGGGGATGGGTGATTGAACAAGTAAATCGTAATCGATAGAATTTAATTAACCTCAATGAGTGAATTTGATAGAGTACTTGCGCCAGACGAGGTTAAAACCAAATCCAAGGATAACCAATTGATTGGGGATAAATCTCTTCGGTGAGAATTCTTGCCTTCAAGCTCGAGTTGGGGGAACGGAGCTGAATCGAGAAAAATACGTGTCTCGTTCAGAAAGACGGACCTATACTGCTTTTTCCCGGCTGTGTCCAGCATTATATATGGGCCGACCGTAACTGAAAATGCCCCAGTCGAAGGAGGGAACTAATCCTAACCAAACACTCCACCGGGACTTCTAGATATCACCCGGAGAGGCGGGCAGCGTCTTCTTGCGCCCGCGCGCTTGGAATTCTTGCTCCTGTCTTATCGGCGGAAGCGGCTCGATTCTCTCACGGTTCCCATGGCTTTGCTCTGCGTTGCTCTACCTCGTGACGGCCTCATGACCGTATCAACCTCTATTCCCGGCAATGGATAACACAAACAATATACTAAAGATACTCACACTGAATGTAGACGAATGGAACGGAAAATCCATTGCTTATGGAGACATCTTCCGTACAGTGGACCCGGACATCATCTTCATTTCAGAACATGGTATAAACACGAACATGGACACAATAAAAATACACAACTACACAGTAATACAGAAAAATCAATCACATGAGCCTTTTGATTGCGCTGCAATCGCAATACGCAAAAAGATTAAGTTCAAAATGTTACCGGACTTAGACGAACATTCGTGGCTGTCGAAATCCCAACCCTAGCTGGAGGCTTAACATTGACGGCAGCCTATCAACCGCCTAGATGTCTATACCTGCCGATCAACAACTTCTTCACCGTCTTCGGGCACATAAGGCCTGTGTTGCTAGGAGGTGACCTAAACACCAGATTTCGAGCTTCTGGCTACAGGCGCGCCCACACAAGGGGAAGTAACCTTGAGCTATTGTTCGAAAGAAATAGGTTCCAGAGGGTCGGATTAGATTTCCCGACCTACCTAACCCATCGTTCGTCACAAAACCGGGCATTTTGTAAGCAAGTTTGTAATTCCCCTTCAACATAAGCAACGAACCAGGGCATGTGGTCCCGAGTGATCACATCCCCATCATCACCAACATATCGCTTGCGCCAATGCTCAAGCCCGTCCCACTTAGGAAAAGTTATGCGAAAGCTAACTGAGAGCAATACAGGGAGATGCTTAGCGACTACCAAACAACTGATCTGAGCAACGCAAATATCCAAGCAATCGATGAGGAGATAGATAAGATTTTCAATCTCCTCACTCAGGCAGACGAGAGATGCGTCCCGAGAATCTCTTACAAATTGCTTTCACAAGCTAGGTGGTCGAATGAGATGAGGGATATCGCCAGGGAACACAGAGAAATCTATAAAGAAATCGGCAGAACAGGCCCAAAGAGGGAAAGGACAGCCAGAATGAGGCAGCTAAGCGAGGAACTTAAAAACATGATTCTTGCAAAACAAAGAGAAATCTGGGACGATATATTAGACAGACTAGACAGGAAAAGCAATCCCTTAAATTTTTGGAATAACATCCGTAAACAGGGAATAACCTCCTAGGCCCAGAACACGAATCAAAGAAGGTGGCAATATCAGAGAGGATTCGGAATCTCCCGAAGGAAGATTTAGAAGGCACTGGAAAGAGATCTTTGCAATATCACCTGAGGAGAAGGAAGATTTCGACCAGGACTTCGAGGACCAGCTGCTCTAGGACCTCGGGAGGATGATACATAGGACCTACCCTCACCTGCAAGTATCAAGAGAGAGAGATAGATAGATAGAGAGAGGGTGAGAGAGTGAGAGAGAGAGAGAGAGAGAGAGAGAGAGAGAGAGAGAGAGAGAGAGATGGTTAACAATGGGCGCTTTATAACCTTTGAAGAGACCACGAACACCATAAGGTCCTTCAAACAAAGGGCGCCCGGCTGGTCTGAAATCACGAAAAACAACTTCATGAATGCCCTACGGCAAATTATTCAGGGCCTGGTGACCATAAACGCCGCCCCGAATACAGGTTATTTCCCAGACGGGTATAAGATGGCAAAAATCACCTTCATCCCGAAAGGGAACAAGCCCCCCAAACCAGGTGGCTAACTATCGCCCAATCTCTCTCCTCGAGATACACGGCAAGATCTTTGAGAAAATTATAGCCGATTATAGTTGAGCCGATTATAACTCAACTGAGCGAGTTAGGAGCGTGCAACCCGCAAAAGCATGGGTTTCGTCCAAAAAGGGGCACAGAAACGGCCCTGGCGCTCCTAACAGAAAAGACCGCGTATTGCGGGGCGAAGGGTTACTATGTAGACATCGTGCTGAGGTACATGCAGAAGACCTTCGGCAAGGTTTGGCTGGAAGGACTACAATACAAGATCCTAGGCCTCCAGCTATACCTGGTCCTGGAAAGAGTCATCTGTGACTTCGTCATGGACAGAAGGGCGCCTCTCATGATCGAAGAGAACAGAGGGCCAGAGTTCGAACTCACAGCGGGTGTTGCCCAAAGGAGCTGTCTGAGGCCTCTGTTCTACCTGGTCTTCACTATTGACCTCCCGACTCTGATACACGGGGACACGATGTATCTGCAATTCGCCGATGACATCACGCAGAAATCTCTAATATTAATCAATATGAGAGACCATGGAAGATCCGAACAAACAGGGACAAGTTCAAGATCATCCCTCTGAGCTGCATGTTGACGTGGCCCATTTTGATAGAGGGGGGAGATATGGTTATTCCGTCGAAAGCACCATCCTAGGCCTTAAAATCTCCGACCATGTATACCCGAAGCGCCACAAGCAGAGGCAGAATCTGGCGAAGAGAGAAATCTCCAAGCTGTACAGATTTAGAAACCTTAGCTCAGCCAACATCAGGAAAATATACCTTATGTTCATCCAGGCTAAGTTCATCTACCTACAGTAGGGACTCAAGCGGCCAGTAGGACCTCTATGAAGAAGCTCCAGCGAGTGCAGAACTCTGCATTCCTATACATTAACAAATGCAGAAGGAACGAACATCTTCGGCAGAGGGACCTGCACCACCGGCAACGTCTTGAGCCCATTAATATCGTAACGCAGAAAATGGGCGAAAAGGTCTGGTCAACACTGACCAACGACATCATCCCGTAACTAAGAGTAACAGGTGGCAACATCAAAACCCCTGCAAGATTGCGTGAGAAAGTCGCCCTAAATCGATTATTCCCAAGCAAAAAACTCTGCGCTGAGGAGAACAGAGCACCATTATTTACATAAAACACTCATACACGCGGTACAATAATAATACCACAAAAGTGAGACAACACTTCTGATGTACATTAACGTAAGAAATAGAAGCAACACGAACACGAGGTGAACTGATGAACTCGACCGCCTATAAAGGCTTGAAAGCTCAGAACTCCACACATAATAAATAAACAAATCTAGAAGAGAGAAACACAAGTAAGAAGAACACATGAATACAAAGAAGAACAAAAAATACAAGTTGACAAAAACACTTAATACAAACAACAAAAAGGAAAAATAAATAAAAACATAAATAAGTAAATGCTTGCGATGCCCTCTGAACCGGGGCCAAACCCTCTCTTCCAACTTTAAACATCCATTAAACCACATTGAAAGAGAAAACGGAATAATTTTTCCTTGCAGTAATATTTTTACTACCTTTTTTCGAAAAAATCCGTGCAGGGAAGCGATTCGAATCAGGCACACTAAGGAGGCGAGTACTGCTTTGATCACAGTTAAAAGTATGCGTAGCATACTTTTAACTGTGATTAAATATATATATATATATATATATATATATATATATATATATATATATATATATATTATATATATGTAACGTACATGCAAATGTAGGAAAGAAACCACAATGTTAGAATAGATTTATTTGCGAAATCAGGTTTCGACGGAAACCTCCGTCATCTTCAATCGCGGGTAAACTAATGAATATAATTGTAATAAAATTGTAACTATTCGGCCGATTCTAACGAAATGTATTACTCTTATGTCGTTTTACATTTTCTTTCGAATAATATAATTTCCAAGGCCCTCCCATGGTTAGCCCGGGAATCATATGTTTTGGGCAATAACATCATAACTATTCGACCGATTCTAACGGAATTTGAAACCTTTATGTTGTTTTACACTCTCTTTCGAATAATATAAGTCTCAAGGTTAGATCGTAAGGTCATAAATCAGAATAAGTGAGAGCACGCGAGATTTTGGTCAGCAGGCCTTGTTTTAAGTCTTTCCGTGTAGCTCTGATAAATTTTATCATCTGTACGAAGCTGTGTGCATGCTGTTTTTCATGCGATCAGTTTAAATTAAATTTGTACTCATCGCTATAAAACATTCTTTTTAACTTTTCAGATCTCCACCTGACCTCCTCAGTATTCAAGGCCAACTTATCCACTTTATTCTTTTTTACTTATGAGTAGTGAACAGGAGAACTTATTATGAGTTCAACCTCTCTCAAGAGAAGTGAGACTTTCTGACGAGCCACATTAAGGTTCAAGCTCTCGACAATTTGACGTGAAATATCGTCTGCTGTCTCAAATCTACCCCTCATCGACATCCGTTGCATAGGGTGATCTTCTCTGGGAGTGTTTTTTCAAGTACAATCCATTATTTCTTCAATTTGGCGCCTCTGTTTTCCTCTTGGAGCTTTATCATGCGTGATATCACAATATTTTAGTATTTTCAGGGCCTCAAAATGTCATAGTCCCAGTCCTACACACCTCCAGTGGACAACCTACTTTCTGAAGGATTTATCGACCTTAACTCGTTGGCATACATACGTTACGAACTTTTACATGTAAAGGAAAAGTTATATCATATCGTTCTATATGTTCTCTAGCTTTGAACTCATTTTTTCTTCAAATACATATTAATTTCTTTATTATTTTTATTATTAGCTGTTCTACGAAATGAAACTTGGACCTTATCAGAGGCATATTTAAAAGATATTCTGATCATTTTCATGGAAATTGAATGAGTATTTTCAAAGAAATAGAGATTTTGGTATTTCCTTTCTCTCTCTCTCTCTCTCTCTCTCTCTCTCTCTCTCTCTCTCTCTCTATATATATATATATATATATATATATATATATATATATATATATATATATATATATATATATTGACTCATTTATTTATTTCATTTAGTCACGTGATAGTCCTTCAATGAAGCCATCAGTAGAAAGGGGTTACCCTAAGCGCTATAATCTAGACTCAATTCCTCGAATCCACTTTATTGACTACCACATTATACCTCACTCCTTCCTGTTCTGGTTATTGCACAAAATACTCTACTCATTCTTCTCCCGTTAACGTGTGTCGATTTTTTTTCTGGGTTCGATTCCCGAATAAGAATTTAATAATCTTCCGTCCCGAAACGCTCATTGGAAGGTGGCTCAAACCGGATTCCTTTCTGCGCATTCACCCCATCGCCATTCTCTATTACATTTCATTAAATTCGATCGATTGAAATGAATTAATTGTTCTATCCTTCTCCAGTTAATGGAACTTTAATGGTCCAATTTACTTGCCTTTAAACTCAATAGAGGAATGCAATTGTTTATTGCCTATCACAATTTGGACGTCTTCGGTTTCAGAGTGGAAGACCGAGCTGTGTATTATTTTAAAATTAAGATGTTATAAGAGTATTTGTAGTATTTTTTTCTCGTTATTATTACTATTTTATATTGATCAAATCTTGAAAGAGAGTCGATATTGCGCCTTCAGAGCAAATCTTGTGTTTCCCAGCACAGTCGATTTATTTTTGTACGTGTTAAATCTAGTGTTTAACATGGGTCCTATGTCAGGCCCCTGCTGCATAATGGAACCTACGATGACCTAAATCTTACTCTGATTAGGACAATTATCATCTCCAATGTGGTTTACTTAACTGTTTGTGCAAGGATAGGTCGTAGCTACCTTGAGTGCATATGGTATTGTCATCATTTGGATCGGTCCTAAAATGTAAAGGTGACAGCATCTAGGTGAAATAAATAGACATTTAGAATTTCGCTAAATTCATTTATTAAGAAGTTTACAGTACAAATAACACTTTTTTACGATTTAAATTTAATTACGAGGGGCGGTCAATAAGTTTTGCGAATCGGTAGGGCAAAACAGAGGAAGGGAATTGGCTGTTTGTGGGGGGGTTAGGACAAGTTATGACAAGTCAGGACGTGCAGCCGCACGCTCCTGCCTCCTCTATTTAAGAAGAAGTAGCTGATCGTAGATCGTCAGTCACAATTTTTTCAACAATGGAGAAGGTTGAGCACCGCGCAGTGATCAAATTTTTTAGCAAGGAAGGCAAGAATGCAAGAGATCCATGAACGCATGGTTGCAGTGTACAACAACACCGCCCCTTCCTATACAACCATTGCTCAGGGGAATAAGGAATTCCGCCATGGTCGTGAGTCCCTTAAAGATGATCCGCGTCCAGGACGCCCGTCAGACGTGACCAATGAGGACAATGAGGCCCTTGTGCAGAGGATGATCCTCGAAAATCGACGAGTGAAGGTCGAAGAAATCGAGCGAGAACTTGGAATATCACATGGAAGTGTTATCAACATCATCCACGACAATTTGGCCATGGCCAAGGTCTCTGGTCGTTGGGTCCCTAGAAACCTCACGCCCCATGATCGACTTCAACGTCGTCAAAGTCCACAAGGCCAGAGTTGCACAAGCTGCCCTGCGCGAGTGTGGATTTGAGGAGCTTAACCATCCCCCCCTACAGTCCAGATCTAGCCCCTAGCGACTACTTTTTATTCCGCCAGCTCAAAGCTGCACTGCGTGGACGCCGGTTTGGGGACGATGAAGATGTCGACCTCGCCGTCCAGGAGTGGATTGAACAGCAGTCGGGAGATTTCTGGTTGTCGGGAATTCGAAGCCTCAGGGACAAGTGGCGCAAGTGCATTGAGATCGAGGGTAGTTATATTGAAAAATAATATAACACTTTTCCTCATATCTCGTTTCCTTATATCCGAATTGCAAAACTTATTGACTGTCGTAGAATGGACTCTCCACGATATACCATATATGACTATTCGTTGAGGGAACTTATTGAATTATCTTTAGAGTGCGTGGTGTCTGGGTTGACTGATATTATTCATCTTCGATATGCTTAAGAAGGGGAACTGATCTCAAGGATAATAATATGGCTATCATTAATAAAATAGAGTTTTATTAATAAAAACTATCAACAATACACAAAACGGAAAATATTGACATAAACAGAGAATGGAAAGGGTCGTGGGAAATCACGCTAATCCGAGGATTAAGAGAGATTTAAAAAGGTAAAACAAATAAAAGTTAAAGGGATGGGATGGTTTGCTAAACCATTTAAAGCACAGGATAAGGTTGACAAAAGGGTTAAATACTCAAAGGTAACGTTCAGCTTCCCTAAATACACTTGTTGTGCAGAGGAAGGCGACGTGAATGAATCTTCGGTCCGCTGGAGAGTTCCAGCCGAAGGGGGGACGAATTAAAGGATCCTGACGTGGCGTCTTGGGAATGAGAACCGATTCTTGACGAACGGGCTTGAAGAACAATAGCTGTTCTACGTTGTTCTCTTTTGAACAACAGGGGGGGGTGAGATCCGTCTCTTGTCTACAGGCTCGAGAACAATGGCTGTTCTAATGTTGTTCTCTTCTGAACAACAAGGGGAAAGGGTGAAAACCACTTCTTGGCGAACGGGCTGGAAGAACAATGGCTGTTCTACGTTGTTCTTTTCTGAACAACAAGGGGGGGTGAGAACCGTTTCTTGGCGAACGTGCTCAAAAGAACAATGGCTGTTCTAACGTTGTTCTCTTTCTGAACAACAGGGGAAGCCTTGTGGACTTGGCGTCACGAAGGCTCGAACCTTGGCACTCAAGGGATATTGTCCTTCTTCTGGACAAGTGATGGTGGATCTCGAGGTCGAGGACCCTTGGCGCACAAGGTGAGAATGGATCGTAGTGATGTTTCGCGAAGAAAATCTGGATCTCGAATCTCATCTTAGTCGTAAAGTTTCCATATAAATAGTCGGGACATCCCCTTGGCGTAGGGGACAATGGAGTGGGGGCTTCGAGGGAATGCACAGCCGCGCCTGAGAACAATACCTTATCTGCCCATAAGCCTAACTCAATCTGGCGAGTTTGGTGCATGGGGAGAACGGGGGAAGATAAACCTCCTTGTTTAAACATTGACTCAGGTGGCGGCTATAATGCGCCCGGCTTCAAGGCGAAGATGCACGTTGGTAGCCTCGTGTTTTTAAACAACATGTGATAACGGTTGAAATTAAGCGGCCTCAAACCGTTCTATCACATTGACGACCCCGGTATTAATACCCTAACTTAAAGAATTTTGACTATCATATAGGCTGAAGAGTATTCTATTATAATTTGTTTTTTTTTCACATTTTGCCTAAATTTGATCTAATATTGCGAACACATAGCTTATGTGCGCTGGATGTGTACATTAAGGGAGAATGAAATCGACCAATTTTAAAGATGAAAGTTTGTGTTAAAAAAAAAATCGGTTGAACAATAATTAATTTATTGCATAATGAAAAAAATAACACCTCCGACCACTTCAACCATTATCATATTTAGGAATCCAATTAATTTCCTGCATTCTGATTGGTCATCATTGGTCACGTTACTGCATTCGAAGCCGCTCATTGGATATGGACTTAAAACCAAGAAAGCCTATCTTTTTCCGACCTAATCTTATTACTAAATTAAGTTTTGATAACCGAACTAAATTCCCAGCAAGGAAGAAGTCTCTTGTAATTGAACATGAAATCAAATGAAGGCAAGAAGGAAGAAACGCATAAGAAATACGTGTCATCGCGATCACTATGAGAAATAGAGTGATTGTAACTAACAAATCATTTTCGCAGAATCTTTTTTTTGTGCCAGCTTTCTAAAAAATTCTCTGGAAGCCGTTCTAACGCGAATATACCCATCTCTTTCATCATGACCAGCAATTTCACCGCATGCACTTGTTAATTCACGAATCAGGTCCTGCACCGATTGGGTGTGGGTTGGGAAAGATAGCAATTCAAATTTCTTGAGAATCAAATCCTGAAGTTCGGCGATGGCGAGATCGCAAGTATGGGTAGACTCGTAAATTGTAACTGAATCCCACTCGATGAGTTCAGCAATGGTGTTCGCATTGAAGTTGAGGGGAGGAGGAACGAACTTTCTCACCGACTTATCACCAACATCTCTTCCTTACCGAAGGTCCATGGTATTACGAATGGCGAAGGAGCGGAGATTTGGATCATCATCGCAGAGGAGAGAGATGAGCAGATTTTCTGGGTGCGCTTTCCATGATTTGATGTAAGGGAACAATATGTCTCGCTTGATTGAGGAAGAAGGCGGAGAGAATTGATTTGGAAAGAAATCTGATTGGCGTCGTCAGAAATGTGTGGTCGAGTTTTGATCGCAAACCAGCATGAAATGTAGTTGGTTACAACGTAAGAGATGAGAGAGTGCAGGCTCTTCTTAACTTTACCTTTAAAAGTTAGCTTGGAGAGGTAAGTTGCGCTAATGTGACAGGCTAAAGTCAACCACCTTGAGTGCGAAATGGGTCCTGGTTTCAAAGTTTTCAATTGCGGATCAATTTTCCCTCTGTGAATGGATTTGGCGACGAGAAAAGGCTACTTTTGATAAGATCACACATCCGACAACACGGTGACGTATTCGTGTAGGAATACTCGGCGGGTGGGGAGAAATGTATGTATAGTATAACCACAATTAAAAGGCGAAGAAGAGGATTATTGGAATAAATAGGAGGAAGACTAGAGGAATTAAGAGAAACAGTGAGAGAAGATAATATAGGAACCATGCGCCATGAAGTTATTATATAAGAATGCCCCCTTTTTAGCGGGGTGTCAGGTAGAAGGATGGAGATATGGGGGATGGAGAGGTAAGCAATACTCCTGTACCCATATATATATATTTACAGAAATATACACACACTCTCGTATACGGTGTTTTCCCAGGCACAAGTATTCCGACCGATCATTGAATTTTCCTAATTCTCTTTGATTAAACATCTTTCTTTCAAATCAGTCTGACTCAGAGGATACTACTATGTATTATCGTTTTATTTTAGCGGTAAACAGTTAAACATGAACCTCATAATCATTTTCTTAAACTTTCTACTGATTTTATTATCAATCCTTTTTCAGCATTATCTATACTCCCATGAATTTTTTATTAACAATTTCTGCTCTGCTCTCTCTCTCTCCCTCTCTCTCTATCCCTCTCTCTCTCTCTCTCTCTCTCTTCCTTCTTTCTCTTTCTCTCGAACACACATCAACGGACATTCATTTAAGAGAAAGCTCCTCCCCATAAACTCCCACTTTATTCTTACATGAATAGGCGGACAATATGCGGCATTACCACAGTTAGTCGCATGACTTAAGGAAGCACAAGTTTCTTCCATTCGTCTTCAAGTTGTGCTCTATCCACCGATGAAAAACCCTTAACTTACCTAAGGTTCATTCATTCACTTCCTCAAGCAGTCCTCGGTAAATACGATTCACAAATCTTTCCATCCGCATTTGCATTTGCATTTGCATTTACTCCTTACACCGAAAAGGGGATTTAAACTCCCCGACTCCAGTCATTCATCCTGAAAAACGTTAAGTTTAAAATAAAGTTATCGTATGTCTATCAATTTTTTTTTAGAAATTCAAATACAAACTTATTTGGTGAACACCCTCATAAACGAACTCGAATCCCAAACTTGAATTCATAAGCAGAGAAGAAATATTTGTTTCAATAAAGAACTGGTAACCTCCGCCACAATCAAACATCAACTCACCCTCTTGCTACAAGTGATGACCCCATCGCATCAAATTTCTAAGGTCATCATCGAATTTCTTCAACGCAATTACAAACATGGATCAAGCCATCACAACAACCATTGATCACACCGCATTCTTTAAAGAGAGGAGCCTAAATTCATCTTGCAGAACTACTTCCAACTCATCTCCAAGGGACGCTCAACGTTCAGGTCACGCAACTCTTCCACTCTCAATCACATGACTCTTCAGTAAGTGACATAATTTCAGCAAACCTTTAAACTACAGGCACAAATATGGTCGCTAAACTCCTCCCCTCTAGCCCACTTGCTAGATCGGTAAATAATCTGCACACTTCATCTCTCGATTCATCGTACTTAATTCATTCGCACTTACATAGTGTTATGGTAACACGCCACGTAATTCATTCGTACTCACATAGTGCTATGGCAACAGGCTATCAATTCATTCAAGCTCTCATATATGCTATGGTAACACGCCATCAACTCATTAGCATTCGCACAATGCTACCAACAACAGCATGCCTCTTAACTCATAGAATTCACATAATGCTACATGCAGCGACATGCCTTTCATCCAACAAAACGACTAAGAGAGTTAACTTCTAGGCACACGGCAATAAAACCCGTTCGGCTTTCAACTCATCACTTGGCTTCTAAGTTTGCTCTACCACTTCGTTCATCAAATTATTGTTATAGGTTAACTAAGTATTTTTTTTTAGTTCGCTGTATTCACTCATTTTTGTTCCTCTACGTTCAAAATAAATTGACGCACACTCATTTTGGTGACCTACAGTTGTAAAAAATGACCTTTGACTACTTAGTTTGAAAATGTATCGATAAATTTCAAAATTAAACATTTGTCTACTTAAATTTCATCAGAGAAATACCGTCTTACTCAATTATGCACTCTGTACAAATATGATTTAATTATTCTGTAGTATAACTATTTCTAATCATTATTTTACATTATTGATATTTGATGTATCGACTTTTAACATTTAGTTCACAAGAACTAATGTCATTTTTATACTCGTACATTATTTTAACCGACGTTAATGAACAAATAATTTTATTGATATTGATTCATTTAACTTTCATTTCTATTATCTAAATATGTTTAATTTATTCAATTGAACCATTTACTTTTCAAAATCAATATTTTATCTTTTTGATCCTGCTAAGATACTTGGAACAAACAAAGAGTCTATCTAGTTCAAGGGCGGGCCAGATCCGGCCCGCGAAGGCCTAGCGTCTGGCCTGCCACCTTACTTGGCATTAATATTGCAATCCGGCCCGCAAAGCCCCATCCCCACCCCAATAATAAATTTTTCAAACAGCATCTGTCTCAGTAGACTAGTAGAGGGAGAGGGGAATGAGTCTTACGTCTGGCAGCGAAAATTAGTAAAAAATGAGACAACAATGCATTTCCCTCACAGATACGAAAGGTTTCTTGGAGACCAAAGTTGAAGAGGAGGCAATTCTAAACGAAAGGTGTTCATGACTTTTTCCGCTCCCATGAATCCTTACCGAAATATGGGTGCGAGCATACCATTCTGTGCGGCTACACCGACAGATAATGTTTGGCAACTTTGCGCCTCAATCTGCGATCCTGGCCATCGTGGCCATATTTGGCATCACCTACTGTTGCGAACAGCTCTTCTGCAAAATGAAATACACAACGTCTCACTGATTTGTGTTTTTTTATGAAATTCTTGTATAATGTATTCTAGTATATATATATATATATATATATATATATATATATATATATATATATATATATATATATACATACACTAGAATACATTATACAAGAATTTCATTAAAAAAAACATACAAATCAATGAGACGGCATGTGCTGCATGCCATGAAGAAGTGCTTCAATGTCCGGCTCAGTAATATTGTGTAATCATGATACAACCTTATTGACTGGCCTTCTTCCTTTGCCATAAAAAGGCGTTGACTTAGGTAAAGCCAAACATATTTTGGCAAGTCTTTAAAACAAAAAATTCATCATCTAATTATTCATAATCAGAAGATGAGTACCAGGGGTATCAGATATCATAATCTCAGGCGTTGACTCCGAAGGTTTTCATAGCATTGACTTAATGTTTTGATTGGTAAGCATCAAATTAAGCAAAAACACCACTGTACCATTGGCAAGAGAAGGCGCGAAGATAAAAAAAACCCGTGAGAAATAAATAAATTAAGTCATTACTCAATGCCTGTGCCCTAGGAACGAATCCAAGTATAAAGACTACAGGACCTTAAAAGAAAAGACAGTAGGGTTTTGGTAAAGAGACTGGAATTTTTTGACTAAACCAGACGGTTTTGTGTGCGATAACGAGAAGCGAAATTTTTCATTCTCCATCGATTATCTGGAGCCCCAATCTATGGCACATTTAATTAAGAGAAAAGTAGCACACTACTGAAACCAGCCAAATCACCCAAACCATCGTCCTTTGTCTTCAATGTGTAATTCTCATCAACCTTCCAATTCGGAATTACTAGTATTTTCAATACATAATAAATCCAGAAGAGAGATGTATAATAAATATATTTATGATTGCTTTGAATAGAAAAATGCAGCTTAGGAAACTTACCTAATTTTCCTAAAAGAACACTTGAGTACTCTATAATTCTTTAATACCGATTTATACGATAAAAAGCGAATGGATTATTATTATTTGAAAAGAAAACTAAGTATGAATTCAAACGAAAAAAAATAATTAAATAAGAAATGAAATGCATTAACCACTCTTTCTCCCTTGCTGTGAAGTATACTCTGCTTTCATGCTTTTGTGATGGTGCGTTTACGAGTATCAGCTCTTCATTAAACGCTACAAAAACGACAACCCCCCTTCTAAAAAAAAAAATAGCCCTACCGACGCTCTTACGCCTTCTTTTGTTCTCATTTTTGTATTATTTGTGGAATAAACAATGGGAATATCTTTGAAGCAAATTGGCTTAATTTAATCTTCGCATAAACGAAAAGAATTGGTTAATTATATAAAGCAGCTTTCAAAGTGAACCATGAATAGTATATTCTTCGAATGAAAAGCATATGCGGAAAAGCAAATTGTTTATTCTATTCCAATCCCAAATTTAACCCAGGGAAGGGGATTCAAAACTCATATTTCTGAGTAATGAGGGTTTTATTTTAAGACGGCTTTGTTGAATTTAAAATGCACCCCATCGATTTTCAAAAACATACATGAGCAACGAAGTTCGCCATGACAGACTGTATTCTTCTCTATTTTAAATGTCTCTGTTTTAGAATCTTTTATTATTAATATCCTATTTTCACAGTTATAAATGAGCAGGACCAACTCAAAGGTGACATGCGTCATTTTGATGCACCTACCATTCACTAATCTCTGGTACTTGACTTATTCGAGGATTACTTCCAATTCGCTTTTATCGAGCGGAACTTTTCCCATGTTGTTGCATTTGAAAGGATAGTACCAGCAAATATTTACCTCGATTTTAACTTGCATGTGCCCTTGCTAACATGAGTAATAATGTTGTGGCGTACATCGTCAGCTGTTGAACCGTCTTCGTCTAATCGACTCATGGAAAGATGAACGACTGACACAAATACCACAATCAAGGACTAGAGCTTAGTGCTGTCTATGAAGCCCCTTCTGAAAGTAGGTTCTCTAAATCACCCACTAACGAAAATGGCCAAATACCCTTACGGCAAATGTAAATACTCCAGATAAAAGACCAAAGTGCACAAATCGTATCCGGTGCGGATTTTGTCCCCATCTTTCGTGAATACCATCAAAGGAGCCCAAATGCTGGCCCAGCTGACACAACAGCCTACTCTGACCTTCTTCCGCTGCGCCCTTAGCCCATTATTCGATTCATGGAAGCCACCAGACCTGGTGGAATGGGCAATGAGCGAGCGATGGACTGATGACGAGTTGCTTGTCCCAGAATTCGTGTACCGCGATCGTTTGGGGAGTGAACAGACCGCTTTATAAGAAGGAGCGGGAGGCCATCCCTCGTTCTTCTTTGAGTCTGCCGACAGCAGGACGCTGCACCGACGGATGAAATAAACTTGTATCTCGCCGGATGTCATCCTTTGACTCGTTACAGCACCAAGCACGTGTACATACGCACGCGCCTAAATACACATATGAACCCCAAAATACGCATATTAAGCTAATCATGTTCAGAGACATATCATGAGAGGGAACTTGGAAATATTGATTGCATTTGGGTGTGTTCGCATGTCAGTCCGCTCCAGCTGGCATATTTGACAGAAATTCGGTCAAAGAAGTTTCACCGTCTGTAAGCCCCCCACCCCTCCCCTTCCTCCCCCGGCTTATTTGTTCGATATTTTCACCTCAAACGGAGTTTGAAATTTGTACGTTTTACTACGTTCTTTATACAAACTTCTCCGTTGAAGTTATAACATTTGCAGTTTATTATACTTAAAAATATTCACTGGTTACGTTCTATTTTATCCACTTTTTTCTTTATCTGCTTATTCTCTCTTCATTTTGTTCTCAATGGTGTGAATATGCAATCGTCAATTACACCAGTCTTCGTTCATTTCTCAAGAAATGACATTTCATTATTACATTTTATTCCTCTATTGAATTAGTTCACCCTTACTTTTTAATGAAGTTGACATAAAGTTCAGAATGAAAATGGCTGAGAAGTCATGTGTCAATTCTTGTATCTTCTTGAGACGGTCGAGTGCTAAGATTGTCTGTCTTCAAAAGAACCCGACTCTACTTATCATATCATGTTTGCTGGTACCTTTCTTATACCATCCCTCTTCCACGGAATTCCAGGAGGAACATGCCAGCCTTTTTTTGTTCATTGGTTCCCATTGGCCACTAATAAGCCCTACTTGCCCCAGCAATGAAGGTTGATGTGGTTGTCTTCAGGCTTGCAAATCTTCCTTTGTCCTTGTTCATTTTCTCTTTTGATTCATCTCGATTCCTGGCCCAAAATGCCCTTGTTGGTTTACATTACTCAAAATATAATAAGCAAGGAAATCAACGTAGAAAAAGAAGACAATTTTACTCATTAGGGACAAATACGGGAAGGCAAAAACTTAATAATATAAAGGACAGAAAGAGTGAAGAGAATAAATGTTAAAGGTGATAGAAAATGCATAATTATTAAATATTATTATTATTATAACTTTGAATATACAATAACATTTTATTTGGCTAACCTATTTTCCTCTACATTTAGCTTTCTTATTAATTTATTTAATACTCTACAATACATACACTCAGCTATATATCACAAGAAATTTCTATATTATCACTAATAATGGCCAAAGTGCGTTATCAATATCTTAATAAATGTATTCCAAATTACGTTAAAGAAGGTTTTCAATTATGGGATATCAACTAAGAGGATATTCTATATTTGGGGTTGGAGTTGTGGAAGCGGTTTTGATGGTGGTTTAAAGGAAAGTTCTGTTTTGTCAGTTTCTTAGCGAGTTCCCTCTTCGATAGTTGAGAACGCGAGGGCGATCCGGTCAGTTATTGGGCAGTCGAGGGGCAAATTAATTGCCAATCGACACCAAAAGTTTAAATGTAATGTGAGAATGAAAATTATTAGTAATAGGAGTATGGATAGTGAAACATGGGGAGAGTCGAAAGGGGAAGGGAATGAATGAAATGAAGACGGAATTAATAAGAAAAGGCGTAGGGTCCGAGCAAATTTTATCATTGTGAATGTTTACGTCAAAAAGCAATAGATTATGTACGAGAAGAGGAAAATCTCTTAGCTTTGATGGTTTGCATATTTTTTTGTGTGTATGTGGTGGTGGATGGGGAGGGGAGGGAGACTTAATGTTGTAACTAGTTTTTGTTTTGTTTTTTTTAATTTTATTTTCCAATATAATCATTTTTTTCTCTCTACTTTTACGTTTCAGTGGAGATTCTTTACTCAGTTTCGACTAAGAAAGGATCATTAAAAAAAAAAAAATCCACAGGTGATGCAGATTTCTTACCAATGTCGGAATTTGACTATTCAAACCTTCCATCATAGACAAGATTTGATACTGGTTCACCTTTGAATCCACCCACAAGTGAGTTATGGTTTAATTATTTCGAAGAAGAGGAAAAAATAGCGCCAAGAAAGGTTGTCACTATATTTCATTCTTGAAAAATGAGAAAACGCTGCCAAAATGAATGCGTGAGGGAGGACCCAGAAATAAATGAACCCCCAATTCCAAGTGGCCAAAACGTTTTCATTCTGGCCACTGCGAAATCTCCAAAATTGAAAAGTTCTCTATTGACCCAAGAATCCTAGATTGGTCTTCCATGGAAATGGCCGAGTTTCCATGATTAAACATTGAAAATAGACTCGAAATTGATCTTGTGAAGAGGAGAGACAAAAATTATTCGAGAACACAATGAACTCGTTACAAGGGACATACCAGGGTAAGTGGTACTCCGACCGATACCTTTTATTTAGACGAGGAAGTTGTTAATTGTCAAAAAAGTCATATACTCAATTTGTACTCACTTGTGAAAAAAACATATAATACTGGCACCGCTCCTCAAAGAAGACCAGGCCCTGGTGCCCTTGGGTTCACCAGCGATTGTCATACTAACCCCTCTGTCTATTTCATTATCTGATCGTGATCCACCTCGATAAAAGTAGGTTGGTGAACCATGACTACTACAAATTTGGGGAAACCGATACAAGTTTTTAAGATAGTAACGGATGTTGACTGTTAAATCTGATTCATTTCCACCCTAAAGGTTGAGAAAGGTTGCCCTCGTTGGTTGTCGTTATATTAAAATACTTTTTTAAATCAACCACTTTGTTACTAAGCACAGTTCACAATCTTCCAATCGGAGATGGTCCTTGTCATTGAATAGGACGTCGAGCGACACTCACACCAAAATTGGGCATCAAAAAAAATCCAGCAAATTTCTTTACACAATATTTAAGAAATTTGAAAATAACATAAGAATCCAGTGACATGAGAAGCATGACATGAAACGAGAGTGACATGCGAATTATGAGTGACATATGAAGCGTGAGTGAATGAGATGCGTGAGTGAATGAGAAGCGTGAGTAACATCAGAAACGAGAGTGACATGAGAATTATAATTCTCATGTCACTCTCGTTTCTGAAAATCACGAGGGACAAGAGGCGTTAGTGAATGAGAATCATGAGTGACATGAAACTCGTGAGTGACATACGAAACGGGAGTGACTAGACGGGTATTCAACGACCCTGGTTTGGTCGTTCACTTGTTTCTTTTGAGTGTCATATCTCGCGATTTTTACCCCCCAACCCCGCAACTTCACCCTCAGAATTTGGAGCTTAAAATAGTAACCGCAGCACCACATGCCAACACCTATTCTTACAATCTTCCTCACTCCACTTCATCATTCAATTTTAATCAATATCCATCATCATCTAATTTAACTATATCATTCAACTAAATGTCACTATCAATTTACGTCATCTTCCCAACTCCCGTCATCATAAACAAGGTCTGATGACCAAAAAGTCGCGTGCCCTCACTTATTGACATTTATGACCTGACGACCTTCAAAACTTTCAATAATTCCCGGAGTAACCTTGGGAGGACCTTGGTATAGCCACATACTTTAGCATAATATAGTAGAGAATAGCCCAGTCTAGCATAGCCTAGCCTAGTATAGCCTAAAAAAAGCCTAGCCTAAACTTGCCTAGTATAGTAGCATATCATAGCCAAGCATAGCATAGTATAACCTACCCTGTTTTAGCCTAGTATAGCCAAGCCTAGCCAAACATATGATAGCCTAGCTAAAATAGAGGAGCCGAGCTGTGTCAGGCCTAACCTACTCTAGCTTAGTATAATCTAGCTAGCCTTGTATAACAGAGCATAGTATATCCTAATTTATCCTACCTTAGCTTAGTATAGCCTACCCTATCGTATCCTAGTATAGCCTAGCCTAGCTTAGTAGAACCTAGTCTAACCTAAGCATATTATAGTATAGTCTAGCATAGCCTTGCCGAGTATAGCAAGGCCTAGCGTAGCATTACCTAGTGTGCCTAGCTTACTATAGCCTAGCCTAACCACGTATAGCTTAGCATTGCATGCCAGAACCTAGCCTAGCGTCGCCTAGAGTAGCCTTGTTAGTATAGCTAAGCTAGAATAAGCTACTATAGACTAGCCAATATATCCTTGCAAACGATAGCCTAGCCTAGCCTACCCTAGCATACTATAGGCTAGCTTGGTATAGCCTATCCTAGCATAACCACACCTAACATAATATAGCCAAGCGTATCATATTATAACCTAGTCTAGTATATCTTGGACTAGTATAGCAACCATAGATTAGAATAACCTTGCATAGCTTAGCCTATCGTATCCTAAAATACTATTAGCTAGCATAGCCTAGCATAGCCTAGCATAGCAAAGCATAGCCCTGCCTAGTCTATTATACTTTAGCCTACCATAGCATAGCATAGTATAGCCCTATCTAGCTTAGTATAGCTTAGTATATCTTAACCTAGCCTAGCATAGTATAACCTAGCCTAGCATTAACTATTCTAGACAAGTATAACCTATACTATCATATTATACCCTAGTCAAGCATAGCTTAGTATTGTCTAGCCTAGCATACTATATGTTATCATAGCATAACATTTTATAGCCTAAATTAGCATAGTATATCTTACCCTTGTAATTATATCTTAGCATAGCTTAGCATTGTATAGCCTAGACTATAATAGCCTATTCTAGGCTTGCCTAGCAGAGTATAGTATATTATAGCCTAGTCTAGGCCAGGAGAGTATCGTACGAATAGTTATGATGATATACTATGTTAATTTTCGAAAGAAAATGTAAAACAGAATAAGGGTTTCAAATTTCACTACAATCGGCCGAATAGTTACAATGTTATTAAAAAAATAAGCAAAACGAGGACCAGCCGACCGACTGGCCGAAAGACTGACGACCGACATAGTGAGATGTAGAGTCGCTCGTGACTAAATATCACTACCCCCTTCCCCCGTCCATCCTTCTCCAACGAATGAATTTGACCTCGTTGGATTACATTTTTCTTTTTTCGCACAAGTCACATCCGCTTATTTTCAGGAGGGTTTCGGTTGTTCGGCCAACAGAAACCCTTTTAACCAAGCACACCAACCCTAAGTCTCCCCCGCACAGGTTTCGGTTTTCTTTGGTCAAGACTAAGGTGGTGCACTTCTGCCGCCATCCACGGCTTCACCCCGACCCAGATTTGTTTCTTAATGGGGTGCGCCTGGATGTGGTTGAGTCGCACCGTTTCCTTGGTCTTGTATTCGACCGACGGCTCACCTGGGAGGCTCATATTCGCAGCCTTAGGGTCTCTTGTACCCGCGCCCTGGATATTCTCCGTTCCGTGACGTTCAGCGCTTGGGGTGCTGATAGGGCTACTGCCTTACTTTTCTACCGATCCTTTGTTCATTCGAAGCTCGACTACGGATGCGAGTTTTATGCATCCGCAGCCGAGCGTTTATTGCGGAAGGTGGATTCGATCCACCACACCGGCCTTCGCCTTGCGACCGGTGCCTTCCGCACTTCCCCCATTGAGAGCCTGTTAGTCGATGCTGGGGAGATGCCACTCGCTCTGCGCCGCGTGCAGTGCATCACTCGCCTGTACGCGCGAGCCCGGGGCCTCCCTCAGTCGCCAACAGCTCTCACTGCATCCGCAGCTGATCTCGATGGTGCCTATGCCGCCGAGAGACGCCAGTCATACCCTAAGCACTTTGGGTTTAGGGCCAGGAAACTCCTTCGAGAGGTAGATATAGCTCTTGGGCCGGTCGCGCCCCTGGTTCTGCCCAGGACGCCACCCTGGAGGGTACCACATTTGGCTATTTGTCGCCACGCCTCTGCTCCCAAAGCTTGTACTGCGCCGGGAGTATTGCGTTCGACCTTTTTGGAGCACACATCGTGTCACGCTGAAACCGTGCCAGTGTATACGGATGGCTCCAAGTCCCAAGAGGGGGTCGGTTTCCACGCCGTATCCCCTCTGTTTGAAGTCAGCGGAGCTCTACCAGTCGCTGCGTCTGTCTTCACGGCCGAGCTGGTGGCAATACACCACTCAGTACGGGAGATTACGCGACGTGCCCGGTTCGGAGACCGGATTGTGATCTATAGCGACTCACAAAGCACCCTGAGTGCTCTCGGGGAATTGGAATCACCGCATCTCCTGTTTCGCTATATCCGTGACGCCACGGTTTTGGCAAGCCGGGCAGATGTCAAGATTATCTCCTGCTGGGTTCCTGGACATTTAGGAATTGCGGGGAATGAGCGCGCCGATGAAGGCGCCAAAGAGTCCGCGAGGACTCTGCGACCGGACCAGCGTTTCGCTCTTCCTCACACCGACTACATGGCAGGGATACGGGCAGCTCTTCGGACTGCTTGGCAAAGAAGATGGGAGACGGTCGAAGGTAACTTAAAGTTGCGTGCCATTGTGCCGCGACTGTTCCCATGGACCTATCCTCCAATGCCACGGCGGCTTCAGGTTGCTTTCTGTCGTCTCCGAATCGGGCACACTCGTGTGACGCATCGCTATTTGATGGAGCGCTCGCCTGCGCCGTATTGTGAAGACTGCGTCGTCCCCCAGACTGTTCGGCACATTCTTGTCGAATGTCCCAGTTTGGGTGATCTTCGCGCACGACACCTGTCCCGGTACCGGGATGGGTGGGGTCGCTACCGCCTGTCCCTTGTATTCGGGACGAGTGCGTGTACTTTGACTGGTGGACTTGTTGACTTTTGGGGGGAGGCCGGCCTTCTCCCTTTCATTTAACCAGGTTTAATTGTTGTTGTTGTTTTTGTTATTGTTTTTGTTATTGCTTTGTTATTGTTATTTCTTTTTATTGTTGTTTCCTGTTCAATTTTTTAAAGTAGCCTAGAACTAGGCTGTTTGTTTACGGCGACTTATGCCTAAGTCGGCAGTCGCCAGATAGCCCCTTAAATAATAATAAAAAAAAAATCTCCTGGGCCGGACGTCCCCAATTGTGCCGCAGCTCCTAACTGAGCAGCACGAGAGCCCCAGGTAAACTGGATCTCTTATTTTTCGACAAGGGTGCTTGAGGTGTAACTGTTTTCCTACTAAGCCCTACTAATCAACCAAAAACGGCCAGACTTAAAGCAAATAGTAAAGCTAAGTGCCCACGACTTAATCCGAGATCTTTTGCTGATCTGGCAACCAGCAAGGCACAAAAGCTCTCTCACCAAAGAGCAGTTGAGCCTTTGTTCACCAAGTAACGCTCACAGGGTCTGATTAGGCCATTACACGTTAGGAGAAAGCTTCTAAGGGGTACTTAGCATTTCTCCATTAATCGTACCCCAAACGCCTGAGATCCCTTCGATCTCAGTCTCTTGGAACCTATGAGTGCTCCAAGGCGTTATTTATAGAGATTTCAAAGCCTCTCTTCTCACGTGGCATAAGGTAGCTGGTGAGGTCCTTATAACTAAATAACTTATGTATAATAAATGGGTGTTTTTTTTTTGTTTTGGGGGGGTTGAGGAACGGTGGTGACACTTAACGCTAACAGAATCGATAAAGCTAATAGTGCGATTCTGGGAGATGCAACAAAGAAGTAGTTGAGAAGACTGACAACTCTTTGTCTGGATCCTACTAAAGCTACCTTACTGGCATAGGTAACCCTACCGGACCAAAGGTCCCCCAGTTTAGCTAACTGAACTCAAGCAGATCGCGCAAGCTCTCTCACCGACGGCAAAGTGGTTGTAGAGAGTGAGCAAGAGAGAGAGAGAAAGAAAGAGAAAGAGAGAAAAGGGAGAAAGAGAGAAAGATAGATAAAGAGAAAGAGAAGGAAAAAGAAAGAAAGAGAGAAAGGGATAGAGAAAGAGAGAAAGAAAAAGAGCAAGAGAGAGAAAGATATATAGATAGATAGAGAGAGAAAGATAGACAATTAGAGAAATAAAGAGAGGGAGGTGGAGAGAGATAAAGAATGAAAATAAAGAGAGAAAGATGAAAAGAGAGACAGACAGGCAGATGACCATCAATTCAAGCTACTTTATATTCATATATACACACGTGTGCTTCGAATACGCGCATAAACTAATACTTTGTACGTATTCCTCTCTTTTTCTCTCTCTCTTTCACTCTTTCTCTCCTTAGTATGTACACACGCACACTTACGCTCTACTCTTAACCTCCACATTATCACATGCCATTTCAAAAATGGTGGAATATAATATATTCGAGTCCATAAATCTCCTCATGCTTCCCTTGCCCCCAGCAGACTCCCTCCAGTAATGGCCCTTTATCCCCTCCTCCTCCTCGGCGTGGTTTCCGCAGGGGCGGCGCGAAGGCCTCACTCACGGGTGCATCCGACGCTGACTCATGGATGTACCGGGACCGACCGAAGCGGGTGGCTCCCCCACTGGCCTCAAACAGCCATTTAGCCGGAGGATGGCAAGGGATTAGAGTTCGGATGCACCCCCGTAGCACAGGGCCAGTCGCGTGCCCACGATCAAGGGGCATTATGGGGGCATTGTGCACGTCACTCACACGCCGTCCTCTCGCTGAGTTATTGCGCAGGGGAAATGGCATGGGCCGATAAGGAGGGAGGAGAGGATGAAATGAAGGTGAGTTTTGGTTATTTACGGCTAAGAGACCTTCAAGTTTTTTTAAAGGGTGGAAATAATAAATAAATCAAAGGGAGACATAATCAATCATTATTTTCTAATATTTCAGATAAAAATATCCCTTTTCAAATTATGATGATAAAATGATGTAAAATTGATTAATTAGACATTGTAAAGGTAACATTTGGCAATACTTCCTCCTTACTAGATGATGGTGACTGGAGTGGGGTAAAAATAGATTAGGGAGTAGAGCATACAAACTACCACAAAAACCCTTTTCGAACTACAACCTTTTGATAGATCAATGAAATTTAACCACGAGACTTTTGCATTCCTATTTATGAGACATACAAACTAGTTCTGGTTTTTTTCGGTCCATACCTTTTAACTCTATAAAACTTGTTTTTTTCTTCGTTAATAACTTTTATCTTTCCTGCTGCAGTTTTCCTTCAGGAGATTTTCATTTTCTCTGTCATCCTCCAAGATACAGCAAGAATAAAGAGAGATGTTATTGCGGATATTGTTCTGCATTTCTTTGATCTTCTTTTCCTTCTTCATTATTTGTATGTCTTGTATCTTTCTTTAGAATTTTAAGAACATTGGTACTGTCTTCACTATTTCTATGATCCGTTTAATTCTCGCTGGTGTATGTTAGTTCTATTTACCTCAAGCTAGGTATTGACTTGAATTTAAGAAGTTGAAAAGTAAACTTCAAATGAGAAGTTATGAGTTCCCAAGACAAATGCTGAAGACATTTTTTGTTCCTAGATTCCTCGGTAGGTTTGAATTACCAGTTAAATGGAGAATTACAAAGATTGGAAAAGTCAATGGAATTTGAATAAGGTTTGCTCACCAAAAAGTAGCGTGCCTTCACTTATTCTGATTTATGTCTTTACGACTTTCAAAACTTTCGTTGGAATCGGCCGAATAGTTGTTATTGCTAAAAAAAACCTAATTCCCTGGCTAACCTTGGAGGACTTTGGCAATTATATCATTCGAAAGTGAATGTAAAACAGCATAATGGGTTCAAATTTCGTTAGAATGGTCGCAATAGTTATGATGTTATTACCAAAAGAAAATAATTCCCTGGCTAACTTTGGAAAGACTTTGACAATTATATCGTTCGAAAGAGAATGTAAAACAACATAAGGGTTTCAAATTTCGTTAGAATCTGCCGAATATTTATGATGTTATTGCCAAAACAATATAATTCCCAGGCTAACATGAGAGGACTTTGCCAACTGTATCATTCGAAAGAGATGTAAAACAACACAAGGGCTTCAAATTTCGTTTGAATTGGCCTAATTGTTACAATGTTATTAAAAAAAAGCAAAACATGCACCGACCGATCGACCGACATAGTGAGGAGATGTAGAGTTGCCCGCGACTAAGAAGTCACAACTTTTTAAAAGTTTATTAAAAAGCAGAACTAAATTATATTAAGATATATATTTTTTAATTAAAATGACAGGCCTTAACTTTTTGTCACACCTCATTTATGGAATTGGAAAGGCGAAAAAATGGTCACATTCTAATTGCATAGTTTAGAATAGTATAGCATAGCACATTATAACGTGGTATAACATGGGATAGTATATTATAGCATAACATAGTGTAGTATAGCATAGCATAGTAAAGTATAATATGGTATAGTATATGCAGTATAGTATCTCCTAGCATAGTATAGCCTAGCAGAGCATATCCTACTATAGCCTATTATTGTCTCGAATAGTAGCCTGGCAAAACATAGCTTACGTAGGATAACTTACCATAGTATTACCTCAACTAGCATAATAAAGCCTAGCATAGTATAGACTAGGCTAGATGGCCTAACATAATAAATCCTGCCTAGCCTAGCCTCGGATAGCCTAGTCTAGCCTAACCTAACTTAGTATAACCAAGTCTAGCCTGTAAATCCCTATAATATTAGAACTTACCATACCATACTCTAGTATGGTACAGCCGAGCATTACATATTATAGTTTAGATTGACCTAGTATGACTTAGCCTAGACTAATCTAACTTACCTAGCAGAGAAAGTATAGTATGGCCTATCTTAGCCTATAAATCATACTAAAGCCTAGCCTAATCTAGCCTAGTACAGCCTAGCATATATAAGAACCTAGACTAGTTTATTATATCTTTTCCTAGCCTAGTTAGCATATTCTAGCCTTTACTAGCATAGCCTAGTATAGTAAATTATAGCATCCCTTACCCTACCCTAGCCTAGTTAGTAGATCATAGTATTGCCTAGACTAGACTATTAGATTTTAACCTAGGGTTGCATAGCATGCATAATATAGCCTAAGCTACCCTAGCAAATCCTCGCTTATCCTAGCCTGGTATAGCGAAGACTAGCCTAGTGTATATAGCAAAGCTTAGTATATCATAGCTTAACCTAGCATACCATGGCGTAGCCTTTCATGCACTGCCTAGCATATTATATCTTAGCCTAGCCTGGCATAGCATAACCTATAGCTTAGCCTAGCCTAGCATAACCTATATTATATCCCATCTCAGCCTAGTTAGCATATTCTAGCCTAGACTAGCATAGCCTAGTATAGTAAATCATAGCCTCTCTTACTGTACCTTGCCCTAGCCTAGTTAGTATAGTATATCATAGCATTGCCTAACCTAGACTAGACTATTAGATCTTAACCTAGGATTGCATAGCATGCATATCATAGCCTAGCCTACCCTAGCGTAGACTAGCCTAGCGTAGGCGCATAGCTTAGTATATCATAGCCTAACTTAGCATACCATAGCGTAGCCTAGCTTAGTATAGCCTTTCAGGCACTACTTAGCCTAGTATAGCTTAGCCTAGCCTAGCATAGGATAGCATAACCTAGCCTAGCATTAACAATCCTAGACATGTATAGCCTATACTATACCCTAGTCAAGCATAGATTATTATTGCTTATCCTAACATATGCACTATAAGCTATCCTATCATAGCATATTATAGCCTAAATTAGCATAGTATAGCCTAGCCTATAATATCCTAGCATAGTATAGCCTAGCCTATAATATCCTAGCATAGCATAGCCTATTCTAGGCTTGCCTAGCAGAGTATAGTATAATATAGCCTAGTCTAGTCTAGCAGAGTATCGGCCGAAAAGTTATGATGTTATTGCCAAAACAAAATAATTCCCGGGATAACCTTCGGAGGACTTTGGCAATTATAGCATTCGAAAGAGAATGTCAAACAACATAAGTGTTTCAAATTCTGTTAGTATCGGCAAATAGTTACAATGTTATTACAGAAACCAAACACAAAAGCAAAACGGGGAACGACCGACCGACAGAGTGAGATGTAGAGTCGCTCGCGACCTGACTCTCACACGACTTAAATGACTTTGACGCTGACTTTGACTTTGACTAAAAAATAAACAAAAAATTAGATACTCACATCACCGAAAATATTAGACGATTGACTTTCCTCGGATGAATACTCATCCAGACCAATTAAAAATAAAGGCGAAAAAGTGAAGAGAAAGAGTCTAGAGGGAAAGGAGTCGTTAGCAGATTTAGAACGAAAAGAGAACAAAGGAGCAGGAAAGGACAAGATTTTGCTCTCCTCTTCCGTCCACTCAATATGGGTTCTGATTAGAAAAGTGAAAATTGCTCCTTCCCCACTAGAGGAAAGGCCATCTCACGGCCCTGAACCAGCTGAAGGGAGGGAAAGTTGTAAGATGTATCACAACTATTGTTTCGAGTTAGGTTCTTGGAACGCCAGGGGCGGGAAGCGAACTTTTATTCAGGAGGAAACCCCAATAGATTCATTCGAAATCCAGGGGACCATAAATATCTAGGTTGTTCGAAACCGACCACATTTCGTAAAACAAGACCAGAAAGGATAATCAAGGACCTAAGCCAAGAACTTTTCTAATCATGTGTTAAAATAGACAGCAAAAGTATGTAGATAGACAAAGGAGGAGAAAGTCTAACCCCTTTGATAGTAGTTTAAATCCGACCTAGCCTAGTCTCCTCTCCCAGAGATCGTTCAGATCATATAATTTCTTCTCAATAATATAGTCCTTCCTCTTTAGTGGTATGACCCAGCATCTTTAATAATGGCTACCCGAGAACATCTCAGCTTAAATGATTCGAATGGCAGTTGCCATGCCTTCGTGGAAAACTCGATTCTACTAAAAAACAGTATGGCCTATTAGGTGACCTACTAAGATATAATGATTATGGCATATTTAATGCGCTTTCTATTTTTCGAAAACAAACTAAGGTGACTCACATCCACTCTATAATGTCATTATTATCAACCAAGTCTTCCTTTCCCACCTCCATCTCCCCCCTCTCCGCCCCGGAATTCGCAATTGCTTCTATACTCTCGTCCGGAAGCGGTTGAGAGCTCCAATCCGACTCCTCCTGCATGATTTGCAATATTGGCCAATTTGATCAACAGGCGTATCGTGCGCGTCTTCCTCTGAGAACTGAAGCTGCCAGCCTTGTCCGGCTCCTAATGCTTTTCCGTTATTACTGGTTTACCCTTAAGGGGGCAGCAAGCAGATCCGGGTTTCTATATTTGGATCAGGGTCTACTTTAGACCCATTTTCTTTATGGATTTTAAAATATGTTATCTGACACCGATATTTATGTAAGTGAAGTACTTAGTTCTTTAATTCAAATCCATTGTTGTTTTTTTCTTTCGGCCTTTTCTCACGTGCCTCTGTTATAGCTAACATAGCAAATTTCATTAGATTACTTTAAAGTATTGCTTATCAAAACAACAATGAACATAATGCTCCTCATTTTTAATATTCTTAGATATTAATTCTTATTTTGTTAACATTTTATACATTGCTTCGCATTTTATATCAATGTAACTTATAACCTGTAACCTAACCTATGTTATTTTGACACTTTAGTAATATATGTCGTTAGTATGAATGAATCCAAAGAAACACTGACATATTGCTTCCAACTGCGTCTGGGTACCAATAAGTGAAATTGATACCTTTCCTTTTCCTTTTGATGAATGGTTAAAACCATTACAATAAATCTTAGCTGGATCATTCATACACACCATATCCAGGAAACTCAAAAGGGGTTCCTTGCATACTTGTACACCTGGCTCCTAAAGGAGCCTCACGCCCTCCCGGCCCCAGTCCTTCCGGTAGTGTCAATTATGATAGAATGAAACCTCTTTGTGTTTTTTTCCCCTTCTAGTCATATTTCTCTTTTTTCAACTTTACACTTTTTCTCACCTATTTTTATTAATCTAAGGCTAATGTTGCAGGCTAGTCGCCGACCAGCTTCTAGCCATTCATCTCGGGTCGGGGTTGGGAGGAGGTTGGGTTCGCCCATCCCTCTTGTCTCCAGGGGGAGGCGTTACCACGTCTGCATTCTTTCTACCATTTCTCCCTACTGCACCACCACCACATACTTTGTTTTATTCTTAATTCATTTGTAAAGATATGCGGGCCCTCCTGGCCTCAATGCGTACTGGAATACCTGCTGATTTATATCTTCATCCCAGTTTTCACTTTCTTTAACTTCACCACTTTCATTACACATATCTTACAAACTGTCTTGGAGAGATGCCCTCGTTGCTATTGCCCTTTAAATTTTAGGCCCCCCCCCTCCATCCAGCGTATCCAGGCATCCTGCAATTGAGTAAATGGACTTGATTTATATATTTAAAGGAAAATGAAAAAATAAAAAACGAAATCTTCTTTATAAACGTCTTTAAAAGTCGTTATGAAGGGCTTAGTGGAGTTAGTGGATGTGAAAATGTGTGGGGGGCACATTACATGAGCACTCAAGAGAAGAGTTGGTTCCTAGGTACGGGGAGGGTACACAATTCTCCTAAATGCGCTTTAGTACCGCCAAAGCGCATTTCCAAATAAACAACGAAAACCATAAGAAATGGTTAACTATTTGGAATGACAAAAGAACTAGTGTACTACTGTGGAGAGTGCGAAAGAGGACTATAGGCTCGGTTTGAAAGTAAATTTTTAAGCTATGAGTTGGCCGCGGAGTCTATGGGTTCGCGGCTCACCACACGCTACTTATTTCTTTTTCGTCGTACTCATTTCATTTAGTATATATAATCCAACCAGGTCATGATTCCCATTCACCAACGAATGAAATGGGAGGGGAGGTGGAAGATCTGGAAGAGGAAACTTTGTCAACTCGAATCGTTTAGATCGTGAGAGCGCATCAAATCAGCCGGAGATACACCAATCAAAGGAACACAGAGACTCTGAGATCCGACTATAGCAATGCCCTCTGGGGCATTCCTAGAAATAAAAATAATCCTGGGAAATTATATTAATATGTAAAAATTATCATCCAAAAATATAATCAATCAATTAATTTGAAACGCGAGAATATTCAATGTAACTTCACCCTAATACATTAAAAATACCTTTTCTTTAAAATTTTCCCTACACGAGCATGTACATACAAACACACGCCTTTCGCCATTTGCCTTGAAGCTTTGTACTCAGTCCACTTGTGCAGAACGTCACTTCGAATAAGGTTAGTTACTTTATTTATCCCAATTATTCCTGGCAATCAGTCCACACGAGAGTAGATCATAACTCCTGTTCTTCTCTCATTGTAGACCCTAATTCACAGTCCATCATAGTTCTATCCAACTAATTAAACAGTATAGACTATGATGGATCAGCTAGCAGCTCACCTGGTCAACATAATCAAGCGCCTGAATCTAATTCGAAGTCCACGCACAGGCAGCCAGATGCATATCTCTCTCTTCCATTATTCGATGCAGAAAATCCAATCGCATGGCTAGAAGTCTCAACCCTCCTTCTCATCTCCCAGAACATCATAAGCATATTCGTTGAATTCAGGGAGATTTTAATTAACGGGGGACAGGCTGGCGTTTTGGACTGCCTGAAGGAAGCTTTTCACATGAATTACGGCAGGTCCCAGGTAGACGACCTCAGAGAGCTCCTAAACACTCAGGAAATTGAAGAGAGGAGTCCTTCGACCTTCTTAAATCACCTAAAGGACCTTTTTACCCCTCTCCTCACAGAGATTTTCATGAGGGGAGTCCCAGAGGGGATCATGTCACTTATTTTAAACTAAAACCCTCGAATATAGAGAAGATAGCCATAGCCGCCGATAAATTATTTGCTAATCTCTACGCGAATTGGGTCAACGGCCAAAATCATGGGCCAACTATCAACACTTCCATTTCTCAGGTTCGGGGAACGACGAGCACCTCTGGCGACTGGTCGAAGCGTTCAAGGGCTACGTCTTCTCTATCGAGGGAACTTGAAGTTTCAATACGGAGGATGGAAGCCGACATCCGCTGGATAAAGCTTCAGCAAGGATCACAGAGTGAGCACAAATACGTGTTGGGTGATCGGAGGCGCAGGTCCCGCGCTGGTTCTCAAAGGAGAAACCAACGAGGGCATCCCAACGCAAAAGGTGAGAACAAGCGAATTTTTCAACCTCATTCTTCTGCCTATTCTCATAACCTTACACACTATCAGGGCTTATGCTGGTACCATCAAAGGTATGGGCACAATGCTAAACACCGTACACAGTCTTGTAGCCACCGTTATTCTTCTTCACATACTGCGACAAGTAGTCTCCCGAAGCATAACGTTTCCTTTTCCTTTCAATCTCCTCAATGGTGCTGGTACCATAACAAATATGGTGTACAAGCTGTAAAATGCTTGCAACCGTGCACATATTTGAAACCAGTACCTCCTTCTAACCTCAACCCTCCAGTTTTCTCACATCAAACAACTCAAACACCTTCTCCAAATTCTCGCAATCTTTCAAATACAGCCTCAACTCTTCAATCGCATTATTTAAACTAAAAAGGCAAGGGATAAACGGGTCAACATCTGCTGCCCACACCTCATTTCCTCAGGTAGGTCCTCCTTTTCGCATTTTTTACTCACTTTCTGGTTTCTCATTCCTGGTAGACACTGGTGCTGAATGCAGTGTCATACCAATTTCTAAGGTTGACAGAGCTTCTGCTCCCTCTGATTTAGGTCTGAAGGCAGCCAATTCGATCAATATTAAGAATTATGGAAGGCGAAACCTTCAAGTCTCACTCGGTCTCTGTCGAGTTTTTCGATGGACCTTTGTCAAGGCCAGGTAGATTGTCCAATATTGGACCTCGATTTTCTTTCGGCTAACGAACTTTTGGTCGATTTTCGACCCAGAAAGCTTGTCGACCGCGAAACAGTACTCAAGTTTTCGAGTTCGTACTCACCTTCTCAGACTACTCTCCTCTCTATTCGTCTCACATCGACGGAGCCACTCAACCTTCCACTTCCGAAAAATAGGCCCATAAAACATAGTGTGGTGCATCGAATAGAGACAACAGGAGGTCCTGTATTTTCCCGGCCACGCCGTCTAGCTCCAGATAAACTGTTTGTCATGCGTGATGAATTTCAATTCATGATGGAAGCATGGATTTCTAGGCCTTCCGCTTCTCCGTGGGCTTCCTCATTTCCCATTCTGCCCAAATCCAAGCCGGGAGAATTCAGAGCAGTTGGAGACCATAGGGGTCTAAACGCTATTACAATTCCTGACCGATATCAATTGCCGTTCCTAGCAGATTTCACCTCGTCTCTTTCTGGTTTTAGTCTCTTTTCCCGCATGGATCTGGTTCGTGCTTTCAACCAGATCCCTATTTACCCAGACGATGTCCCAAAGACTAACATTACAACTCCGTTTGAATGTTTTGAAATGGTCCAAATGCCATATGGATTGCGCAACTCTGGTAAAACTTTTCACCGTTTTATGGACCACGTCCTTAGGGGTCACATTTTATATTTTGCTACAATGCATCGATAACCTTCTAATAGCATCCTCCTCGCTGGAGGAACACCTTACCCACATTCGTCAGGTCTTTTCGAGTCTTCAGGAATACGGTATCGTACGCAACACCTCCAAGTGTCTCTTTGGTGCCTCGCAACTCTCCTTCTTGGGACACCATGTTTTGAGTCTCGGGATTAACCAACTCGAAGATAAAGTTACCGTGATGCGCAACTTTCCTCGACCGACATCATGCAAATAGTTCAGACGTTTCTGTGATATGATCAACTTCTACCGCAGATTCATTCCAAGCTGTGCATAGGTCATGCAACTTATTAATTCTATGCTCACCAAAACCAAAAGGAACTATCCTCTTGAATGGTATACTGAGGTGTGCGATGCATTCTCTCGCACCAAAGAGGCTCTTGCCCGCGCTGTAAAATTGACTCATCCTTCTCCACGAGCCACCATCATCGTATCTTCAGATGCATCTTCGACTCATGTAGGTGCAATCTTGCAACAAGAGATTGGTGACCAATGGCAACCTCTTGCTTTCTTCTCTCGCTCTCTTTCTGATTCTCAAAATAGGTATAGTACGTTCTCTCGCGAGCTCCTCGGAATATACCTCGCAATCCACCACTTCCGCCATTACTTGGAAGGACGTTACTTCATTAGTTTTACGGAACATAAGCCTTTGGTCGGTGCTTGTTCATCTCGTAGTACTTCATCAGTACACACTGCAGCTGACGCTCATTATCTTGATTTCATCCTGCACAGGACGAATGATATTCGCTATGTTCCTGGTTCTTCAAATGCCATACCGGATGCACTTTCCCGCATTGCCGCAATTTCAGGCACGCAGCTATCTTACATTGCGCCAATCGATTATGCAACGATAGCTCTAGCCCGGGAACAAGATAAAGACATGCAAATACTGCGTCACTCTTCTTTACTCGTTGGTCGCAAGATCGACTTACCGAACAGTCCTTTCAGGCTCATCCTGGTCGACTGCTCGACTATTCATTACCTGACTGTCTTCGCCCGCTCATTCCTTTTGCTTACCGTCGGCACATTTTCGCCCAGATTCACGGTATTTCTCATCCCGGCGTTAATTCCGCACGCAAGCTCGTTGCACAACGCTTCGTGTGGCCAGGTATGAAAGCCGATGTGGCCAAATGGACTCGCTCATGACTGCCATGCCAGCGCGCCAAAGTCTATCGTCACACAAAAGCTCTTCTGGTCCCTTTTCCTCTTCCTTCATCACGCTTTGACGTCGTTCACGTCGATCTAGTAGGTCATCTGCCTTACTCTCGTGGTTGCAATTATCTTCTCACCATGATCGATCGTTTTACTCGATGGCCAGTTGCAGCTCGTATCTCGAACATAAGGGCTTCCATTGTCACTCGAGCCTTCGTCTCATCATTGGTTGCTGGTTTTGGTGTTCCCTCAACGATCATGACTGGCAGCCAATTTGAATCCCACCAATGGGAAGCACTCATGCCAATGTTTGGCTCATTTCCTCTACGTACCACTTGCTACCAGTCACAAACAACGCCAAAGTTGAACGATTGCACAAGACCCTCAAAGCAAGCTTACGCTCCACAGATCCCAACATCACTTGGGTAGACAAGCTACCTTTGATTCTCCTGGGTATTCGTTCATCTTTGAAAGAGGACTTGGCCTGCTCGGCGGCGGAACTTGTCTACGGTACTCAACTCCGTCTTCCTGATCATTTTTTCTCTTCTTCTGGCCAACCTCTACCATCTCACATCGATCTTGCCAATTATAAATCCTTAGTGCCGAAAGAGATGAAAACATGCTCCCATGTTTTCGTCCGTCGCAATTCAACTCGCACTTCTTTTCAACCAGTCTATGACGGACTCTTTCTCGTCATTTCCAGGAAGCCGAAGTTCTTCGTACCTCAACTTGGTACCAGGCAGGATACTGTCTCCATAGACCGCCTGAAACCCGCCAATATAGAAAATGTTTACTTATAACGCCCTTTACCTCCTTTTTATCCCACTATAACCCTTTATGCTCCAGTAAGCCCCCCAAACAATCTCCAACCCACCCTTTCAACCACCCCTACTACTTAAACTCCACCTTCCGTTTCGCTGCCTCCTTCTTTTGTGTTGCAGGAAGCCTCGTTAGCAGCGGTGGTCAGTTAAGAGCAAACCTCTCCACCACTGGTCACTCCGTCAGCGAAGATCAGGACTCAAGACTCCCACGTCCCGCTTGACTCCATCTCGGAAGGAACCAGTGGATCACCTTCGCTCCATCAACATTCACATGTGTCAGTGCCTCGTTCAATGCTACTGGCACTGCCACAGCGAATCTGTCTCCTCGGACCCGCAGTCAAACCAATGGCACTGTCACACGCTCCGGTTGCGTCGTTAGGATACCTCGGCGTTACACGGACCAATAGTACTCTATTTTAAAGGGGGGGAGTGTTATAGCAATGCCCTCTGGGGCATTCCTATAAATATTAATAATCCTAGTAAAATTATATTCATATGTATATAATATGTAAAAATTATCATCCAAAAATATAATCAATCAATTAATTTGTAACGCGAGAATATTCAATGTAACTTCACCTAATACATTAAAAATACCTTTCTTTCAAATTTCCCTAACCGAGCACGCACATACAAACACACGCCTTTCGCCATCTGCCTTGAAGCTCTGTACTCAGTCCACTTGTGCAGAACGTCGCTTCGAATAAGGTTAGTTACTTTTTTTCTCCCAATTATTCTCGGGAATCAGTTCATATGAGAGTAGATCATACGTAACTCGTGTTCTTCTCACATTGCAAACCCCAATTCACAATCCATAGTTCTATCCTACTAATTATACTTACTACGCCTACACCACATAATTATATTTATACACTCAGATGTACTCTCGTGTGCTCACGTATATCCCTCGTGTATATGCATAATTATATTCACCTATATTCCTAGTCGTATAATCTCATGTAACCACTTGTACTCGCATAATTATATCACTTGTACTATATTTCATTCTCAACCGCTTACTTATCTTTCTATTCTCTGCATACGATAAAAATTGAATTTCTCAATTATCATTTGAGTACTAAAATTAATTTACGACAATTATCCTCAAATCTATAATATCTTGTAAAATTATAATATATCCTATTTTTGTTCATATCGAGTCATGCCATTCCTTGGGTAGCTTGAGATCCAATCCACATTAGGGTTTGCCGTACAATTAGTCAACTCAAATTACAAATTTCTGCACGTAATGACTATTGCATCATTATCTAAGGCAACTGAATAATTTATGCACTAGTCAGAACCTCTACACGACTGACTCACCAGAACAACAGATCATCTTGAAAAGTGGTATGAAGCCAATCATCACACCGAAATGGGCGTCTCTGTTGGGCTGCTCCACTAAGTGGAGTCAGAGGTAGAATGGACAACCATGCTGCCCTCTAGGCTTTAACAAAACAGCAATAATGGGCCGCTTGGGTGACTTCTATGCTTGTGAGACATATTGGTCGTGCAATACATTTCTTAGAGTCTTTGCTGGTCCTTGTTTCTGTAGTTCTGTAGTTCTTCAACTTCCGAATGAACTCTCTTTTCTGCATAGTTTTTCTTTACTCGGTAGTTCAAAATACTCACTATGATTCATTTGTTCATGCGTATAATCATGTTCATTTATCACCAGCATCCACATTTATAAATAGCGAGTCTCAAAACAAGTTCGAAATGGTAACGAACAATACATTTCAAGGTTAAGCAACCTTTTAAAGGAACAATAGGAAAAACCGATAGAGAACTAGAGGAATATCAAGAAAGATTGATGGCGAAACAGAGAATCGAAGGATTAAGATGAAAATTCATAGTACGAGACACAACAAATTCCCAAACGACTTGGATAACGAAAAACTAACTCCGCGACGGAATCGAAAGTGGTATTTTCGAATGGAAATACTTATTAAACCACCACTTCGACACGATTGAGATTTCACTTTATTAAGTAATAGTGAAAATAGCAAAAAATAGAAGCAACGTAATAAGGACAGAGAAATTCAGGAAACTACTAAATGGACCACGCACAACTATGGCATAGACACTAAGAAGAAATAAGAAAAGGACGCTCATCAAGTATTAACATTAAGAAGACAACAAAAACAATAAAAGAAACGAAGAACAAAGAAAATGCAATCAATAAAAAAGAGGTCATTTAACCCAAGAAAAAGAGAAGCAAGAAAAACTTAAGCTAAAGAAGAAAGAACAGAAGTAAAGAAAGAAAGAACAAAGAAAAGGCAATCAACAAAAAGAGGTCATTTAACCCAAGAAAAACTTGAGCTAAAGAAGAAAGAACAAAAGTAAAGAAAGAATGAACAAAATCCACCGCAGATCTGGCGTCTATGCAATTCTATGCAAACCTACAAGTTTCTTCACTTTTTTCCGTTATCTATTTCTACGTCCTTCTCTCACTTATCCGTAAATCACAGCTTCATCAAAAATCATAGTAAAAAGTATTTTCAGACTTAGGGATGATAGCCTAGTGGATTGAGCCTCACGTCCACTGATTTCAGTCACGCGGAGAAAATGACTCAAATCTCGTCTCCGCTCGGACAATCGTTCTTTTCCTCCCGACACCATTCGTTTTAAGTATCGTTTGTTAATTGTTTCTATTTAAAAAAAACTACTTTCGATTTTTTTCGGACATAGATTTATGCTACATTTTTTCTGTTGTTTCGCCTTTTGTTTGCGCGAAGAAGAAAACTTCTCGTCTCCCCTGGCGACAAGCGAGTATAAGCGAATTCAGGCAGAGACAGGCTATTTTTTGTGAATTGCACTAATTTTGCGTTTTTTAACTCAATTTTTTAATTTTCTTGATATGTACTAGTCTGTAGTTCTTCTTGGTCCTTGTTACCGTGTTCTACTTGTTCTTAATTACTTTTTAGTTATTTCTTCTTTGCTCGTCTGAGGTTCATTTTATTTGCTAGTCTGCTGTTCTGTCGTACCTCTTTGCAGTAGAAGCAGGGAAGAAAGCTTTAACAGCTACTCGTAGATCCCCATTTGTAGAATTTTATATTCAGTTTTTTTCGTTCGGGATGAAAATCGGGCTCAGTCAGAAGGGGTTTTCGAGGGAGAAATCCAAGGCATTGAAAAGCCGAGGATCAGTTTTTGATTTGGTAGTCCGACCCTCCATCTTTGCCTCTTCCCAGGGATCCAATTACAGGTCACATTCCGCCTCGCCAAGTTCAAGGGTCAGGATGAGGAAGGCAAAATCATAGATGCCATCCCGAAACACAAGGTATTGATTTGCGTTCAGGAATAGAATGGGAAACGAAGAGATTGATAGTATTTTGATCAAAATATGCAAAAAAATATTGAATTTTTTTTTTAGATAAAATAGACAACCTTAAGGTCGATCGGAGCCATTGAGTACCCGAATCGATAACACATCATTGGATCCGTTTATAGAATTATTATAAACAACAGACGGTTCCAAAGCCAGTGACTTGGCATTCATCGGCTTATTATTAGGTCACCATATATGTGATGCAGTATTTTTCATGTTTATCATTATTTAGGGATATAAATCAAACACACTGGAATAATTTATTATAAATAAATATTTATTTTTTAATTTAAGAAGAATATAATTTCCACCAGTTTCTTCGTTGGACATTGAATTTAAAAACTATTTAAGGTTGTTTTTACCCCATTCTGTTTTTTGTTGACATCTTAATTCTCTTCAGGTGATTTACTGAACTTTTAAGAAGATAGTAAACTGATAGAGCTAAGTCTCGTGAGCATGTACAGAATCCAACCAAACAAAGTAAACCTTTTTGCTGATAGTCTGATTTGGGTTAAATACAAATTGGATTATGCAATTCATATCCCACCAAAAACACAAGAAAATCTTCCGTGGATGAAGCCTCTGTTTCTGCTTGGATATTAAATTTCGTCCGGGGCTAAATCCATTGTCTAGTACGTTTAATATTATTGTACATAACCAAATTTTAATCTCCTGTAATATAATCATAGAAAAAAAATCCCTTTTTAGACAAAAAGGAGAAATGAACAAATGTGGATTCTTTGTCTAAAGTAAACCTCTGACAGGTTATGAGGAACCCATTGTTCCAATCGTGAAACCATGCCTATCTCCTTTAAATGACGACGTACAATGAAATGAATTGAATCGTCGGATTTTCTTCCTGTTATTTTTAATAGATCTTGATTAAATTCCTTTGCTCATCCTGAATGGGGTTCATCTTTGAGACCAACGTTTCCTAAGCGAAAATTCTGAAAACATCTTTGACAATCACTTACACTAAATTTTCCCCCACCGTATATTTTAGATTAAGTTTTGCTGTTGGCATTTATAAACTCCCAAAGCATAATGTTGAAAACGTGCTCTTTTGACACTGCCATAATATTCATAATCATTCCACGATAAGGCATGTTAAATTAACCATAATAATATAAATTAATATCCCCAATAATGACAATTAAGGTATGTCAAAATATAAGATATAGGCTTTAGATAGAGTTTACTAGGCTAGTATAAAACAAATCTTCTTTCAGCTATTTCTTTCCATAAAATAATGATGAACATAAAAAAAACTGCCGCATTAGTTTTAGAATGACCTAATATAACTGTTATGGAATTAGGTGTTCCTTTTCAAGGAGGTATCCTATTTGATGGGCCTATTTCTGCGTCCGAAATTCTACGCGCCACGGAATAGTCAATCGTGGCGATGAGTAAAATAGTGTCACAAAACTTTGATTGCTAATTATTTAATAAAGATCCACCTCTAGTTTGAAAGTAATAAATACATTTTAATGATACATTCGATGTGGTTTATTTAAATCTGACCTTATTTTTTTTATGCAAATGCATAGAAGTCTAAAAAAGTGAAGTACTAATTTTACCAGATTTCAGTTAATGTGGCCAAAAAAATGAGGTTAGATTAGGGCAAAACACATAAAATGTATCATTAAAATGTTTTTTTATTACTTTTACCTATCTTTTATGAACCGGGCAAAACAAATTTTTTTTTCGATATTCTTTCAATACCACCAAAAGCCCGCCCACGTGACTTCCCTTCCTATACCATATTATATTCAGATTTTCCATCTTCGCTTTCATCTATTTCGACAATAATCCCCTTTCCACCAATCTTGGGTTGGTTTCTAAATGAAAATTCACAAACTTCTGAACACATTGACTTCCGGAAGAATCGAACCATTACTTGTGAACCGATATAGAATTACTTTTAGCATAATAAAATAATTACTTTTTTCCTCTGCATAAAATTCCAACATTTACAAATGCATACATTGGGGGGCTACTTTTCGGTCGTCATTTGTCTTTGTTGATAACGTCACTTTTTGCTTATTTTTGAATCCTTTCTTTTTTCTTCGTAAATTTTCAAATTAATATTTTGTGAAATAATTTGGGGCTCCGCCTCCCTCCAGACCCCCCCCCATTTTTTAATCAACTCATAGCACACACAACTTGATAAATAAAAATAAAAATATTAGAACATCACGAATGAATGTAGTTTGTATTCGCATGGCATGAATATTTATTAAGTTATTAAAATATTAGATCCTATTTAGGACAAAAGTGCATTTGCACAAAAAAGGAATAGCAGATTTGAAGAAAGCTCAAAAAAGTCATTCGAATAAGTATGCTTGGTATTGTTGTTTCTCGTTGTGTTATACCCAGACTAAATAAATAATGATATTATTATTATTATTTGGATCAGCGTATACAGCCGCTAAATTCTACCATGACTATGGGGGGGGGGGGCAGGGGATAAAGGAGTACGAGGCCCTAAAATACAACAAGTGATAAAGGTAAATAAAAAAGATAAAAAGGCTCCTCAGGAGCAATAAACAAATGACATACCCCGGCATAGCCAATTTAAAATTAAAAAACGAAGCAAATGGGACCTATTGCTCACCAAGGCAAAAACGCCGCTTTATTGGCCCGCCCGGTACCATGGAATCCAACATTACTAGGAACCCAGCAAAAACTCTACTTTATATCATGAAGAATTCTTGACCAACCAGGAATGTATTTTGGAGGCAAGGGGATGGTCAGATGTTAAAGAGCAAATAACACATAATACGCTCCTCGAGTCAATAAAAACCACAAAGGCAATAAAATGCAAGGTGGATAAAAGGTGTAAGGCTAATAAAACTGCATAAAGCTTCGGCGGTAAAAATGGAAGCTGCCCACCATTGTCTGTTTATGACCCGTCTGTGAAGAGATGGCATGATGATGCGTGTGATGTCGCATGTTCAATGGACATAACACGTGCCGCACGCAGGTCAACTAGAGACCTGCATGTTGAAGAGAGCCATGCAAATATTTGATAAGGGGAATGTCCACCTGGGGACGGGTGGGAACGAGAAGGGCAGGACTGAGTTGCGTGGACCTAAACAACAAACGTCTTCCACTACAAGAAGTCCCAAGGGACGGTGTACCGTGGAGAGAAGACCCCATTGTAGAACTCTGAGTAAGGAAGTTGCTGAATACGCAAAAGATACCGTAGACAGACCTGGAACCGGTGGTGTTGGAGCAGGAAAATGCCAACCTCATCATAAATGCTCGATATAGGGGAAGAACGGAATTTGCTACAGGATAGACGGAATGCCAGGTTGCGGATTGGATCAAGCATACAGAGAGATGAGGGAGAGGCCGAGGAATACACTTCACAGCCATAGTCTAATTTGGATTGGATGGGAGAGGTGTATAGTCTCTACAGCATGAGCCTATCGCTTCTCAAGATCTATGGGAGAGCATCTTCATTAGGTTCATCTTCCGGAGCCCTCTCCGTCGAGAGGTCACGAAGATGAGGACACCAAGTAAGTTTGGGATCCAGGATCATCTCCAGGAACCGTATCTCTGATACGAATTTCAAGGGGTTACCCGGTAGGTACAAAGGAGGTTTAACTTGCGGGTCCCGCTTCCGGTGAAAGTACATCGCCTTAGTTTTTTGAAGCGGAGATGCGGAACCCTTTATTATGGCCCGACGGTGAATGATATTACCCGCGACTGAGGCGGCGGGCTGCGGATGCCGGGCGTGAAGTGAGCAATGAAGAGCGAGGTCGCCAACAAACAAGGATGCAGACACCCCTTTGGGCAGAGAGAAGACTATGCTATTTATCGAAATGGCGAACATAGTAACACTTAATACACTGTCCTAGGGAACCCATTCCACCTGAACATAAAGATCAGAATAAGTATTACTAACCCCAACCCCAAAATTGCCAGTAGCTAAAGAAGGTCCCCTCATAGCCCATTCATGCATCTGGCGGAGAACCCCATAAGCCAAGTGGTGTCATAATCATTCTGGATATCGAAGAAGACAGCCTCACTGAGAGTATCTTCATACGGACAAGAAGCTCTTTCGTAATCTGCTTCTTACGGGTAGAAGTTACACTGGGATAGTATGGAGGCCATGTCATTTACCATTTTTTCCATCAACCTACTAAGACAGATTTTATGGGCTATTGCTTTATAATTGGAAGAAGATGAGCCATCTGTAACCAGTTTCAGAAACGGAAGGAACGAGGTTGTTCTCCACGCAGATAGAATCCCTGGATCAAGATCCAATTAAAAATATCTAGTAGGAGTGATTCCGTATAGGAATGGAATGCCCAAGAAAGTCGTATAGGATATTGTCTAGGCCCGGGGAACTCAAAGCGCACCAAAAACACATCTCGGCGGTATTGAACAGACAGTTTCAGGACTCCTATTCAACAGAAGAGGAACCCAGGCCTTCACCCTTCAGTCCGTGCTTGATACGTATAAACTTCGTTGGGTATTTATCAGCGACGCTGGCGGGATCGCAGGCGATATAACCATTTATCCCATCACTAATGTTCGAGTGACCAGCATACTGACCCTTTATTTATTTTGTTTATCCTCTTCCATACCTAAACTGAAGAGGCACTGGAAGACATCTTTGCCCTCCATGGGTCAGTCAATGCCTTCCTGACGTAAAGTTCGTTGGATAATGGCTCTAGTTCGATTTCTGTCAATATGGTTCGGAGGTGTTGGGCTACGATGAACCGCGCATAAGCCTTTTTATAGGCCGCCACCACACGAGTGCAATCAGGATTCCACAATGAGACTGATGTCCTGCTGTGGCAAGACTGAGTAGGAGTTATTGCGGACTCCGTAGCCTCAAGCACTAAATAGGAAGAGTAATGTATAACCGCATTAAAAACTCCAAAATCTCCAATTTATTTACTAGTAAAGGATGCCTCATAGAACTTTCACCAGTCGAACCATACAACAATCTATCTGTGGATATATGAAAGGGACGGGCAAAGGGGTCGCGTGTTTCAAGATAATAAAGAACTGTTCGCTTCCATGCAATTCAATTAGAACGGATCTCTTGAAATCACTGACACAACTAGTGGAACCAAAATAGATCCACACAACTCAAAGGGTCAGTTTGAATGTGGTAGGACGTAACATGACCGGAGTTGAGAATGCTAAAAAGATTTATGTACATATAAAGGAGATTCACAGAGACAGTCTTGAAGGTTGCTCACTCAATCTCCTCATACGAAGTGTCTGCTGACATTAAAGCCACTTAAAACTAGAAATGAAGTAGGACGTTGAGATAAAAGATCTAAAAACTGAGCCATTAAAGCGTCTCATCTTCTATTCGTAAGATGAGCACGGGATGCGACTGCTTGAAGAGTAGTCCGCATATTGAAGGCTGGTAAAAATGTCTAGCACTCACCAGGAGTGAAACATAACTATGGGCCACCCCAGCAGAGAGTGCTAGAGTTAAAAACGGTGAAATAACGAAACTTAGGGAACGGGCGGTTTTCAAGTTTGATTTCTCGCAAGCAAAAAACAGAAGGTGCTAGTTCAGATACTAAATACGAGAATTCCTCCCATTTGGAAAAAAAATCCCTGACAGTTCCATTGAAGAATTGCTGTCATCACTCAAACGTTAAGAGGCGGAGGAGCCCTCAAGAACAGGCCCCGTATGAAAGAGGCCGGGTACGAAAGTTATAGAAAAAACTCAGAACGGTGAGGCGACCCCGATTTATAGGGACGGGGGATAGTATTGCGAGAGTTAAGTTTGTTTCTACAAACAAAAGTCAGTGGATCGTAATCCGAGGGAAAGGGTAGCGACAAAAGAGATTTAGGGAGCATCGTTACACCTGGGGCGGGGACGACCACGACCGTCACTCAGGATGGATGGTGTATAACCTACGTCTGAAGTCGCAGTTACGGAATGTTTTAAAGGAACAGGGGTAGCGGAAAAGGAAGATGGGTTTGTATCGTGACCCGAAGATATCGTTACCCTCGTGGAGGTGGCTACATCACTACAGGCTAAGGGTATATCTCCGCCAGACGGGAGGCCAAATGCTACAGTTATTGGTATCGAAGGAATAGATGTAAGGGGAAAAGAGGAAGGGATAGGGTGTATCTTAACAAAGGTGGATACTTGAAGAGTTTATAGAGAGTTAGATTGCCCAGCCTTCTAGGAGATGAGCTTCCTAGAGTGAGAGGGCTTAGGTTAGGGCCAAAGAGTAGCCAATCATGACTACGTCATAGCGGATCTTCTCAATGGATTCAATATAGGCTTAAATGGCGTCCAAAGTCTCCGAAGTGACACCAAGAGATTGGACACACTCGCCCGGTGTGGGGGCAATAAGCGGAGGCGAGGAAGAGGGTATACAAGAGACCAAACTTGGGTGGGAGTAGGAGACGAAGGTGATGCAGCAGGTGAGCGGGGTGCTGCTTCCCGGGTGGCTGGCGGATCAGATGGGGTAGCATACGGAATACGTTGGCGAATGGGACGAGAGTCCGCTACCATGAGTAGGACATTCGAGAAGTCGACGCCGGAGAATACGAATTTCTCGTGGCCCAGTCGATGGGCCTTCAGCATATCCACCCTAGATAACCATGGACAGCTAAGAAGTTCTTTTTTATTTCAAATAGGAATAGATACATTTCGAAGCAGGTGCAGTATGGGACTCTGCACAGTTTGTACAGAGACGAAGATGGTCACTGGAATGACCATGGCAGGCCTGTGTGCAATGCACCCATGCAAGGGGGTGGTGGCAAGCAGTGCTCACATGATCAAACATATGGCAGACGAAGCAGCGCCTCGGATTTTCATCTGAATCCCACTAATAGTTCGCTGTTGTTTATGAATCTCAATAATCCGCTAGCTAGCCAGCTTTGACTGAAGCATCTTGAGGTCATAATAGTCCATTAGTTCGTTAGAAGGGAGAACACCTTTCAGTGTGGAAGGTTGGGTGAGATAAGAGAGTAATCTGAGAGCGGCGCGGTTCTCCGCACCGTCCATCATAATCATCACTGACGTCAAAAATATTAGTTTGGATAAGTGAATGTCAGATTAAGTTCAAAGAAGCAAAACCGGTGGTAATCTAACTCAGGGTCTACCGTGGAGGAAAACGGATCTAACGGGAAAAACGAAAAACTGGAACGAGATCCAGAAGCACGAGGAGCAAATTTCTTCGGATTTGTCTAAAAGCCTACTGTCTACGGATTTGTCTAAAAGCCTACTGTATATATAATTATAATAAAGCGCAAAATTCTCAAACAGGGAGGTGGTAACTGGATAAATCTTTGTGCGCATTGCTTATTTGACAGGGTGAGAGCATGCTTACAAATGGTCAAATTCACAAAAACAGAATTCACACCCAAAATTAATATTAAATTAAAACCCTAACCACTTGTTTAACTTAAAATACGAAAAAATCAAAAGAAAGCCATTAGAATGTAATAAAAAAACGGAAAACGCACCTTGCTAAGACGAAGTTAGCCCATCAATTAAACGTAAATCTCAGCTCAAGGAATTTTCGCGACAGAAAAAGATGGTGCGCTCGTGTCGACAAAAGACGTGTTAACACCGGAAGAAAAGCAGAAGGAGCGAAAGAATTAAAATGCCGGCTTTGCCCTTAATAATAACTAATAATGGATACCTAACTTAGTTCATTCGCTTTCTATGACGTGCATATAACACATACATACAATTGTACACAGGCGTACATGGGTGGCCTGTGCCTCATTGAGCTAGAGCAGCGCCCAAAATACGAGCGGACGGGAGGCGAGTTAGGCGCTGGTCAACGGCGGCCGCCTTTAGAAACACTAAACGAACCTCTGAAATTCGGGTTTTTCTCTAAAAACAATTTGCGGTTGTTTTGCGTTCTCGTCGCAGTGAAATTGTAGCAATGTAAGAATTCGCCTTGGGAGACTCACAGGAGGGAAATAAATTTGTTCATTAGAGACCATGTGTCTCTTTTATGTGCCTGTTCTTAAGGAGTAAGGCATTTTTTCTTTTATTCCTCTCTTTATTATCTTTTTAAGTTTATCCACAATAAGCTTTAGTAATTTTTTAACGCAGGCTTGTTTCCTTTTGGACTTTTATATTAATTTTAATTCCAATTAAAGCTCTCTGGTATTTTAACCAAATTATGTTTCACATACATCAAATAAACTGTGTCAGACCAATAATATAGCATAAGATGTGGTTTGATAACAGTTTCTGGATTTGCATAATCAGAATACAAACGAGCCATTAAGACAAGTGTGTTATGAATTCCAACATATGTAGATTCTGAGAAACTCACTTAGGCATTTTATTCAATTCAATTTTATCTCGAATCAAAATGGATGAATTGTCTATTGTATGCAGTTTTCTCCCAAAAGGTTTATTGTGTGTTGAATTGTTTCATTAATAAAATAAGGAGACAGGCAGTTTGTTTGGTTTAATATACTGACCGGCAATCAGCAGAGCAGGGTTCGAGTTCAGGGAAAGAATTTTCCTACCTTTTGTCCCTGGCGTTATTTCTGTCTTCTCAGTATGGATTGCCTTCACTGTGCCGTCCTTTGCACTCTTTGATCTTTGTGTTCTTCCAATGTCCCTCTCTCTTACCTTAAAAAATAACTCGTTTATTGTCTCATTGCTCATTAGGGTCAAATTTCTCTTTTTCTTGTACTATATTGTTATATGGTCTGCAATAAAAGGTTTCTGCATCTTTCTTTCTGTCTTCAAAAGGGTTTTGAAAGGCAGAAATTAAATATTTCGAAAGCACTGTGGTGGTTATTACCACCCAAAGCTAAACTTTTCTTCTGTTCCGAGTTTTTAAATCCCTAAGAGATTTTGAATTTAAATTTATGTCAAATATATTCACCATATGGCTGTCAAGTTTGTTTTTAAATAGCTTAAAGTGTCCTTATAAGATATTATTTGTATTCTGTATGTTTATTGCATAATATTTCATTATAATAATGAAAATTTGTAATATATGCTTTACCAGTTTTTTTGCACAATGTTTTAATGTACAATGTTTAAAAATGCTTCGTGGGTTTTGTATTTTTATTGCATAATATTTCAATAGAGAAAAAAATGTATGTAGCATCCCATTAAAAACTTCCATTTGACTGCGTTTTTTAATCCTTACATCGGTTCCCGTGCATTGGGACTTGGCGAATATTTTACCCATTAATTTCAATAGAAAAGTACACAGTGAATTTGTGCATCTGGTACACATGGATAGCTATAGTAAACATGAAATAACAGAGTAAATAACGAATTTACCTTAACTCAAGGAAAATGTGTAATAAGACAGGGAAAGTTTTATGTTACTTTATTATAAATTATATTTTACGAGAAAAAAAGCATAATACAACTCTGAAATAATAGATTTAAGCATTTGAAATGCAGGCTGAACTCGAACTCGAATCGAATTCAAATTCGAATCCAAATCTATATAAAAATTTCGAAAGGCCGGAAAATTTGAATCGATAAAAAAAAATAGAGAGAACTTGAATCGAAATGCAAATTGATATTTTTAAAAATGGCAACTCGAAACTCGAATCTATATTCATTTCAATTCCAAGCCCGGAAAAAAGTTAACCGTACTTTGAATTAGTATAACTCAAACACTATTGGAGATTTTTGGGTCCTGCAAAAAGTGTTTTATTTAACAACTATTTATCTGTCGATTCTGGAAATTTCATTAAATTATCTTTTACGATGTTGATACATTAATGGGTTTAGTGAAGGCTATCAAAAATATATTTGCGCAAGGAACTAAAATAATGAAACGAAGCCTAGGAAGGCTAGGCCACCGTGCACTTTCAAGAGAAGCGTAGGGAGCCTAGGTAGCCTAGGTCACTGTGCGATTCTTCAAGCAAAGCCTAGGCCATTTTACAGTGGGTTTTCAGCCATGCTGTGGTTTGGTCTCGTCATTATTGCTTACTAAGCAAATCAAATCGTTTCTGGGTAAAAGTTTACTTTCGTAGAACCTTATTAATCATGCAGTTAACAAAAAGATCAACGCGTATCTGTAGTCACAAACTTTATTAAGACTGGCAATATTAAACAAGTACAAGATTCATTTGAACAACGTTTTCCAGCTAGGCACCCACCAAGCAAGCCCACAATTTGGAAAAATGTTCGCAAATGCCAACATGAAGGAACATGCTTAAATTTAAATAAAGGTCGTTCGGGTCATATGAGAACCATAAGAACAACAAAAAATATCGAAAATGTTCAGATGACGCTTCTTCAAAATCGACATGTATCAAACAGAAAGAATGGGTTACAATTGTTAAAGTCATCTTTTAACCGTATTAATAAACATGACTTAAAATGGCATCTCTATAAGATGCATGCAAGACACCAGCTTCTTGAAACTGATTTTCCTCGTCGTAGACAATTTGTCGAATGGGTTCTCTATAAACCTGCTCGTTTCTTGAAAACATTGTGATTGGTGACGAGGCAGCCTTTTTCATGAATAGAAAGGTAATTAGACATAACATTCGGCAATATGCGCTGCTGTCTCCCCCCCCCCCCAACATTCAACTTTGACGCACGTATTTGTCAGCAGAAAGTGTCCCTGTGGATCGGAATATGCGGGAATGGCTATCTTGTCGGGCCATTGTTTTACGAGAATAATAACTTGAATGGTGCTGCCTACCTGAGCATGATCAACAAAAGGATCTTCCCGGAACACCGCCAGATTTACGGCAATCAATTCAATAGACTTTGGTGGATTCAGGACGGCGCACCAGCTCATAGACAGCTTGCTGAAAGAACCAAACTAAGAGAAACGTTTGACAACCCCATGCAATTGAATGGCCCCCCCAAGATCCACTGACCTAACACCGTGCGATTATTTCTTATGGGGGTATCTAAAAAATAAAGTGTATTCTACTCCACCACAAAGCATCAACCAGTTAAGAGATAGTATGGCACGTGAAGCCAATAGACTTACGGAAAATCACAATTTAATCAAAGAAGTTGTTCAATCAATGCGATCAAAGGCGCAACTGTGCTCGGAAAGAAATGGAGGACATGTAGAAGCAAACGGTGCTTAGAAAATTAAAAAACGAATTTGTATTACTCATATGAAGAGGTGTTTTTGTTAAAAATGGATTTAAATATATTTGTTGATTTTAAACTTCGAAGTTTCCTTATTTTACTTCTTTGCGCAAACATAATTTTGATCGCCTCCACTAAGCCCATTAGTGTATCAACATCGTAGAAGGGAATTTAATGAAATTTCTAGAATCGGCAGATAAATAGTTTTTAAATTTGTTTTGTTTTGCGGGACTCAAAAATCTCTAATAGGTTTTGAGTTATACAAATTCAAATTACGGTTAACTTTTTTCTGGGATACCTTGTATATATATATATATATATATATATATATATATATATATGCTGTTCGCGCTAAATTTGACGGTTTTTATAAAAGAAAAAAATTGAAATATCTCAGCCCAAAATAAATATATTTTAAAATTTAAAAAAATAAAATTATTAACTAGATTATGTCTAGGAGATAACAGATTACTTAAACTATCATCCCTCAGCTTTCACCACGACATCAAGACGGATCCGGAACCTGGAGCGTGCGTTCCTCACTGTTTCGCCCGGAAGATCTTGGCCACCAGCTCGGCCTAGGTGTTAAAGGACGAGAGGTGGGCATATTTCTCAACCACAACCCAAACATATTAATACATAGGTTTACAATCAGGTAAACTACAAGGCAAGAAAGGGTAGCTGGTGAAGTCGTCGAAATTCTCCGACAACCACTTCTGACTCTTTCCGTAGGTATGGCCTTCCAGCTGCAACCCTCTTCAGCCAAAGTTTGACTGCCTTAAGAACACAAAACCTCCATAAGAACTGGATCTTTTTAGCCGTCAAATTAAATCTTCACTCAAGTTATTGGTTTCATTTTGTTTTGCTGGAGTGTGAAATTTATAATGCAAACATGAAATCGGCAAGAATGAGTTTGGGTTCCGTTTGCTTAGTTTAGGATAATTACCTTAATTTAAAACTTTGTGGGATGCTGATCATTTGACAAAATTTTGGGGAGAGAGGGTTTTAAAATCATTACATTGGGGGGAGATGTTAAAGTGATCCAATATAATTTATACATAACACATAAATGTAGAAATAAATCACCCCTATTGTTAGAGGCATTCAAAGGAGAATTAAGCTTTCTACGACAGAACATTATTTTTGATGCAACACCCTGTATGGTCACGAATATATAAGAGATCTTAAAATCTCGTTTGTTGAAAGCATGTACAATTTATGGTGCAGTAAATGCAGTTTACTTTAAAAGCAACTTTCCTCTCTTCAGCGTATTTGGTCTTTTGTACCTCTTCTTTAAAGAGCTGGTTTTACCATTAAAGTGTCTGAAATGGCAAGGGGCTTCTTTGAATGGAGATGAAGAGCATATTTCTATTCTAAATGGGCCGGAACTTACATTTAGCTCCATTTAGACACATCTTATAATAATTCTTTTATATTTGAAATATTAACGGGAAACGTGACTATACTTTCAAAGATTTTCTCAAATAGCGTTAGTGACATCATATAAAGGTGAGGAAATGTTTGAAATAGTTTTAATTTTAAGATTTCAAAAATGTATTTTATCGTCATCTCACTAATCGTTTTCTTCTTCCTCTCCGCTTCTCTCTAATCTCTTCAATCGTCTTCTTTGCATGATTTTGAGACTGATGCGAAAGAAAATTGAATAGATTTTAACACGAAGCATCTTCCGAAGTGTCGCGCTGTAGTTTTAGGCTCCATTGATATGTGACCTATCGTTACATCGCGTATTCACATCGCTCCTTCAAAGTTTAATATGACACTTATTATGTTTTTTAATCCCTCTGAACGGCATAACAGCACAAAGAGAAACATTATATGTAGCCAATGTCTTATATGCCCTCATGAGCGTCTCTCTAAGGAATTTTAACTATTCTCTCTACGTTCAGCTTCCTCTTCGACTATTCTCAATTTAGAAGACATTCCATATTAACGTTTGGGCCTTTTACGAAAGATTCCAGTTAGAATGCAATAGTTATGCTAGCATATATATATATATATATATATATATATATATATATATATATATATATATATATATATATATATATATATATATATATATATATATATATATATATAAATATATATATATATTAGTGTAGATGGGTAGCAGTCTTTCTTGGATGCAAATTCTTCTTACTGTCTTTTTTAGTCCATCTTGTAGACGGTAGATGACTTGTCCTATATTTATATCCCTTTGTAATAAATGCGTTTGGTAAAAGCCAAACTTAAATTGCTGAGCTTTCGATCTATTCGATCATCTTCGGAGCGTCTTTAGGTATTCTTTCCTCCTTTACCGATGAAGTATGGTTGAGTTAGAATCAGGTTGAATGAAAAGAAACTTTTTTTTAGCTTTATTATCAAAAAGCTGAAAGCTTAGGACCCCCGTCCCCCACCCACTATCGTGGGTTGAGGTTCTAGTTAAATGGAAGGAATGAAAATTTAATAGAGGTTAAATACAGTATGAGATATACACTTGCCCGGAGGTCGGACTAGTCAACTCTTTAAAATATTACAGTAACATTTTTGATAAATATTAAATTGTGTATTATTGTTGTCCCCTTTATTATTAAAATGTGTTTACAACGATAATTTATCTCGTTATGTTATCACTTTTCCTTTTATAAAACTTAGTTTCTACACAATTGATTTATAAATATTTGCACTATGTTAATTTACATTAATATATTTTTATAAATTTCGCATCTCTTAACAATATACTGTATTTCTCGCATTTAGGCGTCGCTTATATAAATTGTCAATGTTGATTTCCATTAAAAAATATGTATAAATTATATGCTTTGATTCTAATATTAACTATCAATTTTTTTGCTATCTTAGTCACTTTTCGCTACCACCGGTAATTTTTCTTTATGCGATAACTCATGACACTCGCTTTAAATTAAACTATTTATGCTTTCATTCACTGTTAGACTTCTTGTTTTTAATTAGAACTTGAACACTGTTAGACATTTTTGTAACTTTTGGGGTTATTTCACTATGCTTTTAACTTGAACTTTAACGCTTACATTCACTGTTAGACACTTTTGTAATTTTTTTTATTTCACTGTGTCGAGGGTTTCTGGGCGTGTTCTTCATACATTGCTGATTGTCTTGTATCCGGACATGTTGAGGACACGGACACATGTATCAGGAATGAAGAAATCGTCATCCCACAACAGATCTTTAACTTCCTTTGGAGAGTACGGCCCCTCAAACGACCCTTTGTATTTCCCTTTACGTATGCCCGCTACTAGAAGCCGAGTGTTACGGCTAAGGGGTATGTGGGCAGGTGTTCCGTACACCTTGAGGGACAGCTCTTTTCCGTCAAAGAAGAAGCCTTGTTCACGGACTTCCGTTTTTTTCGGTAAGTGAGACTCTTTGGAACAATGTGAACATTGTTTTCTCTTTTTGCTTCTTAGTTTGCGCTTTTTCCACGATTTTTTCTTCTTCCACCTCTTTCCCTGTCGTCGGAGCGTCTGGCTCTTCCTCTTGTATGTTATTCTTTTTCTTCTTTCCTCTTTGTTTCTTTTTTTTCTTCGAGTTTAACTTGGGGTTTTTGTCTGTGGTGGCTTCTTCGTCTGCGGACTCTTTTTTTCCGTTTGGTCTTGTTCTTCTTTTTGAGTTTTTTCTTCTACGTGGGGACTGTCGGTGAACTGGAATTTCAGGACGTCTTGTGAGGCGGAATTAGGCGGGAACCACAGTTTCTTGTTAATCTCGTTCTTATACAGGAGGCGTAAAATCCCTCTGCAAAAGTACCGGGATTTGCCAGCTTGACGCTGTGATTCTCTGTTTGTGCTGCGTACCCGTTGCTTCCGCGACTGACTTTTCATTTGCCTCCTTTTCCATTTTGGACTGTTCTCGCTTTGCTCGGACCGCTTCGTTGCGGATAGGACACTTCATTATTTTTGATTTGATTTGATGTATAAAGAGCGAAAAGATGTAGAAGATAAATAGAGGTAAATAGATTTTGAGGTTTGCCCTGGTGTAAAGGGCATCTCTAAGGTACTTCCTTTTTCATATATTGCCTTGTCTCTTCTTGTGCACCGTCAGTGTTTTCTTCAGGTGCTTGTTTGGCCGCAATGCGACCTTTACTTTGGATTTTATTCCTCCTCTCTCGTTAATCTTTGAAATTTATTTATTTATTTTATATATTTTTAAAATTTATTTATTTTCTATATACATATATATATATAATTTTTTTTAATATATAAATATAAATATACTCTATTTCCTCCGTCACGGCATCCTATCCTTTCAAGTATTATATTTGAAACTTTTATTTTGGTGTCTTCTAATTTGCTTATAATTTGTTATTATTTTTATTTTACCGATATTCTGGTAATTTATTTTTGTATCGTTGGTATTTGGGCATTTCAGCCCTTTTGTTTATTTCTTTTTGGATGAGGGCACTTCGCCTCTTTTTGTTCTTGTCCGGTTGTCATTTCTATGTAAAGTCTTCAATTAGGTTCTCTCGGGAGCAGATTCTTCTACTTGGGAATAGGGCTCGACTAGTGGCGCGTCCCCTATCCGCTCTCGGAATGTCGAGATCAATTTCCATATTTAGAATTATAACTTCCTCGATTTTGTCCCAGGTCTTACTCCCTAGCCTCTGGAGTTCCGTATTCAATGGCTTCAGACCTGCTCTTGCGTGCAGTCCTGTCTACCGAATACGGTCCGTCCTGCGTGCTCCTACTATCAGCAGGGCTGCCTTGTTCTGCACTCTGTACATTTGCCTGATTGTGGTAGAACTCGCAGCCTGAACGACCACTGCCGGGTACACTAATGCCGAGCGTACCAGAGCAGTGTACAGCTTCTTGAGATTCTTGGCTCTGAGGTTTCGGAATCTATATAGTTTTCATAGCTGTATTTCGGCTAGGGAGATTCTGTTCTTGATTTGCGCTCTAAACCCTTTCGAGGTGATATGCAGACCTAGGACTTTGCCCTCGTTGGTGGACGGGTACACTTCGTCGTTCACTAAGACATCGTCAAGTTTCCGGCGGTTTATTGGAATGATTTGGAACTTTCGTCGGTTAATCTTGATCTTCCACTTTCTTTCCTATTGATTGATGTTGTTGATTTCGGTGGCTGTCTGCCTTGCTTGAACTCTAGGATTTTTTGTGGGTACTAGGGATGATTTGTGGGTGATGTAATCTGCAAACTGCAGATACATCAAATCCTCTCCAACTGGAGCAGGCAAGTCCAATGTGTACACTAGGTACAGCAGTGGACTCAGACAGCTACCTTGTGGAACACCCGCATCAAGTTCGAATTCGGGTCCATCGTAGCCTTCAATCGTGATTTTGGCTTTCCTTTCCATGACGTAGTCTTAGAGGACCCTCTCCACGATCGAGTTTAGCTGAAGGCCTAAGATCTTGAATTTGAGACCTCTCAGCTAAACATTGTCGAAGGCCTTTTGAACATCTCGCAATACCACGTTTACGTACTTCCCTTCAGCTTTACAGCGGGCGAGTTTTTTGGTGAAGAGAGCAAGGGATGTATCAGTCCCTCGTTCCCTACGAAACCCGTGTTGCTGAGGGTTGTGAGGTTGCAGCTCTGTTAGCTAGTCTTGTAGTCTATTAGCCAGAAGCTTCTCTCAGACTTTTCCTATGAACTCGAGGAGGGATATTGGCCTAAAATCCACCAGTTAATCGGGGGGCTTCTTTCCTTTAAGTATAAAAATGATTTTTGCCACATTTAGACCATCAGGGAAGTAACCCGTGTTCAGGGAAGCGTTATAGATATTCGCGATTCCCAGAATGATCTGATGGGGGGCATGTACCAGGTTGTTTTTGGTGATGCCCGTCCATCCTGGTGCCTTTTGTTGAAAGGTTTTTACAGTTTCCATGATCTTTTCTGATGTAATTGGTCGGCCATGGTCAGCTATTTCCCTCCCTTCGTCGACATCTGCGTGTGGGTGCGTCCAATGTATTCGCTGATTAAGATCTTCAATTAGCTGGCCTTCGAACTCCTGGTTGAATTCCGCATCGTCCTCAGGTGGAATTGTGAAGACTTCCTTCCAAAACGTGCGGAGTCTCTCTTCCAAAACCGCCGGATCCTCCAAGTAGTCATTGCCCGCCTTAATAGGGGTCTTTTATCTACTTGGTAAGCGTTTTAGTTTTCTCACTTGTCGGGTTTTATCTCGCTCTCTACTTGTTCAATCAAGCTGTCCCAGTCTGTTGCTGGTTTATGGCCTGCTTCAGTTCTTCACTCAGGCGACGTAGCAGTGAGCTTCTTACCCGATTTGTATCCTCTCTTCTATTTTCTTCGTACACTTCCCTGTACACCCTAGCGATCTCACTCATTTCCTAAGTCCATCTGGGCTGTGGAAGAGTTTTATACCTTGTCATTGGTACACACTCGCGATCCGCCTCGATGATGTTGGCAGTTATCTTCTCCAGTTCTTCATCGATCTCCTCCAGTATTGGTTCGCTTAGGTCCGTTGGTTCGTAATTGGCAAGGATTTCCCTGTAGTGGTCTTAGTTGGCAAAAGCGTAACTTTTGCAGGGGGGGGGGGATCGGAAGCTGGATCGGCGCGAGTGTGATGGTCGTAAAGATCACTATGTGGTCGTTCGGTACTGTTGAGTCCGGCTTGCTATGGTGGTGAAAGGGAAGCCACCACTTGTCATGATTATGTCAAGCTTTGTTGCTGCCCGAGAGGTAATATAGGTCAGAAAGTCCGGTCCTATCCTCTGGATGTTCTTTCAACGCATAGTCATTTCCAGGTTGTGACCTCTGTTATTTGTGTTCCCATAGCCAGCCGTTCGGTATCTAGCGTTGAGGTCGCCCCCAAAGAATGCCATTCTGACGTGGCCGAACAAGGTGTAGAAGTTCATGAGGGGGAGGTACGTTCGTCAAGGTGGTTGGTATGCCGCCGCGATTACGAGATTGCCCACTGGTGTGTGCAACTCTACCGCCACAAAGGACTCGTCCAGTTCTGGAAGGTGTCTGAACGAGAAATTCTTTCTGATCGCAACAGAAGCACTGTCGAACCCCTCCTGAGAATGGTTTTTGCAACTACTCTGTAGCCCAGTATCTTTAGCTGGCTGTTAGTAGTATCGATACCGTGTTCCGTGATTAGTATGATGTCGTGGTCAAGCACGCGGAGTATGTTTCTGTATGCCACGGCTTTTCCATCCTACCCATTCACGTTGAGCGTCAAAATCATTAACCTGTTGTTCGGGTTTTCCATTCTCTGTTCTTGCTTTTGATTGTCTGAGTGTTTGCGAGTAGTAGATTTAAGCTTCCCTTTCCTCTTCTTTTTGAACTCTGCTGGGGAGAGTTCTATGAATGTCTCCAGGTAGAGGTCGACGTTCTGGTTGTACAGGGCCTCCTCCTCCGACTCTTCTTCGCATTGAGCGTCGAAGTCCCATTTATAATATTTTTTATTTATTCCCACGCAAATTTGGTTTGCGTCCCAGTCCTTCGGGAAGAAGAATTGTTCGGTCGCGTAGATGTAGACGTTAATTTGGTCAGCATCTACCTTTTTCATTGTTCCTCTTTTACCTTTTTTGCGGCGTACTTCTTTTTTTGCGTTCTCTGAGTCTGAGGTGTCTGTACTGTACGTGGTTTCAGAGGATTCAATTTCTTATTTTTTCCTCATTTTTTGGGTTGGTCGAGTGTGCTGTTTTTGCGGCCGTCTATTTCGTCTTCTTTTCTCGTCTCTTGACTCTTTCTTGACATCTGTTTGGGATTCAGCTGCAGTTGCAGTACGTCTCCCGAAGGAGGGTTATCAAGAAACCACATTTCACTCATGCCGTTCTTAGCGAGCATTTGGTTGAGTTTCTTAGCGAATACTCCTGGTTGGGTTAGGTTCCTGACGTGAGCATATAAGAATCTCAAATAAGTCTTTTTGGCTTCTGCTTCTGTGAAGACTACTTTTGAAGCCTGAGCATATAATGCATTGCTATTGCGTTCTCGCTCGTCTTTCTCTTGCTGTACCTTCTTCTTTATAAGCTCCTTTTTTATTGGGCAGGCCGTGGCCATGGAACGATGTCCTTGGCCGCAGTTTGCACACTTCTCTCTGGGACTGCTGCAGTTCTTCCAGTGGTGACCTGGCTCACGGCCCCTTGAACAGATCTCCTGCAGCTTTGTGCATTCTTTTGTTGTGTGCATCTCAATCTTATAGCATCGGAAGCAGAATTGTATGGAAGTAAATTATTCTCTCTCGATCTGCTCCCCACTGATTTTTGCATTAAAAAGCAGTAATCACTTTTTCTTTGCCTTTTGAGCCAGCGTAGTGTTGGGGAAGACATCCTTAAACACGTGAGTTATTCCGAATTGTCCCTCTTGTTCCAAAACTTAATTATTTCGAATACTTTGGCACACGGTTGATTTTTCGATATTTCTTCTTTTATCTCTTCCTTAGAGTGCTAGCTTATCCAATGGTCCAGTTGCCGGCAAACGATGCACCTGTGCGTTAGGATCTGCAGTGGAATTGCCGGTTGTAGACCTATTTCACGAAGCGTTCCGACTGCCTCTTCTTTTGCAATATTCTCCACATCCTTCTCCTTCTCACATATCGCAACCTAACCTGATGGGACTTTGAGCAGTTCGAGCATTGCGATCTTCAACTTTCCGTAAACTACTTCAAAGACCTTATCTCGGCTAGGCCTGCTGCTTCCGCTGATGGTGCGGGACTCCGGCCTCGAGGAGGAACTCTGGTCCTTGGTGACCCTCAGTCATGATTCGGGCGCGCCGTTCCATAACGAAGTCTCAAATAATGCTCCATTTTTTCCCAGCAGAGTGGCCCCTCGGACTGTCTTTCTTCTCGCTGTGTCTTCTGTGAGGCTTCTGGATGTTCTTCAATGTATTCCCTTTACTGTAGGGTCTGCTTCTTCTTGGTAGAGCGCTTTGAAAGCCGCTTCCTCCTCGTTGTAAGCAAGTTTACATGAACATGAAATGCCAGATGGGATGGATGAATGATGAGGGGTGAACCCGGGGAGGCCCCTCAGACGGGTTAAATGTAGCGGACTTACTGATGGCTGGTGATTGAATAAACTACCACCACCTGGGGTTCCCGCCCGTCTGGAGTTTGGTTATCGATGCTGCTTCCAATTTACACAGGGATGGTTACATGTCCCCCTGTATGCCAGGCCGGAAACTACCCTTAGAGACTAGAGCGAACTCTTCTCCAAAGCTTTCAGCATCGCCTCTTAACCAGGCTGCCTCTGACGCTGAGTTTCACAGTGGGCTAATCCTCAAAGCTGCTTTCCTCTACGCCTTCAATTATGTCTATCAAAGATGGATCGAGACTAAATGAATGGCAGTTCAGTTCACTTCCGCTCCCTTGCCCCGATGAGGGAGCCACGGGGAGATTAGCTAGACATGGGTTGGCTATACGTGGCTCCGTAAATTCTCTTCTTTCTGGTTATCCCCTTGGGGAAAAATTGTAGTAAGTTCACGTGTTTTGGCGTGGCTTCCCTTTTCTTTTCCTCCTTTACTGGTGGTGAACTTCTTTGGAGAGGTAACATACTTCAAGTTTTTCTATCCAGTCGACATTTCATAGCTAGCCCATTTAATTCATTTTAGCTTCTCAGCCACGCATTATCTCAATTCGTGACCAGACTGGGCACAGTTGGAACACGTGACTTTTGTTTCTTTGCATTCACGCGTATGGTGCTTCTCAATGGCCTAGCATCTGGAGCAGCATCCACGTGAACGTACTCTTCTGCCTCCACTTGCTCTGTGGCCACACGAAGGTAAAAGCCTAGGAGTCCTTGCTTCTTAGCCCTGTCAGAATCTCGATGTTCTTGAGACGATTTTGACAATTCCGTTTCCTCTGCCGAACTTGTCCATCTTGGTGATCTCTGCCCACGTTGTTCCCACATTAGCTCTTCCTTGATGTCTTCGCAGGAGTTACCTGAGAGAAACGGGTCGAGCATTCTTAGAATTATAGTCCGGCTAACTAGGATGTCCTGTCGCATGGACGCTTCCAGCCCGACCTTCTGAAGCCCCTTCTTTGCCTTTTCAGATACGAGCTGCTCCACGTCCTGCATCGAATGACAAATGGCTGCGTATCCATTCGGGGTGTCTATTAGCCTCATAATGAGGAGTTTAAGAACTCCGAACAGAAATTCCATGACAGCCGGTCTTGTAGCTTTTGTCCCTCCCAACGTTTAAGGCGGAGGAGAACCCGTCTTCTGTTCTCTTTAAGGGCTTACCCCATGGGGCCACCCTCGGGTAGCATGATTCTACCCCTGCTCTGACACTCTACTGTTCGTGTACAGAGAGCTACCCCACCCTACAGTTTTTACCATCTGGAGATAGCGTTTTCTGTACTTGGCCTTCACTTTCCTTCCTTTGCCACGAAAGACCTGACGACTAGCGCAAGACTCCTTCTCTCCATTATTCTGAAAAGAATTGGATTGATAAATATTAGTTAAAAAAAATTGGTGTAGAAGAGAAGATGATAGATAGTGGGTGAAGTTTGTTGAGTTCTAACTTCGCCAGATTTTCCCGCGTTATGAAGTGATGGCTATACCCGGTGGAGGTGATGTTGAGCCCCAGAACACCCTCTTATTAGTGATAGGGAAATATTCGTTCCCCTATTGTCACATCCGCTGTTTTTCTGTGGCCGAGGGCGAGGATCTTGAATTTTCGGCTATTCGTGCGGATCTTCCACTTTCTTTCGTACTCATTTACGTTGCTGATTTCATTTGCAGTCTCGAGAGCCTGAGCCCTGGGATTCCTGTATGTAGCAGGGATCACCTGGGTTATATCGTTCGCGAACTGAAGATATAATGAGTCCTCCTTTACCCGGGTCGGCTTTAAAAAAAAAAAAAAAAAAAATACCCGGGTCGGTAAATCTATTGTTTAGATTAGATAAAGGAGGGGGCTCAGACAACTTCCCTGCGGGACTCCGGCCTTGAGGAGGAACTCTGGTCCTTGGTGACCCTCAATCATGATTCGGGCGCGCCGTTCCATAACGAAATCGCAGATAATGCGTTCCAGGATCAAGTCTAGCTGAAGGTTCAGGATCTTATGTTGAAGGCCCCTCAGCCAGACCTTGTCGAAGGCCTTTTGCACGTCCCTTAGTATGATGTCAATGTACTTTCCATCCGCTCGGCACTTGGCGATTTTCTCGGTTATGGGCACGAGTGCGGTGTCCGTTACACGCTTCTTCCGGAACCCATATTGTTGTGGGCTGTGGGCCCCCTTCTCATCAAGTTGTTTCTGAAGCCTGTTTGCTGGGATCTTTTCCAGAATCTGCCGATGATTTTCAAGAGGGAGATGGGCCTGTAGTCCATCGACTGTTCTGGCAACTTTTCCCCTTTTGGTATAAAGATGACTTTTGCCACCTTGTATCCATCAGGAAAGTATCAAGTGTTCAGTGATGCATTCATTACGTTGGTAATGCCCTAAAGCAAGCCTGGGAGAGCATTTACTAGATGGTTTTTGGTAATCCCTGACCAGCCAAGAGATCTCTGCTTGAAGGACTTGAGCGTGCTCAGGAACTCCTCAGTAGTGATCGGTCGGCCACAGCCCTCCATTCTTCTCTCCCCGGAAACGTGCGAGTGTGGAGGCGTGCGGTGGATTATATTATTTAATTCGTCAATCACCTGGCCTTCGAAGTCCAGGTCAAAATCTTCATTCTCTTCTAGCATGATGGAGAATATTTGTCGCCAGTACCTCCTGAACCGTCTTTCAAGTCTCCCTGGATCTTCTATGGTTTCCCCATGTTCTTCCAGTCTCATTTTCTCCTTCGGGAGCATACCTCTCAGTTTTTTTTATATTCTTCCAGAATTTATGGTGGTTATTCTCTGTGTCGAGCCTCTCGATAATTCCGTACCATATGGCCCGTTGATGTTCGTTAATCCGCGCTTTGAGTTCCTCTCTGAGTTGTTGGAGTCTTCTGGTGCAATCTCTGTTTGGGCCAAATTGCCTGACTTCTTCGTAGATTTATCTGTAATCTGAGGCAATATCTCGCATCTCCTCGGTCCATCTGGGTTGCGGAGGGCTTTTATGCGTGATGTATGGAATACATCTCTCGTCCGCTTCCATGATCAGGTCTGTTATCTTGTTTATTTCTTTGTGAATATCTTCCAGGATAGCTTCGCTTTGGTTGGCTGGTTCAAAGCTCTCGAGCATTCGCTTGCACAGCTCCCAGTTTGCTTTTACAAAGCTTTTCCTGGGTTGGATAGGACACAGAATAGGTGCCAGGGAGATGGTGGTCATGATGGAGATATGGTCACTTTTAACCGTGGGGCCAGGAATACTGACCAGATTGAAAGGGAAGTTAGTGCTTGTCAATATTATATCAGGGACTGTCACTGATCTTTCAGTGATGTAAGTCGGAAATTCTGGCCCGACTCTCTCGAGCCTATCCTGGTCAATGAGAAGCTGCAGGTTTCTGCCCCCTCTCGTTTGTTCTGGTGTAGCCCAAGGCCCTCAGTCTAGCATTGAGGTTGCCCACTATCAATACATTCATGCGGTAGGCAGTTAGAGTTAGTAGATTATTAATGGCCAAATATGGATGGCGTGGTGGTTGGTATGCTGCTGCAATCGTGAGTGCCCCAACAAGTGTAGGGACTTCGTCAGCTAAGAAGGACTCATCTAGTTCTGGTAGCCCTTTTAAAGTGATGTTCCTTCTAATGGTGATTGCAGCACCGTCGAATCTACTTTACAACGAGTTCTTTGCCAGGACGTGGTAGTTCAGGATTTTCATCCGAGTGTTATTCATGTTATTGGGATAATTTCGGGGTGCGCCCTCGGGTAGCTGGATTCTACCCTTTCTGGGGCACTCTTCTGTTCGTGTACAAAGAGCTTCCCCACACTACGGTGTTTACTGTCTAGAGCTAGCGTTTTCTGTATTTGATACTTGACTTTCCCTCATTTGCCACGAAAGACTTGACGACAAGCGCGAGACTCTTTCTCTCCATTACTCTGAAAATAATTAATTAATTAATTTAGGAAAGTGATGAAATATGTGTTAGGTTTATAAAGGTGTTAAAATGTTTTCTAGTTTGCCCTGGTGTTAGGGCATCACTAGCATGCTTTCTTATTATTATTATTTCATAAAGTTTTCTTCCTCCGTCAGTAATGATGCTGACTGTCGATGATAGCCAGGTTTATCCATTGTTATGTATATATATTTTTATTTGTTTAGTTTAATTTAGTCCTCCGTCGTGGCATTCAAGCCTTTCAATGTTTTTATTATGCTAAATATATCTAGTTAACTTTTATTAAGTTTTTCATTTATTATTTTTAATTTGAGTATTAGTTTGGGCACTTCGACTCTTTTCGTTTATTTTATTCTGTCTTCCTCTTCTTGTTTTAGTTGGTTAATTCTGTTGATTTGTGCTTGTTAAATTTAAATGGGCACTTCGCCTCTTTTTAGTAAGATGAATTATATTTATTTAATTTTGAATTGGGTTAAATTTGGGCACTTCGCCTCTTTTTATTTAAAATTTTTAATTTTGAATTTGGGCACTTTGCCTCTTATTGGTAAAATTAGTTAAGTTGGATTTAATTTTGAATTGTGTTGAGTTTGGGCAGTTAGCCTCTTTTATTTTAATTTTTAATTTGGGCACTTCGCCTCTTTTGTTAAGGTTAATTTGTCCTTTGTTAGTGTTTTAATCTGAATCGAGTTATGATTTTGAGTTAGGGCACTTCGCCTCAATTCCTTAAGGTCATTTTCCTTTGTATACTACTAAGTAGATATATATCGGTAGTACGTTCTCTCTTGCGCAGATTCTCTCGCTTGGAAACAGAGCTGTTCTACCAATTGCGCGTCTTCTGTTTCCTCGTATGTTCAAATCGATTTTTATTGTTGGGAGTATTTCCTGATCGGTTTGTCCCGAGTCTTTCTCCCTAGCCTTTGTATCTCCATATTGATCGGTTTTAGTCCGACTCTTTGATATAGAACCGATTGCCCTCTGCATCGTTCTGGGAGAGGTACAGCTTGCCATCTGCGTGATCACAGCCGGGTACACTAGGACTGAGCGTACCAAAGCCATGTACAACTTTTTCTTCTTTGGCACGCTGAGGCATCGTAAACGGTAAAGTTTCTTCAGCTCTCTTTGGGCTAGAGAGAGACTGGTATTTACGTGAGCCTTGTAACCTGATTTGTAGAGTCGTAAGTCCAGAACTTTTCCCTCGTTAGAGTACAGATAGATTTCGTTGATGACGAGGACGTTGTCTACTTTCCAGGGGTTCATTGGAATTATGGTGAACTTCTGGCGGTTGGTTTTAATCTTACACTTTTTTTCGTAGCGATTGATGTCAATCTCGGCAGCTGTCGCCCTTACTTGGCTTCCAATGTTCCTGAAAGGACTCAGGACGATTTGAGTGATGTCATCTGCGTATTGCAGATACATCAAATTGCACCTCAACGGAGCAGGTAGGTCAATTCTGTACACAAGGTATAGCAAAGGACTCAGACAGCAGCTGCCTTGTGGAACTCCCGCCTCGACTTCGAATTCGGGTCCTTTGCAGCCCTCGATCGCAATTTGGGCTCTCCTATCAGTAACATAGTTACCAAGGAGCCTCTCCAGCATTGGGTTTAGCTGGAGGTTGAGGATCTTGAATTGTAGCGCTCTCAGCCATACTTTATCGAAGGCCTTTTTTACATCCCGCAGCACCACGTCTACTTACCTTCTCTCAGCTTTACTGCAAGCGAGTTTTTCCGTTAGGAGGGCAAGTGCGGTTTCCGTTCCTCGTCCCTTGTGGAACCCATGCTGCTGAGGGTTGTGAGCTCCTAGCTCGGCTAGTTGTTCTTGAAGCCTGTCAGCCAGGAGCTTCTCGTAGACTTTTGCAACGATTTCCAGCAGGGTGATTGGCCTGTAATTTACCAGTCGATCAGGGGGTTTACCTTACTTGGGTATGAAGATTATTTTAGCCATCTTAAAACACTTTAGGGAAGTAACCCGTATTGAGGGAAGCGTTGTAAATGTTTGCAATTACCTGAATGATCTGCTGTGGGGCATTTACCAAGCTGTTTCTGGGGATGCCCGTCCAGCCTGTTGCCTTTTGTTGGAAGGCTCTTACAGTGGCCATGACCTCCTCTGGTGTTATGGGACGGCCGTGGTCCGCCATCTCCCTATCTTCGTCGACTTGATGTTGTGGGTGTGTGCTGTGCATAACCTGATTCAGTTCCTGGTCGAACTCATCGTTTTCTTTAGGGGTAATCCTGAAGACGTTTTTCCATAAATTTATGAACCTGTCTTCCAGGACGGCCGAGTCCTCTACATAGTCTCCGTTCTCTTTTATTCGAGCCTTTGGTCTTTGCTGTTAGTTCCTTTAAGTTCTTGACTTGACGCCAGAATTTAGCCGGGTTGAGTTCGCTATCGACTTTGGCTATCAGGTTGTTCCAAATTTCCCCCTGTTGGAGGTTGATAGCCTCTTTTAGATCTGTGCTTAGGCGTCGAAGGAGCGAGCTTCTTTCCCGGTTAGTCTTATCTATTGGTACACTTCCCTGTGAACGCGAGCGATCTCTCTCATCTCCTCTAACTATCTGGGGTAAGGCGGTGTTTTATACCCAGTTTTTGGTATGATCTCGCGGTCCGCTTCTAGTATGGTCGTAGTTATCCTCTCCAGCTCCCCTCTATCTCCTCCAACGCTGCCTTGCTTAGGTCAGCTGGCGCGTATTGACTGAGTGATCTCTTGTAACGATCTCAGTTGGCCAAGGCATAGTTTTTTCGGAGAGGGACTGGAAGTTGGATCGGAGCGAGAGATACTGTGGTGAGGATCGCTATGTGATCACTTGGGACTGTTGGGCCTGGCTCACTATGGTAGTTGAATGGGAAGCCTTCACTTGTTAAGATTATATCAGGTTTGGTTGCTAATGTGGAAGTGATATAGGTCGGAAAATTCGGCCCTATCCTTTGGATGTTTTTTCTTCCCATAATCAATTCCAAGTTTCGGCCTCTTTCTTTGGTACTACCATAGCCCACCGCACGGCATCTGGCATTGAGGTCTTCCCCTAAGAATGCCATTCTCCGGTGCCAGAACATTGTGTAGAAGTTATTTAACGGGGAATAGGCTCGACGAGGGGGTTGATAGGCTGCAGCTATCATGAGGTCTCCTACCAATGTGTGGAGCTCGATCGCCACAAAGGATTCATCAAGTTCTGGTAATTGTTTGAACGAGATATTCCCCTTGACAGCTATTGCAACACCATCGAACCTTTCCTGAGAATGATTTATCATGACTACTCTGTAGCCCGGTATTTTAATTCGACCAGCTGTAGTGTCGATGCCGTGCTCAGTTATAAGAATGATGTCGGGGTTAAGCACTCGGAATATGTTTCCATATGCCGTAGCTTTCCCCTTTCATCCATCTACGTTGAGTGTCAGAATCCTAATTATATTGCTTACTCTCTCCAGCTTGTTTCTTTAGTGTTATTGGGTGATGCTTTTCTTCCTCCCACTTCTCTTTTTCCTGAAATCAGCGTTGGAAATCTGCTCGCATGTGTTGAGATGTAGGGTCACTTTCTGGCTGAGCAGAGCTTCTTCTACCGTTTCGGTTTGACTTCATAGTCGTATTCCCATTTGAATACTTTGGTTTTGATTCCATGGAAAATATCCCTGTGCTCCATCTCCTCGGGAAAGGGAAACTGATCACAAGCGTAGATCTTTAGATTGATGCTATCTGCACGCAATCTTTTGTTATTTCTTTTCTTTCCCTTGGCGTTCTTAGTTTGTGTGACATCGGTGTTCAGGAGTCTGAGGATTCCGAGGAACTATTAGTGTCAGTATTTTCTCTCTCTATGATGATTTCTTGTTTCTGTTTAAGTGCAGGAGTTTTCACATTGACTGCTGGTTTCTTTTATTTTCTGTTGGTTACATTTTCGGTAGTGTCTTGCCCGTTTGTTTGTTGGTTTGGAACCATCTGCAATTGAGGTACATCCCCGGAGGGGGGGTTGTCTGGGAACCACATTTGTTCCATCCCGTTTTTAGCTAACATTTGATTCAGCTCAGTTGCAAACGTGCCAGAACGAGTGAGATTCCTGACGTGCGCATGAAGGATGCACGTCATAATCTTCATCGAGTTCTCGTTTTGTAGTTTAAGATAAGTATTCTTATTGTCTACTTCGAGAGGGCCACCTTTGACGCTTGGGCGTATGACGTATTCGCTCTACGTGTTTATTCATTTTTCTTCGCTTCTTGTTTGTTTTTATTATTTTTTTTAACAGGACATGACATGGCCATTGTTTTGTGTCCTGGCCGCAGTTAACGCACTTCTCAAGGTTACTAGTGCACGACCTCTAATTGTGCCCTTTATCGCTACATTTGGAGCATGTTTCTTGGAGCTCTTTACAGTGTTTAGTGGCGTGTACTTCCATTTTGTAACATCTGAAACAGAACTGAACTGGAGTATATTCTCCCTTCTCTATCTGTTCCATACTAATTTTGGCATTGAACATTAATAGGCCTTGTTCCTTTGCCTTTTGGGCCATAGTTGTTTCGTCGAAGACCACCTTGAAGACATGGGTGTAGACGCTGCCATCCCTTCTATTTTTGAACTTTATCACTTCGGCTACCTCGGCCCAGTTTTGTCGAAGCTGGATCTCTTCCATGATTTCATCTTTGGAGTGTTGTCCAATCCACGGATCGATTCGCCGGCACACCACGCTCCTTTGGGCCAGAATCTGTGGTGGTACTGATGGCTGCAGCCCAATTCCACTAAGGACCTCTACTGCTTTCTCATTGGTGATGTCTTCGATGTCTCTTTCTTTTTCGTAGATTGCGATATACCCCGAGGTTATGTCCAGCAGTCTCACCATAACAATGCCCAACTTGCCATATACACCTTGGAATACGCTCTCTCTGCTGGGCTTGGGCTGTCCGTCTACTGCCCGCAGAGGTATTCCGGTGGTATGGTCTTGGGCTATCTCTTCGAGAGAGTGGACCCTCTGGACTGGGTTGATTTGTTCTCACAAGTCTCTTATTAGTGGTTATTTGATTCTAGTATAATTTTGTGCTCCCTTGCTTCTTACGATTATTTTTCCTTCTTTATTTGTTTGTGAGGGACTCCCTCTACTTCGTCACACAGCTCCCATGAACGTGAACTGCCAAATGAGGGGATGAATGATGATGGGTGAACCCGGGGAGGTCCCTCAGACGGGTGAAGTGTGGCGGACTTAATGATGGCTGGTGATAGAGTCAACTACTACCACCCGGGAGTGCCACCTCGTCTGGGGTTTGGTTATCGATACTGTTTCCAACTTACACAGGGACGTTTGCATGTCCCCCTGTGTGCCTGGCCGGGACCTACCCTAAGAGATTAGAGCGAACTCTTCCTCAAAGCTTTCAGCATCGCCTCATAACCGGGTGGTCTCTTCTGTAGAGTTCCACAGTGGGCTACGACTCAAACCTGCTTTCCTTTACGTCTCTAATTATGTCTATCAAAGTGGACCGACATAGTTGGAGCGAGACTAGATAAATGGCAGTTCAGTTCATTTCAGCTTCGAAACTCTGTCAAGGGTGGGGTGGGGGGGAGGGGTAGTTCGACATTAAGTCGCATAGGAGGGGCTTAAAAAAGTCTTACGGAGAGTCCCCGTGGGGATAGCGAAGTGTATCTTGACTTTTGATGCAGCCTACCTAATCCTTTTCCTCCTTTATCGGGTTAGAGATGTAGTTTTAGCGTAGTTTTCTCAATGAATCCTTCAGCCTTCTTGAAAAGATGATAAGATAAGATAAATAAAGTTAGAATGTGTAGAGAGGGTGAGATAGGATAGATAGAAATTAAAGAGTGGTGTGTGTGTTAATGTGTGTAGGATGATATGTGAAGATTATAGAGATTTGTGCCAGGTTGCATGGCTCAAGTTTCCCTTTTTCTTTTATTTTTATTATATTTTAGTGATACATTATTACTTTAAGCATTGGAGCCTTTGTTTTCTTTTGCTCAATAGGGCGTTTGTATCCTTTATTAATTTTTTATTTATTTTTTATTATTATTATTATTAATACTATTATATAAATATATTTTTGTATATATATATATATATATATATATATTTGTCAGTAATTACTTTGAGTTCCTCATCGGGATTCTCATTTGGGTTGTATTGTTGGTAGTTGCATTCGGTTGTCCTATCAGATGTTGCATTCCTTGTAGTTACCTGTATGTAATATAGTTCATTCCCTATAGATTAGATTGACGTTTATTGACGTTTTTCTCAGGCTACCGTCGAAGCGTTGTTTATATTGCGTACAATGGATTTGGTCTTCTTGTACGATGGTTTGGTTATTATATTCTGTGGAATTGTATTTTTAATCTTTTCCCACAGCTTTCTAGCTATTTTTTGTATGACTGTGTTTATGGGTTCTATAGTATGTAGATCTGCAGTGGAGTTCTTCTGCTGGTATGTAATCTAGTCTTCTTGTGTTTGTTATGAATCTAATGGCTTGATTTTGGACTCTTTGGATCTTCTTGATTTGGGAGTTACTTAGTGTATTCAATGGTACTATTGGGTATAGGAACTTAGGTTGTACTAGGGCCAGGTATAGTTTTCTTTTATTTTTTGGTTGAAAGTTGTCTGAATTTGTATAGTGCTGATAAGGTTGATTTTGCTTCTATGACTTTTTGTGCTAGGTGACTTGTATAGCCTGTTGATGTTAATTTTAGTCCGAGGACACGTCCTTCTGTTGAGAAAGGATATGCCTCCCCATCTACGTGTATAGTAGCTTTTTTCCTTCTGTGCATGGGTATTAGTTTGAACTTATCCTTGTTAGTTTTTATTCTATTCCTTTTCTCGTAATCATTCAGGTTTTTAATTTCTATTCCTGTTCTTAGGGGGATGTCCTTGGGGTTTTTCCTACCACTGCTCACTATCTGAGTGATATCGTCCGCTAATTGTATGTACAATGAACTTTCATCAGGTGGATGTGGAAGGTCCCTGGTATACACTGTGCACAGCGTTGGTAAGAGGCAGCCTCCCTGTGGGACACCCGTTTGCAGATTGATTGCATCGCCCGTTTTGCCTTTAATCTGCAATATCGCTTTCCTCTCATCTAGATAGCTGCAGAGTATTTTGCAGAGGTTTATTTCCAGGTTAAGGTCGCAGATTTTGTCTTTTAGGCCGGGCAACCACACTTTGTCAAAGGCTTTGGCAACATCACGAAGTACAATATCAACTCTGTTGCCCCGCGCTGTTTCGGTAGCAATTTTTTCGGTAGTGATTGCTAGCGCGGTGTCCGTCCCTCGCTTGCTCCGGAACCCGTGCTGTTGTGGGTTGTATAGGTTGTTTATGTTAAGATGGTTGATAAACCTTTCGTTAAGGAGGTTTTCTAGGACTTTGCCTAGAAATTCTAGGAGCGAGATAGGACGGAAGCTTCCGACTTGATGTTTCGGTTTGCCCGGCTTCGGCAGGAAGATCATCTTTGCCGTTTTAAATGCTTGGGAGAAGTATGCCATATTTAGGCAGGCATTGAAGATCTTCACTACCGATTTGTGCACATTATCTGGGGCATTAATTAGGTAAGCTTTGGATATCCCACTTTGTCCTGGAGCCTTTTGTTTAAATAATTTTAATTCTGTCAGGTATTCATTCATTGAAAATGGCTTTCTTTCCTGCAAGGGATTGTCTCTGTTCGTCGACGTTTCTAAACGGTATAATAAGTTCACGTTGTGTTGCCAGGCTACGTATGATTCTTCCTCGTAGTTTAGGTCGAAATCTTGATTTTCTTCCGGTGAAATAGAAAAAATTTTCATCCAGTGTGTTCCGAAATGTTGTTGTAGTTCCTCATTTTGCTCTATTTCCTGGTTCTGAATTTTCAGGCTTATTTCTTCCTTTGGCTGTGATCCGCGTAATTTCCTGAATTGTCTCCAGAATTTCCTTGGATCCTTTACTATCTCCATTTTTCCTATTATACTATCCCAGAGCCTGCCTGAATTTTCCTTGATAAGGGTGTCTTGCCTCCTTCTAATTATGATACCTCTTCTGCACTTTTCCATCGTATTCCCGATACCCTGATTTCATTTATTACATTTTGAAATGCATCCATTTCATCTTGGATCTCTTTGGTCCATCTAGGCGCCGGGTATGGTTCTGTATTCTATTGTTGGAGTGCGTAACCTGTCCGCCTCTCTGATTTTACTGGTAATTAACTCTAGTTGGGCATCTATTTCTTCTTTAATTTGGTTGTTAAGGGATCCGGTTTCTATTGTGTTTAAGTATTGTTTGTATCCATCCCAGTTTGTTTTGCTGGTTGCTTTTCTTCGTGATATTTTTATTTGGATGGGCGAAGTTGAGATGGTGGTAATTATGCTTAAATGATCGGAGGGAGTTGCGGAGCCTGGCTGTGTGTGGTGATTTAAATTGAAGTTTTGATTAGTTAAAATAATATCTGGGGTATTCGAGCTTGGGCTGTGAGATACGTAGGGAAGTCAGGTCCTTCTCTGTTTAGTAGGCCTCTTTGCATCAGGAGGGGTAGGTTTCTTTCCGTTCCATTTGTATGGGTTGTGTACCCTGCTTCCCTGCACCTTGCATTAAGGTCTCTGGCTAGAAAGATTAAGGCTTGTCTGCGGAATAGTTTAATGAAATTGGACATCTGTAGGTACAAGCGTCTAGGCAGTTGGTAGGCCCCGGCTATGACCAGGTCACCTGTAGTCATTTTTATTTTCACAGCTAAAAATGATTCCTCTAGCTCTTTTATTTCTGTTAAGTGAATACCTTTTTTAATGCCTAGTGCAACTCCGTCATATCTTGACTGTGAGTGGTTGGTTGTTAAGAATTTATAGTTGGGGATTTTTATTGTTTCTGTATCTGTGGATATGCCATGTTCTGTTAGGATTATTAGGTCTGGATCTTCCTTTCTTACTAGGTTGGGGGTAAATTAAGCGTTTTTCCTTCCAGCCGTTAACATTCAAGGTGAATATTTTAAGCTTACGTTGATACGTGTCCATTGCTGTTTATATTTGCTTGTGTTCTGTACCTGACTTTGTTTTTTTCTGGTCGGCTTGGAGATCGAGTGAGTCCATTTCATTTCTTTTTAAATTCACCGCATGAGATGTTGCTGCATGATTCTGGAGCGATGAATAACATGCCCTGTTTCAGTGCGTTGTGAACTTCCCTTTCTTCTGCGTCTGCTTCATATTCCCATCTAAATTTTCCCTTGACTAGTCCGTCGACTATTTCCTTCTGCCGTTATTGCTTAGGAATGGGGTAAGCATGCGATGCGTAAATTTTGATGTTGAAGTGTTGGGTGGTCATTTTTGCTTTTTGTTTTTCTGAGGTTACTTTTGTGTTTTCTTCCTTTGATTTTGTATCCATTTCACTTTTGTCTTCATCTTCTTGTATTTGTCTAGTAGTTTCCTTTGGAGTCATGTTCATTCTGTATAACTCATTCGAGGGTGGGTTTTCCGGGAACCACTTTTTTAGTCCGTTGTTCTCAAGCATGGTGTTATGTTCAGTTCCATAAGAACCTGGGCTCACCATGTTGACAAAGTGTGCATGCATTATGCACAGTATTAAGTCGGGCCTCATGGTGCCCTTGATATTGACCGTTGTGTTATGTGCGGTGGGTGCAGATATGCTTCCGTTAGCTGTTGCTGCAGCGTAGGTAGTATTTTTTCTCCTTTCTTTCTCTGTGGTGATTTCGGCTTTCTTCTTCTGAATAACTTCCTTCTTGACTGGGCAGGACATGGCCAGAGTTTTATGTCCATTATCGCAGTTCAAACATTTTTTCTCTGTGCTTCTGCACTCATCCCACCTGTGTTCCTGAGCAAGCTTTACCTTTGAAGGTACACTCGTTGGTTGGGTGCTTGTCTGGCGCGTAGCATGTGAAGCACACTTGCACTGAAACGAATGTTTCCCTTTCTATCTGGTCAGGGGAGATTTTCGTGTAAAATGCTAGCAGTCCTTGCTCAGTGACTTTCTTTGCGATCTCTGTCGATCGGAAGATCACTTTAAAGACGTGGCTGCGATCCTCTCCATTCTGATCCTTGAATTTTATTACATCTTCGACCTTTGCCCATTCTTGCTGTTTCTAGGTCTTCTTTTATCTCTTGGGCTGTATGTTTGCCTACCCATGGGTCAAGACGCCGGCATTCTACTGACTTCTTTGTTTGGACATCAGGTGGCTTCCGGGGGGCTAGTACTATTTTGCCGAGTTTCTTGGCAGCGCCCTCACCCAAAAGGGGATCGAGGTCTTTCTCCGTGTCGCTAAGCGCCACGTAGCCATTGTACTGGTCTTCAAGCCGTATATAAGCATATATGCATTTCAGCGTCTGTTGTCGGGAGGGTTTCTCCCAGCCGGAGAGGATGTGAAGGGAAACCTTCTTCGCTCCTTCTTGGTCGTCTATTGCGGTTGGGTTACTGTTTCTTTCAAGTGATACCTGGGTGTTTGTCGCTGTATTTTCCTTGCTGTAGGGTCCAATTCTTCTTTTTTTTGGAAGGGGTTTTAAGTGCTGCCCCCTCCTCGTTGTCAGCAAATTTCCATGAACATGAACTGCCGGATGGGATGGATGATTGATGGTGGGCAAACCCGGAGAGGCCCCTCACACGGGTGAAAAGTGGCGGACTTAATGATGAGTGGTGATAGAGTCAACTACCACCGCCCTGGGGTGCCGCCTCGTCTGGGGTTTGGTTATCGATGCTGCTCCTAACTTACACAGGGACGGTTGCATGTCCCCCGTTGGGCCAGGCCAGAAACTACCCTTAGAGATTAGAGCGAACTCTTCCCCAAAGCTTTCAGCATCGCCTCGTAACCGGGTGGTCTATTCCGTAGAGTTCCACAGTGGGCTAATCCTCAAACCTGCTTTCCTTTACGTCTCCAATTATGTCTATCAAAGTAGACCGACATAGTTGGAGCGAGACTAGATGAATGGTAGTTCAGTTCATTTCCGCTCCCTTGCCCCGATAAAGGAGCCGCGGGGGAGATTAGGCGGGCATGGGTCGGCTATGTGTGGCTCCGTAAATTATCTTCGTTTTCTGGAGTCTCCGTGGGGAAAAAGTGCGGCAAGTTCTCGTTTTTGGCCTTTTCTTTCCCGCCTTTGCCGGTGATAAGCTTCTTCTGAGAGCTTGAGAAGGGGTCCGTTTCGTCTGAACTCTACGGCGTGTGTCTACTCTGTACTCTACTCTGTACTCCCCTGAAAATAAAACGGTGAGTGGAATTTTTAAGACAACTTTATTGTTCGATTCCAGCTCGTAGCCTGGGTGTTGAGGGCCAGCTTTTCTTCGTTTATTAAGATAGCTTCTAAGATGTTCAACCTACCACAACCGCTGAATTTAACAAGAAAACATCCGGATAAACTAGATCCCCACCACCTAGCCCCTCCACACCAAAGAAACATGACAAAAGGAACAACTAAACGATAGACAACATGGGCAGACTAACAAAAGACTAAACGATTCTACAGATGAACGCAGACGGACGGGACACAAAACAAAGGCCTTACGGCAACAAAATTAGACAGTGCGACCCTAACATTGTTTTAACGGAGTTGACAGTGCAAAATAGGATGAAGATCTTCATATACAACGTCATTGCGAAGAATCACAGCTTGGAGTGTCACGATGGCGTTGCCATCGCAGTAAAAAATGGGATACAATTCAAAGAACTCCCTTCTATGGAAGAATCCTATCTGGCCATCGAGGTTCAAACCACTTTGGGACCCCTAGTGGTGTTTATAGGGTACCAACCCCCTAGAAGAGCTTACATGCCGTTGCATAATTTCCTTCAACTTTGTGCACACGGAAGAACAGTCTTGTTTGGTGAAGACATCAACGCCAGATGTAAGGAATTAGGATACACCAGTCATCATAACAAGAATGGAAAGAAACTGAAAACCATTTTGGACAGGAACATCGTACTCCGCGCTGGGACCAACTTCATCACGTACATTACCGATCAGTATGCAACCAAACCCAATATCATCATAACCAGCCGAGATTTTCCCTATGACTATTACATATAACCTGGACCATTAATACCAAGTGAACACATCGCCACATTAATTAAAATATCCTCCAGCCTTATTTAGATCCCCGTTAAGAAGAGGAAATGCTGCTCCGAACAAACTGATAGGAGTACAGAACTCTTCTTAATGAATGCTCTCCCAAAACACTTGAAGAGGTCACACTGAAAGAAATCTACCAGGAGCTGGTAACTTTAACGGAGAAAATGGTGGAAGCGGACCGAGCAACAGTACCCAGGACAACATTCAAGACGCTTCGAGCACAAAGATGAACCCAAGAATTACATGACCTAACAGACGAATATAAAAGACTATACGAAGAAATTAGACTGACGTGTACAGACAGAGTCAAAAGCCAACGACTAAGAACGCTAAGAACAGATATGAAAACACATATAACAGAGCAACGGCAACACTATGGAATGGCCGTATAAGCAAGCTAGACGAAGAAATGGATCCTAGAACATTTTGGTATACCGTAGCAAGGTTAAAATGAAACCAACCAGACAGAGACGTTCACCTAAAAACGGACGACGGGACAAAGTTGGACGATACAACCGAAACTGAAGAAGCGTCCAGAGACTTCTGGAGTAACATATTTGCTATCACCCCAGAAGAAAACGAACGCTTTGACCATGACTTTGAAGATTACATCCACGACGATAAGACAAGAAATAAAAAAGACTTACCCCTTGAATAATACATCTCCCGACAGAGAAATGACGGAGTACGGAAGAAAAATGAGCAGAGAAGAAATCACTAAGACGCTAAGCACCTTTAGACCTAAAGCGCCAGGTAAAATGGAGTTAACCAAAATTAACTTCACAAACACCCCTCGCAACATCATGGGGGGGGGGGGGCTCGTTAACGTAATGAATGCGTGCCTAAACGTTGACTACTTTACGGACTAATGAAAGATCGCCAAAATGATCATTCCCAAACCCGGTAAGCCGCCCAACACACCAGCTAACTTCAGGCCCATTTCCCTCCTCTAAGTGACAGGCAAGCTCTTCGAAAAAGTGTTTGCTAACAGAGTCCACGAATTCATGGAGGATAACAACCTCCACCACAATCAACATCAACATGGATTCAGAAGAGGGAGAGAGACTGACACTGCACTGGCTACCATCACCGAAAAGCTGGCAAAGATTGCTAGCCAAAAAGGGTACGCTGACCTGGTGCTCATAGACGTCAAGAAAGCATTCGACAAGGTATGGAGGACTGGACTACAGTACAAGATACTAAGACTAGGATTGAACCCAAGACTAGAAAAATACTTTGTGACTACATAACAGACATGAAAGCATACATACAGATTAAAGACTACCAAGGACTAGACTTCGAGCTATCTGCAGGCGTACCGCAAGGAGGGGGCCTAAGCCCCCTCCTGTTCAACACCTACACCCTTGACCTCCCCAATCCGGTCAGGGAAGTCTCGTTGTACGTCCAATTCGCAGACGACATATCCCAGATTATTACTGCCCCATTCATAAACCCCGACCACCTAGCACAATTAACAGCAAATGAGATCGACCATGTCAACAAACATGAAAGAATGTGGAAAATCGCCACCAACACCCAGAAATTCAGGGTGATACCACTCTTCCGTAGGAAACTGGGCTGCATCCTAACAGATGACGGGCGCATTCCCTACAACATAGAGGGAACTGTGCTTGGGCTAAAGATAGTTAAGAGTAGGTACGGTTCCCACGTTGCTCAAACAACAGCACGAGCGAAGGCTGAGCTTAAAATAACTTTACAGGTTCAAAAACCTGAGCACGGCTAGCAAGAAAAAGATTTATAATGTACTTATTAGATCCAAGCTGCTGTACCCACCTGTACCTATTAAGACAAGATCCAAAACACAAATAAGACATCTATATAATGACACAAAATAAGGCAGTATTTCTAATTACAAACGCTAGAAGAAGAGAAAGAAGGAGGCAGAGGTACCTACACGAAGAAATTCAGATGTCTCCAATTAACATAGAACTTCAAGCAAGGGCCCAACAAATCTAGGAAAAAGTCATGGAAGAAATGACGGGCGAAATAAGGCAAAGACATATTAACATACCATTGGAGTACAGGTACAGAAGGACGAAAAGCTTCACTAATAGTAAAGACTAGACTGAAAGACAAGTAGAACCCATCTACACTTAAGACCACGGCAATAAGACAACAAAGAGAAAACCCCCGCACAAAAATACAAATAATAAAAAGAACACGGAAAGTACAAACATACAGACTACGAGAGAAACGCATAAAAACACCTAAAAAAGATTGAATGCCTAAAAAACTACCACAAAACCACACGTAAAAAAACAAAAGCAAATACAAAACATATACCACTACACAAAAAACCTGAACAATAGATACAGACTTCACAATGATTGAAAGAAGAACACCAAGAGAAACACCAATCTATGAGAGAACAACTCCTGAGATACCCTTTCACCAGGGATCTTGAAAATAAAAGATACTGAGAAGAACACAAAACTAAAACAACAAAAATCCTGTGATACCCTATCACCAGGGATCTTTTAACTCCATCTATTTTTTCTATACTTCTACCTTTTCTCTCTCCCTCTCTCCATCTCTAACTTGATCATGTCCAATGTCCAGCCTAGCTTTATTTCCCTGTTTTCTTTTAATTGTGGTGTTTTCAACTAGAATATCTCTAGCTAGGTTGATGTTATGCGCGCTTTCCATATGATTTTTTGACCCTCCGCTTTGCAGATGCATGGCTAAACGCCTCGAAAGGGTGGTGGTTGTCATACCAATATAGTTTGAGTTATTTTAGCTTGCAGTCTTTATTGGGGGAGATATAATCGTAAACTATGCTGGTTGACTTTAGATTCGAGGAGTTTTGGCAGCTGTTGTTTCTCATAAGGAGATTGTTAACTTTTGTCGTTTTATAGTATAAAATAAGTTGAATTTTGTCCATTTGATTCTTAACCTTGATGTTGTAGTTAACAATCTCCTTGATGTTTTTTTCGTCTATTTTATATGCCGTAGACATCTGATTTCTGTAATAAAATTTGATGTTATTTACTGCTTCCTGATTCCCTTTCGTTTTATCTGTATCTTTGAATTGCATACTTAAAAATGATTGGAGTTGTTTTTCAATCGTGCTGTTCTGGAAACCTTTGTTCACGAGTGTTTATTTTACGCGGGAGATCTCTTGATGGAAAAATTTCCACATAGAGCAGCATTTGTATGCTCGGCAGATGTATGAGCCGATTACACTTTTGATATATATATATATATATATATATATATATATATATATATATATATATATATATATATATATATATATATATATATACTAGCAGAAATAGCCCTCGTACCCAGGTAAAATGTGCGTTCAAAAATAAAGTAAGACGGATTTGATCCTTTTTTTTTATTCTTGACAAACATTATTCTCATTTAGCAACGCTACAGAGCTTCTTGCTACACATAATATTCTTACTTTTTCCTTGTGGATCATATACAAACAGATTACTTTTGCTTCCAACTATAGAGCAATCAACATAGAGTTGACATTAAAAAAAAAACAGGGTTCCTCTAATTGCAACTATGCCACTAATAGAGTCTCACCTTACGATTTTTTTTTTTTAATTCACAATGTAAAACTTACACGGATTGGAAAATGTAGTCTACTGAATGCAAATGGTAATTCTAACCCTGATGGATTTAGGGCTATTCTGTGAAAGAAAACAGCTCTCCTTTTCCACTTCCAGTAAGAATGGTTGCATCTATGACAGGTGGCATCAAATTCTATCATCCATCAGCCGAGTGCCATTACAAAGATTTGTTGGATCTAAATTACGCAACAGGATCATTTAGAGTTCCTACCTTCAGTTTAAGAACTCTGTAGAATAGTCGACTATAATTTGAGCATGATCCGAAATTTTATCAACTGACGTAAATTTTTACTTCCTAAGAGAAAAACCACTAGATTTTTATTGATTCTGCAGACAGTGTTGTTATTCGGAGCCAATATAGCTCTTTAACACAGCGAGTTGTAGTTTTTGTAGTCGTGCTGAAGATTGGTTAATAATATCTTTGCCTTGAGATTACCAATAGTACTTAATAACTATGCAGACAGGATATATTTCTATTCCACCATCAACATCAAGAGGTACTTTGCCATTTCCCATTGTCAGAATATTTTGGGCAAATTGTGCTGACAATTCATCACCAAAGAGCTCTGCTCTCGTATTTGTGTTTAGAGAAAGTGCTCTAATTATCCTACACAAAGAAGATGATTTTAGGCAAGCCTGAACCTCATCTACCCTGGTGCCTTTAGGAATCACAGGAAGTGTCTGCCTGAAATCACCTTACAGCAAAATAGTGATATCCTTCGTAGGAGTATTATAATCAATAATGTCTCGTATTGTCCTGCCTAGAGCTTCTAAGGTTATAAGCTATGTTAGGTTCCCCCATCCGACATACGTTGCCCCACCTTAAGTGGCGAGAGGTATCGAGATACAATGAAAATAAACTAAATAACTTAAAGACAGTATCTTCATTTTCAGGGTTAAAATTTTAAAAATATTTTTGAAGATGACAAAAACAGAAGAAAGAAGTATAAGAAAGACCAGGTAATGGCTTCGCCACTCCCACCACTACGAGAGGAGCTTGCGCTTCACTACTAAGATTAAAATTTAAATCTAAAAAAGCAGCCATGGCTAAATTTATATAAATTTTCTGAACTTCGCCAATTGTAATTCTTTGGGTTTTAAAAAAAAATTCACAAAATTTCGATACTTATATTTATTCCTGAACTTCTCCATTTTGTTTCTTGATATTATTAAAGAATTATTAGAAATAACTTTGATAAAAAAACATAAGTCATAACCAAACTAAGATGAAATTATTATTCAAATACTCAAAAAAATTCCCTTTTTAAATTATAGAGTTAGTGATGATGAAAAGTTTCGAATTTCAGACGTAATATGTTTAGTTTTATTTTTGGTCTAAAATAGAGTATAGGTGACGAAGGTAAGGAACGAGAAAATCGGCTGAAAAAAAAATTGGTAAAGGAAATAAATAAAATTGCTGAAAGAAAGAAATTTCCCGAAAAATAGAAATTTCCCGAAAGAAAGAAATTTGGTAGCAGATAGAAATTTTCCGATAGAAAAAAATCCTAAATGAATTTGCTCAGAAATAGAATTGCTAAAGGAAATGAAATTGCTGAAAGAAATTTAGTAAAATGAATTATTTGAAAGAAATTAAGTTGCGGGCAGAGTGTGATTTGCTTAAAGAAAGAAATTTAGTGAAAGAAAGAAAATTGGTGAAAGAAAGACATTTGGGCAAATAAAGAAATTTGCCGAAAGAAATAACTTGGCTGATATGATTATTGGTCTGTCAAAGCACCCTATACATGAACCTTTTCCTACCCCGAGGATTGGCACTTGGTTCCTTCTGGTTTACCAGTGATTGTCATTCTTACTTTTATGTGTATTTCATTATCCGGTCGGGAGATCTCGTCCCCGATGCAGGAGACAGGTGGCGCAACTTACTTTCTGAGGTTTTCTCTCAACAAATGCAAATTTAACCTACAGGCAATAGAAAAACGATGGTTTTGCAGCACTTTCAATTTTTAATTGAGTTACTTCATAAGTCCGATCTGGTTTGGTCCCAAGGGAACCAAAATCCCGGAGACAAAAAAAGAATTCTTTTTCTCTCAGGGTGGAAGGAGGTGGTGTTATGATGGCGGGAAGGTCGTTCTTGATTTCGGCGAAGGACCAGGACAAGGAGCCTCCGTTCGGCATCGGGGCCCTGTCGGAGGAGGAAGCGAAGGAAGTGGGGAAATATAAAACCCTTTCACTCCCCAAAAGAATAGTAAGATCACAAAAGAGGATGGATCCTAGAATACCTTGACCCCGCTCATTGAAAGGCTGTGGGGTCTCTTCAAGTCCGCCGGCATCAAATGATTCTTAGTCGTTCGCGCGACTCTTGAAACAAGAGTGCCTGAAGGTCACATGTCACGTCAACGAAAAGGCCTAACTGCGATACTCGCTCTAAAATAGTGTCTCCCGATTCTGGGACGAGACCCTTTCGGTTGATGCAGCTAAACTTAGCGCAGAGTGAAAAACTATGTGGTCTGCAGACACTCAATGGCAAACCTGTGCGAATCACACAACACTGTAAACTTTGTGAAGGAGTTATTGTATGACAGGAAACTAGTTCATATTTCCATGAGGATATTACCAAAGATCAAGCCTACCGAGGGACGGGGAGTAAGGTTGAGCGAGTGTCGAGGAAGGAAAGACAACCAATGCAGCTTAAGGACCAGGGGAAAGGAGTGTATGAGAGAAACGGGGTAGGATAGCAGTAGTACGTGATCCAGCAAGAAGTTAATTATAGTAATCGGGGGAGGAGGTAACGAAAGCATCAACGGCAATCTCGAGACACATAGAGTAAACATAGAGAAGATTTTCATACATTTGCAACATGGGCTTTAAGAGATAAGTGTAAGATACATACGAAATAGGAACGGACCAAGAATCGAGTATTGCAGAAGACCCATAACACACCTCTACCGCTCGATGTGAATAGACGGAGTATGAGCGAAACCAGTAAAGTGCAATTCCTGGAACACCCAAGAATAAGAATAGTATTACTAGTGGTCGAGACTGCAAATCTTTATTAGTGTTTGTAGAAATTGCCAATCCTAACTAATGATCGTTAATAGTGCCCATATTTACTATCGGTCGTTGAGAATGCCACTCTTTATTAGTGGTCGCTGAGAATGCCAATCATTACTAGTGATCGTAGAAATTCCAAATTCTTACTAGTGATCGTAGAAATTCCAAATTCTTACTAGTGATCGTAGAAATTCTAAATTCTTACTAGTGGTGGTTGAGAGAAGCCTATCTTTACTAGCCTTTGTTGTGAGTGTGAATCATTATTAGCTGACGTTGCAAGTGGCTGTCTTTACAAGATGCTAGCAAGTCTTTAACGGAGAAGGAAGTTGAGCCGCTTTCATTCCGCCGCGATTGCCTCGTTAATTCTCTTACAAGACTTAATTAACCTCGCCCCGGGACGGAGACCTGAAGTGTGCATATTCCCGGTCTAAAGCGCTCCTGATCTTACACGTAGGCTATATATCTTCCACACATTTTTTCTTATCCCCTCTTCATCACTTATTCGATATACTTCTTTTAAAAACTTTGGAGCTGCGATGCCCTCATTATTTTTATCTTTTAATTAAATATAGCTTAAATCGAGACTTAGTCTTCAAGAAAAATAAATATATTTATTATATTTTTATGAGGCTTCCAAGAAAGTGTTTAGTTATGAAAGTGTGTAGAATGTTCCAAGCCCGTGTAGGCAAAAAGAGGATACTACTTGGCGCATTTATCCTGACTCCCCCCCACCCCTCTCCTCCCGTTCTCTAACGGAGAAGGATCATTTAACCGTGTCATGGTTAATGTATTGGTTGTAAAAACAAGAAGTTCGAAACAACTTGAAAGAAAATACAGAGTGAAACAAAAGTCTCCGCACAAACATTATGGCTTTATTAAGCACAATTTTAAGTACAATGTAATATTGTACTCAATAAACAAGGTGTGAAAACATCTTCATCTGAATGGTTCGACACAGCTTAGTTGCCTTATCAGGAGGACTCAACGCTCAATCCACTAAACATGAAAGCCCAAACATGACTAAAGAATAAATGAGAGATATGAAAATGAATGATGAAAAAGGTGTTTAGGGGAATGTACCCATTCATACCCCATTAAAAAAAATCTCTGTCTCTTATTCTTTTTTCCATATCTGTTCTTATCGCTACCCCAGTATTTTTATTTTTAAACTACCTTTTAAAATATATCTTTAACTGGTTAAATGACAGTGAATATTAATAAGGAACAAGTACCTAGCAAGGACTTCGATGGTCTTAGCTTTATATGCTTTAATAAATACTTTTTTTCATGTTTTCATTGAAAGGGCAGTGTAGTTATGATAACGAGAGAAAAAAAACTATTCAATTCCGTTCTAGAGACATAAGAATCGATTCCAACTTCATATTACACATGAATTGGAGCTTCAAGCGGTTGAATGGCAGTTAATATAAACTAGGGCACCGCGAGGGACAAGTACCTATGTTTAAAAGAATGAGCGAACGTGTCCTCGCGTGTATATGTTAACATGTTAGGGTAACTTTATCTGCCTAAGCACATGTCTGCATAACTTCACGGAATGGAAGCGCCCACATTGAACCGAAAGCCACAAAGTCTAGCCCCAAATTCGCACCCACATTCCGGGAGATTTTGCATAATTTGCTTCGTAAACGCCAAAGGAAATGGGCTTCATCGAATGCCATAGAATATGAAATTCTCCCGTTTCAGTGTCCGGTAACAAGATTCCAGGCTGGTCATGTTCTTTTTGTTGCAGAAGTGATCCTCTGAAGATTTAATTATTCATTCTCTTTTCATATTTTCCATCATATATACTAACCACTCCTGATTTCCTTGCAAGGTTTTTGATTATCATAATTAAAATTTTATGGATTATCCGAAGAATCCCTATTCATTTAGCCCTCACCTTTGATTATGATGCACCGAATCCGGAAAATAATGCATTAAAATAGCTAACTAAATCTGCATTAATGGTATCTATATATGTTTTTAACAAATTAACTACACAGCTTTTCAAAAGGTTGAATGAAGGTTCGTGAGTTTGTGCAGTTTGAATTTCTTCCATGGCTGAACCAGACTTTTTTATCCAATAACTGATGCACCTAAACCTTCCCTTTTACCTTCTGTCATCATTCACCAAACACGAAACCTTTTAGGCCGGTGAAATGCCTGCATCTTTTCACACTTTGTGCAGTAAGAAACACAATGGAAAGTATGCGAGACCATTACTATAAATTGAATAAAATAATTGTTTACTTGTAAATATCTTTTGCTGATGAAAGAGACTACAATAATTTAAATTCATTGTTATATGTAGTTAAACTAAAATGACCAACAAAATATAGTGGATTGTGGCTAAAATGAATAATATAAATGAAAAATTCTAACAATAAATTTGGGGAGGTGTTTTCAGAATGAGAATTGTAATGGAAAGCTTTGCTTAAAAAATAAACATGATTGAATGAAATGAGTTTCCTTCTCGCTAAAGATTGTACATTTTATCAACTGATGGTCACATAAATTCAAATCGTAATGTGTAAGGATATTTAACCAACGCCATTTAAATCACACATTTTAAATGTCCAAATCTATTACAGACGTAAATTAATTTTTCTCAACAATTTCAGACTCGAGATAAGGACCAAATGATATGAAGAACGGCTCTCATGGTCGATGTTTTAATTCATATCCGCAGTATTGATATTCCGAGTGCTAGAGCAGAAGAGATTATCCTGATGATTGAAACCCGGTTTCCTAGAAGATGCCAAAGGAAAGACTCCTGACACAGAGAATGGTCGCTTGGAGGTATTTGTTACGACAGCGGCTGGCGAAGGATTACATTGCACGCATTTTGCTACAAGAATGCATGGAGTGAATTTAAAAGAAAGTGCTGAGCGTGTATGAAGAGCAGAAGTGCTAATATTTAATTAAAACTTCAAAAAAACAAAAACTGATCTCCTTCAGAAAGTTTATAGTACTGCGTGCAGTCCCCTCCCGGGCCCAATATCTGTAGGAGGATCTGCGCTGAAAATCTTCCTATATTTTCACTTCTATGTTCGCCAAATAAGGTCAAGTATCATAAAGAAAAGATTACTTGGGGGTGTTTGAGACCAATACTCAACTAAAAAAAATTTATTTGTTCGGGTAAACATAACTTGCTACCAAAGTTTGTCACCCCCGCCCCCCTCCATAGAATAATATTGCAAATATATAATTTTATATTTCGAGTCATTTTTACAACTGTTATGCACGATTATAAAATGATAGTGTCATCAATATTGAAGACCACGTGTAAGAAAAAACTAAGAGAAAGTATTAAAAATGGAAAAGTTTTATTTTAATAACCGATGCCAAAGGTCCCCGCCCCCTCCTGAGAAAAGTTAGGAAATAATCCTGAATAAATACATAAAAAAAAACACGCCGACGTTACGAATATTCTCAAAGTGGTAAGAAACTCGCTTAGTCAGCATTCAGCGTGAGTTCAATCGAACCAAATTTGAATTAGAATTCAATAAAAGATACATAAAAGTATCCAATACTGATTTCGCTTCACCTTGTTCCTTTGTTCATGTTCTGGTCCTTTCTTAAGGACTGGCTTATTCTCTTGTTCTGCAGGAGTGTGGGGATCCGAGATAATGCATTGCCCCCGACGCAGTCTGCCAATGAATATATAATTTATGGGTGAGATGTCGAAAAACTGGTCACCCATCACCTTTCGTCTCATGGGGTATTCTGACCAGGGCACCTCAACTATTCTTAGGTCACTTCTGTAATGAAAAAATGATGAAGATAGTGAGAGCGTTGTTCCAGCTTTCAAGACAGGGAATATAATAAGACAATGCAAGAAGTGCTTCAACATAAGCTGAGCTCTGTTGCAGATTACGGATTCAGTTAGGAGAATAATGGAATCAATATTTCAATGAATATGAAGAGTCTTGGACTCCCACGAAGATAGATTTGTTTTCTTTTTTAGACACTCGTATCAAGAGGGGGGGGGGGAGGGGTTGATTAACTGACACCGGAATCATGGATAAATAAAGGGATATGATTGATTCACACTTGAGTCGTGGATAATAAAAGGAATTGATTGAATGATACCCGAGTCATAGATTAGATAAAGAAAAGAATTTAATTGACTGACCACTGAGCCGTGGTTAAAGAAATGGATTTAATTGACTTAAGTCATGGCTAAATAAATGAATTTGATTGACTTGAGTCATAGATAAAAAACTAATTTGATTGACATGCACCTGACTCCTGGATAAAGAAAAATGTTTGATCCACTGGCAGAATACATCGTTTCGAAAAGGGTTTTATTAACTGACACCTAAGCCATGGATAAGGAAAGGAATTTCAGTGAGTGACACCTGACTCATGGATAAAGAAAATGACTTGAATGACTGATTTAATTCATCGTTTCAAAAAGGATTTGAGCCAATGGTATTTGAGTCATGGATTTGATTGACTGACACCTGAGCCACGGATAAAAAAAAACAAATTTGATTTACTGAAAACTGTCTCATGAATAATTAAACGAATTTGATTGCCTGATACATGAGTCATGTATAAAGAAAGGAATTTGATTGAGTGACAACTGAGTTATGAATAAGGAAAGAAATTTGATTCACTGAAACCTAATTCATGAATGAAGAAAGGAATTTGATTCACTGACACCAGAGTCATGGATAAAAAAGAGATTTATTGACTGACACCCGAGTCATGGATAAAGAAAAGGATTTGATCGACTGACACAATTCACTGCTTCGAAAACTCTTTGATTCACTGACACCTGAGCCATCAATAAAGAAAGGAATTTGATCGAGTGACACTTGAGTCATCGATAAAGAGAGGGAAACACAGATACTTAGAACTAAATGATAACAGATAAAAAAAAATCCCTGACATAAGTTAAAGAACGCATAGAATGCAAAGTCAACTTCTAAAAAAAAATATTCGATAGGAAGTAAAAACAAACGGAGCATCTTCGGCAGAATTTGAAGAAGTGGTAAAATTAGGAAAAGTGAAGATTTGTGGGTATTCTGAGTGACAAAACGACGAGATTACTCGGCTCACTGAGGACAGGATGGTACGCAACTCTTGAACATCCATTCTGAGTGTTGTGAGCAGATAGGGCCAGACCCTCATGGACAAACTGCCATAATAAGAGATAAATCTAAGCATTAAGAACCCGTTGATGCGGTCTTATGAATGGCACTCATTTATGGCACTCCATTTTGCTCTCCTTCCTCTGTCCTCCTTTCGCCATTGGCCCTTTTTACGTTACGTGGAGAAATGTATTCACTACCCAACAGGGAAGGTTCAGGAAAGTTGCGTGCCCTCATACCCCCTAGCTCCCCAGATAGTCTCCTCCCTAAACGTCTCGGGCTATGCCTATACCCCTAATTTCCCTTCTCTTAACCTGATCACTTTTTCGAACCTTTTTTAAAAATCTTTTAGCTAAGATGCATTCGTTCTGTAGGGAGAGGGGGGGGGGCGTCATTATAGTACTCAAGAATACTGGTGACCTGACTGGTGAGCGTTTTTTATCGTTTTGTTTGCTCCAACGAGAAAACTGGTTGTTTGTCCTATTTCATCCCCTGGAAGAAAAGGTGTGAATGTTCCGCTAACAAGTGGGTCTCGAGTAAGTACATTAGGATCCCTAATGAGTACATTATTATCCCTAGTGAGTACATTAGGATCCCTAATGAGTACATTATTATCCCTAGTGAGCACATTAGGATCCCTAATGAGTACATTATTATCCCTAGTGAGTACATTAGGATCCCTAATGAGTACATTATGATCCCTAGTGAGTGGCTATAAAAGGATCCCTAGTGGGTACATGCGGATCAATAGTGAGTAAATTTAGAGCGCTAGAGAATACTCGCAGATCAATAGTGAGTACATGTGAGTCTCTAATGAGTCCATGTTGGTGCCCAGTCAGAACATGTGGATACCAGGTTAGTAGATGCGGATCCCTAGTGAGTACATTAGGATCACTAAGGAGTGCATGCGGATCCATAGTGAGTACTATGGGTCCTGATTGAAAACCTGTGTATTCCTAGTGAGTCATGGAGATCTTTTGTCAGTACATGTGGTTCCCTACTGAGTACATACAGATCACTAGAGCAAATGTGGGTCCTTAGTGAGTAAATATGGATCCTTAGTGAGCTACATGCTGATCCATAGTGAGTACATGTTGATTCCTAGTTAGTACCTGTGAATCCTAGTGAGTGCATGTGGATGCCTAGTGAGTACATTTGAATCCTAGTGATTACATATAAATGCTAGTGAGTGCATGCAGATCCATAGTGAGTGCATTCGGATCCCTAGTGAGTGCATGTGGATCCCTAGTGAGTACTTGTGATTCCTAATGAGTGTATGCTGATCCCTAGTGAGTACATGTTGGTGTCTAGTCAGTACATATGGATCCTTAGTGGGTTATATGTCGATCCCTAGTTAGTACATGTGGATCTCTAGTGAGTACGTGCGTAAGCATATTGAGTACATGCTGGCCATAGTGAGTACACGTGGGTTTCTAATGAGTATATGTATTTGAGTCCCTAGTGAGTACATGTGGATCCCTAGTGAGTGCACGTGGATCCTTAGTGAGAACCTGTGAATCCAATGAGTTCTTGCAGATCCCTAGTGAGTACATTTCAATCCTAGTGGTTACATGTGAATCCTAATGAGTACATGTGGATTCCTAGTGACTACATTTGAATCCTAGTGATTACATGTGAATGTTAGTGAGTAGATGTGGATCCTTAGTGAGGGCATATGCATCCGTCTGGTTTGCTGATCCGTCTTGTGGGTTGTTTTCTACTCCCTAATAACCTATTGAACAGTGACTCGAGTCCCACCGGAATCGGAGACACATATCGGACCTGTTAACGGGAGCTTCAAACCTCCTTTGTAAACACGAATGTCCCGCTGTCAAACGTGGATGGGATGCAGATCCCTTATTGATTTGTCTGCCGTTGGAGGCGCAGAATCTCTCATTTACTGACGGCCGATCCACCCAAGGAAACCCTGGACCTATTATAAATTGACATGGGCAAGCATATCTATTTTTCTCCAGGGGGAGAGGGAATGCAAGAGGAAAAGGTCATTTTTTTTAAAAGAAAAAGAAAGTGAATATATAAAAAATCATTTTGAGACAACAAATCTCACCCATCAAATGATAACCCTGGTTTGGATCCTACAAAACAACTTAAATGAGTGTAGATTGCTGTTAAAACTCATCACTTTGTTTTATCAATTAAATATTGTTTACAGTCCGTAAGTCCAATAACAAAATATTCTAAGAAGTCCTCGTTCAACGGGAAAAGCGCACAATTATTAGAATATACGACCTAAACACTTGCAAGATAGTTAAGAACAGCCACTAAATTTGCATTATCTTCTTGAATACCGTGAGTAAACTAGTAATATAAAAAAGTTATTTTATATAATAACTTGTAAAAAATTCCCGTAAAGTTAGAGACCTATAAATAAAAGAATAGTACACTGGAAGGCTTATTCGGAGACTGAGTAGGACGAATATTACCACCATTTATTTTTGCTATGAATCCAGTTATATTTTTGTCCTTAGTTATCATATTTGTTCATGGTATATGCATTCAAAGCGCATATTTCTTTGCCCTTGCTACATTTCCTTCAATCCTCTTTTCGTCATCATTATGTCAAAATTCCGTATGCCCTCGTACATGCCGCTAAGCAGCCATACAATCCTCGCATCTACCCTCTCTAGCGGATCTAAGAAGAGATTTCATCAGCTTAACGGAGAAAGTCCCCGACCTAATTTTATGCGAGCCCCAAAGATAGACGTGAAATTGAACTGCAAAGCCAGAAATGGCGATTTCGTTTTGATAAGCTTTGCACCACGATTCTTTCGATGGCTGTTGTTGCTCAGTTTTATGACTCCAACACACCTCCGCATATCACGACATCCTTCTTTTCATTCGTGTGTTCCCTTTCTCGCCAAACCATCGCACAACGTCTGTGAACTGCCCAGTACCTCGTTTATACCCATGATTGAATGTCCCGCCGCGGGAGAGAACTCTTTTATAGTTCCGAGAATCTTGTTCGGATTCGTGGCATAAATGTCTCATCCACGATATCTCGGTGGAGAATTGAGCGTCGAAACACAACTTTGATTCCTCAATGTTCAAATCAAAAAGAGTCGGTGGTCATTCAGTTTAAATGGAACATGCTGTACCTCTGTACCTTTTGTGCTTTCGTACTTCCGCAGCTTCTCTAGGGGCGGGCGTACAAGGATGCACGTATGGGTACTTTCATGCAGACAAGTGGTGTTCATGTAAGCACTCTAGTATCCAGCATACATAGATGAGTCAACCTGTTAGATATACTTTCTCCCTCTCTTTTCATTGGTCCTATTAACTGTTTCCTTTTAAAGGGAGTCTTCCCTCCTATAATTATTTATTACATATTTCTCTAACATCTTTCCCCCACGTCTGTTCCGCCCTGCTTCGTTTCTTTGGTTGAGTGAATGGCATTTCAAACGACTCTCATCTTTCCCTTTGCGCGGTTGAAGCCATTTCCAGACGAATTACTCTTTTTCCGACGAGATTTTGGACCGACCCTTCAATTAGTGCTGTATTCGTCGTCCCGCACTGTGATTTCAAGTTATAACTTAAGAATCTTTTGCGATATTCTTTTCTCAAACACTATTTAGGACAATGGCTTCAGTTACCATTCCAACAGGAAATATTCTTTTCGATTCCCTATTTCTTTTGCATTACCATGATTTTAAGAAGTATTTAAACGCTTGATTCTAAGAACTTATCATTTCTTTGTGTTTCCCATTTCAATTAATGTCTTGTTCTCTCTTTACATTTTTCTTATTATCTTTCCCTCGGCGGTCACTGAGATATGACCACCACAGAAAACCTTTCCTTCAAAACGAAGTTCGTTAAACTTAACCAACAGATTTCAGTTAATGCGTCTAATTAAATTTGGGTTTAAAATTTTAGTGCCTAGTTAAAATTATTAATGTATAATTCAAAAAAATTGAAATTGTATAGAAAGATATTTGACAAATGTTTTTAAATATAGAATACTTACCTTTTTCCAACAATGGTCTACAAGTTTTCTATTACGAATATATTTGCTCCTGGAGTATATAAAATTAACCTTTGACAGGTCGTCTGCTGTCGTATTTTACACTTCTTCTGTTGTAGATATTTCAATAAATATTAATTCTTACCTTTGAAATGCAGGACTCGTTTAAACCATCCATTATAAAAGAGGTTTAAATATATATATATTTCTGGTTCTAGATCGTATACTTAAGATGGTTCCTAACTTGATCCATTTAATAACACTTGCCGAATATTTTCATTATATTCTTCATCTATCTCTCCCATCGTCCTACTATTTTTTCGTGACTCAGCGTCATATCACTGCCTGTTTTACCTATTTACCAACGAAGTAAAGTTAGGCTAAATTTTATGTTAGACTGTATTTATAGTTCTTAATGAAAGAGCGTTACCATATATTTTTGAGTATTTCTTGTATTTAATGTTATTTTCCGTTATTATAAGATTATATCTTGAATACTTGATGTTTTGACTCTCATTATTCCTCTGTTCAAGGCTTTTCTAGCATTTGTCTTTAAACGATACCATCTGTCCCTCTGTAATGTTCATTTAGAGACTGATCAATTGACCCTAGAGTAGAAATACCGAAAAATTGATCCTCAACGGGAGCACGATATAAACACATCCGAAAGAAAATCAATAATCGAAAGGACTGACACTTAGCAAAGCTATCATTCTAGAAGGTTTGCTAAGCCTCTAGAACTAGTGCTTGCAAAAGAGCTGGCTACTTATCAAGAGGAAGGCGTAATGTATTACTTGAGGGCAATTTTTGAGGTTTCAAGTTTAAAAATACAAGAACAAGCATGCACAAAAAGTGCGAAAGGATTCGTGATAAAATATAAAGGGCAAATTGATTTGGTTGTCGAAGTTCGTCAGGAATTGTTTTCCATCATAAATATCCAAGTTTTTACATTGTTCTCTTCTTGCTACATGGTTAAACAACTAATATCTCACCTTCCTATGCCGCAATCATACTTCCGTTAGAGTTTATCTCCTTCATCAAACTGAGACTTAAACATGTCCTAGTCAATGGTAACTAGCTATCATTATTTATATTTTTGATCAACTATGGCCTCGTTTCTACGGCCAAACTGAATACCTCCGTTACTCACCCGTAGGAGCCACTTAATGAAATCGACATTAATGGAGTAGAGTTTTGAATTTCTGAACTCACCTCTTAATGGAATGATAACTGTCTTTGTAATTCCTTGCGAATTTATCTTCTTTCTATCTCCATTCAGCTTCTCCGGCAGACGCCAGGAATGAGCGGTGATTCCACTTCATTGCTCGTGGAGATGTTCGCCATTTGAGGGAGAATTGTTTCATTGTTATCGGCCCCATTCGTAACCGAAGCGTGTTTTCCCAAATTCAAGATCATTTGCCCGTGTCCTCGGTCGTATTGTTAGCACAACGCTCTAATCGAGGAGAATGACTTCGTTCTGTTATTGATTTGAACTTCTCATAACACGCAAAGTCAATTGTCACAGAATTTCGGTTGTCCTTCGCTGACCATCCGAGAAAATCTTTGCCAAGAAGGACCAGGCAGTTACATTTTAGTCACCCAGAGAGTTATGCATTAAGGAAGTCATCGGATCTTCCATTTATTAAAGTCCTTGTTAGTTTTTTTATAATTACGCTATTTATATATTTTTCTTCTATTATTTAGTAAGTGGTTTCGATGCACTTCTCAGTGAGGCCCCCTCAAGTCCTATCTTATCACGGAACACCATCGATCTAATTCCCCGTATAATTGGGTATAATTCCTCTCGAACTATGGGGAACGTTTTTCCTATTGGTATATTTAAATTAATAATGAACTATAAACATTTAAAAAGAGGTTCATTGCAGGGATTTAACCACACAAAAAAATTGTTGCGAACCAAAATTTAACTTGAAGACGAGGTGATATAGATTGCCCACAATTTCCAAACCGCACAATTTTAATTAGTGTACGAAAAGTATCTTTTCTATTATTCCATAAACGAATGTTCAACGAAAGTAAAATAAAGACAAAATCGAAGAGAAAAAGAATAGTGCCATTAATTGCGGACTTCTGAATGCATTCAAATTTGGCAGATCAAATCATTTTATTGCTTCCTACCAAAAATCCTCATAATAAAGTCATTAAAAAGTTAATTAACTTTAAAATTGATCTTATTTTAGCCATTAGTAGTTAGTTATATCATACAAAAGTCATTAAAAAAGTTCGTTAACACTATAATTCATCATTTTGTTAATTTTTTAAGCTAATGAAATAATATATTTGTAAGTAATATACAAAAAAATGTAAAACTTCCATTAAATCTATTTAATATTTACGAATGCGGCCTACAACTAATATAATGCGACCTCCAACACAGGAAACGGTTCCCATTCCTGGATTATTGAATAGAAATGGTACGGGTAAGGGAAAAACGACCTATCAAAAAAGGCATTAGATTCCAAATCATGAATTTATAAAATATATTTTTATTGTGTTAGAATGTGGGACAAGAAGGATACCCATACCCTCTTCAGGTGCGTATCGTAGAAGACGACTAGGCCCAAATATGGGACGCTAGCCTGGAAAACCGTGAACCCGAAAGTTTTCTACTTGCAAGCGCGGAACGCAATGGCGGTAATGGGCGCGGGTGCTGCGGACACAGCCCATTCATGTCGGTTATTCCGCATCAGTGTGAACCGAGAAAGTGTGTGAAGTGTGTGAGGTATATTGGATGAGGGGAAGAGGCAGTAAATATAATTAAAAGAAGGAGATTGCAGATGTTTGGACTCTGTGAGACAAACAAGAAGCTGAATGAAGAGTTTGCGTAGGATGTAGTGAATGTAGGGCGGTCAGATTTGAATCATAGTAGTATGGCTAAAAAGGATGATACAGAGTAGTTGTGAGTGACAAGTCGCATGGTGTAATGGATCGGTATGAATGTGTATGTTTGATATTTTATGAGTGATGTGGAAATTAGCGAGATGAAACTGTGCATGATTGTAGCGTAGCATATGGACTAGGGGATTAGAGAAGTAAAGATGAAAAAAGGTGCTATGGTGACCTGGGACGAGTGTAAGATGTACTTGGGAATGAGTATCGGTTGATGGTTATAATTCCTGACTGGTTGTTTCTACCTTTATTCAGCCTCTTAAGTAGAAGCCAGATTTACTTTTTAAGAAAATTTAACTCCCTTTTTAGCCCATTCTTGGGTCTATTTAGGCGTGGAAGAGCTATTGGGAGATTTAGAAATGGTATAAAAGACGACCCGAGGAGAAGCAGCAAGAAAGATGATTGAAGATCCGGATAGGAACAGTAATTTACAAGGAAGGTCAATGTGGATCTGGTTGTAAAGAGGAATTAACAAGGAATGTAATTGGAGACCTGGATGGAACATGAATTTATAAGTAAGGTGATTGAGGATCAGGATGAGAATAGGAATTTACAAGGATGGTGATTGATGATGCGGATGGGAACAAGAATTTCAAGCAATATGAATGGGGATGTGGATGGGACCATAAACTTGCAAGCTGGTCAAGGATCCGGATGGGAACAGAAATTTTCAAGTAAGCTGATTGAGGATAGAGATGAGAACATAAAATTAACTGAAAGATGACTGAGGATCCAGATGGGAACATGAAGTTACAAAGAAGGTAGGGATCGACAATCCTGATGTGAACAGGAATTTACATGTAACAGGAGTAAAGGCTGTATGAGAACAGGAATTTACAAGGAAAGTGATTAAGGATCGGGATGGGAACAAGAATTTAGAAGGAAGGCGATTGAGGCTCCAGATATGAACATGAATTTATTCTGGAAGTGAGACAGGTGAGAAACCAATCGAGGAAGAGTTGTATAAAACTTCAAAGATAATAATGGTAACGTATTTGTTAGCAACGAATAAGTCAAAAGTGGATGCCCAGAGTACTTTGACGAGTTGCATCATGTGAATATGGAAGAGGAAGCTTATTTGAACATGAGTGGCCTTAAAGATGAAAGTCAGGCGCTGTGTCAGAGTATGGAAGCGATAAGTATGTATAAGTTAGTACTGTGACAGGTCTGGAAAATTAGAAGGCAACTGCAGTAGATGCTATAATCGCTGCAATTCTAAAAATTGGTTTTGATTGGATTTAGGAATGTGTCTGGTTGTGTTGTAAGATTTTTCAAGTGGAACAGTACTGAGAACTTAAGCATGCTCTAATAGTACTGTCTATCTATAAGGCATATGTTGCCAAACACATTGATCAATGCTGGCATATGCTAATGACCTAGTGTCAGTGTCTGAAAGTGAATGAGATTTGGAAATGTAGATTGAAGTGTTTGAGAAGGTATGCCTGAAGAAGATTCTAAATTTAAATGCAAAAAAGAGTAAGGTGGTAGTGTTAGGAGTGAGTATGTAGTAGTGTGTGATATTAGAGTCAGTGGTCTTATCTTTGCAAAAGTAACCACGATGTATCGTGAGTGAAAGTGTTACAGAAGATTGCGACTGTGTTGAATGGTAAGAAAGCATCGGGGAAAATCAGCGCATTACTGAATGTTCATGGTGTGAATGTGGAATGTGTCATGAAGCTACACACATTAAGAGAAAGAACGAAAATAATAAAGAGCGTCCAATGAATAATATGATTGTGTTTTCTCGTTGGAATATTTAAATGTATAACAAATTATAACTTTAAAATGCTTGATTAGCATTAAGTGATAAGGTTGTGTCAAAATAATCTTTCACCGTCCTTGATCAGGGCCGTAGCCCCTCTTATAAGAACCCTCCAAAACTTTCAAATTTAACTTACTTTCACATTGATTCGGCTTTCTCCTTCTTTTAGAAATACGGGGGGGAGGGATTTAACTTAAGCTATTTTATTTTTCCGGCTCTCGCAAGGTGGTTCGCAGGTAACAAAAATATTGTACCTTTTGGGATGTTCGGTACTTAATCCAGATTTTCAAATAAGGCATCTCATATCTTTGGGTATTTGTTCTCCCCTTTTCTGTGAGCAAATCATTCCTATGCCACCAAACAAAATAATATCCTTGCACAAAAACTATGGTATCTTTTACCCTGTTGGTCTATAATACCCTTCCCCGACGCCCTTGTCTTGATGATTTAGGCTATTGCTTTCTACTGGTTTCTATTTCCCCCTTTATTTTCCTAAATTGAATTAGACTTTCTTCTTTCAATAAAATAAAACCATACACCAGCCCAATCACCGATAAAATAGACTTTTATTCAGGCTCTCTGCAATAGCTTTTAGACGGAGAGATAAGAGATCGAGACAAAGCCCGATTTTATCCTTTGGGCCTCATTCCACTGACCCGATTTCGCGATAGAAGCTCGAACTTTGCGCTTCCGAAGTTTTCCGCTATTTCTCCGTTCTGAAGTCTCGTTCATGAGATCATTTCCGCGTACGCTACTGGCAGGGTTCTTCTTCTAGTGGTCCTTTGGATCCTTGAAGACGGCTTTGTAAGAAAATACACCTGCTTCCTCGTTAAATCAGCCTTGATCCCTAAGGAGAGGAGATTCTTTCTCCATGTGAGGTTTTCGTGGGTTTATATAGGGAGGGTGAACTTTCGGACATCATCCAGCGAGAGGACGGATGGAAACTAAGGAAGAGAGAAAGTGTGAGCTTGTGAAATCTATATAAAGCCCCTTTCCCCATTCAGCAAGAACTGTTAGATTGGTATATTGGATAGTCACTCGTTTGGCGTGGATGAAGAGTGCCCGCCAGGTGTACCCAATGCAGCGTGAAGGTGAATAATCATTGCTATACTAACCTCATACCATCACTGCCTACAGTGCAGTTTACTTACCAATGACTAAAAGGTCCCCGGTTACATTTTTCTCGTCTAACTTCGCAGCTTTGCGACCTCAACTGGCGATCTTTTCGATGCAGAATCTCCTTTAAGTTCTTTCATAAGTCCTTAAATGTAACAGCTCCCTCCTACTTATCTTTCTGATTGACCCTATCCCGGAAGCAGAGAACTCTTCGTTCTGGATCTGCTCCCTTAGATTTTGTTCCTCATAGTCGTCCCTGATCGTAATTTCTCGATATTTGCTCCGAGAATTTGGAGTGACTTGCCCTCTGCGATAGGCTCATCACCCTTCTATTGTTTCTTTCAATCGTATCTTGAAGATCCACCTCTTCACTCAGGGCTTTCCTTAGTTGATATACGGGCGGTCTATGAAAGCTTATGACTATGAAGGATACCATACAAAAAAATACCTATTATTATTATTTACATGTATCAAAGATCTTATATATACGAAATTCGATCTCAGCGCTCTGCGAGAACCTTGTATCTGTGAGGCGATTTACAAATCGATCTTTACACACTCAACTACCTACCTAACCAACGACTTGCTTACCAACCTACCGACATACCTATATACTTGTTTACCTACCTATCTATCGAGCTGTTGAAATGCATATTTATGTAAATTACAACCTGCTTAACTACATACCTTCTTACCTACTTAGTTAGCTTTTCCTTTTCTTCTTGGTGGCTGTTGGTATGTGCATGGTGTATCTATGTATATAAGTAAAGATGCAGGTATGGAGAGAAAGAGAGAGAGAGAGAGAAGGAGAGAGAGAGAGAGAGAGAGAGAGAGATAGGGAGAGAGAGAGAAAAGAGTGTAAGAGAGCGCGACAGCGGTCGTCTCTCCCCAGCCCAGGTCTCGTGTCTTCAAATTTTATGAGCTCATTTTCCCGTTCCCTTTTCCTGTTTCTCGCGAAAATAACGGAGCGTCCGTTTGGCTGAGAAGGCAGAGTTGCGGGGCCCCTTCCCAGCCCCGCTATAACATTTTCCAATCGCCGATACAAGATGGATTCTTTTTCAAATTCCACGATCTGCCCCTCGAACAAATTCGGAGTTCCCTTCAATTTAATCATCTCGTTTATAAGATTTTTACGGTCTTTTTTTTTTTCCTTCAGTCCGCCATCACCTTACTTTTTAATCCACACTCTTTTACTCCGCTTTTTCGCGTTATACTGTCATATACATATGTAAGGGCACATAACATCAGGTTTCTATGTTTTGAACAAAGTGGTCATTAAATTAATTTGACCTCAAAGGAGGGTGTTGTTAGTTGAAGTCTACCATCCACGTTTCCATTTTTTTACCCTCATAGTAAACTAGTTACCCTAATTTTACTATTTACTTTAGGAACTGCCCTTTAAATAGATCTCCTGGAGATGCTTAATTATTTTTCGCCTTTTCGCATTAAAATAAATGGAAAAATATTAATAGTCGTTCACAAAATTATGTGAAAAATGAAACCTTGAGAAAAGTAATTAGTATCACATTTATATTCGCTCGTTTGAAATGATTGATCTTTTAATTCCCCAGTGACACTCGTCGTCCCACTCAGGGACCCGTAGCTTAAAGACCCCGAAGAAACTCCGTACATTGATATGGAAGGAACAGCACTCGTAAGCACACGTCTCATGCTGGCGAAATCCATTTCGTATGTTCAATCCTTCATTTATAATCAAATTAAAATACTTTTATTTCATTGTAATTTCAATAAAAATAGAGGTACGTCTTTCTATCAAGCATCCAGCCGGTATCCCATTTATCCCTTTCTATCTAACTCTATTTCCCTGCCCACCCTGCCCTCTTGTGCCCTCCCGGTCCCAACATTGCAGTTTTCTCCACAGGTTTCAATGCCTGCAGGATGATCTACGGCTAAATACCCCTCGCATGTTTTTAATTCTTCTATCATCCGCATTTTCTTTATAGATCGCTTCTTACAAAGTTTTTGAGTGATACGACCTTGTTGCCTTTACGCTTTAAATTCGAGCAAAAATTACCTTTCTGTGCTGTTCGTTTGTACTTCGTTACCTATCCATCCATTTCCTGTTGACTTATTTCAGTGTTTATCTAACTTTTTTTTATTTCGGACATCATCCAGGTAGAGGACGGATGAAAACTCTGATCGTGGAAAAGGAGGAAAAGTGAAGGCTGAGGAAGAGAGAAAGTGTGAGTTTGTGAAATTTAGTTGATTATGATACCAGACACATCCGCTCTCGCTTGAAAGATTTTCAAGGAGACTGAAATAAAAAAGAAACTTTGACTATATATATATATATATATATATATATATATATATATATATATATATATATATATATATATATATATATATATGTCGTGGTATGACATTATATTACATTGATACCATATTATATCTATGGGGAAGGGACCGATAACTTACAGGCGAACCGACGAAGGGACGGAACACCACTAATTTAGACGGGCGGAGTAGCGAGAGAGAGTGCAGCGAGGTCAGGTAAATTATGGACAATGGCAAAGCTCAAGGTTATATAAAAAGGCATGTACAAAAATATAATTTTATTTACACAAAAATAATGAGAGAATTGATGGGTAAAATTACCTCAGAAAATTAAGGGCAAAATCACATCAGTAACGGAGGGGGGGGGGATTGTAGTTATAAATGAGACTGAAGTTAGAACTTAAGGTATTACAGGAGGAGACTATTCAAATGGGGTGGGGATTAACTCAATTGAGTTACTGAAGGGGGGAGGGGGGTTGTCTTACGGATGTCTTCTGCACGTGGGGTAAGGCCGCTCGGAACTTCTGAGCGGGAACTTGAAGTAACAAGGAGTAACAAGGAAATTAAGTACCCTAGGAGACCTTACGGTCCATTCAAAGAGGGTACCTTTGGACTAGCAATCGAACAGGCACATGGCTACTCAATTGTTTTGCGTCCCTAAACGGCCGCTTTTCAAGACTTTGTCTAGTCTTGACTTAAACTGGTCAACAGATTCACTGTTAACAACTTCCACTGGAAGTGCGTTCCACTTACCGCAGATAAGGGAGAAAAAAAATTTCCACACAGATTGCGGTTGTAACGCTTCAGTTCAAGTTTGAAGCCGTGATTGCGCGTTCTGTTCTCACTCAGTGTGAAAATATCTCGGTAGTCAACATTGTCGAACCCTCGAAGTATTTCGAAAACTTACGGGTTTCCAGCGAGAACAGATCTAATTCCCTTAGTCTATCCTCATAACTTTTATGTCGGATAGAGGGAATCAGCTTGGTTGCCCTGGCTTGTACGCGTTCCAATCTCGCGATGTCCTTTCGCAATGAAGGACTCCAAAATTGTACGGCATACTCCAGGTGCGGTCGGACAAAAGAGTTGTACAGGCACAGTACAATCTCCTGGTTCCGATAACCAAACTAGCGCTTAATATAGCCTAGCATCCTTTGGGCCTTTTTCTCCGCCTCAATGCACTGTTTCGAGAACTTGAGGTCACTAGTGATTGTTATACCCAAGTCCTTCTCAGTGTCGGTGGATTCAATAGCAGTGCCCTTAAGGATATACTGAGATTGGGGGTTTCTGTGGCCGATATGCATCACTTTGCATTTCCCCACATTCAAAGGCATTTGCCACGTGTCCGACCACTCCCCAATCTTCCCAAGGTCTTCCTGCAGGCGGGCAGTATTTCCATCCTTTGCAACGTTTATACCAAGCTTGGTATCCTAGAGACTGGCGTGAAGCGGAGGTGACTCCTATCTTCAAGAAAGGAGACCGAAGCCAACCGTCTGCTAGTAAGCCAGTTCTCGATCCAGCCGGTTACCTTTCCGTCTATGCCCAGCGCTCGCACTTTTCGGAGAAGGCGGCGGTGTGGTACCTTATCAAAGGCTTTCTGAAAGTCTAGGTAGACCACATCCACTGCCTTGTCCCGATCGTGCTCACTGAACACGAAGTGGAAGAATTCCACAAGGTTCGTCAGGCATGACCGTTGCCTTCGGAAGCCGTGCTGGGAACTCCTCAGTAGCAGGTTTGACTATAAATACGACGTCATTTTGTCCACAATCATGCTTTCCATGAGTTTACCGACTATCGAAGTCAGACTGATAGGTCGGTAGTTCGACGGTTGGCTTCGGTCTCCTTTCTTGAAGATATGAGTCACCTCCGCTTCATGCCAGTCTCTAGGAACGCATTCGGTCCGGATTCGTCATGTTAAAGATTGCGCTCAGGTGTCGTGACACTTGATCGTGCACTTCTTTCAACACTTTAGGTAGAAACCGATCCGGGCCAGGTGACTTATTCGTCATTAGGTCAGTGATCTTCTTTTTTATTTCCCCTTCGGTGAAGTCCATATCCTCCAGCTTTTCCCCCGAATAGGAATCCATTGGCTGGGGGATGGTACCACACTCTTCAGTAAACACTGAAGAGAAGTAGTCGTTAAGGAGGTTAGCATTTTCTGCATCTAAGTGCTTTAATGCCCCCTCCTCATTTCTCAAAGGGCCAATCGTTCAACGGATTGGTTTACGGTGAGGTCGTTGCCGCTCACCATCAGAGCAACAACTGAATTCTCAGAAATCTGAGCTTTCTCTGCCTCTACTCTGATGTTGTGGTTACCCCGTCCTGACAGGCAGCTTACCTTCACGCTAGGGCGAAGGCGGGCCGCTAGCAGCGGCTGCAGATCCCGTGTTTGCGAGTCACCAATGAGGGTGACCTTCGGACACTTGGTCTCTGAAGACGGGGTCTTCCCTTGTGGAAGAGGCCTGTCCTTTTCCTCTTTACTCTCCACATTCTTATCTTTCTTTTTCTTCTTGTTTATCTGTTTTTCTTCTACTTTTGTTTCAACTTTATTCTTTTTCTTTTTTTTCTTCGTTTTTCCTTTCTTCTTTTTCTCCTTTTCTCTCGCCTCAGCTAGCTTAGCCTCAGATGATGCCGGAATGTCCGCTTGGTTACCAGGGGATTCCGACACGTCAGTAGGCGGCGCCTCTTCTAGGCATCGAACCTGAGCTACGTTAAGGGCTTCGAGCTTCTCCAACTTTCCCTCAAGGACCTTAGCTCTCTCCTCTGAGGCTTTATAGAGTTCTTTTAATTTCTCCACCTCTCGCATCAATATGCAAGTAGTGCAGATACTTTCAGGGCTGCATTTTGAGTAGCAGCCCTCCGGAAAGTCAACGCACCACTTTTCTAACTGGCATATTGCACAGTTGTGTTTGAGAAGAACGGGTCCTTTTTTGCCTGTCATTTTGAGCGCTTTCTCTCTCTATGAAAACTCGTGACCAATCAATGATAAAAAGGGGGGTTGGTGAGTTCTCCCCACGTGAGTCGCTCCCGCCTATCGATTGGAGAGGTTTCGGATCTTTCAGAAGGCACGCTCAATGTGCTGCTGTTTTCCGACCGAGTCGTCAAACCTCGGCGTGCCGTGGCTCCCAACCAAGCAGCACTGACGGTCCCCGAAGGGGCCATCGATTTATCACCAGGTGAACAACAACGAAGCACGCCCCTTACTAAACTCCTACTAGTTCCCTTCACAACGGCCAGGATCTCGGAGTAGCGTTCAATGGATATCCCGCCACACCAAGGAACTCGACCCAAGGCTTTTTATTGGCCTGGCAACCAACATGGGAACAAAGGGCTGTCACCTCGGACCAATGCTACCATAAGCACCCGTCAACGGGCACTGGGAACGGTCAATAATTACGCGCCGGGAAGGGGTTAACGGGGCACTACCCTCATCCCATTCATCGTGCCCCAACGCCTAGGATACCTCTTGTCCTAGTCTCTCGCAACCAGTGAGCGTCGATTGGCGTTGTTTATAGAGGTTCCAAAGCCTCTCTTCTGACGCATGAGGTAGCTGCCAGGTCCTTATAGGTAGATAGAGGAAGAAAGGGAAAGAGTGACACGATAGGAGTAGGCTTTTTTTGTTGTTTTTTCTTTTTGTATGAGTGGAAGATAGGATAAAAGTAAAAAAAGGGAGGGATAGAGTAGAAAAAGACAAGAATGACGCACTTAGTCTGGAACCTCGTTTCCGACCAAATCGGCAAGGGAAGCCCTACCAGGGGTACCCAGAAGAGGTACCCCCACCGACATAGCTCGAAAAGCCCAAGGTCCACACAAGCTCTCTTCCTGTGACAAGGGGGCGTCGCCTCCCTCTCAAAGTGATGACGGTTCTCCAAAAACAGGGGGGGGGGGTAACTTCCGGCCCAGGGGAGAGTATTTCGGCCACCCGAAATAAGGGGTGAACGAAGGAGGGCTTCGACAGGATTGGCGAGAGAAGCCGGAAAAATCACTCCGTGGCGATCGTTAAGTGGAATTACCTCACTGGCTGGGGCTAATTCCAAATACACAAAATAGTTCAGCTGTCACTTTGCTTTGTTGTTAGCACCTGACTTGGAACTATGGGGAATCTTCTGGGGTCCGGGCGAGACTTCTCAACTCTGTGTCTCTTCATGGGAGTCGAGCGCTATTTATGTCCGAGGCTCTCCTCGAGGTTGGGGGGCGGTAAGAGGGAAACAGCTCTACTCTCGAATGGCCTCGAATCTTCTTGCAGAGGATATTCTGCCCGTGTAAAAGTGAATCGTGATGGACACGGTTCGAGGTTACCGCTTGTGAAAGGGAAGGGGGGGTTAGGCTTACCAATTTATGCCTAACCGGGCCCTCTGCAGCTCATAGAAGTTCCGCTCTGCTCAAGAGTTCCCACGCGGGGTTCCCTCACAATATATATATATATATATATATATATATATATATATATATATATATATATATATATATATATATATATATATATATATATGGCTTTTTCCCTTGTTTCAGAGGGAAAAAAGGGGGAGAATGCTCCGCGCAAAGACTCAGCTTGCCACTCACTTTGGGAAAATACACATTAGAAACCCCTATCCCATTTGGAGTCATAAATATGTACTTTCTAATAAAACTTCCACTTCCAACCTCAACCACGGAGGGTGAATTCGTTGGTACCATTTCTTATGGTATTCGTTGTAACAAATGAATCACACATTTCCTCGTTACATGAAAGACACGCAAACTATTCTCTCTCAAAAACATGTAAATGAAAGATTGTACAGACTCCACCCACTTTCTCTACCTATAAAATCAGGCTTCTTCACGCTCTATTCACGGAGGAAGGACTTAAACTCACCTAAGTCCACTCAATTCACTTAACCAAGCATTATTCGGTGGACACACGACCAGAACTCATCACAAGTACTCTTCTTTAGAATCCCAATCTAATAACATCACTACACTCCATTCACCAAGGGAGGACTTATATTTCAGCCTGCGTTTCAAGGGTAGGAATTTGACCCGCTAGCCAAATTGCTGCCGAGAACTCTTGCCAAAGAAGAGATAAGCGCAGCATTGGTCTTTATAGGTATTGGGGAAGCAGCGTCAAGTGTTGAGAATAACCACTCTCATCTTTGTGAGAAAACTTAAAATTTTCTTTAGGGTTCGGGGAGACCTGACGAATAAAACACTGGCAGTCTAAATGAATGTAATATAAACTGTATGAATTCCTATAACTAATATAAAACTAAGGAATTGAAGTAGTATTAAATTTCAACTGGCATGTGTTTCGACAAATTTTCGCTTATCAATTGATCGCCGCGAGGTTCCCGAATAGGCGGTGATGTGTTTCCCCTTCGAAAAAAAAGCCGCCTTCTACTTGACTCTTGGAAACTTCTCGGTAAGCCGTCATGAGAAACCTTAAACAAGTTTTCTAATTTAATAAATAGACCTTTGTCCCTTTTCATAGTTTGAAAGTATATTTTTAGGCTTCCCTGAAGTTATCAAAGTGTTAAGTTTGCTCCTATATTGAGTTCGGTAGTAATTTTATATAAAGATACCGAGTAAATATTCCTGTTCGAGGACGATGGATTCCATTCGAACTCGATCGGCTTGGCAGAGCTTGAAAAATATTTAGACCGATACAAACAACAAAAAACAAGTAAGCCACCAGGCAATCAGTGGATAAATCAAGGCATAAAACGCGCTATTAAATGAAGGAATAAACATTATAAACTGGTGAAATTCAGTCATATTTAGGTAGATTAATTATGAGATTCAATACATTTTCATAAAAGTCCCTTTGAAAAAAGATTAGCCAATATTTTACTGAAGGCATCGTGCTATCTGATATTAAAGAAGCTAACGTGAGTTAAATATTTAAGAAAAGCTCAAATGACAACCCAAACAGCTTAAGGTCAATCAGTGTGACATCCATAACTGGGTTACAAAAAAACATCGTAAGTCATCTAAGTTTTTTCAATTGATTTGGGACAATTATGCACCGCTGAATCCAAAAATGACATCCTTTACCTCCGATCCTGTAAGGTTTTTGTGCTAACTCGATTTTTAAAACAAAATCTTATCTTATAACTAAATCAATTACATTTTTGTGACATTTTAGCTTCATTTCCGTTCAAATTTCTCATCCTAAATAGGTTTTTAAGATAAAAAATAGTCTTCTAACACAATTTATAATTAAATGTTACAAAAATTAATTAGTGTACATTGAATAGTATACATTGGTAAAGGTCTCGGTAAATTGGATAATAGGTCGTAATTGTTCAGAATTCGGAGCATGAACTTCCGTTTCTTCGATCTCCTAGAATACTCAGCAGTAGAGATGTCTCTCATCAGAGTCCAACAGTAATCAACCATTATACCTGCATCCCAGCCTCCCTGACACCTGGTCTCTATCTCTGTCATGTCCTGATGGAATCTTTCACCCTGCTCATCGCTCATTGAGCCCCGATTCTCGGGAAACCGATCAATACGTGAGAATAAGTAATGCATTTGTATGCTTATGTTGCATCCGAGTTCTCTGAAACCAGTCTGCATATTGGTGACAAGTTTTGTGTAGTTCCTGGCCTTCTTTTTGCCAAGAAAGTTTTTCACGACCAGAACCAAACCCCTCCACGCTTCCAGTTCCCCTTCGTTCATTGAGTTTTCAAACTCTGGATCTATGATGACCTATTGACAAAGTTGAGCACCGTCAAAGAGGCCAGCTTTCAAATTCTCTAGGTAAATAATGCAGCCACAATCCTTGTCCAGAACTTTGATGAACTGTTTGATCAAGTTGAGCTTGATGTGCAGTGGTAGGAAGAGTATCCTCTCTCTGTTCATCAGAGGATTGTTTATGAAGTTCCTTGGTCTGAAAGGCATCACTTCCTCCTGTACAGGCTAGTCTTTCTTCGAGTAAGGCTGAGCTCAATCCCTACTATCCCACATAGAGAGAAAGCAAGGGGTCGTTGGTGAACCCGGACTATTGTCCCAACTAAATGTTCACCATCTTCGGGTCAACCACTCATGCTGATCAGAACTGATTTTCTCTAGCATGTACTTCACTGTTTCATACTTATCCTTCAGTGTAGCCGAATGAGTGAAGGGTACAGAGGCAAACTGGTTGCCGTTATGTAGAAGAGCACATTAAAACGATCGCTCTGGGTTGGTACTGTGGCACTCCAAGCTTTTGCAAAAGCTATGCAAGATCTATATTGCACACCAAGTCCTTCTCTTCAGAAAAATACGGAGTGTCGAGTTTTAGTGAGTGGGTAATGCCAGTCCCACTTCCTGGACATATATTTCATTTCCGCACAAAGTTAAAGCGGAGATGAAGTGTATCAAATACACCTACCGTGGCCACTTCCGGTGTATAAGAATAACACCAGTGCTTCCCTTTTGATCCAAATTAAGATCCCCTGAGTGAGTCTCCACTTAGTAAAAGCCAGTCATGGGTAAACCGGTGTAATATTGAGATTTAAGCCGAGTGGATTACTTAATAATTGCCAAAGGATCGTCTAAAATAGTTAAACACACAGATACAAAAATAATCTTTAATGTACATGAATTAGAAATAAGAAACAGCGTATATAGGTATAAATATAATTAATCTTTGCGCTGAATAAGTAAGTCTACAACATGTCGTGGGGATTATACTTGAAAATTACTCACTAGGATGCTTGCGTCTTAATGGCACCCGACAGAATGAATGAAATAATATTATTGAACTAAGCACTGAATTAATCACTTTTAATACTCGAAGTTATGGGCTTGGGATGGGAATTCTAGTTAACGAATAAACTGGTGAAGTTAGGGGAGGGGATAATTAATTTTAACGATACCTTTGAGTTCGTGAGTATTTTTGAAAATGATGGTGAAGATCTTCTTCTGGTGAGGATGATCGCACTTAGTCCGGCCGTCCGAGGTTACTGAATGGGAAGGTAATCCTAGACCGGTGATATGATGATCCTATGCCGGATGACGAAGGTGAGCCAAACTGTGGCTCAAATCAGAGTTTTTCTTCCTTGAAGTGACTGTCCGATTATTCGGCTCCTGGAGTGGGTAGCCAAAACCGATTACCTAGCTACGTCTAGGGTAATCCGCAGATGAATGTCCTGTGTAACCTGAGACTCTGAATGGGGGGCTTGCTAGAAGTTTGGCACCTATAAGTACCCTGACGGCAACACACAAATTCCCCGAAGTTTCTTTCTTACAACGGGAGAACTGTTTCCTTTGTGAAACGAGCTCCACACACTCGACATAGGTCCAAGGTCTTCTGCCTGACTCCAGGGAGAAGTTTCCCTTTTATTTCCCTCACGAGCAGAAATCGAGATAGAGCACCGAATCCTTATAAAATCCGTATCGCTGAGTGAAAGACCTTTTCATCTGCTGCTAGACAGAGTAAATCCTTCACACCTTCGCTCCACGTCGTAGTTTACGACGGGGCGAAAACTCGGACCTTCGTCGACTAGCAGGTGTCTTTTATCGGCAGACATTTTCCTGAAGGGTCGTCTCGAATTTGGTTGTCTCAAAGGCGCGAAAAGGGGTGGAGGGAATTCGAGGTGAAAGGCGAATTTGGAATACAGGAGGGACACGCAGCTTTTGTCGGGATATTTCTGCGTACACTAATGTACGTGGTATTCAGACTTCTACACGGAGGTACTCTCGATGTCTGTTGCAGTAGAAGGTGATGCGAGCACTGTCAGAGAGGAGAGTTTTTCTTTCAATATGGATGGCAACAGTTCAGCAGAGGACTTTGACAAGCTGAGATCGTGAACTATGATTTAGCTCTTTTGGGAAAAAAGGGATGTGTAAAATCGTCAAAACCAGTTCTTCTTCATTTTGTTCAACAATGGAGGTATCTTCGTCGGTAATATATGGAAGTTCTCCAAGGACAGGTCCGGATATTGCAAAGGTCTTGTTACACTCGTTAAGACCTTCTCAGCAAAGGGCACAATGATAGTTTTGTTGCAGTTAGACACGTTTTTATTGCTTTAACATATAGATATATGTTTAAATTGTAACATTAATCAATGAACCGTCATTGGTGAGGAACACACGCTCCAGGTGAGACCTAAAGACCGCGCACACGTTGCGGACGAAGTCCTTCATCATGCTGCCCCACACACGCTTGACGGAGGACTGGACTACAGCTCATCGATTTTTCTGTGGCGAACCTTCCAGAGCTTAGACACAAAGTTTATGAAGAGAGATAAAAACTCTAAAAGTGTTATCCATGGTCTTTGCTTGTCTGTTTTTCTGTAATTCTGTAAATTCCTTTCGTTAAGAGAAAAATCAGTTACATATAAAGCCGCCTAAGAAATAAAGAACATAAAGTTAGATGAATGGTAAAACGGGGTAAAGATATAATTAGATTTGCTTACAATATTGTTTAAAGACAAGAGACAGCATTGGGGTAAAGAAATCTGGCTACTCAGGCTTAATTTGAATGAGGTCCTAGAATTGCCACTCAATCTACTAATGGTTATTTAATGGCTCAGTATCACAAATATAAGAAACATACCATTGCTTTAATGGTCGGCCGGCTTGGATAATTTGTCTTGGGAGAGTAGTCGCTTATTGGTCGCACAATCAAGGAACTTAGGGATGCACACCCATTTGCTTCCCTCTTGTTTTAAATTGGAGAAAGCGAATTGATTTCTTCTCCAATTTAATCAGAGCTGGCCTGTAGGTAATGGAGGAACGCCGTGCGGGTCTTCGATGAATTGGCACCTTTTGTGACGCGATTTTGCTTTATATCAGCTTTGAGAAACCAATGAAAAAATGGGGGGAGGATTGAATTATCCCGTAAGCATACTAGAACCCGATTTCAATGTCCCAATTTGCAATGTGCCATGGGTTATTAGAAAATCATACTGCTATTTTTATAATGTCTCTAGATTTCTTTTCCCCGTAACTACATGGTGCATCCTAGATTAATATAGGAGAGCCTCAATAACAATCCTATAATATTACATATATGGTCATTTAGGTACAATTTTATAGTCCTATTATGGGCTAGATAGTTGGGCTAATGGCTCATAAACCATTTTTAGGAAGATAAGTGACGAACTTATAATACTCAAATGGTATTTTAGGTTTACAATGAGACGTTGAAATAAAACTTTAGTTACGGTGACCCTATTGACGCCTGTGTGTTTATATATCTAGCATTGTAGGCTAATTTACCTCCACCTCTCTCGACAAAGTGGAGATATATTAACCAACGAGGAATTTCTTGGGAATCTTATTCTTAGCAGGAATATGAAGACGTACGCGATGTTAGAGATCATGATTTATTATACCAGACGTTTCGGAACAAACCCTGTTCCATCTTCAGTGGCTACAGGGAATAAAATGTTACAACAAGTGGACCAAATAGATTCAACAACCTCTCAGCCGAAAAAAAGAGCTCAAATTGAGATAGCAAACAACTCGAAAGAAAAATAGTATGACTAAACGTTAACCAATAAGGGGAAACTTAAACCCCAAAACACAAACAAATTTAACTTACAATGATAAGATATTAAAACTAGACATATATAGATAATAGGTTGAAATAGATCATTGTTTAAGTAACAAATTGAAAACGGGAAGTAGTGAACTAGCATAGTAAAAAATTGTACTTAAATGAATACACACAAAATGAAATAAAAGTATTTACTTTGACTAAAATTTATGTGAATGAGGACGATCTGAATTACAAGCGAAATTACACTTACTCACATAACTCTCGAGGTTGTAGGGGACAACAAATTGTATGGAACAGAATGATGACGGAGTGAGTTGTGTTCAGTAAGATATAAGAGAATTGATTGGTTGGAATATACTTTACTGGGTCGTTAATTTGATTAATAAAGCGTAGTCATTTAATTCGGGTTCAATTTTCTATATAAAATGAATCAAGAATTTTTAAATCAATGAAGCTTAATTTAGTATAAATTAAAGAAAACTTATCTGTTTTAATAGAATAACCACTATTGGTGGACAAATATGGGAGTGCTTAGGTTTGTAAATAGGCTGACCAGTTCTATATATATATATATATATATATATATATATATATATATATATATATATATATATATATATATATATATATATATATATATATATATATATATATATATATATATATATATATATATATATATATATATATATATATATATATATATATATATATATATATATATATATATATATATATATATATATATATATATATATATATATATATATATATATATATATATATATATATATATATATATATATATATATATACAGAGTCACTGTGCCTGGTAGCTTAGCGGTAGAGCATCTGACCGGCAATCAGCAGACCCGGGGTTCGAGTCCTGGCCAGGAATTTCAAACTTTTTTGCCCTGGCGTTATCTCTGTCTTCTCGGTAAAGGATTGCCTTCATTGTGCCGCCCTCTGCTCTCTTTGATTCTAGTCTTCTTCTAATGTCCCTTTCTCTTACCTCTAAAAAACTCCTGTTTCTTGTCTCATTGCTCATTCGCGTCCAATTTCTCTTCTTGTACTATATATATAATATATATATATATATATATATATATATATATATATATATATATATGTGAGTGTGTGTGCGTGTGAATTTAGGCAGTAGATTTTCATTATAGCAGGTTTTATTGAAAGCGACCGCTAGTCTCGTGTTCGTGTTAATGATTTTCTTTTCAATCTTCTTGATTTGTCTTATGTCCACTTTTTCTTCATGGTTCAAACCGTGAATAAGCCTGCCAAAGTTTATTAGGGACTAGTATTAAATAATTGCAAAAAGGTGAACGGAAATTAATGAACCTTAGTACTTTCTTTTATTATACTGACGCGTTTCGATACGACAAGTATCATCCTCCAAGATAGAATGGGAAATTAATACGTTTTTTCCAGTGTATATATTATAAAAAAATGTGTTACCAACCTGACGAACGGAACGTAGACATGTGTAGGCGATTTAACAGGCAGAGGAGGTGCAGGTAAGTACTGGTCAAGGAAGTATAAGTGACCGGAGAGTGGGAAGGGATAAGCTGCTTGCAAGAGGTGATTAACAGTTAGGGGCAGCTTTCCTAAATATATCCTTTCCTTCGATTTCTTCTTCTTGCAGTTGGCAGGATTTCATGGGAGTTAGATTGTATATTTAGTCTAGGTTGGTTTTCTTGAATATATATTGCTTGAATGAGGAGTAATTGGCACCTGTTGGGAGCATAATCTAAAATTGGGGTTTTCTTACATCATTGTTCTCTTAAGGGAAGTTCCGTGTATTTCTTGCGTATGGTTTTTTGGTGCACCATTGTTGAGGTGGTATGATATTCTTCTTGAGAGCGTGGTTTCGGTCATTCCAATATATGAGTTAGGTAAGAGCTCAAAGTCACCTAAGATACATGTGTACCCATATATCAGATAGGTCCTTCGTTTGGGTTGAGGTTGAACATAAAAATACCCTGGGTTTTCGAAGAGAGGCAGATTGAGTTTGAGATCTCGTCGCCTTCGGTTCAGATCGTGTGTCTGTTTCCCCAAGTCCCTGGTATTCGCGTATAACATCGAGGTTGGATCTCACCAGGCAGATCCATCTCTTTTGTGAAGGCTACTCTGTTCAGAGCAAGCCTCGAATAGTTTTGTCCCCAAAGGAGTGGCCCGGATTCTTCTCGTCTCATCTGCTCCCCACCCTCAAGGATCTCCAGTTTCCCGTGTGAGATTTCGCGTCGAGACGCGTCACAGTCTCGGTTTTTGGAGGTTGCACTTCTCTGGAGCAGAGGGGGCATCGCCCATCTTCAAGAAAAGAAAGACTATGAACTCGTCTTCTGGTCCCCCTCCCCTTCATCCTCGTCACCATAAGGATATTCGGCCGAGAATCACGACCATTTTCCGTCTCCATTCCCCCGCGCTGACTCGCTAAAGGATTTCCCTTCCTAGAGGTGACTCCCTTTAAGGTAAAACGACCTCTGATTGCATCTACCGTTAATCGACCCGCTTTCCGACTTTTAAATATTCCTTCTGTATAACTGATTTATAGTATCCCATTTAAAAGCTAATTAACACGTAATTAACGTTACCCGATTGCCAGTATTATCCTTATTTACATTTCCTATATTTCTCGTATGTATATATATGTTAACTAGTGACTTATTAAATTTTCTATTTGGGGTTTTCACTCTTTAAGTATATCATTGAACTGTAACTTGGAAAACTCATTAAATGCTATCGGCCCCTGTATTGAAATCGCACTCTTATACCTCGTAATCAACGGATTACTTTTACGAAGTGAACGTACTTGTACATAGCGAAGGACGCGTACGTACATTATAGGATATATGTGTATGTAACTGTATATATACATATTCTCGTGGCTTTTACCTCTTTCCTCCCAACCAATAGATACATATATGTATGTATATATAGATGTATTGTCTGGGGAGATGACCTATTCCTCGACATACTACAACAGCTCCTTGTTCACTCAGCCACTACTTATGTGGACTGATGGACCCATAGACCAGGCCACCCACAACACACACACAATGCTGTGTCGTGTTGGCCAAAAATAAATAAATAAATATATAAATTAATAAATGAATAAATTAATCCAAGAATCATACTTTCGACGATCTTCTTCCAACCCCTTGTGATAAATTATACCGTTTCTTCAAAAATAATTCGGCCTCTCGATTGGCAGCTGTTCACTCACCCTCTCTAATATTTATATGGATTTCTAGTCGCGAGCGAGGCTAGTCGCGGGCGACTCTACATCTCCCCATGACTGTCCGTCAGTCTCCGTTTGGCTTTTTTTTTGTTTTTTTAATAACTTTGTAACTATTTGGTCGATTCTGACGATATTTGAAAACCTTATGTTTTTTTAAAATTCTCTTTGGAATTATATAATTGCGAAAGTTCTCCCAAGGTTAGCCTGGGAATTATTGTGATTTGACAATAACATCATAACTATTTGGCTGATTCTAATGAAATTTAAAACTCTTATGTTGTCCTACATTCTCCTTCGAATGATATGATTGCTAAAGTCCTCCCAAGGTTAGCCTTGGAATTATTTTGTTTTGGCAATAACATAATAACTAAACGGCCCATTCTAGCGAATTTGAAACCCTAGTGTTATTTTACATTCTCTTTCGAATGATATAATTGACAAGGTCCCTGCTAGGATAGCCCAGGAATTATTTTGTTTTGGCAATAACATCATAACTATTCAGCCGATTCTCACGAAATTTTAAACTCTTATGTTGTTTTATATTTTCTTTCGGATGGTATAATTTCAAACTCCTCCCAAGGTTATCCCGGGAATAGTTTGGTTTTGGCAATAACATCATATCTATTATGCCGATTATAACCAATTTTGAAACCCTTATGTTGTTTTACATTCTCTTTCGAATGATATGATTGCCAACGTCCTCCTAAGGTTAGCCCGAGAATTATTTTGTTTTGGCAATAACATCATAACTATTCGGCCGATTCTAACGAAATTTAAAATCCTTATGTTGTTCTATATTACTTTTCGAATGATATAATTGCCAGTCCTGTCAAGGTTAACCAGGGAATTATTGTGTTTCGGTAATAATATCATAACTATTCGGCCCATTCTAACGAAATTTGAAACCTTTATGTTGTTCTACATTCTCTTTCGGAAATATAATTGCCAAACTCTGGCTAAGGTTAGCCAGGGAATTATTTTATTTCGGCAATAACATCATAACTATCCGGCCGATTCTTACCAAATTTGAAACCCTTATATTCCAAGGTTAGCCCACGAATTATTTTGTTTTGGAAATAACATCCTAGCTATTTGAAGGATTCTAACGAAATTTGAAACCTTATGTTGTTTTACTTTCTCTTCCGTATAATAGAATTGCCACCCTTCTCCTAAGGTTAGTCCGGGAATTATTGAAAGTTTTATAGGTCTCAAGGTCATAAATCAGAATAAGTGAGAGCACGCGACCTTTTGGTCAGCAGACCTTGTTAATTATAAAAATTATATTGTTTTGCTTTATCTTACTCTTTTTTAATATTTCTGTTGTTTTTAAATATGAATCTATTTTATTCGAACTGATAGTTCATAATTATAATCTCAGTAAAAATATAGGGAAGGGGGGTGTTAATTCACTCGAAAGCTCACTTTGCAAAACACGTAATTTTTGTCAAACAGGAAATCAACACAACTACAATATTGGAAGAGGAGATCGTAACAGCTATATTTTTACATATTTTAGATAACAATCATATCATTAATTGGAATTCTGCCAAATTCATTTATAATTCCGAAGATTTTGTGCACAGAAATATCGTAGAATGTTCCATAATTACTAGCTCTCCCTCTCCGCCCTGAATAATTCCCCTGGATTGTTTAAATTCGATCCTTTAATTTAAAAATATCATAGAAAATGAAATTCTTTCTAATCATAAACTTATGATGTTATCATTGTCTATTTATTCTGCTTGTTTCATTTTGCATTTTTACTTCTTACTTCTCTCATCCCCTCCCCCTTTCTCGTTCCCTCTCTTTTTCGCCTAGACATTTTCCATGCTTTGGTCTTATTATGAATTCACTACCTATTTCGTTTATTCTAATCACATTAAAATTATTTTTTATTTTTAGTTTTAATTTATTCTTTTCTCGTTCTCTCTAAATCTTGCCGATTCTTTTATTTCTTTCCCTAGACTTACACATTGTATGATTATGTATACTTTTGTCGTTTGAATTTGGCATATGCAGGGTATCAAAATCCTATTTATTTTGATTTTTATTTATTTATTTTTTCTACTATTTGTTCATATTTTGTGAACGGCATGTGCGACCTTTCTTTGCACTTTATTAATACACAGCGTGTTCGGGCTCAATTTGACAATATTTAATGTATCTCTTTTCAGAAACAATTTGATGTAGCGGTAAAGGATTAACGGCATGAGAGAGGATATAAAGTAAAGTTCTAGGGGAGAAAATGTTGGTTAACATGGATGAATGGAAGCCATCTAAATATGGAAAAAGAGTTACCTGCATCATGATAATTTACATGTACACCGGGTTTCAAAATACCGAAATTATTACTGGTGCTCAATGTTCTGTGAACACTTTAAAGGTTGTAAAACGTGACATGGGTAACTGCAAAGGAGACTACGAAGCCATGGCCAGAAGAAAGATATACAACAGGTGTTTTGACTGCGTCCACACCCCGAACTTCATTCAGTAACTAGAAGACGAGATGATGGAAGATCCTAGCAAAGGAATCCGGGCTTTAACGAGAGAGTTAGGCGTTGGAGTCACCACTATGAAGTTAGCCCTGAGTGTGGACCTTCGCTATTGCTCGCACAAGATGCGCAAGGGAAAATTATGGGAGCCAAAGTCAAGAACCACTTGACGAAGGCAAAGAAGCCTCTAAACAAGCTGAAGCACTCTTTTGCACCGAGAACGATCTAGTTCTTCTCAAATCAAAAGAACTGCTGCCATTTACAGTTGTACAACACCCTGAACAACAGGTGTTTGGCCTATAATACGCACTACGTTCCAAGTATCATAAGGACAAAGTTTTTCCCAAACTGTGCTTGTCTGTGGGTGTCTCCAGTGAGGGTGATGCAATAGCGCCCGACATGTTTGAGCAGGCTCATAGGCTCAATTCAGACGGCCATGGGGAGTCTTTGGAGCTTGTGGTCCAACCCTGGCAAGAGAGTGTTGCTACTGTAATGTCATACCTCCGGAGAGAGGCAGAAGTTATTGTCGGAGAATTTCTACTACTTCACCAGCTCCAATTTCTGGCCTCTTAGATACCCCGATTGTAATCTCATGGATTACTCTGTGTGTGACGCTGTTGAAAAGACACAACCACTCTGCATGGAACACCAATACAGAGCTGGTGGCCAAAATCAAGGAGGTATTGTAAGATCTTCCCAAGAACACATTAGGAAACGCATGCGCCAGGTTCCGGAGTCTTGAGGCCGTGATTGAATTTGAAAGCAGATACTTTGAATTAACTGTTATCTCTCAGCCACATCTATTTGATATTAAAAAAATACATATATATTTGGTTGAGATATTCCAGGAGTGGGGGGGAAGGTCTTTTATGCAAACCATGAAATTTAGTCCTCTCTCTCCCTTGTTAATGAACTTGAAAAATAGCTGAAATCCTTGGAATCCATTGTTTCTTTCCATGTGGGTGATTTTTTTTGCATATATATATATATATATATATATATATATATATATATATATATATATATATATATATATATATATATATATATATATATATATATATATATATATAATATGTCGAGAGAGAAAGGGGGGGGGAGAAACAGACAGACAGACAGAGAAAGAGAGAGACACATATGTGTTTAGGTGCGTATAAACTAAACCACTGTATCAAAAAATAAAGTATATTAAGACGAGACTATTTTCGATATGTAGTGTATCATATCAACTTCAGCCGAAAACTGAGAAAAACTAACAAATCCTCTCAAATCATAGGAATATCGGGTAACAGATCACCGACATTATGCTGGAGGCGTTAATTTAACCTCATTAACATCTTTTAGGATTACTTTTAACACATTAGACCTTCATTTTACCTGCCTTTCTGAGAGAATGAAATTAGGAATTTCTTTAATTAACGATAAAGAAATTCTGAATTTCATTCATCAAGGCCAAAATGAATAAAAAGCAAAGACCTTAAGTACGATTGAGGATAAATTTTCTGAACTGCTTTATCGAACCCACTTCCTGTAGATAATTGTTCCTTAAACCTGGAGAGATATATTACTATAACCTGATTAATCTCTATTCATATCTAAAATACTCGATAAAATACAAATTATTTTCTCGAAAAATAAATTTTGCAATTTCCAGCCTCCCCTTACTATTAAAACTCATGGCAGCCCATTCCGGAAGCGCCTTTCAAACAGCCCGAATTTACGAGTAAGTGACAATGAAGTAATTTGACATCGTGGTTTTAAAGGGATGTTTCCCGTCAACAGGCAATAAAAGCCAGATGGTCCTGGATCCAAGAAGACGAACCGAGTATCCCAACTGGCGCAAACAACCTCGCCCTGGAAGTTTATCACATATGTGTCTTATTCATTTGCTCATTCTTGACACAGTATAATTAAATGATTGGGGACGAAAAGAGGCAGACTGCAAGCAGAGAACTAGAAACTACCAACAGATAACAATGAAGTAGACGAGGCTTTACATTGAATTCTCTTCGTGGAAACTGTCTGATTTTACGCATTTTTCCATTCTCTAAAAATATATTTTCGTTCATAAAGAAGTGACGCATATATATATATATATATATATATATATATATATATATATATATATATATATATATATATATATATATATATATATATATATATATTTATTGTCGTAGAATTGCTTATATTCTGGTCCAATAATTATTCTAGTCCTTGATATGGACACACCGCTTTTGTTTAAGTCGGTGGTATTGACCCTATGACTCAATCCTACGATCATATATATATATATATATATATATATATATATATATATATATATATAGGCTTTAATTCCTACTGAACGTGCGAAAGCTGGTTAGAGGCGTGTTGTACCGTAGCCAGGATTCTCACTATAAAAGTACCACTTGTTACTGGGGGGAGGTTTGTGATTGTTGAATTCTAAGAGTGCATAATACAGGTTGGATAAATTAGCCGAAGGGATTCTTAATTAAAGTCTTGCCAAGGGTACGTCAAAAGGAACGAGCCACAAATAAACACACGTATTTAAAATAAACTTTACTTTAAACAAATATAATAATTAGCAATAGTTAACAGGCAAAATTAAGGATTAAATATTAAACACTGACGTTAAGCGTCTAGATTTATAATGACTCAATGGGAGTATCAATCACAGTTAATTAAATTGGTAATTTAAGAATAGAGGGCACTGGGTTTACAGATTACCATTAATTGATGGATTGGAGAGACGACTACTCAGGTCCAGACGGGGTGGTTCGGGTGGCGTTAACACGAGTTCTCGGCGAGAGGAGGGATAAGACGACGGGTTCGGGGCTGCTGGCTGCAGTTCCGGTTAGTTCACTCCTAACTTAATGTGACACTAACAAATAGTAACTTCCAGTAACTATTTGGATGTTCCTTTTCTTACTCAAGTTACGTTGAGCAACAGAGCGTACTCTTCTAGTCACAGACTCTGCGGGGCGGGATTTACTTCCAGGAACACTTTGAGACAGCGACCAAGTTGACTCGACGGCGCGTTGGTAGTCGATACGTTACGGCAACGACTCTCGTTCAACGTGAGGATTACGCGAGTAGATTTGGGACACTGCTATAAAGGGGTAAACGGCGTTGTTATTTATATCGCGGATTGTGGGAAATCAAGAGAGAGATCCCTTTCATGACAATTCGTTTATCGCAGCACCTTCTGGACAATCTCCATGGTATCATAAAGAAAGCAAATAAGATTTAAGCTTCTTTGTGAGATAGGCATTCTTTCGTCCTACTTCCTGTCTCCAGTTGGGGGAAGGGTGGGGGGAGAGAGAGAGAGGAGACGAAGGTCAACTCAAACGACAAATTTCTTTCGTTCCCACGATTGTCTGGTGGCATGTGAGTATGTTTGTTCCATACCCTCACACACACATATATATATATATATATATATATATATGAGAAACTCACAAAGTAGCGCGTGAGTAGAGTGATAAATGCAAACAAATCCCACAGGAAAATGAAAGGCGGATTCCAAGTACTTTCGAACTTGTTTAATTTATTATCAAGGAATAACGAAAAAACTTTACAAAGGTGGTATATATAATATGAAACAGAAGAGCAATGCAACGCCCATGTACAACGAAAGGACCCAGAATAGAAAAATAATATCAAAGACGGATGTGAAGTATAAAACCAAATAGATAAAGTCTACTTCCGGAAAATTCCGACCTAACTAACAAGGGAGAAGTTATTAGAGTAAGGGATAGAGTTGAGTTTTTCAATAGGGTTGTAACTGTTAGTTTCAATGTTTGTTCTCTTTTTGCTAAAGTACCTGCAAAGGACTTTTTCCCCTTCCTTAGTGATAGATTGCGTAACTTTGATATTCCCTTGCCTCTTAATATTTTCACTGAACTCATTTCACTATGTACTAAAGACTGTAAGATTTCTTTATTGGTAAATATTACCTTGAAAAGTTTGGTTTGGATATGGGGAATTTCTTATCCCTTGTTCTTTCTAACATATATATGGAATTTTTTTAAACTACCTTCCTTCCCACCATTATTGATTTTCCCCTTGTTTGGTACCGATATATACATGATATTATTTGCTTTCGGCCTTCTTCTAAGGATGTTAATAGTTTTCTTACTCAACCTGATTCTCTGGTTTCTTCTATTAAATTTACCCTTGAACTCGAACAAAATGGTATCCTCCCTTTCTTAGATCTATTTATTCATAGGACTCCATCTGGATTTAAATTTTTCGTCTATCGTAAGCCTACCAACGCCGGTTCTTATATTCATTTTTACTCAGGTCATAAGATAAAATCAAACGTTCTGTATTCATTTCAATGTTTCTCCCGGGGTTGCGGGTCATTAGCCCAGAATTCTTGGATCTTGAGATTTCTAAGATCTTTGAAATAGGTAACTCTCTTTGCTACCCTCAAAGATTTCATGCAAGATGCCGAGATTTGGCCAAAAAAAAATGTTTTACACAATTGAAATCCATCCCACATACAATTTTAAGAACTCCCTAGTTTTACAGTTTTCTGGGTCTTTTTTCTTGCTTCCCCGCCTTTTCAATAAGTTAAATATTTCTGTTATATTCAAATATCAGTCTACCATGTATAAAATGTTGATTCATAATAATAACAATAGTATAGGGGGAAGGGTATTCTGTTGATTGTTCAGTTTGCCCCAAACAATACTTTGGGCAAACCGGTAAATCATTAAGTGTAAGCTTGACGCAACATAAATACACTATCAATTGGAATTCGGCTAAATTTATTTGCAAATCTGATGACTTTATTCAAAGAAATATTGTTGAATGCTCATTCATTAATTCCTCGCCTAATTTTAATATATCCCCTGGTCTCATTAAACTGGACTCTGTTATTAAAAGGCTTATTTATAACGAAATTGTCCATTTAAAATTTTAGCCCTTTGATTTATTAATTTAGTTATGTCTCTCCTGTGTATTTTTATGTATTCACTAACGGGTATGTATGTACTTAGTTTAGTCACATAAACGTCTACATTATTTGCAAAGCTATTGGGAGTCCCAGTCCTTCCCAGTGGCACTGGACAAGCAATGGTCTATGCCGCGATGACTGCTCTCGAAGACTAGTGAGTAACAGATCGCATTTCTGCCTTATCCTTTCACACCACAGCTTCGAACACAGGGGTTTCGTCAGGAGCATGTATCGTAATCGAGCAATGGCTCAATCGAAGAGTGCTTCACCTCACTTGTCGTCACCACATTTTGGATCTGGGGTGTGAGAAGGCATTTACAGCATGAATCAGCCCTTCTTCTGGGCCTGATATTGCTCTCTTCAAGCGATTTCAGACTTGGACAAATCTCTGCCTCAGCCATTCACAGAAAAAGACATACCACCACACCTCCTTGAGCGTTGCGATGACCTCATGATTGAGTTCAATCGACTACTGGAAGAAGACACGCCACGTGACAAATACAGGGAACTACTAGAGCTGTCTATATAATCATCTTGCGTGGACAGCCAAAGCATGGGATCAGAATATTGCGTCCTGGTGCCCTGCACCGTGTTCGCTGGATTGCAAAGATCATCTGCGCCATCAATATCCACCTGTTCCGATATTCAGAACTACTCCACTCACTGCAAGCGAAAAATCTGGAGTTCAACGATTCGTCACTTTCAGCACCTCGACGTAAATTGTGTCTTGGTTCCGCGCGACATCTCCAGCTGCAGCCCCGGCACAAGACCTCCAACTGCTTAAGATGCTGGTGTCCTAACCCGACAAGGCAGTGGCCAAGGCGACAGCTACAGTCTTTATGCGCCATCTCTGGTACTCGAGTTAGAGGCTAGTTGCTCTTGCATTTTTTTATGATCACCTGGCCATTGAGATGAAGAGGGAGATGTTTAATGCTTTTCAGAAGGAAGAGGGCTCTGACGATCGTCCTCGAAGAGCAACGGTCGGGCTAACATCTACCGCACTTGCAGAGAAAACTGTTGCGAGTATTTTAACGTCTGCCCCTCCATCCTTCTTTGAGATCCTTGGGTTGGATGCAAGTTTCCTGACACTTGACCCAACGGAGTAGCCCGACAATCAGGGATACTCATTCGCCGCTTCCTGCGTCAAGGAACTGCACATTGTGAACGACTTCGCTGAGCAGGGCATCGCCCTGATGCAGGAATTCAATCTGGCCCTCACAAAGGAAGAAGAGCAGAGGCAGTTCATCTTCTAAGTAGTGGAGAAACACCGGAGGAATTACCCTGACACCAGCAAGTCCACAGTGACTTTTCAAACTAGAATACAATGAGTGGGATATGGGCACCCATAAGACCTCCCCTCCCCCTTGAGGGGATAATACTCGAGAGGAGGGGTACCTAGAATCAGTGCTGTGAAATGATAGGTGTTTACAACTATGTTTATTGCATCAAATAAGGTGACTTTTTAATTGTTAGTATTAAACAATTTTCTAAATCACTTATGACGGCACAAAGAAAATGTCCCTCCTTTTACAAAAAATAAGAAACTTCAAACTCGTTGAGCTACCCCTACATATTAATCTTTTTAAAAATAACTTTGCATACATTGTTTTCGGATCAAATGGAACATTTTAACTGCCCGTCCCTGGTAAAATATAAAAAAAAATCAAAATTACCATTAAATATATAAATTGTGTATCACGCTTTATTGCAGGTCAAATATTTTGCTGATATTTTGAATATTAAACATTGTACAAACGTGAAACTTGGTCCACTGAAATATCCTAGGTAGTTCCTTACGCAGTTAACATTTCAATCGTAGTGATAAGATACATACAAAGGTATGTTGAGTTATGTACTTTGATGGGCTTTCAACTGTGGCACGTTTTATTACAGGTGTACGAAAATGCCAATTTAATATAGTGAAACAAAAGTATTATCGTTATATTATCATTTTATTGTAATAGTGAAGCACACTATCGAAGAATGGCAGCAAAAGAAATGAAACAAACACAATTAAATTGTTGGTGCTGTACTTTATTTGTCTACGTAACTTCCTTGTTTAGAAATGACATCAAACAGTCTTTTGTCCACAGAAGCTGTTAGCCGACTAATCTGGAAAGGTGTTATGGTACCAGTAACTGTTTTGATCCTTTCCCACATTGCATCCTTCGATGAAAACTGGATACCTCCTTCATATACTTACCTCTTCATGATCGACCAGAACTATTCGATAGGGTTTAGGTCAAGAGAACAGGGAGGGCAGGTCATAAGTGATTGGTCTATGATTCCTAAAGTTGCGAGGTACGAAATTGTAGCCTTGGTTGAATGCGAAGGAGCATTACCATGCATAAAAATCAATCGCCGTCGACGTGAGAGTGCCAGATTATGTAACCATGCTGCAAAATGCATTTCCAGAAACGCGGTGTAGGAGTTGCTGGTGAGTTTGTCACCAATCGGAACTCGAAAAAGCCCGACAAGTTCATTTCCCATGATTTTCGCCCAAAACATGACACTACCGCTTCCTTGTTGACCCTGAATGTGATGTGGGTGAGAGACTTCAAGAAGTACTCAAACTTTGGACCATCCGTCGGGGCCATCCAGAGTAGCTCTGGCCTCATCCGCGAAGAGGACATCTTGCAAATTGATCTTCATGTACTTCTGTGCCCAATCACTACGCTTATCTTTGTAATCTTGCTCAGGATGGGTCTAGCGATGCACTTAACATTTCTGGCCGTCTCTTTAAGGATCCTACACCGGGTGCTTCTAGACGAAGGAGCAACTCCAGCACTTTCAAATATGGCAGCACCTGTGCTACCGAGGTCTTTTTTTACTTATCTACCTATTTTTTGGATGTCACGCTGGGATACACTTCTTGCCTTGGTTTGGTGATGGGGTTTTCAACATACGCCTTCAATGTTCTTGTACCCCGACCAAGCTCTTGGGCTAATTCTCCAACATATAAGCTTCTGCGAGAGCCGCAACAAACCGGGTCTTTTCTGTAGTTGTCAGACGTTGTTTCAGGGGCATTTTCGTACACCTACAATAAAGCGTGACACAGCTGAAAGCACATCAAAATACATAACTTTGTATGTATCTTTTCAATACGATTGAAATGTTAACTGCGTAGGTACCTACCTAGGATATTTCAGTGGACCGAGTTTCACGTTTGCACAATGTTTAATATTCAAAATATCAGCAAAATATTTGACCTGCAATAAAGCGTGACACACAGTTTATATATATATATATATATATATATATATATATATATATATATATATATATATATATATATATATATATATATATATATATATATATATATATATATATATATATAAACGGAATAATTTTTTTTTCGGAAAAATGAATTCTTCTAATTACGAAAAATCTGTGCAGAGGTGGGCATCGAACCAAGGTTTCTGAGGCAGCCAGCAACCCATTATAGCACTCCGAAGAAAAATGATTCCTTTTTCTTTTCTTTCATTTCGATTGGACTGATATATATATATATATATATATATATATATATATATATATATATATATATATATATATATATATATATATATATAAATATATATATATATATATATATGGGTAAAAATCACGAGAGATAACACGTGAGTAAGTATAAATATTTGGTTGTACCACGTAAGGAAAAAGAAAGATTGATTGGAGCTAGTACTTTCGTGATCTTAATAACATTTTCAAACTCACAATGGTTTATTAAATAGAGAGAAACTCTATTTATACAAAGTAATGTTTTCCCTATAAAGTCAGATGGTCAGATTTCTTTAAGGACTTCTGATAAGTTTGATTTGAGGAAGAAAGATAGGACTGGATCAAGAGAAAACAAACCAGGGCTAATATTTACATTTCTCTCCTTTGTGCTTGAGATTAGGAACGATGCACAGATATTTCTGCTAATAAAATCATTTATATACATTATAGTATCTGATTTTGACCAGTTAATCTGGTAACCCATCTTAAGCCTGTGGACGGCCAAAACATTATTTGTATATCCCTTAGATACTGCATTTTGATGTTAAATACCATTATACATTAAAAAATATGTTAATAAAACATAGCCCAAGGAACGATAATAACGTAATATATAGTATACCTGGTTTAGATTGTAATTTATTCTATGTCGGTCAAACTTCTAAAAATATCTCTGCAAGATTTAGGAAACATCAAAATTCAGTATCTAAGGGATATACAAATAATGCTTTGGCCGTCCACAGGCTTAAGATGGGTCACCAAATTAACTGGTCAAAAGCAGATAACATATTGCATGTAAATGATTTTATTAGTAGAAATATCTTTAAATCGTTCCTAATCTCCAGCACAAAGGAGAGAAATGTAAATATTTGCCCTGGTTTGTTTTCTCTTGATCCAGTCCTATCTTTCTTCCTCAAATCAAACTTATCAGAAGTCCTAAAAGAAATCTGACCATCTGACTTCATAGGGAAAACATTGCTTGCTTTGTATAAATACAGTGTCTCTATATTTCATAAGCCATTGTTAGTTTTAAAATGTTATTAAGATAACGAAAGTACTAGCTCCAATCAATCTTTCTTTTTCCCTACGTAGTACAACCATATATATATATATATATATATATATATATATATATATATATATATATATATATATATATATATATATATATCACACTCTTTTTTAAAAAATATAAATCTAGTGTATTTGTTATTATGGATAAAGTGTCTTACATTGATAAAATAAATTTATTAGTAAATGACCAGTCAATTTATGTACCGCAATAGTGATTTTTTCATAAGAAATTGCTTTCCTACCTTAAATAAATTTAAATCTAAAATGCCTCTCTGCCGTACTTCTATGGCCTTGTAAAACTCATGAGCCGAGAGTGGGTCAAATAATTATACGTAACGTTCTCGAGGTTTCAAATTGTATCAAACTGATTACATTTTGTTTCATTATTACACTTTGATAGTTTAGCCAAATTAAGGTCATGAAATTATCTAGCACAAAGTAATGCTAACTTTTATACTTTTAGTGGTATTTAGAAACTATATTAAATGACGAAGAAGGTATGCAAAAAGTATTCGTAACTTAGAAATATAGATACTTTTTCGAGTTACATGTTCGGAACGATAATTCTATTTCGACATGTGTCTACATTGTTCCAAAACATTCGTACACGAGTATGAGAGTTTACGTGGCAATGCCATCGTTGCCAGCAGTCAGTCTCTCACAAGCAAGTACAAGGTAAAGACCTCATTAGACTGGTGTGATTCAAAATTAGAAATTTTGAAGTCCACAATCATATTCACGTGATAAATTATGTTAAAATTTCGGTTTCACCGACGATTTTCACTTATTTAAGGTCTGTTATTATCACTGTTATATGTGGGATTCGAAGCTTGTACGGCAAGAATCAGGGGAGAATAAGGACTCCATCAGGCATCAATACTTAACCGATGTGGCTTAATCTCATTGAGCTAGAAAGCTTGCACTCGGATAGACCGTGGTCCAATTATTACCAAATTATAAACTCGCTAGAAGAATTGAAAGATGAAACGGAAATTTAAATTAAATTCCTATGAAAAAAACAATTATAATTTTAAATGGATTTTCCATTTCCAAAAGTTTAAATTTAAGGAGAAAAATATAATAGGATGACTGAAGACTTGAGCAATTAAATTTGTAGATGATCAAAATAGAAATGCAATAAATAATAGGTTGTCTGGAATGAATTTAACTTTTTAAAAGGAAAGAAAAAACAATTAACAGGCAAAAAAAGACATTTATTCAGCAAAGTACTTTACATCATTAATGATAATCCTCCCTCATCGTTTACGTCGTGGATGCCTTTCCTGAAGAATTCCTTCGGTTTTGATGAAATCCATGATTTGAGATCCTTTTCCACTCCATTCATAATGGAGTAAATTTTGCCATTTAGGTGATGGTGTAATTGACATAAATAAAAGCTAATCAAAGGGTGAATATGGAAGAGGGGAAACTCTCCAACCTAACTTAAGTTTTTTATTGGGTCAAACGTGCCACGTGTGGGCATGCATTGGCATTAAAGAGGACGGACAACATTTCGGCTGAGCAGAGGGCATTTTGCTCAAAAACTTCAGTGAAGGCCATTGTGTTCGAGAACTTCAGTGAAGAGCATTTTATTCGAGAACTTTAGTGAAGGATATTTTCTTCAAAAACCTCAGTGGAGGACATTTTATTCAAGAACTTGCGTGAAGGACATTCTTTTCAAGACCTTTAGTGAAGGACATTTTATTCAAGAACTTCAGTTTAAGAAATTTTCTTCAGGAACTTCAGTGAAGGACATTTTTATCAGAAATTCAGTAAAGGACATTTTTTTTTAAGAACTTTAGTTAAGGACATTCTGTTCAAGAACTCAGTTAAGGACACTTTGTTCAAAAACTTCAGTGAAGTACATTTTGTTCAAGAACTTCAGTGAAGGACATTTTCTTCGAGAACTTCAGTAAAGAACATTTTTTTCAAGAATTTCAATGGAGAACATTTTTATGATAAGGTCAATTTTAAAGAGACTGGGAGAAATATAATTAGGAGAAGTAGTAATGGATGGGCAATTAATATTGTGCCTAACATAGTTTTCTGAATGGTCAATAAATTTAGCAGAATTTCGATTAATAGGGTGATCATATTCAGATAAATGGACAGTGAAAACATCATTACGTTCACCTCTTCTTACAGTGCATTTGTGTTGGTTTAAACGGACTATTAATGATTTTCCAGTTTGCCCAAACTAAAGTTCGGGCAAACTGAACAATCGACAGAAGAGATCCACCCCCCTCCTTATATTATCATCATTATTATTACTAACTCTATAATTTAAGAAGTGGATTTTTTTTTAGTATTTGAATAATAATTTCATCTTAGTTTGGTTATGACTTATGTTTTTTCATCAAAGTTATTTCTAATAAATCTCTTATAATATCAAAAAACAAAATGGTGAAGTTCAGAAATAAATATAGGTGAAGTTCAGATAATTTATTTTTATATATCTTATTCTATAACTATATTTTAGCAACGTGATATTTTGAAAGGGGAGGAAATTTAGTTTAGAGTTCCTTTTTAAAATTATTATAATTGGCGTAGTTCAGAAAATTTTTAAAAATTTAACGATGGCTGCTTTTTTAAGATTTTAAATTTTAATCTTAGATACAAAGCGCAAGCTGCCCCCAGTAGGGAGGAGTGGCGAAGCCATTGTCTGGCTTTTATTATAATTTTGAAGTAGAATTTTGTACATAGTTATCTCATATTGAAATATAACCAAAATATTCAAACATTCAAGAGACAAGGAAGAACGAAAAAGTAATCAGAGGAGGGGAAAACTAGATAATTTTTAAAAATTAAATTCCGTTGAACTTTCAGTTCTATAGAATTTATTTTTTTGAGAATTTAAGCATATAACAAGAATTTTATGTGAGTAAAAAAGGTTGTGACCTATTTCAAAGATCTTAGAAAACTCAATATCCAAGAATTCCAGGATAACCACCATCAGGTCATGAAGAAACATTGAAGGGAATAGAGAACGTTTGTCTTTGTCACTATGACCAGAATAAAAGTGAATATAAGAACCAGAGTTGGTAGGCTTCCGGTAGGCTGAAAATTTATAGCCGAACGTAGTTCAGTGAATTAAAAGATCTAGAAACGGCAGGAGCCTATTATTCTCAAGTTCGAGGCTAAATTTGAAAAAGGAACCAAAGAATTAAGGTTATTGAGAAAACCATGCACATCTTTATGAATAAACCACAAAAAAGTGATATCGTCCATGTACCTAAACCAAAAGTGGGAAAATCGAGAATAGTATGTCATTTATAAATCTATAGAGCCAAGACCTCGTTCAAGAGATTGCAGTAGTCGTCTGCGGTCACTTTAACACCACAAGTCAGCCTGACTGCACCAAAAAGTCTGATTATAATTATACCTAGCAACAACATGACTCACTTTCCCTCATGTTGACGTCACAAACGTCAGTGACGCTCATCTCCAAAATATATACAACCATTTGCTCAACTGTCAGGTTAGTCAATTTTTTTTTTAAAGAGCTCATCTGGCGACTGCCTACTTGGGCATTAGTCGCCGTATTAATAAAACCTGCCTAGTACTAGGCTACTTTAAAATCAAATTCAAAAACACAAAAAAATCAACCACAACACCAAAAAATAAAAAAAAAGAGAAAAGGAAACGAGCAGGAAGCAAGCTCCTGTGTCGGGAGGAGGTCCCCCCATAACAGGAACGTGCGACCTACAAGGCAAAAAACCAAAACAAACAAAACAAAAAAAACTGGTAAAATAAAAGGGAGAAGGCCGGTCTCCTCCAAAATGTTTACAAGTCCAACAATAAATGTGCACGCACTCGTTCCGAGTACAAGGGACAGGCGGTAGCGACCCCGCCCATCCTGGTACCGTGACAGATAACGTTCGCGAAGATCACCCATAAGGGAAATTCAACAAGAATGTGCCGAACAGTCTGGGGTACAACACAGTCTTCACAGTAGGGCGCTGGCGAGCGCTCCATCAAATGGCGGTGCGTCCCGCGAGTGTGCCCAATTCGGAGACGAGAGAAAGCAACCAGAATCCTTCGCAGCATGAGGGGGGGGGGAGGGGGCAATGGTAAAAGTCGCGGCGCAATGGCATGCAACTTTAAGTTCCCTTCGACCCTATCTCATCTTCTTTGCCAAACGGTCCGAAGAGCTGCCCGTATTCCTGCCATGTAGTCGGTGTGAGGAAGAGCGAAACGCTGGTTAGGTCGCAGAGTCCTCGTGGACTCTTTGGCGCCCTTAACGGCGCGCTCATTCCCCGCAATTTCTACATGTCCAGGAACCCATCAGAAGATAATCTCAACACCCGCCCGGCTCGCCAAAACCGTGGCGTCGCGTATATCGCGAACCAGGAGATGCGGAGATTCCAATGCCCCAAGAGCACTCAGGGCGCCTTGTGAGTCGTCATAGTACACAATCCGGTCTCCAAACCAGGCACGTTGCGTGATCTCCCGTACCGAGTGGTGTATTGCCACCAGCTTGGCCGTGAAGACAGACGCAGCCCCTGGCAAAGCCCGGCTGACTTCAAACAGAGGGGATATGGCGTGGAATCCGACCCCCTCTTGGGACTTGGAGCCATCCGTACACACTGGCACGGTTCTAGCGTGACACGAGGTGAGCTCCAAAAAGGTCGAAGCCAATACTCCCGGCGCTGTACAAGCTTTGGGAGCAGAGGCGTGGCGAAAAATAGCCAAATGTGGTACTCTCCAGAGTGGCGTTCTGGGCAGAACCAGGGGCGCCACCGGCCCGAAAGATATACCTAGCTCTCGAAGGAGTTTCCTGGCCCTAAACCCAAAGGGCTTATGATATGAATGGCGGCTTTCGGTGGCATCAGGGTGAGAGTTGTTGGCGACTGAGAGAGGCACCGGGCTCGCGCGTACAGTCAAGAGATGCACTATACGCGGCGTAGAGCGAGTGGCATCTCCCCAGCATCGACTAGTAGGCTCTTGATGGGGGAATTGTGGAAGGCACCGGTCGCCAGGCGAAGGCCGGTGTGGTGGATCGAGTCCACCTTCCGCAAAACACGCTCGGTTGCGGATGCATAAAACTCGCATCCGTAGTCGAGCTTCGAACGAACAAAGGATCGATAAAAAAGTAAGGCAGAGCCCCTATCAGCGCCCTAAGCGTTCAACGTCACGGAACGTAGAATATCCAGGGCGTGGGTATAAGAGACCCTAAGGCTGCGAATATGAGCCTCCCAGGTGAGGCGTCGGTCAAATACAAGTCCAAGAAAACGGTGCGATTCAACCACTTCCAGGCGTACCTCATTAAGAAACAAGTCTAGGTCTGGCTGGAGCCGTGGATGGTGGCACCTTAGTCTTGGACAACAAAAACCGAAACCTGTGCGGTTTGGCATGGCGAGAGACGCGGTTCAAAGCCTGTTGGAGTCGATGTTGCAGAGTTGGCATCTGGGCCGCGCCAAAAGAGATCGAAAGGTCGTCCACGTAGAGCGTAGCGAGAACATCTTCCTGCAGCACCGAGGAAAGGGCTCCCCCCCCCCACCCGTACGCGGAATCGACGATCTCGCAAAAATTCAGATATAAACATTGGGAGGCATCCCCTCGCCCCCATCGTGTGAAGAGTTTCCATGATACCGTGTCGCCATGCGGTCTCATAGGACTTCTTCAGATCGAAAAACATCGTGGCGTAGTGCTGTCTACGAAGGAGGGCCTCGCATACGGAATTTTCCAGTCTGAGCAGAGCATCCGACGTGGAATGGAACTTGCGGAAGCCGGACTGTGCAGAAGACAGATAGCGTCCGCTATCCAGAAAAAGGGCTAATCTAACATTTACTAATTTCTCCATCAACTTGAACACGCAAGAGGTTAGAGAGATTGGGCGGAAACCGGCCGGAATAGAGTGATCTCTCCCCGGTTTGCGAAAGGCGAGCACAGTAGCGATTCGCCAGGAATCTGGCAGGAGACCTTGCACTCAGATCCCGTTGAACAAATTTAAGAGAAAGGTCATGCCTCGCTCACCCAGGTGTCGAAGCATGGCGTACGGGACATCGTCCGGACCATGGGCGGTGTTCGCACACGAAGCAAGGGCGGAACGGAACGCAAGCACAGTAAACCTGTCTTTGAGGGGTGCTCCTCCTCTAGGGGGAAAGTCCAGTCGGCGGCCTTCCGTGACATCACGACATGCATTGAATGCTGGCGGAGCAGCATCCCAGGTAGAGAATGCGGAGAAAGAGGTCATGAAGGATTCTACTACGATCGCAGGGTCTGAGATTGCGATCCCATTCTCCTGGAGAACAGGAGGGGGCTCGTGCGAGAACTTGCCCCGAATCCTTGTGACTCGCTTCGTAACCTCTGCTAGAGGAGTCTTCCTGTTAAGTGAAAACACGTATGCCTGCCAAGAAGAGCAGCGGGCGTGCTTCGAAATATACTGGAACCTAGCCCTAGCCCGACGAAATTTACCAACAGTGAAATCGTTCGGGCGGCGCTAATAGCGCATGTAGGCATAATGCTTCTGTTTGAGGGCCGCCTCACACTCGGCCGACCACCACGGGAGTGGTCGGCGTGCAAAACGGCCAGACGTTCTGGGAATAGTAGCCAGGCCCGTGGCGATGAGGTTACCGGAGAAGAACTCAACAGCCTCATCTACCGACCTAAACTCCTCGACTGAGATAGAGAACTCAGTTATTTTCCTGAAATGCAGGTCACCGCACCCGTGCTATACACCACCGAGGTGAGCTCTCAGGCGGCAGTTGCCCTGAAAATGATATTTGAATGGGAAAGTGATCACTACCATGGAGGTCACCGACCACCCCCTAATCAAAATCAGGCTGTGCATCCGAAGAGCACAAAGATAGATCAATGCCAGAAAATGAAGCGGTTCTCGGGCAGTGATGCGTAAACTCATCCACATTTAGGACACCTATCTCAAGCTCTTCGATCAGATCGGCAAGGACTTGACCCTGGGATTTATTGAGTAATCTCCCCAGAGAGGATGTCTGCCGTTCAGATCTCCAAGCAAGAGAAAGGGCCTCACAACCGTGCCACGAAGCGGCGGCAAGTCCCCCGCGTCGAAGTCAGCTAACGGTGGAATGTTCGCAGAAATGATAGTATACCTCCTATCCAGGTGCAGCTGCACAGCCACTGCCTGAAAGGAGGTATCTAAAGTGAAAAGAAGAACGGAGACATCATGCCGGGTGTAAATCGCGCATCCCCCAGCCTGAGCCTGGCGCCTATCTCGTGGTGAAGGAGGCGCAAAACCCTTATACCCCTAGAGGGCGGGCAGGGGGTACGTGCCTAGCATGGTCTCCTGCAGAAAAATAGCTAACGGGGAACAGGACAAGACGAGCCTCCGCAGCTCCTTCCAGTTGGCCCGGAGTCCACGGCAATTCTATTGGGGAATATGCCCTCCAGGCCTAGATCAGAGGCGATGCGCAGGCCCTATTCGAACAAAAGAGTCTCAGAGAAATGACCCTACGCTTCCCAGAGGCAAAACCCCGGGTGCTGTTGGCCCTACAATGAGTTGAAGGGACTGTCGCCTTCGAAGATTTATTTGAGGAGGATGGACTCACCATGCGAGTCTTTTCCTCCCTCCGCCTCAAAATCTTAGGCGGGCGTTGCGGCTTTAGAGGCGAGGGGGGGGGCTCTTTTTTTGAGGATCCACCGTCTCCGAGCCACTTATCCTACCACTAGGCGTGGGCGAAGGAGCCGAAGGTCCTTTGTTGCTGTCATCCTTACGGGGGCAGCTTTAGGAACCCCGGAAGATGGCCTGGCGACCGACTTCAGGGGTGTTGCCTCCTGTGAGTCTAACGACTCGGTGGAGGCGCGTGGCCGTTTAGCCTTACATGAAACAGTCATGTATGGGGGAAAGGAGGGGCGCCCTGATTTTAGCCAGGGCTGGGTGTAAACCCTTTGTGTCACCAGCTTTACCAGGAGAGGGTCTACGGTTGAGTAAAATCTGCAGAAGGGCTCTGAATGGGCGTGGAAACAACTGTGCTCTTTGGCTTGGATGGGCCAAGAGCAGAGGGTGTCTTTCTAACCATTGAGGCATAAGACGTCCCAGGCAGAGCCGGGCGCGCCAGGACCAAGTCTTTAGCCTCGCGGAATCAAAGTTGATCCTGGGCCTAAACGGCCAGGATTTCTTTCTCAAGGAGATAAGCACCACATTGCTTTGAAGAAGCGGGGTGCGGCTCTCCGCAATTGACACACTTGGCCATACACGATTTGGACTTATCGTGTGCGACCTTGGAGAAATTTACACATACTTCGGGTGACCCCGACTTTGCACATCTACATGAGCGATTCGTATGGCCGAAGCGGTGACAGTAATAGCACCGTCGCGGAAGTGGCACGAATGCCTTCACGCGGTAGTGGTACCAACTAACACGCAGCGACTCAGGGAGCTTGTTACAGCCGAACGTGACGAAGAGTGTAGGGGTGGGTCTCGAGGCCCCTCCCTGTTTCCTCATCACACGTTCGACCTTGACCGCCCCATGGTCGGCCAGCTCTAGGGTGATGTCCTCAATGGAGTAGTCAACGAGTTCCCTCGCATAAACTACTCCTTTCAGAAAGTTCATGGTAGAGTGCGGCGTCACACTCACCGGGGTGCCATCAAGTGTCCGAAGAGCACTTATCTTGGCTGCCTCGGAGGGATTCGCCAGAAGGCTCCCGTCCGAGAAACGGGACACCTTCGGCTCTCTACCAATTACACTAGCTAATGCTCTCCTCTGATGGATCATGTTAACCTTGGCCAACATGATGCAATCAGTGGAGCGAATAACGAGGAAGCGTTTTTAGTCAGTATCCTCGAAAACGCCAGGTAACCTTTGAATGAGGGGCCCCGATGTTATCGAGGCTCCGCCCTGCGCACTTTTTGTCTTTGTCTGGGGCTCCGCACCTGGGGGGACAGAGGAGCCGGATGTGCCAATCTTGGCTTGGTCGCTTACCAAAGTGGCAGCAGACCCATCCGTCCCCGCAGCCCTCACGAATAGAGAGCAGCCCCGAGTCCTCTTAGTCTTTTTCCTATTTTTTTTCTTTTTAGGAGAGGAGGGCGGGGAATTAACCCGCTTCTCCCCTCTGCCTGCAGGAGTCTCCAGTCCATATAGACCGGCCTGAGCCAGGTCCATCTCCGAGATGGAGAAGGTCCTGGCAGTCGCAGAGGCACTGGTTGGAGGAGATCCCTTCCCTCCTTGTACTGCCTTGGAAACCCAAGCCGTTTTAGGAGGACCTTGCGTAGGGGCGGATTCGGGTTCGGTGCTTGGCGCCGAGCCCGGATTTGCTCCCATGGAGCAGGGTTGCCTCAAGGCCCATGTCTATCTCAGGTGGGGCCTCCACTTGGCCTTCCACCAGGATATCGCAGGTCCCGTTAGCAGCGTTGTCATAAGTCACGTCTGGGGAAGCACAGGCCTTGACCTCGGCAAGGTTCAATATTCTTGCCAGCAGATCTTTTGAGGGAAGCGACCGAATGGGCCTGGCTTCCCTCTCTCTCCTAAGGGGGTTTACCCTACCGAGCCGCTTTAATGGGAAGCGGTCAGCTATGGGCTGCCTGTTGTCTTTCTTGAGAGTCCCCTTGAAAAGAAAAGGGGGGACTGCGGCCGGGAAGAGGGAGGTGCCTGAAAGCACCTCCAGAGAACTGGGTGAGGGGGAGTCCCCTATACCTGTAGGCGAAGGATAGGAGTAAGCTTCTTCTCCGCTTAGAGAAATTTGGAGAGTCCCATGCGCAAACACAGGGGGGGGGGGGCTCCATTTTTTTGTGGAGCTGCACGAGGGCTGCTCAGACGATGGAACAATGGAAATTGAGATGAGATTTTTAATTTCAACATCATTGGGCATGGTGACCCACTTTTTCCTACGGGAAGCAATAGCTCATCACCTCTCGCAGTAGCCCGCTCTGCCCGTGGTGCGTACGGACCTGGCAGAGCCAGGTGCCGCCATTTAAGGCCCCCTTCCTCTCTGATGAGCTGGTAGCCCTTTAGCATGGCGGCTCCACCTTGGGCATGGCGTAAAATTGACAGTGTGTGAAAAGAAAAGGAAAAGGAATGTGAGGAAGGTATGGGTGTGGATGAAACAGGCTGTTAAAAACCACCATCCCAAACCGGAGCTCAAGGGTTAGTGAACATTGTTTCCCTCCCCCCTGAGCCCCGATCCGGGACAAATGGCTGAGAAGAAGGTCAGCATCTACTCTGTGGTTGTGGGAGAGGTTGTATGAAAAGCGAGGAAACCGGGGGGAAACACAAGTTTTTTTGAAGGAAGGAGAAGAGACTAAGCTGAGATCGGATGGGGTGCTGAATCCCGTCAGCACGGTGGCCAGGATGGCAAATCGCGGCGCCCCTTACGGAGTCAGGATCGTCAACGGTCGCCATGGTCTCCTCAGGGAAGAGAACGTAATTTATGCCCAACGTCATGTACTTCTGGGTACATTGAACCCTCAAAGTCTTGTGACGGATGATTAAATGAAGCAGTTTCAGGGAAGTTCGCACTGGAGCCATGGTCTCTAGGATACGGTTCCTGGGGGTCTCCGGTACATGGGTAGGAGCAGCGGCAGTGAAAATGGCTTTTCTTCTTTGTCTGGATTTCCCATTTAACTGTCGACCAATATTCCTCAAATCCCTAACTGTCACAGTCTTGTTTCTCCCACAATTGGAGTGCTTCTTCCTTAGCGAAGGTTCCTTCAGAAATCATCTAACCGTGTCCACATGGCGAATTAACTTCTCCGCAATAACATGAACAGATATGCCTTCAGCACTTTCCTTGGTGATGAAAGATTTTTCTTCATCATTGATGCCTCTGTTACGTGCCATTTTTCTTAAAAATGATAGATGCTATTCGCGCGGTTCACCCTCAAAACGACGAATTTGAAATCAAAATTGAAGGACGTAACAAAGCATAATGAAAACATAATATCCATTGTTGCCATCTTGTGCAGAGGACCTGGGAATTCTTTCATTAAAATTGATTCTCATAGAACCGAGAAATCATAACTTTCCTTAATAAGCTATTAGCGTGATTCGGGGTGTATGTACCATGGAATCGTTGAATTCACCCATCGGAGACGTTATAGACAACATCAATAAGAACTACTTGATCCGGGTATGTCGTCGCTTCCGAGACCCCCATAGAGTCTAAAGGCGGTTTTAATGCCCCTCCTCCCCATTAAAACCGCCTTTACACTCTATGGGGGTCTCGGAAGCGACGACATACCCGGATCAAGTAGTTCTTAGCTATAACGTCTCCGATGGGTGAATTCAACGATTCAATGATACATATAATTACAGTGCGTAAGTACTGATTCACCTCTTCTGAGTTGGGTATTAGGATACATTAAGTTAAATAAAGCTTAATAATGTGCATTAGGGGCTTTAGGTGTGGTTTAGTCTAATTTTAGCAATAACCGCAGAGTAGCGATTTTTTACCATACGTATGTTACAACATCTATGCCAATTTTACTGTGAATATATGTAAATTGCGTCTTTTTGTTTTTATTCAATATCTTTGTTTTGTCCTGAAAATTGTTATTTGTCCTGAAATACCTGACGCACACTATAGATCAAACCCATCGCTCGTTCTGATACGTATTTCCCTCACTAACCCTTTTTAAGGACATTAAATAGCCATAGAGCCTTCACACAACCTTGTATTACCTCTGGCGATCTTTCATCCCAATGCATTCCTTACTTCCAACCTAAATACCCTTCATATCATTTAATAGTTTACCACCCTTTTCATACATCTATTGCACATGCCACAATATTTCTGTATCTACACCCTCATTATCGAGGTCTAGAGCCATGAGCCCAGCATACAATTTACATCCCACATCGCTTATTTTTCTCAGATAGGTGTCTCAGTGCAACTACTTGAGCTACACACACACCCTACCTGCTCTAAACCCCCTTGTTCGTCCTTTATTAATCCTTCAGCTATCCTTCTTATAGTCCCAATCAGAACTTTTGCATATAGTTTACCTACAACACCCAATAGTCGAATATTTTTTTTTTAATCCTTCCAATTACTCAAATGGAAGTTGACTCGAGGATTTTGAATACTATTCAGGAGGGATTCGTTATCCTTCTCCTAACTTTATATAAATTCCACACTTGATAGAATTTTGTTCTGCATCATCGAAATTTCCAATAACATAAAATAAACTCGAAGCATTTTCGGATAACTCAAACAAAACATGACACAACTAAATTTATCTCTTCTCAACTCGATAATCTGCAATTTCTTTTCATCTTAAGCAATTTAAGGTGAATAGATATGCCGAGAGATCTATCAATATTTTTCAATAGCGGTAAAGGACGGAAATTAAAACCCTTTTATAATAATTACTTATTAATATGTAACTTTTTGTCCAATCTAAGGACTACATAATCGTTCCTTTTTGCCTATTTGAAATCATGCGAGGTAATTAAACAAAAACTAAGATTTAAAATGAAATGGAAATTCATTAAAGCTGCAGAGCTTAGATAACAGAAGAAACTCGAAATAATTCACAGTGTAAGATAATGAGATGAGTAACATGATATATACATTTATATATTCTTTAATAAAAAAAACTGATGGTAAAAAATCACTACTCTGGGGTTATTGCTAAAATGAGACTAAAACACACCTAAAGTCCCTAATGCACATAATTAAGCTTTATTTGACTTAATGTATCCTAATACCCAACTCTGAAGATGTGAATCAGTACTTACGCACTGTAATTGGTCCCATGGTAATGTCAAGTTAGAGACAGTTGATGATGAAGTTTAGTTATGAAAATTCGATGTGGTAGGTAGGATAGGTAAAACTGGGTGAAAAAGTTGGTTGAGAGAATTTGCCTTGGTAATGAGGGCTACGCTTTTATATTCCTTTGTTTCTACTTTTTTAAATGTAAACCTGTTCTGTACCTTTGTTGTGTGTAGATTTAGTATCTTTTGTCGCATACGAAATCTTGCAACCCTTACTATAAATATTTTATCATTTTTATTTGTTTATCGATTCATTTATTTATTTTTATTATTATTTTTTACCATAAATGTAACTGCATTAATGTATATAATACATAAAAGGATAAAAGGATATAATGATTATTATAATTATACTTGCTTTTAGCGCTCTTTTATCCATTTATTCATACACATTCATACTAATGATGGGTGTGTGTCCTTGTAATTCAGTGTCTGTGTTGTGCATGGTAGTATTGTTCGTGTGAGTGCTATTTTTTGTGAATAACGGTGTCAATCTTTTCTGGGAAGAAAGCTTGGAGCTGAGAAACTGCCTTATTCTGTCAACTTTCCCTCTCCTATCCGCTGAGATATATAGTCCCTGAGCCAGTTCAGGTGCAATTTCATTCATGATCATCCCCCATGTCCTTTTTACCAATCTCTGCGTGGTTAGGTTGATTGGCGGCAAGGTAACTTTTCGGTGAAATTCTCATTGGAAGATCCTGACTTGTCTCCTTACTTTGTTGATGTATAGATTCGCCTTGTTTTGGACCCACTGCAGGTGCTTCAAGCGGCACTTGCTTAAAGTTTGTCATCACGACTGAGTATACATATAAGTGAGGCTCGAACGTGCATGAGATAATCTCTCTAGATAATATATGTGATTTGAAGAGTTCCTGATTTCCCAGAACTGGTAATATGGGGCCCAAAGACATTTCCTTCTCTGCAATAGGGAAATATCCGATGCCCTATTGCTACATCTGCGGTTTTTCTGTGGCCAAAGGGAAGGATCTTGAAATTCCGGCTGTTCGTGCGGATTTTCCATCTCTTCTCTTATTCGTGGATGAAATGAATCCTGTTGGATGTTCCAAGCGCCTGAATCCTGGGAGTCCTACATGTGCCAGGAATCACCAGCGTTACATGATCCGCGAGCTGCAGGTATAACGCGTCCTCCTTTATCGGAGTTGGCAGATCTATGTAGAGATTAGATAAATGAGGGGGCGCTCAGACAGCTGCTGCCTGTGGAACGCCTGCTGCGAGGAAGCATTCGGGTCCTCCGTGACCTTAAATCATGATCCGTGATGCCTTTCCATAATGAAGTAACATAAGATTCTTTCCAGGATAGAGTCTAGCTGAATGCCTAGGATTTTATGTTGTAGGCCACTCAGCCAGACCATATTGAACCCCTTTTGCATGTCCCTGATTACGATTGCAATGTACTTCTCATCTACTTGGCAATCGGGTGATGTTTTAGAATAAAAGCGTGAGTGTGGTGTCAGTTCCACGCCTAATATTTTTCAGAATTTTGTCGATTATCTCCAAGAGAGAGATGGGCCTGAAGTCCATCATTTTTATCCTATTTCGGGATAAAAATGATTTTCGCCATTTTAAATCCGGCGGGAAGGTAGCCAGTGTTCAATGCCACATTTATCACTTTGGTAATGCCCTAAAGCAGGCGTGGAGGGGTGTTGACCAGATGTTTTTTAGCAATTCATGCCCATCTTGGTGTCCTCTGCTTGAAGGATTTTAGCGTATTCATGAACTCTTCGACACTGATTGGGTGATCGTGGACTGCATTCTCCTCTCTTCGGAGACGTACAGATGGGTGTGTGTGCGTTGACTTATAGAATTTAGCTCGTCAATCACCTGACCATCGAATTCCTAGTCAAAGTCCCCACTGTTAGACAATGCTACAGATTTAGCGGAGCTTACTTGCGTGTAGTGTGTAAACGTGTGAGTGCATGTGCGAGTGAGCGTCTATGCGTGTGAGTGCGTGTACGTGCAAAAGAATATCGAATTCATTCTTCCTATAGCCTTTACAAGAACAGTATATATTAGTATTTACATGACCAAATATTACATGTTATTATTTACATGACAAAATTTTGTATATCATTATTATTATTATTATTTATATGACCAAATGTTATATATTATCATTTACCTGATTAAATGTTATATAATATTATTTACATGCCCAAATGCTATACAATTATAGTAGATTAATTGCATTTGCATAATTAATTGTGTGCCTATCCCAAGACTTCATAGGAAAATGGCACTCATTTGTGAGGCTTCATTGTTAATCCTATTTCACCTTGTAATGAGGCGCTACACTAATACCTCCTGAATCTCCTCTCTAGTCTCTCTGGATCTTCCAGAATTTACCCGTTTCCTGTTAGTCGGTTTTTCTCTCTCGGAGGCAAACCCCTCAGTTTCTTGATGTTCTTCTAGAATTTCTGAGAGTGTGTTCTGAGTCGAGCTTTTCGATGATACCTTCTTATATTTCCTTTTATTGCTAGTTCATCAGGGTTTTGAGCCTTTCGCTGAGGTTGCGTTAACCTTTTAGTACAGCCCCAGTTGGGGCCGGTTAGTCTGACCTCTTGATATATGTCCCTGTGTTCCAGAGCGATATCTCTCATGTCTCCTGTTCATCTAGATTGCTAGGGATCTTATGCGCGACGCATGGAATGCATCTCTCGTCCACTTCCATAATTAGGTGGGAAATTCTATTTGCTTCCTCATCAATTCCTTCGAGGATTGCCTCGCATAGGTTGGCTGGTTCGTAGCGGTTGAGCATTTGCTTGTACGGCTTTCAGTTTGACCTTGCAAAGCTTTTCCTAAGCGGAATCGGAAGCAGTATAGTTGCGAGGGAGATGATGGACATGCTCAAGATGTGATCGATTGGGACCATAGGGCCGGGCACACACATCAGATTGAAAGGGAAGTTGAGCCTTGTCAGTAGGTATTGTGTCCGGGAAACTCGTGAAATTTTCTGTCCGAAAGATTATAAATGCAGGTCCAGCCTCTAGATTCTTTTTCGGTTCATAATAAGCTCCAAGTTTCTGCCCCTATCATTTGTGTTGGTGTATCCAGAGACCCTGAGTCTAGCGTTGATGTCGGTTTCGATGAAGGTGGCTTTTTCGTGCCCAGTTAGTTTTAGCAGGTTGTATTTGTATTTTGTGAGGTTTATTCCTTTGGTCTCTTCTGTGAGGCTGAGGTCTTCGGGGAAAGGTGCTTGGTCTAAGATATTCCCCGTGAGACCCAGTAAATCACCGTATTTCCTGTATCGTGATTTTCTTCGTTCTGCCGTTTTCTGTTTTGTTCCATCGGTCGTTCTTGGAGTTTCATTCTGTGAGCTGTCAGTGTTCGAGTCTGAAGAGCTTTGGTTTTCACTTTCTTCAGGTTGTGTAGCTATTTAAGGTGCATCAATAGCTCTTTTGTCCTTTTTTCCCTTTCCTTTTGGTTTCAATTTTGGAGTCGGATCTCTTGATAGGTATCAGACTGCTCTCCATTTCTAGTTATCTTGGGGGAGAACTAGAGTTGGAGGACATCTACTGAGGGAGATTTCTCCGGAAACCACATCTTATTCAGGCCGTTCTTTTTAAGCATCATCTTTGTTTGCTCATGGATATTCCCGGGTAAGTCAAGTTTCTCATTGCGCATAAAAGATAGAACCCTAGTTATCAATTTTTAGGTATGTCCTAGTGGCAGCTTGCGTGGTTGGAACAGATTTGGTCACTTTGGCGTAAGAGTTTGTTTTCCTCCTCCCTCTTGTGGGCTTGATTTTGTTTAAGGATCCCCTTTTTTACTTGGCAGGCCATGCTCAATGCTTTATGGCCATGCCCACAGTTGATGTATTTTTCAGTTCGTGTGCAGCTCTTCTAGCCATGTCCTTTCTCGCTACATCTGAAGCACGTCTCATCTTTGACCATGCACTCCCTAATGAAGTGTTATTCCATTTTGTAGCAGAAGAAACACATCCGGATAGGCGAAAACTCCTCACGCTAGATCTGATCTCTGCTGATTTTGACCTGAAAAAGGACAAACTCATTTTCTTAACCTTCTGAGCCATTCCGGCTTAGTGAAAATCACATTGAATACATGATGGTACTGTTGATTATCCCTGCTGTTCCTAATTTTTATGATCTCAGTCACTTTTAACCTTCTCTGGTTGCAAGTGATCTCTTCGGCCATCTCCTCCTTGGAATGTTAACCGATCAAAGGGTCTATCCTGAGGCAAATCACGCTTCTGTGTGACTAGATTTGGGGTGGGACATTTGGTTGTAAGTTTATTTCCTGCAGGGCAAAAAAACCTTTCTCCTTGTTGATATTCTGTACATCTTTCATCCTCTCACAGATAGAGACATATCCGGTAGGGTGTCAATTAAAAGTAGGGTAGCCACGTTGAATCAACCTAAGATCACCTCGAACACCTTGTCTCTCTCTGGTTAGGACTGTCTGTTTATTACCCTCATGGGTATCCGATTGACCATGTCTATTGCCATGGTGATGAAGTGTAGACCCACTTTCAGTCCTTGGAGCGGTGCAATTCTTGAGTTAAGCAGCGTTGCTTTTATCCTATTGGTCTAGATTCAAGACCTTTTAGGACGGTTGCACAACTATATAACGAACATATACCAGTAAGGATAGTGGAATAGGACATTTATTCTATGCGTGCTATCTGTGTATCGTGAAGCAAAAGAAAAAAAATAGGTGCCCCTGGCCATCACATTAGGATCCAGCTTACATTATCCTGACAAGTGGCTAAATCCTCATTTGTTCACTCTTCATTTTTTTTTGTTTAATTCTAAATTTTTCTTATGTCGAATCATGCGTTCATAGAACCCTAACAATACTTGCTTCTCTTGCCGCTATTCAACTGAGACTCTCAATATCATTAAGCCTCTTCTTTAACATCGTTCTGTGGTTTGCTCTGCCTGAGTTATAGACATGAATTGGCATTACTTGGGCAATTAAGCAGAAGATTCAAGGAAATAATTAGAATGAAATTCCCCAGTGATTTTGTGTTCTTTCTGTTCTGGCTTAATTCAAGCCGTGTCTACCTCAATAATCGTTTATCTCGATTCCTTGATAGGCCTCCTGACAATGCTGGTGTTGCCAATAATTCGTATTTTATAAGCTACTTGTCTTTGAGGCAAAGAAACGATATTTTGTTGTTATAAAGTAATTATAGGCTTGATATTGATATATCAAAATCTAAGACTTATAAGAAGAACTATTTCACTTAAGATTTTAATTAACACTTTTGCCTTCGTAGCACAAGATGGGTTTTCATGCACCTGTGGGGGAACGCTAAATGCAGCGCGAATGAGGAGTATTCCCAAAGATTACTCAATTACTGTAAAGGTAACTAACAATTAATATATTGCCTATATGCCCTAGCTTAGTACAATGCAGCTTAATTGGTAACCATTGTATGGATACCTATAATGATAACTTTATAAGTCACAAAAGACTTGAGAGAGAAAATTAATTTCTAATAATCTTTATTGGGAAAATCTATATTGAAAATATAAAATCTTGTTCTCAAGATGGTCAAACGCCCAGTTAAACATTTCCAATATTTAGTCCGGCTTACTAATATGAAATTAAAATACAAAAACATAAATTTTGTTGTTGTAAGTACTTAATAATACAAACAGTTATTAGTTACCATGAAAGATTCTCATACAATTATCGAAAACTTACTTTTCACTATATATGAAGAGGTACTCACGACACCATGCGTTACACACTGATTCTCCTCTTATGAAACGAACCTATGTTGCTATTAAAAAGAAATACTGAAAAGAGTATTCATACAGAGGCATACAATAAGTATCATAAATAGACATCGCCTATTTTAAAGTCATCATATAAAATACCTCTCAAGAGAAGATACAATTCTTTGGCTTCCTGTAAGTACATTTTTAAAGATGGCAATAGGAACCGTAAACATGCGAATCCTCAGCCCCTTCTGCTCCCACACTTACCTACCTGTTCCCGTGAGTAGGGGCCTCGTTTGTCTCCGTGGAATGGGGACCGTGAACTGACATTGAGTTGGATCAGAAATCTCACCCAGTTGACCTACGGTGGGCAATATGGTCCTCCTCGCTTGAAAGTGGCAAACAGTATTGGAACGCCTGAATTTCCCGTAATGGTTCGTAGTGTTCCTGGTACGGAAGTAGGGTATTAAAAAGGCAAGACTTGTCAGATGATCGAGTGGTTTAGATAATTACCAGACCATTATCCCTGATAACCGGGTTCCATCAAACCAGGTAATTCATGGTTACGCAATTCTTGTCGAGGATCCAAGATTATTTTTCTAGCTTGTTTTCACTGTCTAATTTAGCATAATTTATGTCCTCTACACGGCGCCCTACAGTTTATCCTTGCCCAACCTAGTAGGATAACTATATATGCCATTTATCTATTGGTAAATACGAGTATGATGCACTTGATAATACTCGTATTCTTAGAGTAGCAAAGGATTATTTATATACATAACGAAACAAATAATATAAAGCAAAATTAAAGGTAGACCTAGGACATAATAACAAAACAAGCAATACAGTCTTAAACTATCATTGTGGATCGAGAAAAACAGGCTTTTGATACAGGTATAAAATGCTCCAAATGTTACTAGTCGTTTCTCATGAAGTAAGAAAAGATAAAGTTACATCCAGTCACCTTTTATTTAAGACTTCATCTTGCTTTTTTTTATGACTGTGAAGATTATCTAGGAGATATCAAGATAATTCCGATTTTCAATATATAAATGAGAAAAATGTAGAAAATTCATTGTATGAAACGAAGAATGAGACTATATATTAAGGAAGTTAATGAGAGCAAATAAGGATCTATACCTTATAAATATGAATGAAAATAAAGTAATCAATAAGTAATTGTGAATTGACGGGTAACATGAAATGGGCTCTATTAGTGAAATTAAGATTCGAAATTCGATTATCAATAAATCTAAAATTCTTACAGGTAGAAAATAAATATAAAAAAATCAGAAATTACGCCCCCATCGAAAAAAGGCGAGACTGACCAGAGTAAAACACCACTTCTCGGCGGAACGAAGTTAAACTACATCAGGTTTGTTTAGTTTTTGGATAGATTTCCGTTCAGGGTGACTTTGCGGAGGTTCACACGTTAAAATGAACTTTGCCTAGTCAGAAAGCCTTTAAAAACAAGTACAAGCTGATAGTAAGTACATCCCCCTTTCAAAAATATACCAAAGGCTGCAAATGTAGTTACAGGGTAGCTAAAAATTCCATGGCCTTATACTTTATTATATATCTGCTATATTTCTATTATATATATATATATATATATATATATATATATATATATATATATATATATATATGTACAAACATACATATAACTAGAGCGGTAAATAAAATCCATGGTCCAAAAATGTTCAGACATAAGCAGACAGATGTTTTTCTAATTGTGTAAATTACTAAAGCAATCACCTAGTATTTTGTGAGTCGATTAAATTCTATTCAAAACTTCAATTCATTAACATTAATGCCCCCCACCGATGTTCTTCCGAAAGAGCATCTTCAATTGACTTATTTCTATTTGAAATTCCTTTGTCCTTTATTTCAGTTCTGCGATCGCTGACTTCATCTCGACCAGATGGCGTGTGGTTCCTGCGAACCGTTTGTGCTCTTTTGATTCCTAATGTAAACAGACGAAGCGCTCCAACAAAAGACTTTGTTTTGCTTATTTTGTTTTTACTCGTTTTTGTTTCACTACACACTTGTGGCCGTTGTCTGGTAGAGGTAGTTCTGCGATGAATAAATGTTGCAATGATTACCAAATGCTCCCATTAGAAGGATTTAAGGAGATTATGAATAAAATTATACCTAGAGAAAAACGCTCAAACTTTAACGAATACTGGATATTAAATATTAGGTATTGGTCCAAGCAGTAGAAAACATAAAATTGGTCATGAAAGGATTCAAAATTTGCATACGATTCAATGGGACGAGCATAATGGAAGCCACTATAAATGAGCCTAATATATCTTCATGTTCAACGAGAGCAAATAAAGAAATAAAAATAATATAGAAACAAAAACCAGGAACTTTATTACCCAAGTACAGATATTACTCAAATTGTGTCTTGGATCAATGATAAAATATTTTGAATCTACTTTGGAAACAAACATAACTTTGTAATTTATTGATGTGTGTATGGGCTTAAAACAAAATGCCCCTTGTAAAACTAGGATGATCTAAAGTTCTATCCGCTGTAAGAAACTTTCCTTGTTAAAAAGCCAAAAATAACTACGCAGTGAAGACGAGTAAATAGAAAAGAAGGATAAAAAACGTTATCACAACTTTGCAAATAAACTGAGAAGGATCAACCTGTGCGTTTGAGCACAACGTCAAAATTTTCAACACTGTCTAAATATTTGCATGGCACTCTATTATATTTTCCATTAAATCTATTGAATTTTTTATTAAATTTTCTTATATCATCATATCTTGTCACGACTCCATATGGTCCACCGAAGTGCTAAGAGGTCTGCTTCCAATAGGTGTTGTTCGGAGCATCTTGGTCACTAAGAGCACCCAAGGAGAACGTTTTGTTCCATAGTTTGAATGGGTTCACCACAAGGGCATGCAGCACTTGCAGCGAGTCACAAGACAACAAGGTTATCCTCTGTTTTACCCACTTTGTCTCTCGCTCAAATTAAGGTTACCGTCTTACTAAAGTCAAGAGAAAAAGAAAACGTAAAATACACAAGATTTCTTCCAAGAAGGAGAAAATTATTATTTTAGGTGTCATGAATATAAATATAAGGCAACCTATAATAATAATAATAAGGATGAGAATAAAAGAAACAAGGTCTGCTGACCAAAAATTCGCGTACCCTCACTTATTCTGATATATGACCTTACGACGTTCAACCATTTCAATAATTTCCGGACTAACCTCGGCAATTCTACCATTCGAACGAGAATGTAAAACAACATAGGGTTTCAAATTTCGTTAGAATCAGCCGAATAGTTATGATGTTATTGCCAAAACAAAGTAATTCCCGGGCAACCTTGGGAGGACTTTGGCAATTATAAAATCGAAAGATAATGTAAAACAACATAAGGGTTTTAAATTTCGTTAGAATCTACCAAATTGTTACAATGTTATTACAAAAAAAAGCAAAATGAGGACCGACCGACCCTCGACGACCGACATAGTGAGATGTAGAGTCGTCCGCAACTAGACTCGAACGCGACTAAAAATGTACGAGTAAAATTAGATTTAAAGACAGAAAATTTTATTCACATTCATCAGCTAATAAAAGTAATCATAGATATATAATGTATCATAAGATAAATGAAGAAAGGAGAAAAACAAAAAACAAATAGTTGCAATACAAATTAATTAAAAAGTAAATAGAGAGAAAAATAAATACAGAAAATGAATATTTTAAATTTATATTATAAATATTCAAGGATAAGTAAGCAAAAAGTTGTGGAATTAAGAAATAGTTTGAAAAATATCACTTGAATAATTTATATGACAAAAAACAGCTCTATGATAAAATTTTGATTATTGTATCTATGTAAAGTTGCTAAAGAAATTACACATAATAAATTTGATAAAGATACTAAGTATATATTGAAATTTGAGACAGAATTAAACCTCAAGACTAGTTTAGAGTATAATTATTGCGATGGATGATTGATGGGCTTGGAAAAGCATACAATCTATAGAAAAATATATATTTATTGAATACAGCAAAAAAGGTGAATAATGTTTACAAAAGGAATAAATTAGAAATAGATAACTTGAGTGGATAAATGGGCATGAGTAAGAGAATGGAAATGGGTTGTGTTGTCTCGCAAGTGAAGTCGTTAGTCGTTGGCACCGAAGTTATCCTCTACTGGTAGGTTGAAGTATTCCAAATGATTTTTGCGGGCCCGAATTTGAGCAAATTCATTGCGTAAAAATGAGTTTCCTTTATTACTTGCGTGACTGCTTTGATCATGTGGAAGTAAGTTGATGAGAGCGGGCTTGTAAAATTCCAACAGTAACTCGGAAAAGTAAAGCAGTAACCCGTGTGCATGTTGTGGAAACAAATGCGTGTTTGCACGCACCATTCGTGAGTATTTACGTGGATACGAGGACGGTTCTTGTACGGTGGCGGTTAAGGATGATGAGCGACTCTTTTCAACAGAATCATCGAGTGTTTCGTCGGCGGTTTCGTATCTACTCGTCATTAAGGTACAAAATATTTCTACCAATGTTTGGTTTATCTAAGTCCTTAGATGGGGTAAGAGAAAATTATAGTGTAGTATTGATAATCTTGAAAGGCTTAAATGACCATATTGGATTTTTTAAGGTATTAGAGGAAGTAATTCAGAAACTAATGGAAAATTTGACTCGTCTCCTAATAAATGAGTTATGAAGAGTGAGTCTTGAAGTTAGTAGAAAAATGGCAAAGAATTGGTAATGGCGAATAAATTATTTTTACGTGATATAGAAGTACTGATAATAAATATATGATTTAACTAATTATACTAGAAAAGATTCATTTAGCAATAGTTTTTTAATAAGTGTAATAGTATATAAACTGTTCAACGAAATTAAGGCTTCTAAATCCATATATATATATATATATATATATATATATATATATATATATATATATATATATATATATATATATATATATCGTCTTCAAAAAGTTCGTAGAAAAACAAGTATTACAAGCAAATGATACACTCCTTGAAAATTCTAATTACAATCATTCCAACTACTTCTACCTATGTGCTATTTTTCACGTCGACAGAAATTACTTTGCTTCATTTTGAATGAGATGGCAGCACTTTAAATTTGGACTCCGAAGTGATACCATGGATTCCATCAAAGTTAAAGCGAGGTCAAAAATCCAAAATCTAGTGAATCTTGGTTGGCGATAGAGTGAGAATAGTGATTATTAATATATGTTTAGGTAGACAGTGCCTCCCCCCTCCCTGAAAGCCTATTGTGTATAAAAGAATAAATTGCTTTGCTGATGGAAAACACGAGGTTGAAGACGACGGAGGCAGACCATCAACATCAGTAAATGAAGAAAACATCAATCGTATGTGGGCACTAATTGAAGAGTACTGTCAATTAACATTGAAAATGATAGCAATTAAATTGAACATATCGGCAGTTTAAATTTATTCTATCTTAAACTATGTACTGAAGCTCAGTAAGCCTTCTGCTCGATGGGTGCCAAATATTTGCGCGAAGATCAGCTGGAGAAGAGACCTACTCCTTTACTGTATATTTTTAACAAGTAGACTAAAGGTCCCGAGGATTCTTTGCAAAGAAGTGTGTAGAAGTCTAAATACCACGTACATTAGTGTACGCAGAAATACCCCGTCACAAGCTGCACGTCCCTCCCGTATTCCAAATTCGCCTTTCGCCTCGAATTTTCTCCACCCCTTTTCGCGCCTTTGAGACAACCAAATTCGAGACGGCCGTTCAGGAAAATGTCTCCCGCTAAAAGACACCTGATAGCCAACGAATGTCCGAGTTTTCGCGCCGTCATAAATCGCGACGTGGAGCATGGATAGCTCGAAGGTGCGAAAGATTTACTCTGTCTAGCAGCAGATGAAAAGGTCTTTCGCGCAGCGATACGGATTTTATGAAAATTCGGTGCTCTCTTCCGATTTTTGCTCGTGAGGGAAATAAAAGGGAAAATTCTCCCTGTAGTCAGGCAGAAGACCTTGGACCTACGTTGAGTGTGTGGAGCTCGTTCCACAAAGGAAACAGTTCGCCCGTTGTAGGTGCCAAACTTCTCGCAGGTCCCCCCATTTAGAGTCTCAGGTTACACAGGACCTCCCACTGCGGATTACCCTAGACGTAGCTAGGTAATCGGTTTTGGCTACCCACTCCAGGAGCCAAATAATCGGACAATCACTTCGAGGAAGAAGAACTCCGATTTGAGCCACAGTTTGGCTCACCTTCGTCATCCGGCATAAGATCATCATATCACCGGTCCAGGATTACGTTCTCATTCGGTAACCTCGAACAGCCGGACTAAGTGCGATCATCGTAACCAGAAAAAGATCTTTACCGTCATTTTCAAAAATACTTACGAACTCAAAGGTATCGTTAAAGTGAATTATGCCCTCCCCTAACTTCACCAGTCTATTCGTTAACTAGAATTCCCATCCCGAGCCCATAACTTGGAGTATTAAAAGTGATTAATTCAGTGCTTAGTTCAATAATATTATTTCATTCATTCTGTCGGGTGCCATTAAGACGCAAGCATCTTAGTGAGTAATTTTCAAGTATAGTCCCCACGACATGTTGTAGACTTACTTATTCAGTGCAAAGATTAATTCTATTTATACCTATATACGCTGTTTCTTATTTCTAATTCATATACATTATAGATTATTTTTGTATCTGTGTTTTTAACTATTTTAGACGATCCTTTGGCAATTATTAAGCAATCCACTCGGCTTAAATCTCAATATTACACCGGTCCACCTATGACTGGCTTTTACTGAGTGGGGACAGACTCAAGGGATCATTATCTTAATTTTGAACAAAAGGGAAGCACCGGGGTTATTCTTATTCACCGTAAGTGGCTACGGTAGGTGTATTGGATACACTTCACCTCCGCTTCACCCTGGTGCAGTAATAAAATATATGTTCAGGAAGTGGGACTGGGATTACCCACTCACTAAACCTAGACAAAGTGTAACCGGGGATGAGACATGAATTTACCATTATGATCGGGAAGACAAACAGCAGTCTAAACAATGTTTCTCAAGTGATATAAAAGAACCCATCAAAACAAAGTCTGACCGATCAGAAGGGGAGGTAATGTCCAATGTTTTTTCGGATGCAGATACTTGTTGACTTTATCGATGGGCGAAAGTGGTTTGAGAAAAGTAGACAAAGATAGACTGAGTGTCATTTGGATAATATATTGTTCGGCTTTTCGCTGCGTAGTAATGTGCTCTCCTTAATTTCGGATAATTTATGTGATATTTCACAAGTGGATTGCTATATCGCTGTGATTGTGTGAGACCCGACACACGACTTCTTGATCAGCTTGCGTTCGGGAGTGGGTTTTTTTCGTTTTAACCGTCCTCGATGAAGCTGGTGAAGGGAGAAACAGAGAGATAGTACGAAAGTAACCGAATTCTCTTCGCGGCACTAATTAAAGGTAGCGTGGTGACTAAGGCTTTTGGATTTTTTGACATTTCACTCTCTATTTTTCAAACGCACCCTCTTCTTTCCAACAACGTTTCCCTATTACATACACTCACGCACACAACCCCGCCCCCCTCCCCCACACGCCTCGGATCTTTACAACCTCCGTCCCAAATTCCACGATAGGGTGAAATTATGGATATATATATATATATATATATATATATATATATATATATATATATATATATATATATATAAACGGTGAGCTTTACATTGCGCTTGTTCGTTTAATAGAAATACCCAATGGATACTTAGCGATCTGTGCAAGGGAGGAAGACACTGAAGCTCTTACCTCCCCGCGTGCCACATAAATGCTCAAACTAATTAATCTACCACCCAGACACCGCCTTAAATACAGTCCCACATAAGCATGATCTTCCGTCGCCTCGACCCCTTGGTTGGAGGCCACACGAACGAAAAGATCACGGAGGAGATCCTTAGGCAGCACTTGTGGGCGAAATTAGCCAAAATTATGAAATTCAAAGGCTACAGCCACGTCTTCAGTTCAGCATAACTCTTCAGGTAATCTTCAAGAATCTTTCTCTCGGATTATTTATTCTTTGCTTCGTTTATTCGATGGAGTGTGGATACGCGTGTTACCAAGCAACTGCCTCATAACATAATAGATCCACCTTGATGTTTTGCTGTGGGGACACTGTTAGGAAGACCAGCCGGAACACTTTTACGCCAAACATACCTGGAATCATTAGTGCCGAACAACTCACTGTTCGTATCATCTGATCAGAGCTCTAAATTTGGAATCTTTCTTCAAATGATCGTTTGCAATTGTCTCCAGTGCAGATTTAGTGATATTTAGTTTTCCAAAAATCTTCTTGTAGCTGATCTAAGATTTGAATGTCGTATTTATTCTCGATTTAATGTTGGAAGACGGTTTACTTCCTTTCGCTATGATGATTGGTTGTAGAATAAGAGCTTGCAATGAGGAAGAAAGGGTTGTTTGAACGTTCTAAGCCAGTGGTTTTCAACCATTTTATGATAGTGGCACCCTAATTGCTATCTGGAAGCAGCTGTGGCACCCCGATATAAAATAATTTACCTAAAAATGCTTAATTACGCGAAAAGTACTTCAAAATTAACCACGATTGACATTTTACCTAATTTAATCGAAATAAGAGATAAAATTTTGAAAATAAATAAGTCTTGCGTTTAAAAGTTTAATGGGAATTTTAAGCTTGATGAGTATTGAATAATTCTTTGATATTAGGACGTACAGTTGACAAGGCAACTCTCATTTCTTCATTTAGTGTCTGCAATTTTTCTCTTTTAGTTGTTTTTATGCTACACAATGCATGAAGCTAGTTTCAAAATTATTTCAAGATTTTTTTGAAATGTTTTAAATGCATATTTTTTGTCAATTTAGGCTTTTTAAAAATTATTTTTTGATCGCTTCCGCGGCACCCTTAGTTGGCTCTCTCGAAAATCCAAAGATGCCGCGGCACCTCGGTTGAAAATCACTATTCTAAACTATTGTTTACTAGTCTAAATTAAAAATAGAAAGCTACAGAAACTTCTCGTGTGATTTCGAAACTGTTATAATTTAAACCATATAAATTTAACATGTGAAAATGATATAGTATGAATACTCTTTAGTTGCAAACTTTCGTTAAAAAGTTTTATTATTAAAGTCTTCTACATGCCTTAAAATTTCGTTACCCTACAATAAACGTTTCATGAACTATAAAGAAGATTGTAGTATTAGATAGGGGAATAAATACCTTCCGGAGCGAGTGCACATCATCTTACTGAGATGAAGGAGTTGAGTCATTTTGAGAATAGGTTGATTCCAGTTGAGAATAGTCCTGTAGCCACTTTCATAATGTCTATAACCCCTCTAAATTTTAACTTTTTCCTGTGACCCTTTTCAAATATGCAATGGCAACCTGTTGGGAAACACTGAGTTAGTTGATCGCACAAACGACAACTTCCAAATCAAAGCAGATTAAGATTCTACAAAGTCTTCAAACGAATTATTTCTAAGCTCCGGGTTTAATTTTGTTTGTACCATGAACATGCTCTAAAGTTGCTATGTCTTTCAGATATGAGGAGACCATAAATTAACCGCATCCTCTAAGTGTGGTTTAACAAGTACTTTATACATATAATCGATCATTAATATCTTTTGATTTAAATCCAAACCTCTTAGCTGTATACCCAAGAACTGTATTTTTTTCAATAGAAATCACAATTAAATGATGGTCACCCATGTTGTACATATGCTGGGTTTTTGGTGGCATAATTAATAAATAATACTGGCAAAATAAAAAAAGGAATCTAGGTTGAATCTCATCTACTATTTTTAGGTCTAGTAAATCATTGTATCCAAGTTGCTTTTTAACATCGATATTTTGCTTTCTTTACCAACGTTGTTTCATCTAAATACTTTGAATGTTTGGCTAGTAAATCATTGTTGAGGTCATTAATATACATTACAGACAACATTGGTCCAAGATCGATAGTGAACGGTGCACAGCTCTCGTTAATCACATTAATCCCTTTCAGCTGCTGTCGACTATCATGTTTTTCTATCCACTTAAAGTATATCATTCCGTAATCCTACGCTTTTTAACATAACACAAGTTTTTTTATGCAGTGGAGTGTCAAATGATTTCTGAAAATCTATATAAACTATATCGATCGCTCTTTTAGTGTCGAAGATTGTGGCCATAGCGTGTAAAAAAATCCTTAAATTAGTCACAAACGAGCGCTGGTGCCTAAAGGCGCTCAGAGTATCATTTATTAAGTCTCAGGACTAAATGCTCCCCAATTTGTTTTCTAACAATATAGACTAAATGAGTTTTCCCACAACAGAAGTAAATGAAATAGGCCTATATTCGTTGGAATTTATCTTAATCCCTTTTCGAAAATCGGGGTCACATTCGCTTATCCCTTCATTAAGTGATCGATTAAAAATTGTAAAGTCTTTTTTCTTAATTCAGTTTCCAATTCTATAAGATGAATTAGTTGTACTTTAACAGGCATCAGCATTTTAAATATTTTTATTCTAAAGATTAAGGCTTTTTTAGTTTAGTGTCGCCCCGATATTCGAAAGAACCCTGCTATTGTTAAATTATTTACTTCAGGAATCGCACATATATTTTTTCTTTCTTCGACAGTGAAAACATTTGCAAACTTTTAGTTTAAGGCTCTTTTGACGGCCCAATGCATTTGTTGCGGTTTCTTGTGTAATTTTAAAACTTCTTAGGTTCGCGTTTAGAACCCATTACTTATTCCTTTATATATATATATATATATATATATATATATATATATATATATATATATATATATATATATATATATATATATATATATATATATTTTTACTCTTCCTTGTTTCTCTTTATCACCCGACGATAACAATTATAACGGGATAGGCTGTCAACAGTATTACTATTATTCAAAAAATTCATAAGCTTTATATATTATAGAAAGTAAAAGGAGATGGAAGAAAGAAAACCCATACTCTCCTCCAGTTCGTGACGTTAAAGTGGACTAAACCTGGATATGGGTCCGCTGGCATGGGAAGCCGCGCAATCGAAGGACTTATCGTACGAGCGCAACACTCAATCACGGCCCCCGTCCTCTGAGGCCAATTAATCCACATCATTGTGTAAATAAGAAGGGATACGTGATGTGAGAAAGATGGCAGATGTCAGTCACTGTCTTTCAAATATGCAAATGCAGATGCTTGCAATATGTGAGACAGACATGAAGGGAAATGAAGAGTTCGTGTTGGATGTAGTGTGCTCAGATGTGGTGGAGGACGATAAAAGTAAATAAAGTGTAGCAGAGCTTGTGACCGACGGGTGGCATGAAGTATTGGTGTGTGGATGAATGCCTAAGCTCTACAATTATGTGGGTGAAGTTGACATTAGCAAAAGTGAAACTTTGCATAGGTGTAGCGTATACATCCGGTAATAATGACTGATACAAAGATGAGAAAGAGAGGTTCTTGAATGTTTCTGGACGAGTGATGAGTGGAATTGTGAATGATGGTTGAAGTAGATATGAATGAGCAAAGAAGTGAAAGAGGGTACAACTTGAGCTTTTTTACACCCGGAGAAAAAAAATGGAGAGTGGTAGAGTTCTGTGGTAAAAACGAAATTTATGTGTAGTAAACACATTCTTTTAGCCAATGGATGTAAAAAAATACACATGGTTGGGCAAAGGAGTAGTTAAGAGCATGATTGGTATGTGCCTTGTATAAGAATATGCTGCTGAACATGATTGTGCCGTCTATATTAAATTGGTTGGAACATGTATGTGAAAGGTTAGTGAATGGAAGAGAAAGGGGAGAATATGTGAAAATTCTTGAGAATAGAATGAAATAAATAAGTGTGAATATGCAGATATAACAAATTTCGTGGTTTAAAAAAGCACCAGAAATGGAAAGAGGAAGCAAAATGCTAATTGATGGAATGACGATGTGAAGTGTGTAGTGAAAAGCAAACTAGGAAGCGTACATGAAATTGCTTAATAGCGCATATGAGAATGACAGGATATGAAAAAGAAAGTGAAACAAGTGATTAAACAAGTACAAAAGAATCTGAAACAAGTGAAACCTAGACTCAAAACCTTTAACATAATACGAGGGGCGGTCAATAAGTTTTGCGAATCGGTAGGGCAAAACAGAGGAAGGGAGATGGCTGTTTGTGGGGTGGTTAGGACAAGTTATGAAAAGTCAGGACGTGCAGCCGCACTCTCCTGCCTCGTCTATTTAAGAAGCTTTAGCTGATTGCAGATCGTCAGTCACAAATTTTTGAACAATGGAGAAGGTTGAGTACCGCGCAGTGATCAAATTTTTGACCAAGGAAGGCAAGGATGCAAAAGAGATCCACGAACGCATGGTTGCAGTGTACACCGACACCGGTCATTCCTATGCAACCATTGCTCGCTGGAATAGTGAGTTCCGCCATGGTCGTGAGTCCCTTGAATATGCCCCCGTCCAGGAGCCCGTCAGACGTGACCAACAAGGACAATGTGGCCCGTGTGGAGAGGATCATCCTCGAAAATCGACGGGTGAAGGTCGAAGAAATCGAGCGACAACTTGGAATATCACATGGAAGTGTTATTGACATCATCCACCACAATTTGGCCATGACAATTTGGGTACCTAGAAACCTCACTCCCCATGATTAACTTCAACGTCGTCAAAGTCCACAAGGCCAGAGTTGCACATGCTGCCCTGCGCGATTGCGGATACAAAGAGCTCAACCATTCCCCCTACAGTCCAGATCTGGCCCCTAGTGACTACTTTTTTATTCCGCCAGCTCAAGCCTGCACTGCATGGACGCCGGTTTAGGGACGATGAAGATGTCCATCTCGCCGTCCAGGAGTAGAGTGAACAGCAGTCGGGAGATTTCTGGTTGTCCGGAATTCGAAGCCTCAGCGACAAGTGGCGCAAGTGCATTGAAATCGAGGGTAGTTATATTGAAAAATAATAAAACACTTTTCCTCACATCTCGCTTCCTTATATCCGAATTGCAAAACTTATTGACCGACCCTCGTATTTCCAGCAATTTACTGGCAGCTAAGCGACCATTAACCTGCAGTATTTTTACGGCATCAATGCATGGCACTATAGTTTTTATATGGTATTTTACTGTAGAAATTAGAGTAACAGTACATTATCTTAATGTCTAGGTCGTGGTTTATCTATATAGAGAATATTATAAATATTTCAGTAACACTCACAGTAAGTTGTTGGATGTTTAGTTGACAGTAAATTACTGTCAAACTAACAAAATATTCTGTGTGTGCAGAGGATCCATGGTGGGCTCAGAGCATTATTTTCTGATTTTACAGCAGAGCAATTTCAGAAATGTTTAAGATCTGTTCAGTGAAGGCTTATTGGTTGGTATGACAGAACTGAAAGGGTATTTAGCGAATGATTAATGTGTGTTTATAGATGGAACAATGGTTGTTCAGGTTATGAGCAAAGGGTGCGCAGGAAGAGCTTAACAAGTGTTCATGGATGGTTGAATGAGTGGTTCAGGGAGAACATCTTCGTCAGGAAGATTGTTGGGAGATCTTTAAAGAATAGTGGCGAAGATACATGAAGGAATTAAAAATATAGGGAAGTTATATAACCGTAGACCAATGCAGCTGCAAACATTGAGGCTAGGAGGACATGTAATTCTTCAGATTTCACCTATAGCATTTTTGTCCATGCAACTCTTGACACCTTCTTGCAGAAGATCTGTGTAAATTATAGAAAATATCAAACACATTATGTGAAAATACTTGTTCAGAGAACATTTCTATATGCACCTTGCAGTTAAATCGACTATTAATTCAAAATTAAGGGAAAACATATCCTAAACTTCACAAAATAATCTCAGAGTGCGTAAAGAAGATATAAATTAGCAAAAGAGTGCATCTACACAACAGGAATTACAGAAAAATCTATTATCTAAACAAAGAAATACTAGAGCCAATACATTAACACACTAAACCACAAAACAAACTCGATGAAAACCATTTGAACTCTAAAGAACCATGTAGAACCCTAAAGAAAATACATTGAACTTACCCCCCCCCCCCGCTCGCACGCACGTCACTGTTTACCCTTAACAAAATAGCCTCATCAAAACAACACTGAAACATAGCTATGGAACACTAGCTTCCTAAAGCTAACAGGAGGGAAAGTTCCTCCAATGACCGACGGCGTTTTGTGATAAGATGATAAATGGTTATTGCATCGATGGTTTCCCATGGTCCAAATCACTTACAAATGCCTTTGAATGGCTAAATGAGGCTTATGTCACTAGATGGCGTCACCTAGCGCCAAATTCGATGGCAGATTTGAAATCTCTAGGGTGAATAACCCTATGTCCCATGGTCATATGGGTCATTTCATGGCTCTAAATGGGTACAATTGAACTTTACTCCTTTTGAAAAGAAAGCGATCCGTACATAGACCTTGCGCTTCGCTGCAGGTAAAATTAGACAGATAAGTACATAAAACAAAAATACACGCATAGCAAAGGGGCCATTCCCCCCATCCTCCCGCCTCTCGAATTTACACCAGAAAATGTTTAGTTTGCTATCAAATCTCTCAAAAACTCCTAACTCTTAGTTACTTTTACAATATATGTAACATTCACTAATACAATAACCTTCCCTTACCCTCACATTATAAATTAACACACACACACACTATCATCCTCTTCATGGACTTAACTTCAAGCTTAAACATTTGAATGAACCACCTCCTCAAACAGACAAGGATACAAAGGGTAATTTTATTCCAACTTAGATCGGGATAATCATTTAATCTCCAATATGCATCAGATGCAATTATGACTAAAATGATAATAAGCACTTTCACGACTGCCCAGAAATGACACAAAAACGAAACCTACTCCATGACCTCGCTGAGAGACCAGAGGAACTAGCATGGAAATTTGGTCAAGAGGGACAGCACTTTTATGACTGATGTAACAAACTTGTATTTTTTTTACCAGGTTAAGAAAAGTTGTTACAGTCAGAGCTTTTTCGATCAGAGCATGAAATAATAAAATAAAGACAGAAAAGAAAAGTTACAGAAATTATGTTACAGCACTATCAGGATAATGTATTTAGGACCACTAGTATATTGTAAATCAAATGAGTCGTAATTTTCGTCTCACGATATTTTCGCAAACGAGTTTACTTGAAGCTTTGGATCTAGCTAATGTTGCTAAAGAAAACTCTACATCGATTATATGAGTTGCTGTAAAATTCCCTAAAATTATTACAAAAGAAAATTAGTAACGGTTAAATAAAGCATTCAGAAAGATAACTACATTATGAGACAACGCGATCATTAGGAATAAACCCCCAGAAATTTGTGTGCACTATTTCTAAAGGAGCATTGGGAAAATGACCGCTTTCTTCTATTCTTAAAAGTTATTACAAATCTCCTATCACTACCTCACTCTTCAGTTAGTGCCGAAGGAAATCGATCAGCATTAAAAATATCCACAGTAAATGAATTGTTTTACATTAAAGAATTGCTTTAAAATTCAAAATGCACCAAATACGAATTATCTCAACAAATGATTAATAAGATGAAGGAAGTGAAAGGTCGTGTCAATAAATATATAGAAAAAGAGTAATATTTTACAAATAAGCTCAATTTAATGAATGTTATTATTGTTGGGCTTTAAAAATAATTTTATTTTATTATCTTTTCGATCGATTTGTTACCTTTTAAATTTGTTACCTTTGCCGAAAATCTTGTGTCAGACCCGGTGGTAGGTGATATTTCTGGAGGCCTCCCGCGTCACTAAAGGGATTTATCGAGGTCAAAATGTAAGTTAAGTTAATGACCAAATAAAACGAGAGAAACTAGACTACTTCTTTTTACATTATTTCTATTTAGGTACTAAATTACAGGAGCCGAAGGCCAATATCAATAAATATACAAAATTTATATATAATAATATTTCATGATTATTTCAATACAAAAGAATGAACAGTGAAAAGCTTTGTTTGACCATTATGAATACTAATGGTTATTCAGTCTACTAGTTTCAAGGTGAGCCAAATGTTAGTCACAGTCAAAATGACCAAGGTTCTTTAGTTACGCGGAAATCATAAAAGGTCTGAAATCAAACTGTTCCATTCAAATCTTGGACAATAGAGACCCAGTAGTCCCTAAGGAGCATTTCTTGGGATCTATATCTCCCATTATAAATATAAAATGTTTTTCAGTCATATAGTCACAGTCAAAATGCCCATGGTGCTTTAGTCACTCAAACTAATATCATAGATCAGGCAACAAATGTCCTTTGTAATTTTGGCTAATTTCTTATTCAACACGACTAAAATGAAATCGCTGCATCGGTCCTCCACCATTTGTAAATATAACTACTCGGAATGTAAATAATAAGGCTAGATTGGATCGACACGGCATTACGATACCAATAGAACATAAGCCCCCCCTCCCCTCCCATATTTATTTTTAAGGACTAGACCTCTTCTGACTGGAGGTTCTGAATAACATGTTTGTTCGCAGCCTACTTTGGACTAATCGGTAGGGCAATCACCAAATAAGCAAAATTATATTGCTTAAATCTATGGCGGGAGATTATGAAAGATAAATTTTTAATAAATTATAACTTTATATGGCCAAAGTTTACAGACCTAGCATTTTAATACAGCTGCAATTAATTTTGAAATTAATATTGCAAAAAAGAAGCAAAATTTCTATTGAATATACCTACAAATCAACAATCTCTGAATTAATCACCGTTAATATACTTATAAGTAGGGGCGTATTCACAGAGTAGCAAAGGTATCATATGGCACGGGCCTCGCGCTTAGAAATTACAATCTAAAATCTCCCTAGATTACTTTTTCTCATATTTTTCTGGATTTATTATGATGAAAAAAGTTAAATATTTACCTGTATTAAAAGATTGTCAACAACATAGTTAAATAAATTGCGCGTATGATAATTTCAGTGGTTCCAGCACTCTTGATTAATTTGTTGAATCTCAAACGCCTTCTCTGAAGTTTAAAAGCCGAGTATTCCTTGCCATCGTTAATAGATTGCATTCTGCCATGTTATCACGCCATAAAGCTTATCAAAAGGAAAAAGATGCAAAGGGAAAATATGCAAAATGGAAAATATGCAAAGAGAAAAGATGCAAAGAGAACATCGAATCTTATCAAATCATACTGGAAGATTTGGACGAAGGTCTTGGTGAAGAATTTGTCCAGTATACTGCTGAAAACTGAACTTGCTTCTCATATTGTCACTAAATAAGACCTTGTAGAGTTGCATTTGTACCGTTTGATAACTGACAATTCTTTGAACACTTGTTTTCCAAATGTAGAAAATGCCTTGCGCATCTCTTTGCCACTTATGGTTACAAACTAAGATTGAGAACGCTAATTTTCAGAACTGAAAAGGATTAAAAGTGAAATAAGGATCACCATGGAACAAAACAGATTGAATAATCTTATTCTAATCAGAATTTTACATGAACTTCGTGAAATAGACATTTCCAGTGTCATCAACAATTTGTTCATACTAAATCTAGAAAATATAACTTTTAAATTGTAGTTTTGATACTTTAAACATTTAAAAATGATATATGTAATATTATCACTAAAGTGTCAACTATAAAATTTCCTTATTATCTGCTTGGATAGCGAATGAAAAAAATAATTACCTTGCTATGCAAATAAATAATTTAGGATTTAATATTATGTTTTTTTTTACAGGGCCCCTTTAAAACACATGCTACATTCCCCGCACTATCTTAATCTAGCTCTGCTTAATACTTTCAAGTTGGCCATACCAAAATTACGAGTGTGTAGAATGTCTTTTAAGCCTCGTAAAAAAAGAAGTTGAGATTTAAAAATAAAATCTCAATTTGATCGAATTCTAGAATTTAAGAATAATTAAATATATTAGGAAACTGAAATAAAATAATCATTGGCCCGCCAAAAAAAAACCCTACCCAGGGTTACTGCAAGTATGAATCAATTAAAATCCGCAGTCTTAGTAATGGACGCTATCAAGAATTAAACTATGTATATAGAATCTAGTCCGATATATTTTTACTTGTTTATGGACTGTAAAAAACGACCTAATTTTAACTTTCTTTGGTAAAACACCTGCAAAATGAGTTTAGCGCAAAACTAAAACCTAAAGGGACATGTCCGAGGGTGAACTGACACCCAACATAGCTTAGATGCCTAACTTAATTATTACGCATGACTCCTCATGAGTCAATATAGGTCATTCATATAAGAGGTAACATAGACCGCTTATAGAGCAGGGGTGCCGAATATGACACTATTTCACTCTTGCTGTTGTTTCGTGGATAAGAAAATGCCATCAGATAGAATTAAAAAAGATATTCGCTAATAATAATCCGTGTTCTTCTTCGGATTAAAAACATATTAGACATTAAACCCGCGTCGTTATCAAAGATGCAAAGTCGGAGGTTTTTCTTATTAAATATCAAACATACCATTGGGTGTTGTGGTTGTTGAACTTCAAGCTGTCTGGGCGAATGCACTTTGTTTTACAGTAAATAACGGTAAAACACGCAACAATAATACGAAGAATCTTCAAATAATTTGCAGTAAACTGGAATAAAATGAAAACCCCCAAATATAGAAATTTTACTTTTCAACATAAACTCTATTGGAGGTAGAAACAGTTATGCAAGCGATTATACCATCCATTTGAACCATTTCAATTTTATAGATATGGTTTAAGAGGACGGTATCATATCTTACAAAAGTGTTTTAACCTCAATACAGCTTATGTTGAAAAATAAAATTTATACTTCTTTTTGTTTTCATTTTATTTAATTTTTCTAAGAAACATTTGGAAAACCACTCATATTCCTGCAAAATATACAGTAAGGTACTACCAATTTAACAGCAGTATTTTATCGCCTAATTGCTAAGAAGCGTATACTACAATCTATATTAGAGAAATGGGTAGTTGTCCAGTCGTAAGGGTGTTGTTACTCCTCAAGAAGGTTAAGGATCTGAATCAAGTGAGCATTTGCTAAGCTTCCGCGAGTTGTTTTCGAGTTTTAATTGTAATAGGAAGGATACTACCATCAGTGACATTCTTAGTAGATTCTGTCAACTCGAAAGCAATTCGCGGAAGCTTAACAAATGCTCACTTGATTAAGAATTTCTGGAACCTGATGATGGATTAGGTAATCCGAAACGTTGCTTGGAATAAATAAGAATGTCACTGATGGTCGTATCTTTCCTACTGCAATTAAAATTATGCCTTCTTAGAAGCAACCTTGTTGAATATATATATATATATATATATATATATATATATATATATATATATATATATATATATATATAAATTACTCATGAACGTGAGAGAATGATGAAATGAATCAGTTATACTGTAAAGAAAGAAAAAAGCAGAATGATTTTTTTGTCAGAAAAATGTTATTTCCTAATTGCAACACTATTTCATGATAAAAATGAAAGTCAAATTTAAAAAGAAATGAATTGATATAGTGACAGACACGTGAGTCATCTCTTTGAACGCAGAATTTAATACTTCTGACCGTGAATACACGAGGAATGCTTGATGAAGTGAAGTGAGTTGACTTAGATGAGTTTAAGTCTTTCCTTATAAGTGGAACGTATTTAAATTATTAGGGTTGCGCTTGACAAGAAGACGGAGCGTAGATGAAAACAGTGACTGTATGTCTATTCACTTATCAACCTATCAACCGAGGAATGTTTGTTAATGTGCACTAAACACAGCTCTGTCTAAGTCATTCCTCGGTCGATATAACTTATTTGAAAGCGAAAAGGAAGAAGATTTGTTCTCTCTGATGCTATGTAATACCCTGTTGTCTGTTTGGATTATATCTCGAGATGAGAAAGATTGTGTATTTATTTGCCAAGAAAATGGGTGGAAACTGCGATATTTAGCATGAGCGGACTCTATGCAATTTCTTATATGCATGTGTTCGTGACAAAGCAATTTGCTTATGCCATTAGGAATATGATGGTTTAAGTTAGAGGGGTGAAGTGCGGAGGAAGCTTTAACTTCCACGATCTGGACACTGTGCCTTTATCACGACTCATGTTTACTTAGTAAAGCTCTGGAATGCAGATACTGTTCAGAGGTAAACAGTAGATGACTCAGATCTCTCTCTCTCTCTCTCTCTCTCTCTCTCTCTCTCTGTTTCTCGGCTTGGTATGAACAAGAGAGAAGTGCATTTTATGGGGCTTACAATTGATTGTGAGCTATCTAGATGTGGAGTCCAAACCTTAATTGCACAGAAAGCTTCTGGTGAAAAGGGTGGGAAAATCTGAGAAGTTGTTTACTTTCCAAAGGGGAAAGAAAAATTCTTCACAAATTACCCAGTCACTGAGAATATTGGCAAAAGTCGTTGCCTATGTACGTGTTTTACACACATGTAACACAACAGATTTTGAAGAAGGAAGATGATTATATAATACATTGAACGTCATGGGACAAATGCCTAAAAAAATTCATGACATAAAACACAGAGATCAGTGAGGGCCAGAATAAGGAAACACTGGTCTGCGACATTTTTGCTGTCAAGATTTTTTAACTGATTCTTATGTATTTCAATGCGCTGAATTCAAATCTGGCATTGGTTTAGTGTTGCGTGCACGTGACCCTATAAGTTATTATGTCGGTCCGTAGCTCTGTCGGTCGGATGGTAACCATTTTACTTGTCAATGGGTTTTGGACGCAATGCCATCGTAACTATTCAAACGATTCTATCGAAGTTTAAAACCCTTTATGTTGTTTTACATACTATTTCAAACGATATAATTGCCAAGTTCCTCCCAAGGTTAGTCTGGGAATTATTAAAAGGTTTTGAAGGTCATAAGTCAGAATAATTAAGAGCACGCGACTTACGTCTGTTGTCCTTGTTTATAATCAGGTCAAATTTTTTGCGATAACCTTTTCCTCCTAATAACTAGAACTTTTCCTTGTTTTTGTGCTATTTTCCGAAATATATTCATTATAATTAGGAAAATGTCATAGCCCCTGATCACATAATTATAAATTTTGACTATCATTTGATGTTATTTCTCAGCATGCAGCAGTCATGACGCATAAAATCATCTTAGTATAATGATCCTAGCGTGTCTCTGTCTGTCCGTGCATTTTGTAAGGAAAAAAATGTGAATTGATTTTTTTTCTTGCAAACAAATTTTGTGTGTTGTAAAGTAAAAAATCTTTTTCTCTCGCACACTTTCGTAATTTTGTGAGCGAAAGAACAAGCGCCACAGGCCTAACTTTCTGGAGGTAGTGTGACGTCACGAATATGTGTTTGTATATAAAGAGCGCATCTCTCTGTGAGTAACAAAGCAGTATTTAGCATTGGCTGTCAATATTAGATTCCTTATTGCCAGTGATATGGTTGCTATTAATTGTTTTGTTTTTCTTAAGCCTTGCAATTGGGGATTAATTTGCAAAATGTTATGCTGTGTGTGTTTTATACATGTTTTTGATCAAATCCTACCCTTATACGTAATAAAAAATATATCTTTAACATGCTAAAAGTGTGGAAGAAATATATATGTTGAATGTCAAAGAACAATAAGAAAAAAATATTCTTCCATAACAATGGTTGTTTTCATCTATTTTAGCGTATATAGTTTCAATGATTAGGTTAGTCAAAATCTACACTTGGGTATTATAAAATGATTTTATTTTAAATACTTTCCTTACTGCTAATTTATTTCTGAATTAGAAATATTTAATTTTTTTTTTTCTATTTACTTCAGAAGATTTTAAAAATGAATAGAAAATGCGAAAATGACCCCAACAGGTTTTGTTTTATTTGCGGGCAAGTAACATCGCCTGGACATCAATCGGAAATAACGCCATTTGTGAAATCAAGTTACCATATTTTGGGATGAAATTAGGAGATCAAGATAAAAGAATTGCTACTCATTTCTGTTGCAAGACGTGTATTGAAAATCTAAGAAGATGGAGTAAAGAAAAAATCAATTCACTACCTTTTGGTATACCAATACAGTTGCGAGAAGGCAAAAGGCATGTGATAGATTGCTATTTTTGCCTCACTTACATAATAGGTAAGATTTTTATTGTATATTTAATTATAATAATATCTTCATTTATCCTTTTAATATATAGATCGTATGAGTATGTTTTAATCTGTGATTTTTAACCTTTAGTCATTATATTTAAGGAGTGAACAGGTAAAACAAGGAACATGTTGTTTATCCTGATTTTTCCTACCAGACGACCAGTTCCTCACGGCTGAGAGGTACCTATACCAGCATCGCCAGTTAATCTGGATAGTTTTAAAGAGAGTGATGAGTAATACGGAGAAATGGACACCCTTTCATCATTTATGCCTTCAAGTTTAGAATTAAACCAACTTAATCCTGTAAATCAAGCCCAACTGAACGACATGACCAGAGACGGGTTTAAGTTAATTGTTTCAAAACTTATGAAAATAATTTACTAGCTCCAGAAAGAACCTGTTACTGGTACCGCGGCAAATACGAAGAGTTTCGAAAGTTTTTCTCGGTTCACGAAAACACTATACTTATTGCAAAAATGTCAATGGATTAATTGAAGTTTTAGGCTTCCCCTATAAACCAAATGAGTAGATACTTTTATAGACTCATGAACCAGAAGTTTAAAGGATGTACTTTTACATATAGGAAATAAAGTAGCACACACTGTTCAATTAATTGAGAATTATGAAACCATGAAGACTTTACTGGATGCTCTGAAGCTCAATTTTCAATCATGGAAGATTTGTGGACTGTGGAGATCTGATGTTTTTATAAAAGTTAACGACTGGTATGGAAGATTACGCCGACTGCATTATTTGCTGGCGATACTCTTCTCTCCTGAACTCGTGCGCGCAACCGTAAAAGGAGGTACGGAGAAGAAAAATATATTTTTGCAGATACCTCAGGAAATCAGACTCCTGACTTTGGAAGACCCCCTTTTTTCCGAGTGTTACGAGGAATAAAAAAAAAGTGAAGGGACTTAGTGTCAATTACACACTACAAATATATAAAACAAATAAAAGTGAGTGACAAGTGACAAACAGTGCGTATCAGTGCAATTCAGAAGCCCTCCGTGCTCAACATCACTCTAAACACGCAACAATTATATATATATATATATATATATATATATATATATATATATATATATATATATATATATATATATATATATATATATATGTAGCTCGGCCGTGAAGCCTGCATTTAATATTTAGGATAAATCCCAGAGCCACGAGAAACGGATGCAAGATCTTTTAATTTCTCACAACGTTTCGAAAACTACAAGTTTTCATCTTCAGGCTAGAATAAGTTTACTAAAGTTAATACATATGAGGAAAACTTGAAAAGGCTAACAAGACATTATTTTGAAAGGTGACCAATTATAAAATATCCGTAAAATGTACTTAAGTTAAAATTTTAAATAGGACTTGGCCATAGTTAAATTTGCTTTAAAACTGACTCAAAAAATTAGTTAATAAATTTAAAGTTATTTCAGAAATTAATTAAAAACTATAAGAGGAATTGACCTGGCAATAGTTAAAGAAAATAAATTTAAACTTTGTTTTTAATTTTGTAAACATTATAAGAGTTAAAAACATTTAATATAAAAACGGTTAATTTTGCTACTTACTAAAGTGGATCCATCCTAGAGAGTGAATGGTGGGTTTAACAAGGGACTAGTATTTATAGGTTACAGTAGCGCTTGGGAGAGAGGAACATCAACTAACCAAACAGTAGTTAAAAAAACAAACCAACTCACAAACTGTAGTTTAAATTAGTTAATTAATAAAGATATTGCACTTAAATCTTCATTGAGTATAGGTTTGTAGTGTTTGATATATAAAGATTCGAGGGTTCTTAGGCAATGTTGGTTATTGTTAAAGGCTAATACTTGAAAATTAGCAATAGAAATGTCAGTTTTACAGCTTATGGTGTGTTCCCTAATAGATGACTTTTCCTTTTTATTTAATATTTTGTTTGTGCGCCAACTAATCCCCATATGAGCAGAGAACCTAAAAAAAAGACGGCCGAAAATCCGTTTTACTGCGTACAGCTGAAGAACTTTAGATACAGCACTTTTTACTTGTTTTAGTGTCTGATTGACTTTTGAGCGCTGCCTACAGAAACGAGCCTATTCTGGAAGCCTTAAGGTGAACCCAGATTCATCCTTCAAAAGAGAGCCATATTTTTTTTTTTTAACGTCGAAGATTCATAATTCAATGAGGGCTTAAGCACCTCACTGCTCCCGTCCATCGCTCTGCGTGTGAACCCGCTCGGATGTCTGCCCTTCATTGATTTCGTCTTAACTATGTCAGCCACTTGGTTTGGCATAATTAAGGGCTTATGTGAACACTGGTTTGAGGCCTAACCCACAGCAGAAGCATAAGTCAGAAATCGTCTCGATACTGGGGCTAAATTGCGAGTCCCGGACGGAGGAGAAATCCTCATCGCCCGGGGGACCCGGCCAGAATCATAGAGGGAGTCACACCCGTCTCTATGTAGTTGGATGCAGTTATGGCGTATGTACCCGTGAGGGGGTGGCAAAAACTTAGCAGGCGTTGATTCGGCCGCTATGCATTAAGTCCACCAAGCTCAACCCTCTGAGGTCCCCACCCGAGACCCACCCCATCACCCTATCATCCCTCATACTGGCAGCATATGAGGGAGCGGGGGCGTTCCTCTCAAGTTATTTGAAACCCATTACCAAACCCACTTGCACCATCCTATACCTCCTTTACCACACCCTAACAAGCTCCAATATACCTGACAGTGCTTCCAATGTAAGAGGCTCCAGGACAACTGGGACATTTAAATAAATAAACATTATCACTACGGAACTCCAAAGAGATAGGATCTTTACTGCTAAAAAACCTTCCTATCGATAATTTGTTTATAAAAACTATTTGGAGGTTGATTTGAGGAAAATATCTTTTAAAAATGAATAGGATTTTTCTTTTAAAAGTATCGTTTAAAAAACCCATCTCTGAAATTAGTAAATATATGGGCATTTTAGGAACTTCTATGCAGGGTTAAGGGGGGTCAATGAGATTATCAAGTAGTTTTTTAAAACTCTATCATATAGGTCAGAAGAAAATAAATTTTTTAGCAAATATTTCCTAAGAAAAGTAAATTTATTATGGATTGATTGGTAAGTGGATGTTAGCGAGAAACTTCTATGTATTAAAGTTTTTACTATGAATATTTTGTATCTAAATTCACAAAAACTAAAGTAGTTCAAACCTAGTCCTGTGAAAGTTTTTTTTTCGGTAAATGGTTGTTTGAATTTTTCGCTGGTGACTAAAAGATCAAGAAAGGGCATCTTATCATTTGACTCTACTTCCATGGTGAATTTGATGTTGGGGTGTAAAGTGTTAAAAAAATTCAAGAAAAGTTGGCTATGTGCAGGGTTATTGAAAATTGCAAAAGAATCATTAACAAAACGGCGGTAGAAGGAGGGTTTGTAATCTAAATTAGTAGAAAACATTTCATCTTCGAGATGTGTCATACAAAAGTCAGCTGCAAGTGGTCCCAATAATGATAAAATAAGAAAAACAAGACAAGTGAAAAGTGATAAACAGTGCTTAACCTTAAGTACAATGCAGAAGCCATTCGTGTTTAACATTACTCTAAACTAGTACACTATAAACCAGTGCTGAATTTCGTCTAAAATTGTATAAAGGTCCCTAGTAAAGGAAGATATCCCAATAAGTTAATATAATAATTAAAATCGATAGGCTGGCTCCAATATAAACAAATGATCAATCAAATCCCTGCCCCCCGCCCCTTATAATGACGCTAACACGCTAACGAAATGATGGAAACAACTAGAATTCCCCTGCGTCCCCTATTCCGGGATAAACCTGACAGGGGGCAAGTTTTTGCCACCATTTATAAAGATGTAAACATAGCATTAGTAAGGCTTATAGACTCACCTCAGGGATATGTGGCAGTATTCCAAAACGAGCAAGGCGTGGAAACACTGACTTCCGAAAAGCAGTGAACTTGCTAAAGAAAATAGGCCTGGCCCCAAGAATCCCGCTGCAGATTCTTACTCATCGGAGTATTATACGTCGACATCTGGATCCATAGGATGGCTCGCACGAATCCGATGATATAAAAAGATAAATCGAAAACAACCATAAATGGGACTCGGTGATTGAAGTAATAAAATTTAAGTCATACACCCACGTATGCAAAATTGTGTTTAAAGATACGTGAATGGCACAAAAAGCAACAGAAAACGGACTCTTCACGTTCAACGTTAGAATAACACCCGAACAAATTGAACGAGGGGAATTTACGGAGGTGCAGATATGTTTCAAACGCTATCTCTTTGAGGACCACTTAACAAGAGCACGCCCACACGAAAAAGAGTGCTGCTCCGAATGCAGTTCTGACAACCACAACTGGCACAACGGCGTGAGCGAATACAAGATATGTATCAATTGCGGTGGTAATCACCGAACATTGGCAATGCTTGTTTAGTAAAAAAAGACACAATAAAGAAGTAGAACAAGGAAAAGAAACAAGCAAAAGAGAAGAGGAAAAGCACAAGCTACGCTCATGTTGCAAAAGCTACCATCTCTGAAGCAGCAAAAGAAAGAACCTTGCATCAAATCGAAAATGTAAATTCAACACTGATTATGGCGTTCATATATTATGCGCATATTGCGAATCAAACAAGGCTGGGAACATTCAAAACCGAACTAAACATGATGCTGAAGAACAATGGCATGGCACAAATGTGGTTTCCGGACAATTCCCCGTCTGGGAAAGTTTTAAAGATGAAATTTGTAGATCTCTCTCAAGGAAAAACGAAAGAGCAACCGAATGCGACCAACAATCGCGACCCCAAGGCTTGCTGCACAAGAGGCCTGAAGAATAAGTGAAGAAGCTAAGAAGAAGTATTTAGAACATGAACAAAGAAATGAAGAAATGGTACTCGAGCAAACACAAATCTCAGAAAAGAACAGAGAGCACAAGACAAGGGAGCGAAAGCGATCTTACAACCAACAAAGGAAAAGATTGCCAACGTCACCCCACCCCCCAAAAGGACAGGAGATCAATGCGAAAAACATCAACCTTAGACTCTACGCTACCGAAAATAATCCCTTTCCCACCAAACACCTGGAAGAGACTATCACGGACAGAATCTTAAACGGCAGAATAAAATGGGATTACGAAGACCAGATGCCTGGAAATCAAGTCGAAGAAGCTCTATACTAAGACAGAGAGAAATGCAACACTGAGATGTATCACACTGTGATCCAGAGCGAATTCAACAAAAAAGAAGCGGAAAATGCCGGACTCCACCGCAACAAAATGCTCTCCCTAACTAGGACAGGAGAAAGTACGAACAGCAGAAAAAGAAGAGAACTACAAAAGAAAGAAGTACAACAACAAAGGAGACAACAATACATAGAAATCTGGACAATTTAAACAAAGACTTAAAAATACTATACATGAACGTTAACGGATGGTCTAGGAAAAGCACGGTATTTGGTAATATTTTCCGGAAAGCATACCCAGAGGTAACTTTAATATCCGAACATGGGATTAATACGAGCAACAATAGTATCAAAATATTTCAATTCCGAGGTGCACACAACAAGCCATACAAACGAAGCATACGAGGGTGCCGCATTGGGGATTCGTAAAGGAATCGCATACAAAATCCTTCCTCCCCTTGACGAATCCTATGTGGCAGTTGAAATACAAACATCCATAGGACCCTTAACAATAGCTACAGGATACCAGCTAACAAAAAGAGGTTACTTGCCGATCCACAACTTTCTGAGACTATTCGCAAACAATAAATCGGTACTATTTATGGAGATCTAAACGCTAGGTGTGCAGCCTTAAAGTACACCATTACCGAGGCGGCCGGGAGATAGCTGGAACTGCTACTGAAAAGAAATGTTGCAGTACGCATAGGCCTAGAATTCCCGACCTACTACTCTGCGAAAGGCGCACAAAACTTGATATAATACTGACAAGCACCCAATTCCCCGTTAACTATCACATTCAACAAGGACTAGTGACCCTCAGTGGCCATGAGGCAGTAGCCATTACTGTATCAGCCAACCCCATCCTGATCCCAATTAAAGAAAGGAACGGTTATGCACGCGCCGACTGGGAAACATACCGTACCGCATGCCAAGACTATGTACCACGACAATTGGAAGAAGCGACACCACAAGAAATAGACAATAAACTAAACCGCATAACAACAAAGATGTTAGAAGCGGACAGAATAGCCATGCCAAGAACTAACCATACCAGCACCAGTTTAGACCCAGGGGGCGATAAAGATGCAAGAAAGATATATTGAAACAGTCGAGGAAATCAATAGATGGGGGCCAAGTAGGGAGCTCCACTTGATTCTTCGGGAATCACGCAACAACCTACAACTGCTCATTACACAACAACAGTCGGAAATATGGGATTGATTCATAGAAAAGCTCGATGGGAATATGGACCCCAGAAGCTTCTGGCAGACAGTGAAAAGTTATCGACAAAAATCCCCACCAGGAAAGATGAACATAAAAGACCAAAGAGGTAAACTTATCACCGAGCCCAACCAATTGGAAGCCGAATTTAGACGCTACTGGGCGAACATCTTCAAGATTACCCAAGAGGAAGAGGAGAACTTCGACACGGAATTTGGCAATGACATCATGGACCAATTAAATGCAAAACTAGACCGAACCTATTCCTTTAACAACGCCATGGAAGAGAGACCCATGGATGGATACGGAAGAAAGATCTCCTACCAGGAACTAAGCCAAACTCTGAGGGACCTTAAACAAAGGGCGCCAGGCTTCACCGGATTAACAAAGACAAACTTCGCAAATACCCCGCCTAACATCACCCAAGGATTACTAAATTTTATAAATGTGGCGCTCAACAGTGAGTACTACCCAGATGAGTGAAAATTATACAAAATTATATTTCTTTCCAAAATCGGGAAAAAAACCCTCCCTTCCCAGCAGATTATAGACCAATCTCTCTGCTCGAATTTGGAGGGAAAATTATGGAGAAGATCATTGCCAACAGGGTACAAACCTACCTCGATGTCAACGGACTTCACAACCAACAGCAACATGGGTTTAGAAGACAGAGGGGTACAGATACTGCACTGGCAATGATCACAGAGAAACTGGCAAAGATAGAGGAGGAAAATAAATATGCTGACCTAGTGCTGATGGATATAAGGAAAGTATTTAATAAAGTCTGGCACCGGGGCCTACAGGACAAGATACTCCAAGTGGGACTAAACCCCAGACTAAAGAAAATAATCTGTGATTACGTCATGGACGAAAGAGCCTTCATCACAATCTGAGAGCTACAAGGGCCCGTATTTGTACTAGGAGAGGGTTTCCCTCAAGGCAGATGCCTCAGCCAGGTATTATATTCGATCTAGACCAGAGACCTACTAAGCCCTAGGATTGAGGAATCTCTATATATACAATTCGCGGACGCGTATCGCAGATAGTAGTGTCCATTTAAAAGAACGAGAGATTTATGGCTAGGATAACTGAGTGGAAGATAGAAAACATCAAGGCATACGAACGTCGCTGGAATATTGCCATAAACACCAACAAATTCACAATCATCCCGATAAAACGGAACAAAACTGCTCCAATGGGGAAAGAAACAAACACGGATACTCACGTCAACTTCACAACATTTTAGCACGATCCAAGAAAGAGCTGTATGAATTCTTCAGGTTTAAGAAGTTAAGCACGAAAAACAAGAAAATGATTTACTCAGCATACATTCGACCCAAGATTGTGTATCCTGCTACGCCACTGGTAGCGATACCAAAAACATGGCTCAATAAACTACAAGGAATCCAAAATAAAGTTACATTAATCATAACTAACACTAAGAGAAGAGATAGAAAACGTCAACAAACGCTTCGCGAAGAAGTCGGCCTAAAAGTAATAGACAACGACTTGGGAGTGAGAACACAAAAAATCTGAAGAAAGATAAAGGGGAGCACAGTACCAGACTTCATAATAAGTCATTTGAGATCCCCAATCAAAACCATTACGGGCTAGATGTAGGTTTCCTAGCATCAGAATTGCTGCTCGGAACATTCAAAACCTTAGATACTCGACTAGCTAACACAAAGAATAATTCAACCAAAAAGACTAATAATAATTGAACATCGATTAACACTACAATACAATTAAGATGACACAAGTAATAAAAAAACAAACAACTTAAAAAGCTTGAACGCTACGACAGAATCAGGATGAATACTATGCATGTACAATTGTACGAGGGGCGGTCAATAAGTTTTGCAATTTGGATATAAGGAAACGAGATATGAGGAAAAGTGTTTTATTATTTTTTTAATATAACTACCCTCAACTTCAATGCACTTGCACCCCTTGTTCCTGAGGCTTCGAATTCCCGACAACCAGAAATCTCCCGACTGCTGTTCAATCCACTCCTGGACGGCGAGCTGGACATCTTCATCGTCCCCAAACCGGCGTCCACGCAGTGCAGCCTCGAACTGGCGGAATAAAAAGTAGTCGCTAGGGGCTAGATCTGGACTGTAGGGGGAATGGTTGAGCTCCTCAAATTCCAACTCGCGCAGGGCAGCTTGTGGAACTCTGGCCTTGTGGACTTTGACGACGTTGAAGTCGATCATGGGGCGTAAAGTTTCTAGGGACCCAACGGGCACAGACCTTGGTCATGGCCAAATTGTCGTGGATGATGTTGATAACACTTCCATGTAATATTCCAAGTTGTCGCTCGATTTCTTCGACCTTCACCCGTCGATTTTCGAGGATCCTCCTCTCCACACGGGCCACATTGTCCTCGTTGGTCACGTCTGACGGACGTCCTGGACGGTAGTCATCTTCAAGGGACTCACGACCATGGCGGAACTTCCTATTCCAGCGAGCAATGGTTGCATAGGAAGGAGCGGTGTCAAGGTACATTTCAACCATGCGTTCATGGATCTCTTATCTATTCTTGCCTTCCTTGGTCAAAAATTTGATCACTGCGTGGTGCTCAACCTTCTCCATTGTTGAAAGATTTGTGACTGATGATCTGTGATCAGCTACTGCTTCTTAAATAGACGAGGCAGGAGCGCGCGGCTGCAGGTCATAACTTGTCATAACCTGTCCTAACACCCCCACAAACAGCCATCCCCTTTCCTCTATTTTGCCCTACCGATTCGCAGAACTTATTGACCGCCCCTCGTAAGTACTCCGACAATTACCTCAAAATTTGGTAGTGAGTGAGTGGGTAGGATACTGGCTATTCATCTTTATTTAGCTGTATTCTTATATATTTATATATTTCCCAGTTACTTCTAATTAGTTTGTTCTAAGTCTTTTTTCTTTTATATTCTGTTTCTGAGTCTGAGTTTTTTCTTTTCGGTACCCTTGCGTGTAGCGTTTCTTCTAATTAATCTTTGTATTTCTTTTATTTTCTCTTACGTTATTTCTGGCATTCATGCCTTTGTTTTTCTTGTTTTGCTTGGGTTAGGTTTTCCTTTACTCAAGTGTATATTGGTTGTTCTTCTCGCTGTAGGTGCAACCTACTGCTCAGGAATGCTTTCTTTATTTGGTTTCGGTTTACTTCCGGTATTCTAAGTTCGTTGTTAATTTCTACGAGCTTTTCATATTTATTTGCCAATATTTTATTTGCTTGTTCTTCGAGCGTCTTATTTATTAGTTGAATTTCGGCGTTTCTAATATTTTGCGTATTTTCTTCCCCTCTCTTCTTCTAGTGTTAGTGATAAGGTATGCTGCTTTGTTTTGGATTCTCTGTATTTTTTTCTTATTAGACTTCGATATGACGTGCAGAGATATCGGTGTATACACCAGGACCGACTCTAGGAACGCTTTGTACAGCGTTCTTTTCTTATTTTGGCTCAGATTCCCTAGGGTGTAGAGCAAGCTTAAGCCTGATTTCGCCGTGGCGATCCTGGATTTCACGTGGTTTCTGTATCCACGACTTCCCAACTATAGGCCCAGTACTTTCCCCTCATTTGAATATTGATACTCTGTACCTTCTATGATTATTTGTCTTTTTTATTCTTTGTATAGGGATTATTTTGAACTTGTTGATATTTGTTTTTATTTTCCAACGTTTTTCATAATCATTTATGTTATTTATTTCTCGTGCTGTTATACGAGCCTGCCATCTGGCGTTTGTATAGTTTGTCGGAATTATTTGGCTTATATCGTCTGCATATTGTATATTTATACTGTTAGGTGAGATTGGGGCAGGTAGGTCGGTGGTAAAGTTGTAATACAAGGTGGGGCTTAGGCACCCCCCTTGAGGACTCCTTTTTTCGGTCGAAAGTGGGGCCTTCTTGTCCTTCAATGCTTATTTGTGCTTTTCTATTCGATACATAGTCGGCTATGATTCTTTCCATTTTAACGCCGAAGTTGACCTGTAGGAGTTTATATTTTAGTCCTTCAACCATACCTTGTCGAAGGCCTTTTCTACGTCGCGAAGGACTACATCGAGGTATCCTTTTTTGGCCGTGGATTGAGCTATTTTTTCTGTGATTATGACTAGGGCCATTGTGGAGTCTTTGCCCTTCCCGAAGCCGAACTGTTGTTTGTTATGTTTTTCGTTTACTTCGAGGAAGGTGTTCAATCTTTCATTTATTATTTTTCCAAAGACCTTTACTTTTCCTGGAAGTTCAGCCAGGAGATTGGCCTGTAACTCGAGACCAGGTTTTCTGGTTTGTCCGGTTTACATAGGAATACCATCCTTGCTAATTTGAGCTTCTCAGAAAAGGCGCCTATGTTTAGATAGGCATTAACTAGCTCTTTTATGCTATTCAGAATATTTTCTGGGGCCTTCTCATAATTGTATTTCGTTAGACCTGTTGTTCCTGGCATTTTTTTTTTTTAAGGATTTGATTGTACTTTTGATTTCTTCGTTCATAATTGTGACTCCCAGGCCTATTTGTTCATTTCTGTTGTTTTCGACTTTTAACGCCGGGGTTAGTCTGTGGATGTTGGCTTCTATAGACTCGCTGACTCTTCTTTTTGCTGTTTTGTCAAAGTCTATGTTATTTTCATCTTCAATTGTATATATTTTGCTCCAATGAGCTCTGAATTTCTTTTATATTTCTGCGATAGTCCTTATGTATTCGTTATTTTGATCTATTATTTTGATCGGCTTTCTTGGTGGTCTGCTTTTTATCGCTTTTATTAGCCTCTATGCTACTTTGAGTTTTCGGTTGTAGCTGTTTTATCTATTAGTTCTTGTCATATTTCTCCTTGTTGCCCTTCTATTAAGAAAATCACTTCTTTCTTCATTTGATTGAGCTCTTTTGCTCTCTGCCGAGTGGTTCCGTAATCTCATATTTCTTGGAACTTTATTTTGATGTTCTTTGCTTTTCTTCTCATTTCTGTTGTCCATTTGGGATGTGGTAAGGTCTTATATTTTGTCAGTGGTACGGCCTCTATCATTGTCTCAATCAGGTTGTTTCATTATGATATTTAGTTCTTCTACTTTTTTGCCATTAAGATCTGGTTGTTGATATCTCTCTAATATTTGGGTGTATTTTTGCCAATCTACCCTCTTATATGATTTCCTTGGTGTTATGGGAATCACTATGAGGTTCTGGTTGATCGTCACCAGGATTTATATGTGGTCGCCCCAGGAAATTGGGATTGGTTCTATGTAGATGTTATACGGGAAGTTTGGGCATGATAAAACTATATCCAGCCTGGTGGCGGATCTTCCCCTAATGAACGTCGGGAGGTCTGGACCTACCCTTTGGATATTCCCCTATCCATCAGTAATTATATATTTTGTCCTGCATTATTCGACCTTTGATAGCCTTATTCCCGTAAACGGGCGTTCAGGTCTCCTAATAATATAGTAGGATTGTTGTTGTATATTTTCATTATTGAATAGATCAGGACATCGAGGCGGCGGAGTGGCTGGTAGGCCACAACAACTGTGAGAGGGGAATATTCCATCTCTAGTGTCACGGCCACGTAGGCCTCGTCGACTTATCGTCCTTGAGTGTAGTGGAGGTTCTTTCTTATTGCGATAGCTGCGCCATCGTACCTTTCTCCTGTTGGATTCTTTTTAAATATATTATAGTTAGTGATTTTCATGGGCACATCGTCTGTTACCTTATGTTCCGAGATACAGATGATGTCCGCCTTCATTTGTCTGAATATGTTTCCATATTCTATGGCCTTGGTCTTCAATCCATCAGTGTTCAGGTGTAAGTTTTTTAGTTTTCTGTTTGTGTTGGCCATTATTTATTTTTGCTTTTTTGTCTTCTCCTTTGAAATTTGGTATTTTCCGTTTGCGAGTTTGTCGAATGTTTCCTTTTTAAGTGATCTTATATCATTGGGGAAGAACCTGATACGATCTTCCCCTATAAGTTTTTCAATTGCGTTTTCGTCATGGTCGGTTACATAGGTCCATTTGCAGGTGCCTTTCTCCAGCCCTTTTCTAAAGTAAGCGGGTCTGGCCCCCTTTGGTAAGGGGTAGACCTCATGCACAAAGATTCTAAGTTTGAAATCTTTGGCTTCGTACCTGCAGCCTTCTTCATTTTTGATCTCTTTTTAAGGATTTCGAGTCGATTGTTTCTTCCATGCCTTGTCTTTGTTTTGTTTTTCTGTTTCTGTTTCTTCTTTTTGTTTTTAGATCCTTTGTCAGATTGTTCTGTTTCTTCTTCGCCTTCTGCGGTTTCTTCTGTCTCTTCAGTCACCTTTTTTCCTTCCATTGCGACTCCAATTCCGAGCATATCTTTCACCTGAAGAATCTTTCCAGCCGTAACTCCGTATATGGGGGCTGATGGAGGGTTGGGGTGAAACCACATTTTCCTTACTCCATTCTTTTCGAGGAGAAGGTTGCTTGTGTCCGCGAAGGTTCGCGAACATAATACAATCCAAGTTCCTTCATTCACATTTATGTTTATTTTTTTTTCCTTTGCTTGTTTTATTTCTTTTTCTTTTGCCTTGACCACTTGTGCGTATGTTTAGTTGTTTATTTTTTATTTTGCCTGGGTCTGTTCTCTTTCTTTTTTTTATATTATTTCTCTCCGTTTCGGTAATTTAATGGCCATTGTTCTATGTGGACCTTGGCAGTTTATGCACTTTTTGTTGTTTCCCTGCATTCTCGGAAGTTGTGACCTTCGCTCCCGCATTCTGAGCAAACATTTTTATCTTTTTTAGAGCATTCTCTGGTGACGTGTTCTTCCAGTGCATAACATTGGAAGCATGTTTGCATATTTGTGAATTTCTCCGTGTGGATGTTTTCTGGTGCATTCTCATTCCAAAGTCCAGGAGACAGTTTTGCATCACCCTATTGGCCATTTCATTCGGTGTGCAAATCACCTTAAAAACTTGGATGTGGCGCCCAAATTTTATTATTTCCGCTATTTTTAAATGTTGGTTTTCTTTCTCGACCTTATCCTTGGTATGTGAGCCCACATAAAGGTCGACTTTTCTGCATATGAAGGAGCAGTTAGCCTGGAGCTGTAGCGGTAATTTTTGTTGTAAGCCAATCTTTCCTAGTATGTTCGTCCTTTCTGGCGCTAATAGCCTTTCCACGTCTTCCTGTTTGTGGCACAGGACTACGTAGCCATTTGAGAAATCTATGAGCTTGGTGACCGCGTTCTTTAGCTCTGATGAGGACCCCTCTCTCTGTTTTGGGTCTCCCAGGCTCTGTTCTCAAAGGGAGCCTTCTATGGGTCCTCCCAAACGGTAGGCTAAGGCCCTACTGATTAGGCTGTCAATGGTGAGGATAATGATGATGAATGGGTGGACCCGGGTGAGCTCCTCTCGAGTGACGGACTTTTTATTGACTAGCGCGGAATCAACCATCGCTAGCCAGGGGTGTCGCCTCCTCGAGGGAATTAAAAACCGCGGCTGCGTCCTACCATAAACTGAGTCGGTTGCATATCCCTCAGTGGTCTTGGGGGCCCCCACAGGCAGAGTTTTTATACTCCCCTGCAGAGGGTGCAGCCCAGCCGATTGTCCGGGGAGTCCTCTGATACGGGTTTCTGGCAGTGGGCTAGTCTTCAAACCTCCCTCCACCTGTACCCCCAATTATGCAAAAGCTACTGCCTTGCATAGTTGGGACGAGGTCGCGGTGACAGCTTTCATCAGCGAGGGCACTTGGCCCCGGGGAGTGGGGTGGGGTGGGGGAATTAGGCAGTCATATTATTAAATATTAACTAGCCTAAAAGTATTTTTGGAGTGGGAGGCGAAACGGTGTGAGTCGATAGATAAAAGTGAAAATTATGAAAGGCGGTGAATGGTGCTTTCGTCGCAAATAATATCTTTTACTTAGTGTAGCAGCTCTTTGGTGAAGAAGTAATAGCAAATAGTTCTTCAAACTTGTAGTTTATGAGTAAAAATAAATTTCACCGTCGATGATACCTGGAAATTTCCTCTTGGTCTTGCCACCTGTATCTACTTTACCAAGCTTAACGAGAGTGGTCTGTTAGCTATCCAAGCGGTGAATCGGCCTCGAGGATTATGATTATGATTAAATTAAAGTGGGTGCATGTAAGGGAGGACGATAGGGTGTGTGGGTAGATAGAGAAAATAGACAAGTGGAGAAAAAATAAAGAAGTGTAGTAGGGTGCAAAGAGATGCCTAGAGTCTGGTGATCAGACTTATCACTTTTATTATTTTATTGGTTGCGTGTATTCTTTGTTGTTACTGTGGTTTTGTAATAATTATTATTTATGGCGTTCAAGGCATTTGTCTTAATAATTTTTTAGTTTTATTCGGTGTATGTTATGCATTGCTTACTTTGTATGTGTTTTTTAATACGTTTAAGTACGTGCTTAATGTATTGGTATTTTTTGTGTGCGTGTGTTTTTTTAGTGATTTTGTTTCTTCTAGTTGGTGATTTTTTGTCGAAATCGAGGGTTTTTTTCGTAGTCTTGGATTAAAGGTGTCTTCATCGGTGGGATGTTGTCGTAATTTGGGTTTCTTGTCTTGTTTGGTTTGTTACATTTCTTTACAGGTTTTTTACATCATTTTATGTATAGAACGGTACTTCGTCTCCGCCAGCCACTCGGTTGGTGGAGCTGGGGAATCTGGGGCGACAGTCAGCTCTTCTGTTCTGGTTAATCATCTGGGTGATTTCATCCCTCAGTTCCCGATTAACCAGATCCTTCATTTTCCGGGTCCATTCTTTTATGACTTTGTTAATGGGGGTTATCCCCACCTTTCTGTGCAGGTCTTCTTGCTGTCTTCTTTCTTGCCTGCGTGTACCCGTGATTAGGTACATGCATTTGTTTTGCACTACTTGAAGTCGCCTCTTTTGTGTTTTCGAGACAAAAGAGAGGGTGGAGGTGGGGTAAAGCAACGTAGATCTTACAAGGGCATTGTAGATCTTCTTCTTGTTGCTTTCACGTAGATTTCTAAATGTGTATAGAGTTCTGACAGCGTACGTGGCTCGAGAAATCCTTTCTTCGACGTGCTTTTTGTACCCGGTAGAGGTGATTTTCATACCGAGTACATTGCATTCGTTGGTGTAGGGGTATCGCGTAAATCCCACACGCACGTCTGTCCTTAAGGTGCGTCCAATGGGGACCACCTTGAATTTCTCTTAGGTTGTTCTTATCTTCCACTGAGCCTCGTAGTTGTTCAGGTTCCCGATTTCCATCGCTGTCATGCGAGCTTGCCACGGCGCATTCCTCCATGGAGATACGATTATCTGGCTAAAATCATCGGCGTATTGAATATTGAGGGAAGATGGGTACACAGGGGCTGGGACGTCCGCGGTGTGTATCAAGTAAAGGGTGGGGGACAGACACTCCCTGCGGGAGGCCCACAGTGAGCGAAAACTTTGGTCCGTCCGTGCACCCTAGACTGACATACGCCGCTCTCTCCATGACATAGTCACAGAGTTCTTTCTAAGTTTTCACTTAGACCCAGCCGTAAGATCTTATACTGCATGCCCCGCTGCCACACCTTATCAAACGCCTTTGACATATCCCGACAAACGATATCCACATAACTCCTGTCCCGTTTGGCTTGGGAAAGCTTTTCCGTTATGACATTGATTGCCATTTCCGTACTTCGCTTTTTTCTAAACCCGAATTGGCATGGGTTGTAGAGGGAGTTTTCTTTCAGGTGAGACACCAGTCTCCCGTTGAGGATCTTCTCAAAGAGTTTTCTCGCCAAATTCCAGGAGTGAAATTGGGCGGTAGCTCTCTCTCAACGTTGGGTCCTTTCCGTGCTTGGGCAAGAAGATCATCTTTGCCGTCTTGTAAGCATCTGGAAAGTACCCTGTATTCAGACATGCGTTGAAAATACGTTTCATTCCTTCGATGATGTTGGCTGGTGCCTTTCCGAAGTTTACCTTCGTAAGCCCCGATTGGCCTGGGGCTTTTTGTCGGAATGAGCGGAGTGCGCCAAGGATCTCTTCTTCGGTGATCTCGGCGTCTCCGTCACGCAGTCTATCCACCTGGTGATGAGGATGCGTTCGGTGTATTTCCGTATTAAGCTCGTCTACCATGTTGTTTTCGAACTCCATATCAAAATCTTCGTTTTCTTCTTCCGCTATGCTAAAGATTTTTTCCCAATAACGTTGGAGTATTACTTCTATGTTTTTCTCTTCTGTTTTAATGGATCCATCTTCTTTTTTGATTTCCATTTTCTTTTTTTTCCAGATGATCCTCTGAGACTTTTGACTTTCTTCCAAAAGTCCTTGGGAGATGCATCTTGATCGAGGCTCTCGATCGCATCGTCCCATTGTCTCGGTTGTTGTTCGAGGATCAACTGGTTGAGCTCTTTCTTGATCTCTCTACTTCGTTGTAGCGAGTCAACTGATGCATTTCTGATGTTTAACTCGTACATGACTCTCAATTCTCCGTAGAGTTCTTTCATGTATCCAGTCTACCTGTATGAGGAGATGGTTTTATACTGGGTTTTGGGGATGCAAGCCCTATCTGCATTCATAAGATGTTCGATTAGGTCGTCGAGTGCCTTGTCTATCTCCTCGAGACTATCCCAAGATAGGGAAGATCATCGAAGGAATCAAGGCTGGCTTTTTTAAATAGGCATACGATTCGCCAGACTAGGAAGCGATAATTGACGCAGTGATAATGGCGGCAGAAATTAAATTGCGTAGGGACTCATGCCTCGCCATAAGCGAAGCAGAGTTTTTCAAAATTAGAAAAGGAAATAAGTCACGTAACAAAAATCATTAGAAGAAGACACTCACACACATAAGAAACACAAGCACTAGACAACACAAACATGGAAAACACGAATAACACATTAAAAATACGTACAATTAACGTCAATAGATGGGAAGGAAAACACATTCCATACGGAAACATATTCCGTACAGTGGATCCCGACCTAATCCTCATCACTGAACACGGTGTTAACATAAATACAAACGGAATAAATATACCAAATTACACAGTTATAAACAAAAACCACACACAGGATCGTTACGACGGCGCAGCTATCGCGATCTGAAACAACATTTCATACAGAACGCTTCCAAACCTAGAAGAGTCATTTGTGGCTGTTGAAGTACCAACCCTGGTGGGAAACCTGACCGTGGCGGCTGCGTATCAGCCTCCACGTCGCAAATACCTGCCGATTCCTAACTTTTACACTCTCTTTGGGCGCGAGAAACCTATATTGCTTGGTGGTGATCTAAATGCTGGATGCATATCATCAGGCTACGGAAGCACCGACCAAAGGGGAAGAAACTTGGAGATGCTACTCGAATGAGACAGACTTCAGAGGGTCGGGCCAGATTTTCTGACCTTGAACATCAGCAATGAGCCTGGGCCAATGGTACAAAGCGATCACATCCCGATTATCACCACGATCTCGTTTGCTCCACTAGTCAAGCCCGATCCACTTAGGAAAAGTTACGCTAAAGATAACTGGGAGCTATATAGAAAGATACTCAGTACATACCAACTAGCTGACCTGGGAGACGCTAATCTCGAAGAGATTGATGAGGAGATAAATGAGATCACCAATCTTCTCATACAAGCCGACGAGAGATGCGTCCCCTGAATCTCTTATAAAATGCTCCCACAACTTAGATGGACGAACGAGATGCGAATAATCGCCCGGTAACATAGAGAAATCTATGAAGAGATCGCAGGACAGGCACCAATCGGGAAAGGACAGCCAGAATGAGACAACTAGGAGAGGATTAAAAAACAAATTAATTGAAAAGCAAAGAGCAATCTGGATTGACATCATTGGGAGGCTGGACAGGGAGGACAATCCTGTAAGATTTTGGAACAACATCCGAAGACTTAGGAGAATGCCTGCCAGAACCAGAAACCGAATCAAGGATGGAAACAACATCATTGAGCACCAAGAGTCTCTTGAGAGGAAATTTAGAACACACTGGCAAGAGATTTTCGCTATATCCCCTGAAGAAAACGATGAATTCGCCTAGGAGTTTACAAACCAACTGCTTGACGACCTCGACACAGTGATACATAGAACCCACCCACACCCGCAAGTATCTCAGAAAGAGTGATGGCTAGCCACAGATGCCCGATAACTTTCGAAGAGACCTTGGAAACCATAAGGTCTTTCAAGCATAGGGCACCAGGCTGGTCTAAAATTACGAAGAACAACCTCGTAAATGCCCCAAGGCAAATTATTCAGGGTTTGACGAACATAATGAACGCTACTCTGTACACAGGCTACTTCCCTGACGGGTACAAGATGGCCAAAATCATCTTTATCCCGAATGGACACAAGCCCCCAGACCAGGTGGCTAACTATCACCTGATCTCTCTTCTTGAGATGAAGGGAAAGATCTTCTAAAAGATTATAGCAAACAGGCTACAAGCTTAACTGAGTGAGTTAGAAGCGCATAACCCCCAACAACACGGGTTCCGCAGGAAAAGGGTCACAGATACGGCCCTGGCGCTCCTAACAGAGAAAGTATTATATTCTCAAGCGAACGGGTGCTATGTAGACATTGTGCTGAGGAACGTACATAGGCTTTCGACAAAGTCTGGCTGGAAGGACTTCAATACAAGATCCTAAACCTCCAGCTGGACCCAATCCTGTAAAGGATCCCTTGTGACTTTGTCCTGGACAGAAGGGCGTGTCTCATGATCGAAGGATACAGAGGACCTGAATTCGAACTGAAGGCGGGCGTTCCACAGGGATCTTGCTGAGCCCACTGCTTTACTTGGTCTTTGGTATCGACCTCCCAACACCGGTTCACAGGGACACAATGTATCTGCAATTTGCAGATGACGTCACCCAGATCGTTCCGTGCCCGGTGTAGAAAGCAAGGGATTAAGGAATGCGCACAATAGTGGAAATCAATAACATCAACCCGTACGATTGACGATGGAAGATCAGGACCAACAGGGACAAATTCAAAATCGTCCCGCTGAGCCACGAGTTGACATGGCCCATCATCATAGAAGGGGGGAGATACGGCTACTCCGCCGAAGGCACCATCATGGGCCTAAAGATCTCCGACCATGGATACTTGAGATACCACAAAGAGAGGCGGGACCTAGCAAGAGAAGAAATCTCCAAGCTATACAGGTTTAGAGATCTTAGCTCGGCAAACATCAGGAAAATATATCTGATGTATGTCCGGGCTAAGCTCATCTACCCCGCAGTGGTTACTCAAGCGGCCAGCAAATCATCGATGAAAAGACTTGAACGTGTCCAGAACGCTGCATCTATACTTATTAATAAATTACCAAGGCGTGATCACCTTAGTCAAAGAGATCTACACAGGAGGAAACGTTTGGAGCCCATCAATATCGTCACCCAAAGACTTGGTAAAAAGGTCTGGTCCACCCTGGCGACGAGTGTCATTCCGGAGCTACAGGGAACATGCGGCAGGCTTAACATACATGCGAGGCTACGGGCAAAGATCTCACGCCGAAGTTAATTCCCGAGCACCAAACTATGCTCACAAGAAGACATTACACCAATATATACATAGACGAAACACAGTAAACAATACAACAAATACAACAAAGAAGAATCAATGATACAAACAACACTACATTAAACTTTTAACACTAGGTAAATTGTTGGCAAATAGAGCTAATAAAGGCTTAAATGCTGAATATTTACAACAAAAAATAAGTACACTAAATCATTAAAAACAAATAATAAGAAGAACGATAAAGCACATGAAAATACAAAAACATAAGACATAAGTTTAAACAAATAATCAAATCAAAAACAAAAGTAAAAATAAATAAAGGAAGGCGATGCCCTGCCACTTGGGCAAAATACCCCTCGCAGCTTTATTTATCCACCTACTACTATCTACCACTATCTCAACATCTTCTAAAATTGAGTATATAATCTTCTACGCCATTTAATGGCTGGTAACGTCGTCTATTACGACTGGAGAATGTACCATGCTCAGAATGTCGTCTGATACGACTGATGAGGAAAATTACTTTATACTACGGCTGATAACGTTGTCTTATACGACTCGAGAAGGTAGATGCTCGGAACGTCGTCTGTTACGGCTGGAGGAGGCACGATGCTCGGAACGTCGTCTGATACGAGGTGAGGAAGATTACGCCAGTTTACTGCTGGTAATGTTGTTTTCTACGACTGGAAAAGGCAGGATGCTGGACGGAGGAGGGAAGGGCCAGTCGCTTGAAGATGTGAATCGGTTATGTCGAATTACATGGGACAAAAGGACGTAATGAGACAACTTCAATGTGGTGATTTATGTCTGAGGCTTTTCTCTCTCACAAGAAGTTATATAATTTTTTATATGCTCATTTTAAGTGGGAGTGGTTACATAAAATATTAAATATAGTAGGTGGGGTGTTATAATAATGGTACAGTTATAATTAATTTAGTTACTAAGTCTTTTAGAATTTGGCAATTGAGCCAATGGTTACATGGAGCCTTGAGCACAATGGAATTGTTTTCACAATAATTATCCAGTTAACTCTATCATAAGGCTAATGGGAAAGAAATTTATTACAACTGAGCCAATGTGAATACATTTTGAAGATAGTGAATACTCCTACCTTACTATTAACCAATAGTATATAATTCAAGATGATTAGAGGTGGAGCCAGACAGGATTTACCTAAGAATGTCATTTGCAAAAAAAACAAACAGTGAAACCACAGGAAATTAGTCGGCGGTATTAAATAATTTTGATAATTAAGAGGAATATTGAATGTTGTTGCCATAGAGGTTGGCTGAAATACTGATGCTGGATCGGTCAGCTGGGAAAATGAATGCCTGCGTCAGATACTGCACTTTTAGCTTCGGAAAATAATTACATTTGTGCGAATTTCTGACTTTTATTTCATGGCTATCTGATAATCTTTTAATTATTATTATCATTATTATTATTATTATTATTATTATTATTATTATTATTATTATTATTATTATTATTATTATTATTATTATTATTATTATTATTATTATTATCATTATTATTATTATTATTATTATAATTATCATCATCATTATTATTATTATTATTGTTATTATTATTATCATTATTATTATGGTTAGCATCATTATTTATTATCATTATTATTATTATCATTATTATTATCATCATTATTATTAATATTAGTATAACAGTACAGTTGGAGTTTGATCATATGTAAGTGTGAGAGAATCCCACGTGGACTCTCTTGAGCAGAACGGAACTTCAATGCGCGGCCGAAGGTATGGTTAGGCATAAATTGGTAAGCCCACCGCCCTCCCCCTTCCACAAGCGGTAGCCTCGAACCGAGTCCACCACGATTCACTTTTACACGGGCAGAATAGCCTTTGCAAGAAGATTCGAGGCCATTCGAGAGTAGAGCAGTTTCCCGCTTACCGCCCCCCAACCCCGGAGAGAGCCTCGGACATAAATAGCGGTCGACTCCCATGAAGAGACACAGAGTTGAGAAGTCTCGCCCGGACCACAGAAGATTCCCCATAGTTCCAAGTCAGATGCGAACAACAAAGCAAAGTGACAGCTGAACTATTTTGTGTATTTGGAATTAGCTCCAGCCAGTGAGGTAATTCCACTTAACGATCGCCACCCAGTGATTTTTCCGGCTCCTCTCGTCAACTCCTGTCGAAGCCCTCCTTCGTTCGCCCCTTATTTCGGGTGGCCGAAATACTCTCCCCTGGAACGGAAGTTACTCTCCCCCCCCCCCTGTTGTTGGAGAACCGTCATCACTTCAAGTTCCCGCTCAGAAGTTCCGAGCGGCCTCACTCCACGTGCAGAAGACATCCGTAAGCCAACCCCATCCCCCCTTCAGTAACCCAATTGAGTTAATTCCCTCCCTCCTTTGAATAGTCTTCTCCTGTAATACTTTAAGTTCTAACTTCATAGTCTGATTTATAACTACACCCCCCCTCCTCCCCCCATCCTTCGTTACTGATGTGATTTTGTCCGTTAATTCTCTGAGGTAATTTTATCCATCAATTCTCTCATTATTTTTATGTAAATAAAATTATATTTTTGTACATGCCTCTTTAAATAACTTTGAGCTTTGCCATTGCCCATTTGTTACTTGACCTCGTTGCACTCTCCTCTCGCATTTCAGGTCGTCTAAACTAGCGGTGTTCCACCCCTTCGTCAGTTCACCTGTAAGTTATCGGTCCCTTCCCCATAGATATAATATGATATTGATGTAATATAATGTCATACCACGATAGTAAGGATGTAATCCTAACAAAAGCATTAAAGAAAGGAAGCCAAGCATTACCTTTTGGGGGCAAAGAAATTCGAAGGAGATTCTCCATAAGAATGAAGGAACACAACTGCTACATGCGCCGTGCAAACCTTTCATCTAGCCTGTTTCTACACATTTAAATGAAAACCATTTAATTGACATTGATAATTATGCAAAAATGATTTATAATTCTCACAATTATATACAACGGCGTCTAATAGAATAAGCTCTTATAAAGGAAATATATATATATATATATATATATATATATATATATATATATATATATATATTTTTTTTTTATGGAGGTAAAGTTAGGCAATATATTTTCATCGTAACAAGTAGTTTTGTTAAAAGCGACTGCTAATTTGGCGTTTGAGATTCTTTTTTCACATCTTTCAATTCGTCTTATATTTGCCTTTATGTCTGGATTGAGTCCATGTATAAGTTCTTCAAAGTTCATAATAGCACGATTTCGAAATTATAGCGAGGGAATAGAAGATTCCTTAGGTAAAAAACACTTAAATTAAATGACGCGTTTCGTTACAACTCGTAACATCTTCAGAGATACAAGAAAATACAAGAGAAAATATCTAAGAATTATTTTATATATCATGGATGGAAGGTAAACGTACAGACGAACATAGAAGTCACTCAGGTAGGGTGCACTGGCAAACCCCTTGACAGGGTGGGACACGTCAAGAGCGCAGGTAGAAGATTAAATTTGCGGTCGTATCCAGATAAATAAATGACCTGAATACCTGAGATTAGCTCTCCCGTGCGTTTCTATTCCGATTCTTGTTGTTAGGTAGTATTCCATTTGAATTGAATTGAATATTAATTTTTGGTTGTATTCTTGTATGTGAATAGCTTCTAGAAATAGTAATTGTCGCCGATCAGGAGCTGAGTCGATAATTTTAGTGTTCTCTTCGAACATTTTTCTGCAGAGAATTATTACATGGTTTTGGGTGGTATGGTTTGTGGGGGCATCATTCGTCAAGTGGTAGGTCAATATATATATATATATATATATATATATATATATATATATATATATATATATGTTAATAAAACCACTGTTGAGGAACGTATTATTTATTATATCGAGACCAGTTTCGGCATGGAGTTTGTCATGCCAGCCTCAGTCAAACACTAAGAATACATGCAGTCCCACCAAGCGGCGTACAATATATATATATATATATATATATATATATATATATATGAATGCAATGTCCCGCAGGAAAAAGTGAAATGGTGTTTCCAAGTACTTTCGAACTTTATAAAGTTCCTTATCCTTGATAGGGAAATTAATAAAGTTCGAAAGTACTTGGAAACACCATTTCATTTATTTTTTCCTGCGGGACATATATATATATATATATATATATATATATATATATATATATATATATATATAGTTTACAGAGATTGAATTAGACTTGCTAATCAGGGGGTGTGAATTTAAGTTCATTAAGGATATCTTTTAAGATTAGATCTTTGACTTAGGGGTTGCATTTGAATTGCCCATCCGAAAGGTTAAAGTGGGCGATTTCATCTATAAGGGTGGATTCAATGACCTTTCTTTTGCGGAAGTCCTTACACGAGTAGATTAGTTTGGCCTGTGGGGAGTCTATCGGGTGGTTAAAGTTATTGGTGTGTGTGAAAAGATTAGAGGCTGTGTTTCCCCGTCTAACGTTTCCTCTGTGTTCGTACATTCTCCTATCCAGATTTCTTCCTATTTCGCCTATGTAAAATAAAGGGCAGTTAATTTCTTTACAGGGGATTAAATAGACTCCTGCTTCGTTGGTTCCTTCTATAGGTTTGGTGGTAGAGAATGATTTTTTAATGGTCGAAGGGTATTTAAAAGTGGTGCGGTTATGGGAAAGGATACTATTTAAACCTTTCAGTAATGGAGAAAATGGAAGAGTAGAGACAGTTTCTTTTAGTATCTGGGTTCCTACTTTTAGGACAATAGAAGTTTGACTTGGCCTTGGATAATCATTCATTAATGATATGGAGGGAATATTTTAGTTCTATAAATGTACAGGTGGTGAAAGTAATTTCATTGGACAAGAAAACAAGAAACATGGGTCACAAATTCTAAAAGCTCTCAAAAACATAGACATTACAATGGCTTTTTTAACTTTTATATCATGACAAGAGTAAAAATGGATGTAAGAATTGGAATTAGAGGTTTTACGGTATACAGAGAAGTTAGGTCGGTCATTTCCTTTTACAATTTTGACATCGAGAAAGGGAACAATTATTATTTTCCCATTCAAATTTGAATTTTATGGTAGGGTGTAGGTTATTGAGGTTGTTTAAGAAATTGTCAAAAGATCCTAGTTAATTTAAAGGCCACATCGATATGACGTCATCAACATATCTGTACAATTGGCAAAAGATCCCAGTTAATTTAAAGGCCACATCGATATGACGTCATCAACATATCTGTTCCATAAAAAGATTGCACAGAATATGTGACAAAAGATTTTCCATACTCAGCCCATGTTTTTGACGGAAAAAACCCATATCACTATTAAAAACATTTTCAGTGACGCAAAGTTTAACTAAGTTAACAATTTTTGTTTGAGGTAATGGGAGGTTTAATCTCGGGTTCCTTAATGCATTAGATAATACTTTAAGGGCTTCATCAACGGGTACATTGGTAAAAAGACTTGCTACATCAAAGCTCACGAAGCGACTGCCTTTGATGTCGATTTTTCTAAATTTCTCGATGAAATCTGATGAGTGAAATATATGTGATGATGAGGTTAATCCAACGGCGTTTTAAAGAATATTGGCCAGCCACTTAGAGAGGTAATATGCATTGGTGCCAATGCATGATTTAACAATTGTTCTGATATATATATATATATATATATATATATATATATATATATATATATATATATATATATATTATTTGGGTTGCTCCATGTACAAAAATACATGGAGGAGGAAATTCATTTCACTACTTAATACCAACAACGTTTCGGATGTTAATTTCATCCATCTTCTAGTACTGAAAATATACAAATTCGTGAATAGACTAACATTTTAAGTTAAAAGTAAAACATTAAAATTATGGAATTAATGGAGGATTTTGACTGTTAATAGGCCAACTAATGTAGAACTTACAGGTTATTGCGTTAAAATTACGTTTGGAAATTTAATTAGTAAAATTTAGCTATATAAATATGAGGAAATACTAGATGCACATCTAGAAGACACTAACCTTGTCCAATCAGTTGTGACTGGAAGAGTGATGGGAAAGCACGATGAGCGTAAGAAGAAAGAGAAGATTAGTAGGTTGGTTCATATTTTATGACAAAAGTCGTGGATGTGAAGAGGAATCTGAATTTAGAGAAGGAAAAAATATAGATCTTGAATTCGTAATGATACATGATCGGGGATCGTTTTTAAAATTTTAAAATGTTCTATGGTGACATCGGTTTTACATTTGATGGAATGAAGCCGAACAGGCTAGAACTCTTTCTTAGAAAGACCTTTCCCAGTCCTGTGGCTAATTACCATATGGGAACAGAACCTTGACCTCAGCGAGTGCACCGTAGTCCCAATATATTTCCAAAGATTACTTCTGGGGGCAGTAAATTCGCATATGACGGAGCACTTTGCATCTGACGGGATTATGTCATTACGATTGCAATATATGTAGTCCTAAGTGGTGTTTATTTCTAAAAATTATCTTAAAATTGGTATGAAAAAAGAATTTCCTTAATAAAGTTGTAATTTCTTTTGGAAACTTTTGGTTTCAAAAATCCCATATCCAGAAAGATTACGTAACTGATATCTTTACAAAGAGTTTGCAATTTCAATTTATGTCGTTAAATGTTGTTTACAAACTTTGTCGTAGTTTTCTTCCGTCGGTGACACAGGAAAACCTTTTCTTTTGAAGCATCCACACAGAAATTCAACTTATTTATGAAATCCAGTGTAGGATGAACAAATATTGTATGCACGGAATATTTGTGCTTTTATGGCACTGTTTTATACGGAAAATCGCATAAACTGAAAAATGTTGGCTTGTGAAAGACTTTGGTTTCAAATCCTGTCAAAGAAAAGGAGATGACAATATCCAGAAATGAGAGAAAACCATTGAGCTCCTTTTCGCCGGTAAATTTAATATTGGGATCTATGTGGTTGGCGTATTGCATGGATCTATGTGGTTGGCGTATTGCAGGGATCTATGTGGTTGGCGTATTGCATGGATCTATGTGGTTGGCGTATTGCAGGGATCTATGTGGTTGGCGTATTGCATGGATCTATGTGGTTGGCGTATTGCAGGGATCTATGTGGTTGGCGTATTGCAGGGATCTATCACACGAGTCGTCGGAATTGAACAGGAGGTATGTCATCGACAAAGCGGCATTAGAGTATGGATCTAATGCTTCACATTTCTTGTTTGAATAATTGTTCTTCAAACCACGAAATGAAGATTTAAGCAAAGGCAGAGCTCAGAGACGCTGCTGAATTTCTAAATAAATGAAAAAGTAAAGGAAAAAAAAACAATTATGGCAGAATTGAGATATTCGCGTTCCATCAAAATGGCTCAGCGAGATTGGTTGGCATGTTATTAAATGCTTCATGTTCTTGGTCCCCATATGTAGTTTCAGGGGGGAAAGGTACCTTTCCTGTACAAAGATAATTAATTGTCGTGGGGGCCAGCATGAATATCTTCGAAGGGTGTGTTCAGCTTAATAATGTAAATCTTCTTGATAATCCTCAATCTTACCTTAGTGTGTGCATGGGAGAAACAGTCATATTCGTTTACCAATTAATTTTAATATGGAGGCTTTTAGGCTAAATTTTATCCAAGATTTAATTTAATATCACTCTTAACCACATGAAAAACGAATATAATGAGACTTTATTAAGTTCCTCTTTTATATTAAGAGTCATAGTAAATAATGTTAGCTTTTTAAAGAAACATTAGAAATTATTTGTTGAAAATCTTATCTCCTTATCAGAGGGACTTGTGTTTCTTAAATCATCTTCAATAAGAGTTCTCGAATTTCATTATCGCTTTTTCCTTCATTGTCATCAAAGGTTTCGTAGTCAATGTTTATCAAAGAATTAGTCTAACTCGAACCTACTTCCCTTGGCCTTTGCGCGGCTAGATATGCTAATTTTCTAGTTTCTGACATCTCTAATTCACTGTTGGTTGCAATATTATTTTTTTTGTTGCTAAAAGTACTGAGTAAATATTTTCTCTCTCAGATCATATTTTGAATATGTTCAACCTTTTAATTTAATTCGAGTGCAAACTCAGAAAAATCTAAACCCACTCGTACCAGAGTTGAAATGATTCACTGCAACGTGTGCATGATGGACCTTGCAGTATGAACGAATGCATTAGTCTCCTCTATGACAGTGTTCTAACGTTGTTTTATTTGCTGGATATGAAATGTTAGAGATAACTCTTCTCGAATATTTATACTTATCCAAGCAATAGAGCATTTAAAAAAGAAAATATCCGATATTCACTGTACTTAAAGAGAGCCATTCATTTGACACTACTTTCATTTGTGCCTACAAAGGTGGAAATATACCCGTTCATAAATCCGCAGTGGATTATTAAACAGGTCACTTTGACCTATCAAGAAAAGTCAAAACCTAAATTCCTTACGAGTTAGTGAATAACAGCATCAATATTTGACAAAAGCTTTCTGGAATATATCTTAGTAGCAAACCACACTTCACTGAGCCTACTTCCAATGCCTTAAGGGAAACCACTTTAGAAGTGATTTTGCTATTTAAAAAAATTGTGTTTTGTAAATTAAACCACAATTAATCCTCTAGCACTAACTTGTAACTATGGATACGCCTGATCCTTGTGTCCTTCCCACAGGACCCCAACTTAGGATCCTATCATTCAAGTAACTTGGCTCCCCTTTTGTTATCATATATACGCTTACTGGATTATTTTCCCATTTATTCGTGCTTTTCTATCTTCTCTGATAGTAATAAGATTTTCCTCTTTGAAAGTTCTAGTTAATATACGTAGGGAAATTAACATTCGGCATATATTCCTTTATCTCTAGTAAAAACAAGAAAAAACAGGATCTTGTCTTTTGAGAGGTTGAATAGATCTGCAAAATGGCCAAAAAAACTTATGCAAACCTGCTTCAAGGCTTTTACGTGCTGCCAAATTTCATAGTCAAAGGAATTTTTTCCTGGACTTCGTTCCTAAGTTTCCGAACACGGAAAATAAAAGTATTCTTTTCGATTCCTTCCCCATTTTTTGCCCCAGTCGGTATCACATCATACCACGCAATTTTTATCCTTCACTGAACAGTGAAAGGGGGATCTTTGTTGTGCTAATTCTATGCCTTGCTCCGGTAATTATCGCTCCTTTGACGAATTGTTCAACGACAAAATTGATTGTCATGATTTTTTTTCTCCGTCCGATGGATTGATTTCGTGGGAGGAGAAGAGAGAAGAGCGGATATACGTATGGAAGGGAAGGGAAAAATATACAAGAATAGTTACTACGTCGTTTTAATAAAAATAGCCCGATGACTTATGCGATACTAGACATGAACTCGCTTTAAAATCACTAGGTACAGTCGTGTGTAACATCGATTTAAATAAATTTGAAAATTCTAAATAAGTAAATAAAGAAATTCACTAAATATTCGGGTGGTGTCCTGGTGACGGAAAGTAAGAACCACAAGCATTGTGTCAACTGTAGGCCGGAGGGAAGGAAGAGTCTACATGTGATTGCACCAATGCGTAAAATAATGTGAGACACGGGTAAGAATTATAATGCATAATAATCCTATGAATAAATTCGATGCTCTTGGGTCCGGAGACTCTTCAACCACCACCTCTGTTTAGGCGGTTGTATCTCATAGTCTCTCGAGATTTCTATCCTTTATCTCCAGTTTTGCTCTCCTATGAAACTGACGTTAGTCAGATGTTAGTCAGTGTATGACAGAGGTACAAATAGACATTACCTGGCGTTTTTAGTATAATTAAGCAAGAAATAACTAAAGCCATTTACTAATCAAATTTGTAAAAAAATAAATTTAGAGGCCTTCATCCTTCTTTTATATATATCCCTACCCACTTTTAATTTAAGGATTTCCCATTCCTTTGGTGGTCTATTGAGTGACGAGATTTGCCTAGCTCTTGCGTCTTTGCAATCCAATTGCAGATTTTGACTGAGGAATGTTTTTCCTTTTCCAATGGATCAACCGTATTTATTTCTAGCAGCAGGTTGAGTCAATAAGTTTGAGTTGTTACCCCGTTCTTCATTAATTAACTCAATATAAACAAGAAGACGCAAATAAAACCAAAACAAGATCTAAGCAAAACCTTTAACAAGAATACCTGCTCTAAGGATAAGTAGTTGTTAAACTTTATCTCCGTAGATAAAAAGGTTTCTTGATTTTGATCTGTGGCCGATGAAACAGCAAAGGCGTAACGCTTTTAGAAAACAAGTACTTTATATGTACGGTTCATCATCAGACCCCAAAACCGTCCTTGGTAGTAAATATTCAAGGTCAAAGATCAAAAACTACAGAAGCAAGAACACAATGGAAATTTATACTTTAATGCTGAACTAAAAGATATCCATATTTTTCAGTTTAATGCAGTTATATATTAAGTATACATTATCAAAATGTAGAAAATTTAATATACTCGTATATATTAATAATCTTTACCCTTTATTAGCTGAAGAAATGCCATTTGGCATTGAATGGATAAGAGTTGCACATAAGCAAAGAAGGATGACTAAGATGATTCATGGGTTGAGGAGCTTATCTTATGGTGAGAGGCTTAAGAGACTAAATCTACATATGTAAGGGGAGAGAAGACTTCGAGGGGACTTGATTGAAGTCTTCAACTATGTAAAGGGTTATATAGGGGAGACATGGATAAGATTCCTATTTGGAGTAAATAGGATAAGACAGGTAGCAATGGGTTTAAGCTAAACAAGTTTAGGTTTAGGAAAGAGATTGGTAGAAATGGTTTTACAAATCGAGCGGTAGATGAATAGAATAAGCTCAGTAGTCATGTGATAGAAGCATCTTACCTGGGGAGTTTTAAGAATAGATTGGATATACTAATGGATGAGGATGCTAGGTGGGACTGAACTGGGAGATGGGAGCACGAGATGCCTCGGATAGGATATTGATTACCCTTTTGCAGACTCCTTCTTTCCTAATGTTCTTTTTTCTGTGCCATCCGAACTGATGGTTCTATTTATTGAAATTTATTTTATATCCTCTCTCTTCATTTGTCACTAAAAATAGCCATAGATTTTCTATGTAGTTCATATCTTGGCTGTTTACAAGCCATCAAATTGTTGGTATGAGTTGGAATCCCTCTGGCATGCCGACTAAAATATGGAAAATGGAGTTTCCTTTAGATTTCAGTTCCAAAGCTGTCTCCGTGGGATGGTACTGCAGGACGTTGCTAGTAGGTTACATCATTACGAATCCTATTCTTCAATGAATCTGTGAGATATTTCTAAATTTTTATATCCGAGTTTCGGCACTGTTATGAATACTTCTCCCAAGTAGAATTTGAAATGGAATGGACATTTTTCTGCTTAGTATTTTGTATTGTTGAGGTTTATTGCAGGATCATTGCCACATTTCATTCATCTCTCAAATATTGAACTTTTCTTTCTGTTTGACCCCAGTGGGAGCCATTGCCTGTTCTGCACTTCTTTCGAGAGGGAATTACTTCATTTTAAAAGAGTGTTGAAGGTAGGAGAGATGTGTGTCATTCCAGCCCCTAGCACACCGACTACTCTATTCATTGAATGACCTCTTGAACTCCTTGAGAGATGTAATTTCAGCCCATTTTCACAATCTCTAAATTCACCATTTAATTTATCAGTTTTGCCAAATGTGCTGGTGGAGATGGTCTCAAAAGATTTTACCATTTTAAAATAACCAAAAAAAGGGTACATTGTTCACTACTAGTTTCATCTTTCTATCAATGATTTAAGTATTGCGGTTTCTTTTGTCAACACGGTACAAAATCGTTCATAGAGATTACAGAAATGTCCACTGCTCAGTTTTAGTCTTTTATGCCCCCAGTTAAGTTTACTTTATTCTCTAGTAGTTCCTCACAACCAAATGAACTAGGATTTTCTATGGCTGCAGAAGTTAGTAAAGTGTGGTTTTAGAAACATTTGTTCTATTTTTATGAAGAGTTATAAACAAATAAAACGGGTTTCTAACATTAAGGACATTGATACGTACTCAGTTTAGGGATACTTATTTAGTTTCCAGCAGGCAGAGATCTATAGGTGTCTATGAAACCAAACGGTTCATACCAGTATCCACTAAGAAGCAAGATGTCCTAACCAGTTGGTGTTCTCCCGCCTGTCTTTTTCCTATCTCTAGTTCAGAGGAAAAATGTTGATCGAACCCGGAAAGTGTGGATGAGGGGGAGGTAACACAGACAACCATGCTAGGAAGTAGAGCAGCGGCTATATATCTTCTACACGTTCCCCCTTTTCCATTTTCACCACTTTCTTTACGGATCTTTCTTTGCAAAATTCCTGCGTGATGCGGCCTCGTTGTTATTGCGCTTTATTTAAATTCTAGGAAAAGAACGTTTTTTTGTCCTTTTTACCCTCCGTTTTTTTTTTTAGTTTTGAATTAGAAGTAATCCTCAGATTATTAAATATTGCCATTTCAAAATTATTCATGAGTTATTAGAAGTGATGTAAATTATAAGACAATACTCAAAACATTTCGACCTCGAATTCCTCTTCACAGGTCTTTACATTTGGTATAAAGATGAAAAATTAGTAATAAATAATTGTAATATTTTATCAATTATTTTATGATCTTTCTGCCATCCTTTCTTATCGATTTAATGCTTTTATAATTATTACTCTCTTCTAAAATCTGTTTGTCTTATAAAGAGCACCCAGCAGAGAAGGCAATGAATACACAAATGTAGATGCAAGAGCGAAAGCTTAGAAACTAAGAAAAGAAAGGGGGTGGTGATGCTATATGTGTAGCTGTGTTATAAAGGTGATTCGCCCATTGTGAAATGCACTTTTGATTCGGAAATCTGGCAGGTCACATTACTGCCCTTCTAGAAACTTCTGTTGTAAATTCACACACACAATTTAACTTATTCCAATCCATTTTAGGTTTTCTGTTTGCCTCTGCTAACCAGTGATTCACCTCAGTGTAAGTGCGCTTATCTATAAAGTGGTAATCTCTCTTCTGGCTTCCTTGAAAATGTATTTCGTACAGGCAATAACATTTTTTCTATTAGATAGTGAATTTTAAAGAGAATAGAATATGGTAAACTATTAGTCAATGGCTGCTTGGAGCTTGCTGGGTTTGCACTAAATGAAGAAGGTAGACTCTAAACGACTTGTAGCAGAAGCTTTGAGAGGGAATGACTTTATTGGATCACAAGTACAAGACTCTTGTTGAAGCATCCTGCTCCTTTCTTGAGGCTGTACAATGACCGAAAAAATATTACCCTAACACATTCCGTTTATACATAATGGAAGAGAGAAGAAGAAATAATTTCAAACAAGAGATAAGAGAAAAAAAAATTCAAACAAAAGAAAGAAGAAAAAATAACTTCAAACAAGAGAGAGAAGAGAAAATAATTTCAAACAAAAAAGAGAAGAGAAAATAATTTAAAACAAAAGAAAGAAGAAAAAATAACTTCAAACAAGAGAGAGAAGAGAAAACAATTTCAAACAAAAAAGAGAAGAGAAAATAATTTCAAACAAGAGAGAGAAGAGAAAATAATTTCAAACCAAAGAGATAAGAGAAAATAATTTCAAACAAGAGAGAGAAGAGAAAATGAGTTCAAACAAAAGAGAGAAGAGAAAATAATTTCAAAAGAGAGACAAGAGAAAATCATTTCAAACAAAAGAGGGAAGAGAAAGTAATTCAAACAAGAGAGAGAAGAAAAAATAATTTCAAACAAATGAGAAAAGAGAAAATAATTTCAAACAAAAGAGAGAAGAGAAAATAATTTCAAACATGAAACACAAGAGAAAATAATTTCAAACAAAGGAGAGAAGATAAAATAACTTTAAACAGGAAATAGAAGAAAAAATAATTTCAAACAAATGAGAGAAGAGAAAATAATTTCAAACAAAAGAGAGAAGAGAAAATAATTTCAAACAAAAGAGAGAAGAGAAAATAATTTCAAACAAAAGAGAGAAGAGAAAATAATTTCAAACAAGAGAGAGAAGCGAAAATAATTTTAAGCAAAAGAGGGAAGAGAAAATAATTTCAAACAAAAGAGAGAAGAGAAAATAATTTCAAACAAGAGAGAGAAGAGAAAATAATTTCAAACAAGAGAGAGAAGAGAAAATAATTTCAAACAAAAGAGAGAAGAGAAAATAATTTCAAACAAGAGAGAGAGAAGAGAAAATAAGTTCAAACAAAAGAGAGAAGAGAAAATAATTTCAAAAGAGAGACAAGAGAAAATAATTTCAAACAAAAGAGAGAAGAGAAAATAATTTCAAACAAAAGAGAGAAGAGAAAATAATTTCAAACAAGAGAAAGAAGAGAAAATAATTTCAAGCAAAAGAGAGAAGAGAAAATAATTTCAAACAAGAGAGGGCCCGACACACACAAAAAAAAACATGGATGTAATATTTATAAGGAGGGGCTGACTCCTCCTAGGTTTCAGGTGATCCCTCTTTGTGATACGATGAGAGACCTAACCACGGGATTAAATTTTAAATTCCCTTTTGACAGATTAAAGTTTGCGAGATAATCAATTAGTGTGGTTTCAACTATCTGTCGCTTAGCCCAATTATTGTTTCTTATCAATTAATTATCAGCGTGTCCACAGATTTACATTAAACATTTTGAATGCTCACAACCAAACGTAAGAGATATATAGTTCAATAGGACCTACTACGCTACCAAACGTAGCACATCAGATTTCCTTAACAACTTCAATTTGTGATATCAAGATGTGCTCGTTTTTATTCCTTTCGGAAAAAGTATTTTCGAATTTTTCTCGCTCCCTTTTCGTTCCTGCGACGGAGAGATAAAATATATATAGGGTTTTAAACGCGCTCTTAACAAACATACTTGGTGTAGAGCAATATAAATCTCATACTGTATGAGCGCAGGTTTCTTCGACTTCCCGACCTCCTTCTCTTTGCAATTCGTTCCAGAGAGCCTTGAAAAATCGAGATTAGCTCACACGGTTCGCTGCTAAGCAAACAACGGATTTCGCTTCGTTGTTGACGAGTGAGCTTTTGTAGGGGATTATGCAGTGAAGAAATGATTCGAAGTTAAGGCCGAGTCACTTTAATGGCAATGAATTTGCATCGTGACAGTTGTAAATGCCATTCATATTTCCCTGCCGTCGATTGAGAACAATATCCTTTGGGAGTATGATCCCAATTAAGTAGCGTGATGGGAAGATGGGATGGAAGGCAAAAAAATACTATCACTGAGATTAGTATCCAGGACAAGGAAGTCTAATGGTTACGGAAATTCTGGTGCCTTAATTTAGCTCCACCTACATGAACAAAAAATGAGAGGCGAAAACTGCTCGGGTAAACTATTTTCAGGAAGACCAACTGATGCGTTCTAAATTATTGAAATGGGAAAGAGAGATTGGGCATGACCATGGATGGGATGGAACGCAGGGGGCATAAATGGGGGCCTGGCACAAAAGACGGAAATAAATGGCACTAAAGGATGAAATAAATGCCACGAAAGACTGGAATAAATGGCACAGATTGAAATAAATGACGTAAAGAATGAAATAAATGGCATAAAAGAATGTAATAAATGGCATAAAAGAAACAAATAAATGAAACGGAAATAAAAGAGGATTAAGGATGACAATGACCACTCGAGCAGGGGTCATGAATCCTGAATTGCGGATCCCCACGAACCCATTTCAAAACCATCAGCAACCCATTAAAGAGGATTTCTTGGAGTATGAAGGTCACCTCCCGCCACGACAATCTTTACCTCAGGCTTTCACGTGGATATTTTAAGTCATAACCTGAAGAAGATTTAGGAGTGTAGATAGGTAGTGAAGGGAGGTGGAGGCCACTTGTAACGCACTCATTTGCAGCGAATAAATGACTCAAAAGTGTTGCCATTTTCATTAATATAGGTTGGATTTAAAAACATAATAGACGCATATTTGCGTCTGCTACGTATGGAGATATACCAATCGATCCGTATAGAAAGAGATAGAAGCAACATTACTGAATAAATATCAAGGCTGACAATATTTCTTTTTGTGAAATCACGAAAAGAAATATTATCGAGTGTTCATTAATTGGCATCTTACCTAATATAAATATCTCCCCTGGCTTATTTAAACTCGACCATGTTTAAAAAAAAACTTGTACTAAATGAAATAACTTCATAATGTAGCCTGTTGCCACTCTCTATTAGTGTAATATCATTCGCATTGCCTCCCCCACCACGTGTCTCTGCTAGGATCGTGGATTAACTCTTACCCCTAAATGTTTTCGTTGTAATGATAATCCTTTAAAATGGGTTTTTTTCACCCATCTCCATTCATATGCACGGCGTTGTTGTGTGTATATCGTTTTGGGGACGCATATGTCCGTTATTGGTATTTCTCTGTCTTTTTATTGTGTTTTTCCATTGGTTTGTACTATGTGATGGGCGTTCCCTTCGTATCTTTGTACCCTATATAAGGTTGTCTTCTCCCTTTTCATGCTATTCCTTGAAAATGAACTTGCAAATATAGTTCGAAAGTGCTTGGATTCATCTTTTCATTTTCCTGTGGGTTAATTTTCATATATATATATATATATATATATATATATATATATATATATATATATATATATATATATATATATATATATATATATATATATATATATATATATATATATATATATATATAGGCAGATCTAAATGCTAGCAGGGTACATAAACTTTCAACTATTGCGACTAGCCTCAACTTGCCGCTGTTGCCGAAGCAGCAGCAACCACATTAGTAATTAAATAGCCACCATGGCTGGAAAGCAAAATTCCAAGAAAATTTCCGATTTTCAAATTGAAGGTGGATTGTCTCAAAGGCAAATTGCTAGAAATCTTGGAATGCCCCTTTCTTCCTTATATAGAATTATAATTAAATTAAAATAAAAGGGTAAACTATTACTGGAGTCACGTCTTGGTATTCGTGAGCCTTCAGGAAGAAGTCTTTGCGATGTTCGAAACGCCATTTAGAATAACCCTCGATTACACGCTTCTGAAGCTGCAGAAAGGTTTGAAATGTGCAGCCAGAAGGAAGTTTCTTTTAAATAGAGGCAATATTATGAAGATGAGTGAATTGACCGAATAAATGACCGACAATTCTTTTGCAATTTTAGCAGTCCATAGTTTTTCTGACGAATCAAAGTTTGGAGATTCTCTCTTAGGAGTTTGATAAACATATATACCTCAAGTTACAACCGAAGACAAAACATGGTGACTGTTCTGTTATGGTTCGGGGAGTAAATTGGAATGACGCGAGCTCATAGTTGGTTGAGTGTGTTGGCCAGCTTGATAAAGAAAATTGTTTATTCATGGAAGATGAGGCTCCCTGCCATACTGAGCAAAAGGACAAAAAATGAGACGATCAAGCTGCGTCAAAAAACTTCCTTGACTGAATCATCTCCAAGAGCTTTTCAAAAAATTACTTGGAAAATTGAGGCTACTTTTTTTACCTTATCCATTTCTTAAAAAAATATTTATATCTAAAGTGTGAAAAAAAATTTCAGTATTTTTATTAGTGTACTATGTATATTTTCCTATATTTATTGCCGTAAACATATCTAATGTACATTTAACATAATGAGAAAAATGATTTTCTACTTTTTTCGAGTAATAGGTTTTGAAGAAAACTGAAAATTGTCTTGGTCTTTTATGACATGAGTGCTCTTATAATAATAATAATAATACACCTACATGATCAAGATCGTCTAAAAATCTCAGCCCCTCCTCACTTAAGCGTACCAACCCTTCCTTGTCTCTGCGCTGAAATTGGGGCAAGTTACGGTCTTCTCATTTCCATGGAGACATTGAATGTTAACGTTATAAATCAATCTCCGGCGATGTTGAAAAACTCTGTAAGTTGAGATATTACGATTCAACCTCTCCTCCATTACTCTCCTTCCCTCTCACACGCGCACAAACACATCAGCTCGTAGACTTCGCATATGGCACCCAACTTCTCTCATGGATATCGAGCAAGGAAGGCTTCGATCTCATCAAATTTAATACATCTGTGTTTACGTTTGTGTCCAAGGTTTGGTTTCTTAATGCCTCTTCTACCAGGCTGCCAAATGTGAGTAGAACTATTTTCTTTTTAAAATATCTAATTTCAATTTCTAAAGTTACTTTTTGCTTTATTCCGCATTAAATAACTTTGATAAGAATGATTACTTTTAATATCATATGTGGCTGCTTGCCTTCGTTTGATTTAATCATTGATGAAGAAAAGGAAGTTTGGCTTGGTAAAGCAAAGATATTTACATAACAAAGAATGAAGACGAATGGAAAGAGAGAGAGAAAAGGTTGACTAAGGTGAACATAAAATATCAAAAGGGGAAAGAAGAATCACAAGAACTGCAATAATAGGTCTCGTTAACCCGAAATGTTGGAGTCGGCCAGTTCAAAACCTTAAGGTATGAGTTTATACAAAGAGAATTCCTCCAAAGCACGAATTTTGTTGTTTCTCAAAACAAGGAAGCTCATCGAGGCATCTTTGGGCTCAGACTTGGAGATTCGAGGGTCTGATCAAATTAAAGGCTTCCAAACAAGGTGGTCTTTTTTTAGCCTTCGCCGCAATGATACCAATTCTGAGATTGACTCACGATAAGATCGCTTCTACCCTTCCATTATTGTCTCGGACCAGTCCTTCGGGCGCCGGGTGGATGGTACTGAAGCTATACTTGCGTTTTCGAAGGGTTTAAGGCGACGCAAAAGTTGTCGAATAGGCGTGGTTTGTCTAGTTTGTTCACTGTTATTAGTTGTCCTACGATTGAAAATTTTATGAGAGGTATGCCAGCATCATGGGGCGAAGAAGGGGTGGCCCGAATCCCACCAATCTCATTATTGGTTCATCTATTTTTTTTATATTTTCAAATCCTTTATCATTTCTCTTTGTTTCCTTTTGCTTCGTTCACGCTTGGGAAAAGAGATGTTTGTTTGAAGATTTCTTGATGATTGGAACTTGTACGCCGGATCTGTGCGAGGAATTGCTGCTTGCGTGATGTGTATCTCAGAGATGATACACAGGCTACATGCGTACATAGCTGCCCAGAAGCTATGAAGAGAGCAAGACCTGTCTGGGCCGAACTTGGAACATCAATTTAAGTTACCACCAATCCATCGAGGTAGAATGAACACGTTGAAAAGTATGAGTAGTTTTTATTTAATGTACCGGATCTCCATTGCATACAATCGACACATGTTCAGAGCTTTGTACATTTGTTTATTAGAGCGTCAATTATTTTCCATTTGTGATTCATACCGGTGTCAAAAGTGTTTCTCAACTATCTGCTGCACCATTTGAACACCATGTATGGTGCCATCTATCGTACCATCTTTTAGTGAAATAACATCTAAAATTCAAATCGAGTTTATATTTAGAAGGGAAGAAGTATATATAAAGGATTAAATAAAAGTTAAAACCACCGCGTGTCCAGAAGGATCTTTCAAAAGAGATTTCTTCTCACCGGTGAGAATCTAAATTTAGCTTGTATCTGCTAACTCGGCTTTGGCCAAGGATATTTTGATTTTCTTCTTTTATTTCTCTGATGCCCAAATCGTTTCATTTCCTTCCTTTGTGTTCCATTGCCATATATTCATGAGTCATATAACGTGGCGATTGCGAAGCAAGTGACTTAGAACTCTGGTTTGATCGGTGTCTTTTTAAGTTTAGGGGTTTACGATGAGAGTGTGACACCCCTTCATTTTATCGTAGCAACCTGGAATAAGAGGGCTCGCATCTCGGGACCGCTCCAACCCTTCTTTCTTGTTCGACTGTTCCTTTTCCCTTCAACTCGTGACCCTGGAGGGACTGATTAGGGTTAGCCCTTTCGTCACTGGTAATTTTCGGTTTAATGCATACTGACTAATTTTTTCAAAGCCTTTTTATTAATATGATGCGCGTGTACGAGAGTGTGTGTTTGTGAATGCATATATATGTAATTGTGACTTTACTAATTACACTCAATTCGGTTGACCAGAGGGGAGGAGGCATTGCGATAAACTGGAAACCCAGAAATCTCTAAGAGCATTCGTTTCCATCCCTTTTTTTCTTGTCTCCTCACCCATTAACCTAATAATTGTGTGACTCAGAATCTATTCCACCAATACTGTAGCTCGTTTTTGACATGGTGAAGATTCTACTTCACCAAGTAGCTGCATTCTCAGACATGTACCAACATCGCCCGAGACGGTGGTGATTCATTCCCCAGATAAACAACCATCGAAGGGCTTATTCCTTAGCATGTGTTTTCCTTCAACATCTTCGGCGAATTGAACAAATCTTAACTCGTAGGAAGGAAACCTCCCGGGTCACGACCGCGGAAACCAAACATCCTGATCCGTAGTCACAAAAAAACATGTAGAATTGAGCTTCTTCGATGGGAGAAATAAGAGCAGCGTCTTTATAAGGTTTAAAAAAAGAGGCCGATCGGAACACTTAATGCCATTGGAGGAAATTGAGGAATTCAAACGAACTTGTTTTCTTCTTGATTTCAAATCGTTTCGATTTCTTCGGTTGACTTCTGTGGGAGTAGAACCTGCGTGTATATGTGTGAATCGATTGCAATAGTTGTTGAAATAAATATAAATCTATTTTAAATTATTATAAATATTTTCTTTACTCTTAACCGCCTCGATATATTGTATTTCCATTTTTATCTTACAATTACTCCGGCATGAACGAAACACTCCGGATTGAGGGTGTAATTGTGAGATGCCAAAGCAACCCTCAGATACCAAGCAGTGCCATTAAATTCATCAATTTGGTCATTGCCATCAAATGCAGAGAGCCAAAGGGCGAGTTATTATGACGAACCGTGCGCGCATATGCCCGAATCGGCCAACAAATATACACGGGTTTTTTTATACCTTAATGTCGGTGGTTTATAAAACCATTTACCCAGAAGGAAATCTAAATCGTTTTATAAAACCCTTTGCCCCAAAAGAAATCTAAATCGTTTTATAAAACCTTTTTCCCAAAAGGAAATTTTTTTTTTTTTTAACCCTTTGCCCCAAAGGAAATCTAAATCGTTTTATAAAACTCTTTGTCCAAAAGCAAATCTAAATTGTTATATAAAAACCCTTGCCCGAAAGGAAATCTAAATCGTTTTAAAAAAAACACTCTGCCCAAAAAGAAATCTAAATCGTTTTATATAACTGTTTGCCCAAAAAGAACTTTAAATCGTTTTATAAAGCCCTTTTCCCAAAAGGAAATCTAAATCGTTTTACAAACCTCTTCTCCCAAAAGGAAATTTAAATCGTTTTTGGTGTCGCTGCATGTTGCGCCCCATAAGTCATAAGGTGATATTTCGCGTTACCAATAAAGGAAGTCATGAGTTGCAACCTAACCTATTCGTTATGTTACATTGCATATGGATGCCAGCGACAATTTTAACATTCGTTACCAAATTTGTTTCAATGTCTATTGTTATTTTTTTTCAGCAGTCAATAACGCATACGAATTCTTTGCTTAAACCTTGTTTTTACTCTCCCTCTTATGGGATTCAAACCGGTATATTTCAGTGACTCGACCAATGATTCCTGGGGAAAAAAATTGTCCTTTCTTGTTTCATTGCTCCCCAGGAGTAGATGGCATCCCTGCTTCCTCTGACCACTTGGGAGATTTAGGGAAAAAGCTTTGATCCTGCAGCCTGTGCTGTAGGCCCTTGTCAACGAACCCACAATTAAATGGGGCGGCACCTTCTGTAAGACTGTCCTAGGTGATCAGGTTAGGAGATGTTGTTGCATGCTGTGGAAATTTTATAGCACCCCAATGTGCTAGAAGTCCATGCAACAATTAGGATGTAGTAGTTCAATTGCAGCCTTACCTCGCGGGGTTACATCCAAGTGTGGTGGTTCCACACCAGAATTGCATTCAGGTGGGGTGGTCCTGTCATATCCACTTGGAAATGCCGTGACCACCTTAGAACTCTTTTTTCTCTTTTCCTGCAGGGTGGCTAGAGTTTAAAAAACACAGCCTTGACTCTTGGACAAGCTGGAAAGATAAAAGGGGAAAGTTTCTGTTTTGGAAGGTGATAAGTGGAGATTTCAGGCTATGCCTCACAATTTTGAACTAAATAACTAGATATTTTAAATAGAGAGAGAAACGTTCGCAAATTACTTTTCATCTATTCTACAGAGGAGGATTTCTACCGGAAACTATTTTGGATTGGGTTCGACCCCGTAATGAACCTTTCGAATATTTTGGATATCGTTTCGAAACCCCCGAAAGAAGCTTCGTCAAGGTCTTTGTTTTCCTCGAAATTAAAGCGCAATAGTAACGAGGGCATCTCCCGCAGAAGGAGAAGTCTGTAAATAAAGTGAGAAAGATAGAGACAATGAAGATATGTTGAAGATATATAGCAGCAGATAACCCTGTAGGCATTTAGATGTCAGCTACAGCATGGTTGCCCATGCTACACTTGTCATCCCAAGGGGGGAGGGGGTAGAAAGGGAAAATGGTGATAAGAATGGAATGATGTTTGTCGTAGAATGGACTCTCGACGATATACCATATATAGCTATTCGTTGAGGGAACTATTCAATTATATTTAGAGTGCGTGGTTATCTGGTTGACCGATATTATTTATCTTCAATATGCTCAAGAAGTGGAACTGAGCTCAAGGATAATAATATGGCTATCATTAATAAAATAAAGTTTTATTAATAACTATCAACAACACACAAAACGGAAAATGTTGACATAAACAGAGAATGGAAAGGGTCGTGGGAATATCTGGCTAATCCGAGGAATTAAGATTTGGGAGAGATTTAAAAAGGTAAAACAAATAAAAAATAAAGGGATGGGATGGTTCGCTAAGCCATTTAAAGCACAGGATAGGGTTGACAAAAAGGTTAAATACTCAAAGGTAATGTTCAGCTTACGTAATTAAAAGTTGTTGTGCAGAGGAAGGCGACGCGAAGGAATCTTCGGTCCACTGGCGAGTTCCAGCTGAAGGGGGGGATTAAATGATCCTGACGTGACGTCTTGGGAATGAGAACCGTTTCTTGACGAACGGGCTTGAAGAACAATCGCTGTTCTACGTTGTTCTCTTCTGAACAACAGGGAAGGGGAGGGGTGAGAACCGTCTCTTATCTACGGGCTCAAAGAACAATGGATGAACTATGTTGTTCTCTTTCTTACCATAGGGGGGGGGGGGAGGGTGAGAACCGTTTCTTGTCAACGGGCTCAAAGAACAATGGCTGTTCTAATGTTATTCACTTTCTGAACAACAGGGAGGGGGAGGTGAGAACCGTCTCTTGTCAACGGGCTCAAAGAACAATGGCTGTTCTAACGTTGTTCTCTTTCTGAACAACAGGGGAGGCCTTGTGGACTTTGCGTCTTGAAGGCTCGAACCTTGGCAATCAAGGGATATTGTCCTCTTCTGGACAATGATGGTGGATCTCGAGGTAGAGGGCCCTGGTGCACAAGGTGAGACCGGATCGGCGTAATGTTTCGCGAAGAAAATCTGGATCTGAATCTGCTCTTATTGGTAAAGTTTCCATATAAATAGTCGAGCCATCCCCTTGGTGTAGAGGACAATGGAGTGGGGCTTCGAGGGAATGCCCAGCCGCGCCTGAGAACAATACCTTATCTGCCCATAAGCCTAACTCAATCTGGCGAGGTCGGCGCATGGGGAGAAACGGGGGGGGGGGGGGTGAACCTTCTTGGTTAAATATTGATTCAGGTGGGGCGATAACGCGCCTGGCTTCAAGGCGAAGATGCACGTGGGTAGCAACGTGTTTCTAAATAACATGTGATAGCGGTTGAAATTAAGCGGCCTCAAACCGTTCTATCACACCCCTCCATTCCGGGGGAAGTTGTCACTTCGAAAAAAAAGAGAGAAGGGACAACGATAGGGCTCCGTCGTGGGGAACTCGTTTTCTTATACCGACCGTACCTTCATGCACCTAACTAGTATTACCTCAATATATATGATTATTTTGATCTTTTGATTATAGGGGAAACTAACCTTTAATACAAACTTAATCATAAAAGGGGCATGAAGCAATGAAATTATATAAAATTAGTACATATGGGACAAAATAATTTATACGTAATTTAATGGGTACAAATATATATACATACAAGAAAAAAATAACATTGAGCCACAAAATTCAGACATATACATTAACTAATTATATTATAAGAGAATCTAATTTAAGTCGTACAAGACGGTATATACATACATGGTGATCCTAATCCTACGAATACAATTAATCTACACTATTTGGTAACGCATTCCTACTGAGTGCGTCAGCGACCTGGTTATCGGAACCTTTTATATAATTTATCTTAAATTGATACTCTTGCAAGAGTAAACTCCAGCGCATAATTCGGCCGTTGGAGTGTCGTACATTCCGAATATAGGCCAAGGGGCGGTGGTCAGTTGCTTTCTGAAATTCTTTTCCTATTAAGTACATTTTAAACCTATCTATAACCCAGATAAATGCTAGAGCTTCCTTCTCTATAGTAGCATATCTCTTTTCGCGTGGTAATAATTGGCGACTAGCATATGCAACTGGACGACTCGTTCTGTCATCCTCATATTGAAGGACTACACCTCCAATCCCCTCGTTGCTCGCGTCGGTCTTAATATCAAAGGATTTTTCCGGGTTGGGCAACTTTAAAATGGGGGCAGAAATGAGCTTACTCTTGAGCTGAAAAAAATGGGAAAAAGCGACATCATTCCAACGTAGACGATCGGAGGAATTCTTTTTTAAAAGGGAGCTGAGGGGCGCCGAAATTGGAGCGAAATTCGGGACAAATCGCCGATAGTAAGAAGCTGATCGTAGGAATGATCTTAATTGCTTCTTAGTATTCGGAAGGAGCATGTCGACGATTGCCTTAATCTTGTCCCCTTGGGGACCTAACTGGCTTTTTCCTATTTTGAAACCCAAGTATTTTATGGTTTCGTGGGCAAAATGGCATTTGCTGGGGCCAATGGTAAGGCCATTTTCGCACAGTCGCTCGAAGAGAGCTAATAGGGTGGTTAAATGGTGACTCCATTCACAAGTAGCGACGTAGAAATTATCGAAGTAAAAGGATACATTCAGAAGTCCATCTAATAACCTTCTCAATAGACGGTTATAGTTGTTACAAGCAGTCACGAGGTCAAAAGGAAGGCGCTTAAATTGCAATAAGCCTTTGCAAAGGCGGTATATGCTTTCACATCGGGCCGGAGGGGAATTTGATAATACGCCTTGCACAAATCGAGTTCTGAGATGAACTTGGCGTTTTCAAAAAGGTGGAGTTTTTGGTCTACCAACGGGATGGGCTCGGCGTCGAACACAGTTACCGAATTTAACTTCCGGAAGTCGATGCACATCCGATAAGAGCCATCAGGTTTCTTGACCATGACGATTGGGGAACAATAACTAGAGGTGGACGGTTCTATTATGTCTAAACTAATTAAATTATCAATTTCCGCGTTAAAAGCTTGGCGTAAATGAATCGGCATGGGATAGGGTTTTGAACGGACGGGTTCTAAGGTTGTTAATTTAATATCATGCTCGAAACTAGTAGCGCATCCAGGCTTCTCTGAAATAACGTCATCGAACTGACATAATAGTTCTTGTAGCTGACTCTTTTGATGTGGTGTCAGCTGCGCGTCGATATCCAGGTCAGAGGGTTCCAAAGACTCACCTGGTAGGGAAGAAAGAGGGTAATCGGCATCAGGTTGGATGCAAACTGTCTGTATTACATTAGGGGACTCCGCGGGGTAATTCTCTTCAAGCGCGGATGTTTCGTCCAGTGCTACGAACGTATCTCTATAGGCGCGTTGGAGGTACTTTTTTTCTTTGGGTCCACGGACAGTCTCCGTGTCCTTGTTTTGGGCCTTATCCCAACAGGGTGTTAGTACTTCACACTCCTTTTGTGCTGACCTAAAGTCCTGGTTAAGGATCACCGAGAATTCGGACGGTATCGGGGTTCTGATAGGGACGGGCTTCTGGGCTTCTTTCTTAGCTCGGCCTCGAGGAAGGGCGGCCTGGGACTCAGGGTCGGAACTTACTTGAGCGCTCTGTCCTATAAGTACGAAACAGAATTGTATGCGTGCTGAAATGACTTCAGTCCAGCCATCATAATATTGACACTGCAGGTAACATCTAACGACGGGGAATCGGTTCGCCCGCCCAAGGTAGTCATGTACCACCGCAAATTTTCCGTCGTTAGGGTCCACTGGGGAAAGGAGATCGTCGGACACGATAAAACACGTGCACCCTGTGTCCCTGACGAGAGTCGATACACGGCAGGCGTTCACGCTGCCCTCCTCAAATTTCAAAGTTCCCGGTGAACTTTTGTCAAAAATAAAATTTACCTGGTGGCCTGACGGAGGGGGAGAAGTTGCTGCTTGGGTCTGCACCACCGGGAAAGCCGGGGTAGCATTAATCTGGTGAACTTGGTGGGCTGGTCCGCTTTTAAGCCTAGAATTTTGGGGACAATTCCAGCTCATGTGGTTTTCTAAACCACAGGTGAAGCATATGATTGGTCGCTTCGGGAAGAGTGATGGAGGAGAAAACTTAACGGGAGGTTTGGTGTCCCGTTGTTGGTTTTGGGGAAAGAAGTTTGGGGGTTTTACGGGGCCACGAAACTTCGTCAGCTTTCCTGGGAAGGGGCGCGAATCCTTCCTTCTTTCCTGATTGGGGGGTTGGTGAGAAGTTCGATTCTCCTTTGGGTATAAATTATTGCTTGCGGCATAGACATCCGCTTCTTCGGTACACTCTTTAAAGGTCTGGCACCAACGATCCTTGACGAACGCGCGGATCTCCGTCGGGAGAGACGCCAAAAATTGATCCCGCAACACGAAGTCTGTTAAGGACTCGTAGTCAGGATCAACCTTTGAGGATTCTAAGCAAAATTTAAAATTCCTCTGAAAAATGTATCCGAATTGACGGAACGTCTGTTCGGGTTTAATACGACCTCCTCGAAATTCTTGTCGGTAGAAATCGGGAGTCATATTATGAGCGGCCAATAACTCAGCTTTTAAGGTGCTGTAGTTAATTGTACATTCAGAGGGTAGAGATATGAAAATCTTGCGCAATTTACAATTTAACAGTGGAAGTATTCTGACTACACCTTCAGCCTCCAGATCCATGTTATTGATTTCGAGGATCTTTTCGAAGTGGGCTAAAAATGCTCCGAAATCCTTTTCATCCCTGAAATTGGGGAGCTTAAGTGGGAGATTGGGCGGGGCTTCTGAACGTGAAGTGGCTGATTGTATTTCGGCTTCTACACGAGCCATTTCAATCTGATGGTGAAGCTCAGCTTGTCTTTTCCGTTCCTCTCTTTCTCTTTCTTCTCATTGGATTTCTCTTTCTCTTTCTTCTCGTTGGATTTCTCTTTCTCTTTCTCTTTCCGTTCTTTGCTCCTCTTAAACGTACTCAATTAATTCTTTTCCAGAAAGTCCCAAGGATTCTCCTTGCGCTTTAAAGATTTCGAACTGAGTCATATTTGCACTTGGGGGCACAATAGTAAACCAACTAAAATTCCTTGCAATAAGAATTATGCCTTCTAGAGAATTAGCCTACCTAAATATGGGCACTGACCTATTCATAATTGATTTCTCGATCTAGATAACCAATGACTAAAATCACAGAAAAAAAATACAAACAAATTATTATAACAGTTCCTTAAGCTACTCCAGCTTCTTAAGTTTCAAAAAAAGGGGATAGCAATCGTTAAAGCAAAAGGGAACTACTATACTCTATTCTTATAACGAATAACACTATGCTTTACTCGACTGAGACCAGTGTTTGCAAAGATATAGCGTTAAACCTTACACACTTGATACCAAATTTAAATAGTATATATATATATATATATATATATATATATATATATATATATATATATATATATATATCGTAGAATAGACTCTCGACGATATACCATATATAACTATTCGTTGAGGAAACTATTCAATTATATTTAGAGTGCGTGGTTATCTGGTTGACCGATATTATTTATCTGCAATATGCTTAAGAAGTGGAACTGAGCTCAAGGATAATAATATGGCTATCATTAATAAAATAAAGTTTTATTAATAACTATCAACAACACACAAAAAGGAAAATGTTAACATAAACAGAGAATGGAAAGGGTCGTGGGAATATCTGGCTAATCCGAGGAATTAAGATTTGGGAGAGATTTAAAAAGGTAAAACAAATAAAAATTAAAGGGATAGGATGGTTCGCTAAACCATTTAAAGCACAGGATAGGGTTGACAAAAAGGTTAAATACTCAAAGGTAATGTTCAGCTTACGTAATTAAAAGTTGTTGTGCAGAGGAAGGCGACGCGAAGGAATCTTCGGTCCACTGGCGAGTTCCAGCCGAAGGGGGGGATTAAATGATCCTGACGTGACGTCTTGGGAATGAGAACCGTTTCTTGACGAACGGGCTTGAAGAACAATCGCTGTTTTACGTTGTTCTCTTCTGAACAACAGGGGGGAGGGTGAGAACCGCCTCTTGTCTACGGGCTCAAAGAACAATGGCTGTTCTAACGTTTTTCTCTTTCTTACCATAGGGGAGGAGGGTGAGAACTGTTTCTTGTCAACGGGCTCAAAGAACAATTGCTGTTCTAATGTTATTCTCTTTCTGAACAACAGGGGGGGGGGGAGGTGAGAACCGTCTCTTGTCAACGGGCTTAAAGAACAATGGCTGTTTTAACGTTGTTCTCTTTCTGAACAACAGGGGAGGCCTTGTGGACTTTGCGTCTTGAAGGCTCGAACCTTGGAAATCAAGGGATATTGTCCTCTTCTGGACAATGATGGTGGATCTCGAGGTAGAGGGCCCTGGTGCACAAGGTGAGACCGGATCGGTCTAATGTTTCGCGAAGAAAATCTGGATCTGAATCTGCTCTTATTGGTAAAGTTTCCATATAAATAGTCAAGCCATCAACTTGGCGTAGGGGACAATGGAGTGGGGCTTCGAGGGAATGCCCAGCCGCGCCTGAGAACAATACCTTATCTGCCCATAAGCCTAACTCAATCTGGTGAGGTCGGCGCATGGGGCGAAACGAAGGGGGGGGGATGAACCTCTCCGGTTAATATTGATTCAGGTGGGGCGATAACGCGCCCGGCTTCAAGGCGAAGATGCACGTGAGTAGCAACGTGTTTCTAAATAACATGCGATAGCGGTTGAAATTAAGCGGCCTCAAACCGTTCTATCACAATGTTAATCAAAACCACCACCTCACCTGGGGCTAAGAGGGAGAGGAGGGACTCATCCTCGTTCCAGCCCCGCCAAGGGATGAAAGGACGAAAGCTGGTCGGCGACTAGCAAGAATCTGCGAAATTAGCCGCTAGCCTGTAGGGCCTAGGTGGAAAGAGGCAAGTGAAGAAAGTGACGAAAAGGGTAAAATAATAATGACTAAGAGGAATAAACCCAGGTAGTTCAAATTTAGTTAATGAGTTCCAGAGGCACTGGGGCCGGAAAGGCTTGACGCGCCTCTAAGTACAAGATGTAACAGTCTTTATGAGACGCCCACTTGGTGGGGGACGCGAAGGAGCACCATAATGCATTTCGTCGAGGACAGACAAAATAATTAATTATGAACTTGCGATGAAATTTCTCTTTCTCACTTGACTTTCTACTCTCTCCAATCTATTTACTCTATCCACTCAATCAAAACACTCTCTCACCACTCATTCTTTCTCTCTCTTTCCACTCTAACCCCACTTTCTCTTCATATCTCTCCACTCTCTCTCCACTCTCACTTCACTCACTTCCGAAACAAGGAAATTGTCCTCAAATTGTACAACTCTCTAGTCAGACCTTAGCTGGAGCACGCCGTTCAATTCTGGTCCCCTACACTGCGTAAGGACATAGGTAGACTGGAACGGGACCAGGCTAAGGCCACCAAGTAAATTCCTTCAGGTAGACAAAAAGGCTATCAGGGTCGGATTCAAGAATGGGGCTTTTCTCTTTGGAGACCCACCGATTACGAGGCCAGCTAATAGAGACCCTTCAAGATTTTAAGGGGTGCCGAAAAGGTTGGCTACAGGGTGTTCACGTTGAACACAAATTCGACTCGTAACCATGGTTACAAGATGGATTAGGCCCTATTCCAGACTAGTATTTGCGGGAACGTACTTCTGGTATAAGATCTGAGGTACTTGGAACCATCTTCCGGTCGAGGTGGTAAATAGTTCGTCTGTAGAACAGTTCAAATCTAGACTGGATGATGTAACCCATGAATATGTATAGAACATAGGGCCAAGTGGAGTATCAATGTAGGTTAAATAGGCTTCAGCTATTCTATTAAAATTTCCTGATTGTGTCCTTTTTCACATCACAATTAGGTATCTTTTCCGCTTCTGTACCCGCGAAAGCGGGTGGGAGAGGTGGGAGGGGAGAGCTTTCAACTGTGCTATGCTTTTGATCTTGCTGCATGTTACGGCTTTCCCAAAATATTACTTCCTCGGTATGGTCAGCAATGTCCTTTGAGGTACTACTATTCCTTATGACTCTCTGTAATCTCTCCTCTCTCTCTCTCTCTCTCTCTCTCTCTCTCTCTCTCTCTCTCTCTCTCTCTCTCTCTCTCTCTCTCTCAAGCACTTCGAGAGGAAGTGGCGCGAAGTGAACTAGGCCGCCTCTATTCTCCCCAAGGATGAAATGTTCGAGCAGCGAGGTCTGTAACACCTGCAGACGGTTACTGTTGACTACCTGAAACGGGCCCTGCAGGATCAGCAGCCGAGAGCCGACTACAAGGAGTTGCTGCTCCTAAGCTACATCTTCCTCGGCGGGAAAAACATCCCGGCAACTTTCCGGTCTCCCGGCACTGCTCATCACGCCAGATAGATTGCCAAGGCTTTGTACTCCTTCTAGCTCTTCCTCTCTCTCTCTTAAAAAAAGTAGAGGGAGAGGTGACGCCCTTTTGTCTCGGGAAGAGAGCTTGTGTGTACCTTTGACTTTTTGAGCTATGTCGGCGGGAGTACCTCTCTTCTGAGTACTCCTAGTAGGGCTTCCCTTTGTCGATTTGGTCGGAAACTAAGTTTCAGACTAAGTTCCAGACTAAGCTCCTCCTTCTTTTTTCTACTATATCCTTCTCCTTTTTCACTTTTACCCTATCTCTCCCACTTATTATACAAAAAGAAAAAAAAACAAAATAAACAAACTCTACTACTATCATGTCACTCTTACCCTTTTTTTCCATCTTTCTACATATAAGGACATGGCAGCTACCTCATGCGTCAGAAGAGAGGCTTTGGAACCTCTATAAACAAGGCTAATTGACGCTCACTGGTTGCGAGAGACTAGGACTAGAGGTGTCCTAGGCGTTAGGGCACGATGAATGGGATGAGGGTAGTGCCCTGTTAACCTCTTCCCTGGCGCGAAATTATTGACCATTCCCAGAGACCGTTGGCGGGTGCCTCTGGTAGCATCGGTCTGAGGTGACGGCCATTTGTTCCCAGGCTGGTTGTCAGACCAATAAAAAGCCTTGGGTCGAGTCTCTTGGTGTGGTGGTATATCCATTGAACGCTACTCCAAGATCCTGGCCGGCGTGAAGGGAACTAGTAGGAGTTTAGTACGGGGCGTGCTCCGTTGTTCACTTGGTGAGAAATCGATGGCCCCTTCGGGGATCGTCAGTTCTGCTTGGTTAGGAGCCACGGCACGCCGAGTTTTGACGACTCGGCCGGACGAACAACAGTGTACCTTCTGAAAGATCCGAAAAGTCTCCAAAGCATAGGCGGGAGCGACTCACGCGGGGCGAAATCGCCACCCCACCCCTTTTTTATTAGGTTGAGGAATAAGTTCTTGCGTTTTTTTTATGTTGTGTTGATTTGTGCACATATTAAGAAACAATAATAAATAATGAGAGCAAAATTTGCAAAGGTTAGGCTACGTCTCTTAACAGCGTAGACTATTAGGCTTTTGCTTAGGCTACATCTTGAAGTTGAGTAATAAGTCATTGCGGTTTATTTAAAAGTTATGTTAATTTAATTTTTGTACTGTATCCTCAAAAAGGAATGTCAAGTTGAAAGACAGGCGCATTTTCGACACTTGTTGTTATTCATTTTCAATCGAAACGGGAACAATGCAAACGCAGCCAAAGCTCATCACGATATCTGTGCTGTGTACGGAGAAAATGCTTTATCAGAAAGAACAGCTCAATGGTGGTTTTCACGTTTCAAAAACGGTCATTTCAATCTTAATGACGAAGAACGTTCTGTTCGCCCCATTAAGTTGGATGAAGATCGATTGAACGACCTTCTTCATGAAAATCCTCGTCAATCGTCTAGAGAATTGGCTGTACAACTGGCGTGTGATCAGAAAACTGTAGTGAATCACCTTCATTCGATGGGGAAAGTTCAAAAACTCGGTGCATGGATTCCGCATGCTTTGAGCGAAAGCATCAAACTTCAACGCTCCACGATTGCCGCAATTTTGCTTGCTCGTCACAAGGCTACTCGTGGATATAAGAACATATTTATTCACCGCATCATCCCTGGTGACGAAAAGTGGTGTGTTTATGTCAACATGAACCATCGAAAACAATGGCTTAGCCCCAATAAAAAACCACTTCCGCGATTAAAGCAAGGACTTCATCCACGAAAGACGATACTATGTGTGTGGTGGGATTGTGAAGGCATCATTCTTTATGAGCTCCTTGCGAACAACTAAATTGTCAATGCAGAACTCTACGTTCAACATATGTATCGACTCGCCGAAGCTATTCGTGAAAAGCGACCTTATCAACGTTATGGAGTCCTTCTGCAACACGACAATACTCGTCCTCACATTGCCAATATGACCAAAGACGCCATCCACACGCTTAATTGGGAAATCCTGCCGCATCCTCCATATTCGCTAGACTTGGCTCCATTAGATTTCCATCTGTTCCGATTGCTCTCCAACAATTTGCTCGGCTTTTCGTTCAATACTGATGTGGAATTAAGAACTTGGTTAGACGAATTCTTTGAGTCAAAATCCAGAGATTTTTATTACAGAGGCATCGAAAAACGAGTTGAATGTTGCAAGGAGTCGTAAATAACAACGGAGAATACATTATTGGTTAAATTGCATATTCTAAAATTGTCAATGTTAATGAATAAATTTGATAAAACCGCAAGAACTTATTCCTCAACCCAATATTTACTGATTGGGCGCAAAGCTACTACTGTCATAAAGTGCTCAAAATGACCGGCAAAAAAGGACCACGAATACTCAAATACACGTGCGCAATATGCCAGATAGATAAGTGTTGCGTGGACTTTCTGGAGGGGTGTTATTCAAAATGCCACCTGTGAGGGAACAAGCACGTGATGGGAAAAATAACGTCGCTTTTAAGCATTGCCTCCACGTGATGGGCCTCGTGTAGCTTACAAACGATTTTTGAAGCTCAAAAGCGTGATAAAGTGTAGGAGCGGGTTCATGGAATGTAGCCCTTATCAAGGCGAGTATTTAAACAAGACGAGAAGTCTCCCCTCCACCCCCCCTCCTTTCCAGCCACGCTGGGAGCGGCTGAGACAATCGCCACCCGGGCCGCGTTCTCCATGACTCAAACGATGGGCGATAGTCCCCCCCCCTTCTATGGGGTAAGCTCCCTCACTTCTGGTGTTCATATCTACCCGCGTGAGGAGGAATGAAGAGATTGGTACGAGAGAAGCTCACGAGTGCAGACGATCTTACTCCTCCTCGATTCGGGTTGTCATACGCCGAATGCAAAGAAACGTTGTGGGACAAAATCAAGCATCCCTTCTTGGATAAAACAAATATCCACCCCCTAGAGTTAGTTAAGAACTCTTCTCACCGTAAGAATACCCGTTCGACTCCGTTCATCGACGCCATCTCCAAACAAGAACCAAGTCTTATCCCAAAAGGCTTCAGTGAAGATTCATCTTAGCGTAATAGCCCCTTGATTACGTATATCCGACCAAACAAACCGTTGACGTCTCGGAGAAACTCACCCTCCGTTTTCTTCAAAGGAATTTACACCAGAAGAATTCCCAACCTCCCTTTTCGAAGACTCTGCTCCCCCGCCCACTCCCCGTCATCTCAAACGAATATTTCACTACAAGCAAGTTGACCTTGGACCCCGTCGAAGTGACCCAACCATCATCTCACCGCTTCGCCGGAAACGACCATCGTCTTCCCCAACCTCTCCCTTTGTGTACAAGGTATCGTAACGAATATTTTAGCTTCCTCAAATTTATAATTGCCGTATACCGTTCCCCATTTTGATTTGTGTAACTATTTATCTTATATGTCTGTGTATTGTTGTAACATATTAACTTTAATTATTAATATTTATTAAAGTCTATTTTTTCCTACTCCTTTGCTTTCTCACCCTCGAGCTCATCATAGCCGTATAACAACAGCTTGTACCTAAGTAAGATTTGGACCTCTCAGCCAATACCAAGATTCAAAGTAGCATCATTTGGACTAGCGTCCCTAACTAGGATCTGACCTTGTAACCGGACCTCGGCCTACCCAAACCTATTAAAAGGAAACCCCCGCGCACTCTAAAATCAAATATAATATATGTATGATATATAGAGCTATACCACGACACCACCCGGCCAGTTCCTGCACCGACTGTATTCTAAACGGCCAAATTGAGGAGTTAAAAGAAACATGCAGGGCTTCCGAGGAGAGGCCTAGGAAGTTGGAGGATAAAATAAAGAGCCTGGAATTGGAACACGCCGGACTGATTCGCAGGCTTGAGGTCAGGGTAGCAGAGCTAACCTCAGGCCCTGTAGCAAACACTGCATCTGCAATATTACCCCCAGAGCTAGGTCCGCATGCTATAATGAATAAATCAGCAAAGAAAAAGAAAAGGAAGGGAAAGAAGAAGAAAGAAGAGAAAGTTGAAACATAAGATAAAGTAGAGACAGAAGAAGAAAATGTAGAAACAGAAGAGTACATAACAAAGGAATATAGAGGAAACAGATGAATAAGAAAAAGAAGAAGAAAAAGAGAAGCAAGAAAAATAAGATGGAGAAGAAAGAGGGAATCGAGAGTTCGCTTCCGGAAGGAAAGCCTCAAACCTCTTCAGACAGAGAGGGTGGTGGTGTGATGTTGTATGTCAAGGATACTCTCAACTCGACGAATCGCAGCATCGTATCCGACCATGAACTACTAGGTGTTGACCTAGAGATAGGTGCTGCCAGATACAGGAGCCTGGTGCTTTACAGACCCCCTGCCCAACTCTCAGAACAGGACCTGAGTCTGTATCAGCTGTTGGGAAAACTTGTAAAAGACAGAGTGTGTATCACCATGGGTGACTTCAATACCCATTGTGACTGGGAAACTAGAGAACCCTGTGGCGAGAACGCACTACTCCTGGAGTTCGCGAACAACGAGTTCCTGACTCAATGGGTTAGACAGCCAACGAGAGGAGACAATATCATCGACTTGGTTTTCACTTCTGAGGATGACATCGTTGAGGACCTCTCTGTTAGCGAAGAGCTCGGTGGCAGTGACCACCGACTAATTAGATTTGTAGTCAAAGTCCCAAAGGCAGGGCCTGCAACTAGTAAATCGAGGAAACTTGATTTAAGAAGAACAAACTTTGCATGTCTTCGTGCCGGACTTACTGGCGCGAGGCTAGAAGTGTGCGATGCTGTTTAAGACTCGTGGAACAGTTTCAAAACCATATTCATGAGTCTTTAATCGAGAAATCAGCCAACTTCTTAGGAAGAAGTAAAATGTATACTGGCAATTGAAGATCTCGGGGGACTTTGAAGAATACCGGAGGCTAGCCGGGAGAGTGAAGTCAAGCATAAGGGCGGCTGAGCGGTATGAGGAACTCCGAGTTGTAAGAGTTTGTAAAGAGAATCCCAAGGAGTTCTTTGGATATGTAAACAGCCGTAAACCAATCCGTCGAACGATTGGGTCTTTGAGGAATGAGGAGGGGACATTAAAGCACTCAGATGCAGAAAATGCTAACCTCCTCAACGACTACTTCTCTTCAGGGTTTACTGAAGAGTTTGATCCCATCCCCCAACCAACGGATTCCTACTCGGGGGAAAAGCTGGAGGATATGGACTTCACCACAGGAGAAATAAAAAAACAGATCAGTGACCTAATGACGAATAAGTCACATGGCCCGGATGGGTTTCTACCTAAAGTGTTGAAAGAAGTGCGCGATCAAGTGTCATGACACCTGAGCGCAATCTTCAACATGTCAATCAGGACCGAGTGCGTTCCTAGAGACTGGCGTGAAGCGGAGGTGACTCCTATCTTCAAGAAAGGAGACCGTAGCCAACCGCCCAACTATCGACCTATCAGTCTGACTTCGATAGTTGGTAAACTCATGGAAAGAATCATGGTGGACAAAATGACGTCGTATTTAGAATCATACCTGCTACTGAGGAGTTCCCAGCACGGCTTCCCTAGGCAACGGTCATGCCTGACGAACCTTGTGGAATTCTTCCACTTCGTGTTCAGTGAGCACGATCGGGACAAGGCGGTGGATGTGGTGTACTTAGACTTTCAGAAAGCCTTTGATAAGGTACCACACCGCCGCCTTCTCCGGAAAGTGCAAGCGCTGGGCATCGACGGAAAAGTAGCACGCTGAATAGAGAACTGGCTAAATGGCAGACGGCAACGGGTAGTGCTGAATGGAAGGCTTCTGAGTGAGTGCCCGTTACTAGCAGGGTGCCTCAAGGTTCTGTCCTGGGACCACTACTATTCATCATCTACGTCAACGACATGGACGGTGACATGGTTGCCAAGATTTCTAAATTTGCCGACTATACCATGTTTGGTATGAAAGTTGCGACGGATGGAAATACTGCCCGCCTGTAGGATTATCTTCGGAAGATTGGGGAGTGGTCAGATACGTGGCAAATGCCTTTCAAGGTGAACAAATGAAAAGTGATGCATATCGACCACCGAAATCCCCAATCACCCTATATCCTTAAGGGCACTGCTAATGAATCCACCGACACTGAGAAGGACTTAGGTGTAACTATCATTAGCGACCTCAAGTTCTCGAAACAGTGTATTGTGGTGGAGAAGAAAGTCCAAAGGATGTTAGGGTATATAAAGCGCCAGTTTGGATATCGGAACAAGGAGATAGTACTGTCTGTACAACTTCCTCGTCCGACCGCACCTGGAATATGCCGTACAATTTTGGAGTCCTTCGTTTCGAAAGGACATCGCGAGATTGGAACTCGTCCAAGCCAGGGCACCCAAACTGATCCCCTCTATCAGGCATATGATAGAGTAACGGAATTAGATATGTTCTCGCTGGAGACCCGGAGACTACGTGGTCAGCTTATCGAACTGTTTAAAATACTTTGAGACTTCGACAGACTGGACTACGGGCATATTTTTCAGCTCAGCGAGGGGAGAACAAGAAATCACGGCTACAAACTTGAACTGGTAGTTGGAACGCAATTTCGACGGAAGTTGTCAAAGTGAATCTGTTGACCAGTTCAAGTTAAGACTAGATAAATTCTTGCGAAATTACCATTAAGATCCTCTCGAGTGATCGTCGAGGTTGCCAACAGACACCTTCGAGGATTGCGCCAAAAGTACCCTCCTTGTATGGACCGTAAGGTCTTCCAGGGTACTCTTTTTCCTTGTAGCTCTCTCTCTCTCTCTCTCTCTTTATATATATATATATATATATATATATATATATATATATATATATATATATATATATATATATATATATATATATATATATATTAGTGTAGTTGGGTAGCAGTCTTTTTTGAATGCATTTTTTTTTTTAAGATTATGGTGTATTTCACCTTAATTAATTCCCTTTGGCAACTTTCTCTTCTTCTAACTATCTTTTTTATTCCATCTTGTCCTGTATTCATCTTTTTTTAATGAAGGGGTTTGGAGAAAAACAAACTAAATTGCTGAGCTTTCGATCTTATTCGATCATCTTCGGAGCGTCTTGAAATGTTCTTGCCTCCTTTACCGATGTAATGAGTGGAGTAAAGATCTGGCAGAATGAAAGAAGTACATAAGATAGCATAAAGTTAGAATGTGGAGAGAGAGAGATAGGATAGATATAAATTAAAGTGTGGTGTGTTGGTGTCGGTGTTAATGTGTGTACGATGATAGATGAAGATGATGCAGTGAGGATGTTAAAGATTTGTGCCAGGTTGCATGGCTAACGCTTTCTTTTTTCTTTTATTTTTATTATATTTTCGTGATACATTATTACTTTAAGCATTGGAGCCTTTCTTTTCTTTTGCTCAATTGAGCGTTTGTATCCTCTATTATTTTTTTATTTATTTTTATTATTATTGTTATTATTATTATTATTAATGCTATTATATAAATATACTTATGTAATATGTATATATATATATATATATATATATATATATATATATATATATATATATATATATATATATATATATATATATATATATATATATTTTGTCAGTAATTACTTTTAGTTCCTTATTGGGATTCTCATTTGGGTTGTATTGCTGGTAGTCGCAATCGGTTGTCCTTTTTAGATGTTGCATTCCTTGTAGTTACCTGTATGTAATATAGTTCATTACCTATAGATTGGATTGACGTTTATTAACGTTTTTCTCAGGTTACCGTCGAAGCGTTGTTTATATTGCGTACAATGGATTTGGTCTTCTTGTACGATGCTTTGGTTTATTATATTCTGTGGAATTGTATTTTTAATCTTTTCCCACAGCTTTCTTGCTCTTTTTTGTATGACTGTGTTTATGGGTTCAATAGTAGATCTGCCGTGGAGTTCTTCTGCTGGTATGTAATCTAGTCTCCCTGTGTTTGTTATGAATCTAGTGGCTTGATTTTGGACTCTTTGGATCTTCTTTATTTGGGAGTTACTTAGTGTATTCAATGGTACTATTGGGTATAGGAGCTTAGGTTGTACTAGGGCCAGGTATAGTATTTTTTTATTTTTGGTTGAAAGTTGTCTGAATTTGTATAGTGCTGCTAAGGTGGATTTTGCTTTTATGACTTTTTGTGGTAGGTGACTTGTATAGCCTGTCGATGCTAATTTTAGTCCAATGACACGTCCTTCTGTTGAGTGGGGATATACCTCCATCTACGCGTACAGTATCTTTTTTACTTCTGTTCATTGGTATTAGTTTGAACTTATCTTTGTTTGTCTTTATTTTGTTACTTTTTTTCATAATCATTCAAGTTTTTAATTTCCCTTCCTGTTCTTAGGTCGATGCCTCTGGGTTTATTTTCTGTCACTGGTCACTATTTGTGTGATGTCGTCCGCTAGTTGTATATACATCGCACATTCATGGGTTGGATGCGGAAGGTCCCTGGTGTACACTGTGTATAGCGTTGTTGAGAGGCAGCCTCCCTGTGGGACACCCGTTTTCAGATTAATTGCGTCACCCGTTTGGCCATTTATCTGCAAAACGGCTTTCCTCTCGTCTAGGTAGTGGCAGAGAGTTTTGCAGAGGTTTATTTCTAGATTAATGTCACAGATTTTGGCTTTTAGGCAGGGCAACCACACCTTGTCAAAGACTTTAGCAACATCACGGAGTACAATATCAACTCTGTTGCCCCGCGCTGTTTCTGTAGTATTTTTTTCCCGTTATGATTGCTGGCGCGGTGTCCGTCCCTCGCTTGCCTCGTAACCCGTGCTGTTGTGGGTCGTATAGGTTGTTTTCGTTAAGGTGGTTGATCAACCTTTCGTTAAGGACTTTTCTAGGACTTTACCTAGAAATTCCAGGAGCCAGATCGGACGGAAGCTTCTGACTTGGTGTTTCGGTTTGCCCGGCTTCGGTAGGAAGATCATTTTTGCCGTTTTAAGTGCTTGGGGGAAGTATCCCATATTTAGGCAAGCATTGAAGATCTTCACTAGCGATTCGTGCACATCTTCTGGGGCATTGCTTAGGTGAGCTTTGGATATCCCACTTTGTACTGGAGCCTTTTTGTTTAAAGGATTTTAAGGCTGTCAAGTATTCATCGAAGGCCCAACGATCCAAGCGAAGGAATTCGGATGACGGAATTCCCAAAAGAGGAGATGGCGAGGTCACTGTGGATAACTTTTACGTGCCCAGTGTGAACGGCTTCCCAAAGGAGAACATTTGGAAACGCAACTGGAAGAGCACAATTCGATGCAGCCGACAGAGGGGCAGCGACAACGCTGGCAGGAATCTGTGGCAGAAAATCCTCGCTTCACGAAGGAATCCAGTACGGGTCTCCAAAATGAACGTCAAAGTAAGTGACGGACAACTATTCAGCGGAGCAATCAGGCAGAGTTCTCGCTACAGAATAACTTAAAAGGGCTCACGGCCCCATTTATATCCTTCAGTCCGAAGGGGGAAAAGGGAAGTGGCACACAAAGGCGAGGGGGGAATGAGTCGCTTCCCCTAGGTAAATTAGGCTGGTAAGTTAAAGAGGTTTAGGCAAAAAATGGTAGCGGTAGCCTCGAAGCGAGTCGACCTGTGATAAACACCATGAACTATGATGAGAAAGGGAAAGCATGGGAATCCGAGAGCCTACCCTTTACACTTATTATGTTCGAGTAGATTATGCGTTTCTCCTTCCAGCCGTTAACGTTCAAGGTGAATATTTCAATTCCACGTTGATACGTGTCCATTGTTGTTTATATCTGTTTGTGGTCCTTTCCTGGCTTTGTTTTTTTCTGGTCAGCCTGGGGATCGAGTGCGTCTATTTCTTTTCTTTTTAAATTAACCGCACGAGATGTTGCTGCATGATTCTGAGGCGATGTATATAATGCCCTGTTTCAGTGCATTGTGAACTTCCCTTTCGTCTGCGTCTGCTTCGTATTCCCATCTATATTTTCCCTTGACTAGTCCATCTACTCCTTCCTTCTGCTTATATTGCTTTGGAATGGGGTAAGCATGGGATCCGTAAATTTTTATGTTGAAGTCTTAGGTGGTCACTTTTGTTTTTGTTTTTTGTTTTTCTTCGTCGGTGTTTTCTGCTTCAGAGTCGGTTTCCATTTCACTTTTGTCTTCTTCTTCTTCTTCTTCTACTCGGTTAGTATTGTCCTTTTGAGTCCTGTTTTTTATATACAATTTGCTCGAGGGTGGGTTCTCCGGAGAACACATTTTCTTTAGCCCGTCTTTTTCAAGCATGGTATTCAGTTCAGTTGCATATGATCCCGGTTTCGCCATGTTGACAAAGGGGGCATGCATTTGCACAAAATTAAGTCGGGCCTCATGCTACCCTCGATATTGACTTTTGTGGTCTGTGCGGCGGGTCCAGTGACTCTTCCGTTAGCGGTTGCTGCGGCGTAGGAAGTATTTTTCCTTCTTTCCTTCTCTGTGTTAATCTCAGCTTTTTTTCTTCAGAATTAATTGTTTTTTAACTGGGTATGAGATTTCTAGAGTTCTATGCCCATCTCCGCAGTTTAAGCACTTTTTCTGTGCTTATGCACTCGTCCTACCTGTGATCTTGGCTTGAGTATTCAGAGCATGCTTTTTATTTGAAGGTACATTCCTTGGTTGGGTGCTTGTCTAGCGCATACCATGTGAAGCACACTTGCACTGACACGAATGTTTCTCTTTCGATTTGATCGGGGGAGATTTTTGTGTAGAATACAAGGAATCCTTGTTCGGCTGCTTTCTTTGAAATTTCCGTAGATCTGAAGATCATTTTGAAGACGTGACTATAGTCTTCTCGATTTTGGTCCTTAAATTTTATCACGTCCTCGATCTTTGCCCATTCTTGTTCTTTCTCGAGTTCCTATATTATTTCTTGGGTCGTGTGTTTTCCTACCCATGGGTCAAGGCGCTGGCATATTACGGATCCTTTTGTTTACACGTCAGGCGGCGTCCCGGGTACAAGTCCGATTTTCCTGAGGTTTTGGCTGCGCCCTCACTCAGAAGGAGATCAAGGTCTTTTTCAGTGTCGCAAAGCGCAATATATCCATTGTGTTGGTCCTTTATTCGTAGTAGGACCACTCATATATCTGCATAGATGCTCTTGAGCGTCTGTTCCCGGGAGGGTTTCTCCCGACCGGGGAAGATGCAAAGGGGGACCCTCTTCACTCCTTCACGGTCGTCCATTGTGGTTGGATTGCAGCCTCCTTCTTCTTGTGGGTTATCCTTTTGCCTTACCTAGTTAGTTTGCCTGGGATAAAAAATATGTTATATTTGAGATGAGAATGAGAATGAACCCCCGTCCCCTCAATCTTTAGCATAGCCGGTGTAAATGCCTGGGTTCAAAATGATGAATTAATGAGATGATGAACCCGGGGAGGCTCTCCAGAGGGATGACTCATGGCGAACTTGATGATGGTTTGTGATTGAATCAACTACCACAACCCGAGTGCCGCCTTTTCTGGGGTTTGGGTATCAAGACTGGTTCCAGCTCACATAGAGACGGTTTTATACCCCTCTATGACCACTGCCGGTCCATCGGGGATAGAGAGAACTCTTCCCCAACGGTAGCAGCATCGCCTCTTTTCCGGGTTCCCTATAACGGAAGGTTCCACAGTGGGCTAGTCCACAAACCAGCTTTCCCAACCGCCTCGAGTTATGCCTTGTCTCACGATGGGCATAGTTCGAACTAGGTTATGAATGGCAGTACACACAGCTACGCCTTAGAAGGCGAGAGCGGAGAGGGGGATGAGTTCAGGTAGCCATAGAATTGATTATGGTCACCTGGTACTAAATCCCCTTTTTTAAGTCCCCCGTAAGAGAAAAAATGGCGTTGAAGAGGAAGATTTATTCGGTAAACATTGATGTGGAAAATGCTCTTGTAATTCTCTGATCTTCTTTCTTCTCCAAACGGTCAGGCGTTGGAAAGCGAACGTAGCGTAAGCTGTCTTTCGAATGCGAGTGCTCAATATCCGTACTTCCGCACTTCCGAACACCTCAAATTCTCGGAGGAGTCTTGTGAAAACTTTCCCCAATTTTTCCTCCTTTATCTAATTCGGACTGGCCCGATTCCTCTAACGTTACGCTCAACCTAGGCGGAATAAATACCCCTTAAAAATGAGGGAGGGGGGGGGGGTGTCTTACTCATACTCATATCTTACTCTTCTCCGCTAATTTAACAAAATATTTCACCACTATTACCATTTATTTTTACATATATGTATTAAAATTTTAAATATTTGTAAAAACTTATTGTATTTCTGTCTCTAAGTATACCTTTTTATACCTACCTTTCATTCTGTCAGATCCTCACTCCACTCATTACATCGGTAACGGAGGCAAGAACATTTCAAAACGATCCGAAGATGATCGAATAAGATCGAAAGCTCAGCAATTTAGTTTGGTTTTTACCAAACACATTCATTTAAAAAGAGATGAACACTGGACAAGTGATCCACCATCTACAAGATGGAATAAAAAAGATAGTTAGAAGAAGAGAAAGTTGCCAGAGGAAATTAATTAAGGCGAAATACACAATGGTCTTCAACAAAATTTGCATATATATATATATATATATATATATATATATACATGCAGTGAAAACAGAGAAATATAAAGATATATATATATATATATATATATATATATATATATATATATATATATATATATGCAATGTCTCGCAGGAAAAAATCAAATGGTGTTTCCGAGTACTTTCGAATTTTATTAAGTTCCTTATCAAGGATAACTAGTAGTTATCATTGATAAAGAACTTAATAAAGTTTGAAAGTACTCGGAAACACCATTTCATTTTTCGCCTGCGGGACATTGCATTCATTTGCTACCCTCACGTGATACTTTGTGAGTTATATATATATATATATATATATATATATATATATATATATATATATATATATATATATATATATATATATATATATATATATCTTTATATTTCTCTGTTTTCACTGCAATATGGAAAACAATGGATTCATTCAATTATATTATAATAAATCAAATGGGGCCACAAAGCTTCTTTCAGACCTGTCAAGGAGCAAGGGTCTGAAGGGTACAAGAGAGAGATAAAAACTCCTTAATCTCCGTTTGCAAAGAATAGTTTATTTATGTATTTGTGTATAAGAAATAAAATCCTGCTTCCTTACGGTAACTCAATATTCCGATTTTTTCCTTCGGATCTAAAATGGTGGTGTGGATTCTAATGCCATCTATGTCTTCCCGATTCTCATTTCTTAAATGTGTTAATGAGCAGTTTTATATATGTTTTTGGCCTCCTCGATCTCTTGTTTTCAGCCTTTTCTATGACGTGACTCTCTCTTACAAATGCCTTTGTTTCTCACTCCTTTTCCCTTTCTTCCGAGATGTCAATTCCTCTCTCCTTTAAGCCTTTCCTTGCGTTGTTACTTGGCAGAATCGGAGGTTGAGTCCTCCACACACAACAGCTCTAACTTCATACACGTATTCCTGCTGCACAAATACCACTTTAGTTTCATTTGCTTCTTCTCCATTTTCTCATCGCTGTCGAAATTATTCTACCTCACGCACTCGAAACAGCTTGATTGCGCTCTCTTTTAATCTCGTTGCTAAAAACACTTCTAAAGACTTTCTCAAATCGACATTTAGTCCCACTTCACTTCCACTCATTTCATTTCCTCCAACAGGGAATGAAATGCGTTTTGTAGTGATTTTTCTCTCGAATAGGGTTTTCGCCATTAAAGGGATGGGGTGACTGGGTGATGGAGATAGACTACCAGCAAGAGAATGAGGCAACGCTGGTCCAAAGTCGTTTCGCCTAGAAACTGATTAATCTTACCCATTTACAGATATGTTGATAATTAGGGAAGTCAGGCAGGTAATTTAATACTATAGAGTCTTGGAATATTACTGTTATAATCTGGAGTGGTTTGAAAGGTATTAAGCGCCCTTAACCTTTGGTTCGGTCATTATTGGTGCTAATAAAAGTGAGGGGAAAAATAGGGAAAAAACTGATAACAAAGCGGAACAAAGAAAAAATATAAGAATTTCCAAACCCAAATACATCTCAAAATAGTGAGTGAGTCCAGCTATACTGGAATCATCCGCCAAAAATCGTGAACATGTACAAGTACATAAAGATGATTATTTGAACGTACTCGGCGGAGAAAATTAGGATGGTCCTCTCATTAGTGGCGAGAAAACACCAGTTAATAAAAAGACCACAACATTTTGTTGTGCAATCTAAAGGAATTCGACACAAACAAGAAGATTGCATTGAACTTTAAGAGATATATTTGTCGCCCCTCAAACTAGAGCGTTTTCTGTATCCAAGGAGAAAAAAGTAATTTTCTTTTAGAAGAGAAATGAATATAAAACTCGAGGAAAACACTTTTCACGATAAAAAAGTAAAGAAGAATTATGTTTAAGTTTAAATGTTTTTAAGTGTGAAAACATACCACATTGAACCTGATGTTGTAGTTAAATGGAAATCTCGAAATAATAAACGATCATAATTCAACACTAAAGGGAGAATTGCTAACGATGATGAACTCTTAAAATCGCCTAATAGAGTCGAGGTCATCTAAAACAGAAGCAAAAGGTTAGTAAAGTAAACTGCATTGTACGCAGTGATGTATGCGGCTGGCATAGCAATGAATAGTCACCGTCACACTGCACGCTTGGGGGACGCTCTTCATCCACGCCAAGTAAGTGACTGTATACCCTAGACCAGGGGTTTCCAAACTACGGCCCGCAAGGTTAGTTCATCCGGCCCGCCGCTGCACCGTGGATGCAGCAATTACGAAGCAAATATTGATGATATCTTAAAAGCTAAACGCCAGTTTCACAAATCTCACTAACCTCCTTTGCTGCTTAGTTTGTGAGACTCGGATATGTGCGCACTGGCTGTGATAATACTATCTTATTGCTAACGACGCCTTCTTTGGTAACTTTTTGGTAAATAAATATGTTTGTTGTCTTTATTTTTTGTGCATTTTGTATTGGTAAATAAATATATTGGTTGTATTTATTTGTTGTGTATTTACTATATTGTATTGAACAAAAGGGTTATGCAGCCCGTGTACATAATTCTCTCAGTTATCTGGCCCACTGTGAAAAAAGTTTGGCGACCCCTGCACTAGACCAATCTAACAGCACTAAAAAAGCGGTATCAAGTGGTATTTTAATCTTCGTACATTGCAGTATACTTTACTATAATAAGATAGAGCGTGCCCACACGGGTGGGTGAAAACAATACCTTGTACTGCGACGGCAGAAGTGAAGGTTAAAATACCCAATTAATACAGTTCGTTTTAGTGCTGTTAGATTGGTCTATGGGAGAGGGAGGCTCACCAAGCTTGTCTCTATGCAGTGTTAAGGTGGCTATTCATCGCTATGCCAACCGAATATTTGGGGTTAGCACATATCAGTAGATTCCTGAAGGCCAGGCAATTTATTTTCCATAATTATTCTTTCGGAATAGCCATTCATTTGGTTCTTCAATGGATTAAAGAGTTCCTTCCAATCATTTCCTGGCATCATTACAAAAGTTGACCTTTTAAGAGAGAAATGATTAGGTCAGTCTTCAAATTTTGAGGCATGCACTTTACATCTCTCTTTGTTGTGTTGTATGACGTCAAAAATGTGTTGTTTTTAATTTTAACATTAAAATCATTCAAGATTTTAAAATTCGAATGTTTTACATCTGAACGCGACACTGACTCTTCCGAGCATTAATATATTCTTTCATTAAAAAGAGACTTTTATTTTCAGCAAGTTAACAAAATATGCCTATTTCTTTTGTTCACTTGTGATACTTGTGTTAATAAGTCAACAAACGCAATATGTCAGAATAATTTCCAAAATGCTTCTGTCGTGGTAAAAGCAGGTTTATGCTGTTATACGCACACTAGCCTACTGGCCGACCGAAATTAAGGCTCCACCTGGAAATGGCTCTAAGAGTGCTTTAAATACACAGTTGCTAGGCCAAGGAATATTCAAACACGGCTACAAAAATATACTTTAATATGACTAAAGATTACATAGGGCAAATTAAATGGCATTGCAATTAAATATTGACGGTTCACGGCTGAGATTATTGACACTATCAATTAAGTTTGAACCGAGAGATAATTAATTAAGAAATGATCTTACAATTATGCAAGTTATTGAGCAAAGGAGATCCTTGAGGCTCGACGCGGTAAAGGGGGGAGGAGCGTAACGAAGCGGGGGTTAAATCCTATTTACCTTGATTGTTGTTTTGCCGCGAGTAGGACCAGGGAGGTAAGTTCAACCTTGAACTTGTGGGCGTCTCACGAGACGCTCAATCCAACTTCGGGAAATTGAAGATAGGGGCCTCTTATCCTTAAGAAGCAAACGGAAGATGCTTAGGGAATGGTTTTTCCGATCCTAAAACGATCTCCACGAACAACACTGAGTGACGACTAGCTCTTCCTTGGCTCTTTGAAAATCTTAAATTCTTCTCTGGACGAGAATGTAGTCGATTCCCTCTCTACTAACGAAGATGTTAACGGTTAACGTACTGGACGGTGGCTTCAGACACAATCTGCTTGTGAACTCCGAAGTATCGAATATATACTCCGAAATTATCTAGACGGGGAGAGAGATTCATCGCCAACAGAGTTCCTTAATTGCCTTGGGTCGTGATAAGGGTCCATAGCGGGAAGTCGCAATGCCCCTTTAATGGTCTTTCCATTGTTCTAATTTTCGCAGTAAACTGAGGTAGCGGAGAAGGTGGGAAGAAGAAAAAGAATTCCTTCTCTCTCTCCTTATTCTTCCACAGATTCAATTTTTTTATGTACCCGTATATGCACGTGTAGACTCTTTAGAGTAGTTGAGCACTCAATTTCCGAGTATATGCTTTCAAATTCGTTGTGGCTAATAAAGGTACCAGAATTAGATACTTAGACGAATCAGAATTACCTTTCATAACGACGCCCTTTCTCACAATTATTAATCAATATAAATACTTTAAAATATAATCTTATAAATATCAAGCTCCATTTTGTAATGTTTTTTCCATATCCTGCCTTGAATGAATTTGTTATAGCTTCGACGTGCTCTTAATAACGATCTTTATCATTTACCAGGCAGAGCAGCGACCTTGTTTACTTGTACCTGGACGGCGGAGAATTTTGCATTCTCTGTTTGGTACTTGGGGGAGTTTTCTGAGTGCCGGCTTGGAAAAGACGAGCCTCTTGCAGTTTTTTAAAGTTAATTTCTGAACTAATAACTGACATTTGAGTGACGCGTACAACAAGTCCTGCAAGGCTCTTGGTGATAGTCGCCGTTTGTTTTGTTGTTTTTTTCATTAGTTTTCGTGTGTAGTTAGATCTTTGTATATTTACACAAATGAGCAAAATAAGAGAATGATTTTCCTTTATTAAAATAGTTTCAAAAATAAGATGAGTAAGTAAATGAAATTTCCATGGTACAGAAAAGCATACATTTAATATATTTAATAAATATTCCATGTGATACAATCGTATATTCAAGAAATTATATTAAATAAACTAACAAGATAAAATATTGACACTTGTAAAATAAGAGAACATTTTTTTAAGGAACTTTCAAGAAGTTGTTTGAAATCATCTGGCAACATTTTGCTCAGTAGGTAAGAACTGTACAACTACAATTGTTTTCGTAATCTCTCTGCAGATATGCCACCGCACTTGAAAGAGAGTAGTAAGCTCGATCAGAGAAGTATTCGCTTGAAGACTTCAAGGGAGGTAGGAAGATCCAAGAGTGTGATTATCATTATTATTATTATTATCTGACAGACTACAAACCCTTGCTGGTAGAGCAAAATGCTATAAGCCCTGGGTCACCAGAAGAGAAGATAGTCACATAAGAAAAAACTAGAGGAAAAGAGAAGAAGACAGGAGAAAGACACACACAACTTAACGCCTCAGCAGGAAGGAATGAGCACCAGTTTTAGACTTTTGAAGTTCATGAGATTCAAGGACATGACAAGTTGAGCTCATTCCATAACCTGGTACTTGCTGGAATGATGCATCTAGAGTACTGAGATGTGTTACATCTCCCGACCGTGGAATTTCTAGTTAACCGAGCTGGACGAAAAGGATCAGGAAATTCACTGTGCAAAGGATGGTTAGGATTATGATGTATCTTATAAAGCGGCGGTGCCACAAGTCATCCTCAAGATCAGGAATTAAAAGTTTGCAAGCTCTCATATTCCTGTCCAGTAGCTTAAGATGAGATGCCGCAGCAGTGGACCAGACAGGAGAACAATACTCCAAACAAGGAAGTATGAACGAGTTGAAACACTTCCTAATAACAGGAATGGCTTAAAAAGTTCTATAAGATTTCTTAAGTAAACCAATTCTGGGGGCAACAGAAGAGGAAATAGAGTGCACATGTTGTTCAAAGGTACACTTGCTGTCAAACAGAACACCTAAAATTCTAAAATATACATAAGTATTCAATACAACATTGTTTGTGATAAGATCAGGATGATTGGGGTACGGAGTTCTAAATCTACTAACATTCATACTTTGTGTTTTGTTTGCATTCAGTTTCATACCCCATAAATTACACCAATCATTTATCTCTGTTATGTCTCTATTCAGTGATTCAGATATCAAATGCCTTTGAACAGAAGGCATAACTGCTATCAAAGTAGCATCATCAGCATAAGTAACTAGTTGGTTTTCCAGTCCAACCCACATATCACGTGTATATACTCGTAGAATGAATAACAGTGGGCCCAGAACACTGCCTTGTGGAACACGAGAAATTACCCTTCTACACTGACCAAGTTGCCTATCCACAACCACAATTCGTTTACAGTATGTCAAGAACTCAGTTAGAATAGTGAGAAACGGACTAATAATACCCAGCTGTCTAAGTTTGTAAATTAGTGCTTTGTGATTAACCCGATCAAAGGCTGCACTAAAATCAAGTTCAACCATACGAAGTTAGACAATGAAAACAAAACTTACAAATCTGCAGAGGTTGGTCGACTCAGCATAAATACCTTCAGAGAAGAAAAGGCTATTAGGCGCTTCTCTATTAAGGACACCTTTGAGACTGCAGCAGGAATTTCTCGAAAAATTAACACCAAGAGTGGCAAAGAAGTGAGTCGTTGCACAGTATCCCGTCGCGTTAATGTATCTGGTTTAGAAGCTCGTTCTCCAGCAACCAAGCCAATCATCAGGACGAGACTCGAATATGCTGAAGTTCATATTGTTTGGAGGGATGAAGATTTGGAGAGAATTCATTTCAGCGACGAAAGTAAATTTAATTTAGTTGGATCTGATGGTAGACGCTTTGTTAGGCGCGCTGCAGTTGACTGACTTAACCCTAAATGCGTGAAAAAGTGTGCCAAGAATGGGAGAAGCAGAGCCATGTTGTGGGGATTTTTTTTTGTCTGAGGGAGTTGGTTCGCTACTGCGAATAATTAAAACAGTAAATGCGAATGTGTACCTAAACCTAGTACAACAACATGTTATACCTTCATCCCGAGCATCTCTGAATCTGCCAACAGTATTTATGCAGGGTTATGTGCCATGCCATACTACAAAGCGAGTAAAGTACTATTTCGAACAAGAAGATATCGAAGTAATGAAGTGGCTTGCTCAGAGCCAGAACCTGAACCCAATTGAGAACCTCTTTAAGATCATTTGACACAAAGTTCGAGACCAGCAGCCTTCAAATGTAACGGATTTATGAAAGAAAATTGAGAAGAATGGTACAAAAACCACTAGAAATTTGCATGAAGCTGGTGAGATCCTGTTGTAGTCGTTACACCGAACTAATAAAAAACAAAGGTTTTAACACCTCATATCAAGTGTTTTACCTTGCATTGTTGTCAAATCGTGCTTTGTTTCTAGTCTATTTGCTTGTTGAGCAATTCTGTAAATGATCGCTTTTTTATTTTGCAAGTGTGAATATTTTGTTTTGTTAGTTTATTTAATACTAGTAAAGGTACCCGGCGTTTTCCTGGCATAAAAAACTATCTTAAACAAATTTAATTCTCTGCTTGAGTTAAATTACGCAATCAAAAGTTGGTAAGTATAAGAATGGAAGGTTTATTTTAATTTCGAGTATTGGAATAGTGTATCATGAAATGTGATGTCTTCCATTCTATATATATATATATGTATGTAGTTGAACAGTTGTCAATTTTTTTTAACTATCAAAAAGTCCTTTAGCTGTGACGTAATCTACCTCTAAAGTAGTTAGCAACATATCTCTTATATTGCGTTTTTGTTTTTCATAAAATCTTATTATAACGGCTAATATTTGGTACACTGAAATGTTGGTTGTTTCATCTATGATCAATGAAAAATAGTTTTGTTGACATATTCTGACGACATTTTCTGATTCTCCCTACGCAATACCTTCTTGCAAAATATAAGAAGCTTTAGTCCTTTTAAAAGTTATATACTTTCTAATCTCGCTACCAGGACAAACCTTCTTTACAATTTCAACTAAAAAATCAGCTTGCTTAAATGGTACGGAATGTTCTGCAATATATGCAGCTACATATAACTCTGATTTCGCTGCCTTTGCAACTATAGTTGTTTCTTCATTATTTTTACAATAAGAAATAAGTGAAAGAGTACCTATCTTAGCATTATATGCTCTTACATGCTTGGCAGTTTTTTTATGTTCTAGAAGATGAGACTTCTTACATTGCTTCAGTAATTGATGACATACTGTACAAAATGCCTTATTATTTTTATCTGTTTTCAGGAACACTTAGCCACTGATTTTTACATTTTTGTTCATAATTAATTTTACGCTTTTTACAACTTTCACCTTCAATTATAATTTTTTCAGCCATCTTTAAGTATAGATTTATAATATAATTATACACTCAAGCAGCAACCGGAGGCACTAGGCAAACAAAAACACATATGAGCAGTGAACATTAAATAATTGTGATTTGTGAATGTTCATTACTTAATGAAGTGTTGCCCAAAATGTAAGAAGTGAAAACCGGAGAAAAAAGATGAGTTCCATTTTATTTATTTCAAGTTATATTTGAAGTTTTTTTTATGTAAAATTAACAAATAGATATAAAATTTGATAATTTGGGGGGAATATTAAAAAATAACCCCGGATTTGGACTAATTTTGCAAAAAAACCGCTCAGAAGCCCAAAATTATTGGCATTATTGGCATTACTGGTTATATATATATATATATATATATATATATATATATATATATATATATATATGTATACGAGGGGCGGTCAATAAGTTTTGCGAATCGGTAGGGCAAAACAGAGGAAGGGGGATGGCTGTTTGTGGGGGTGTTAGGACAAGTTATGACAAGTCAGGACCTGCAGCCGCACGCTCTTGCCTCCTCTATTTAAGAAGCAGTAGCTGATCGCAGATCGTCAGTCACAAATTTTTCAACAATGGAGAAGGTTGAGCACCGAGCAGTGATCAAATTTTTGACCAAGGAAGGCAAGAATGCAAAAGAGATCCATGAACGCATGGTTGCAGTGTACACCATCGCTCGCTGGAATAGGGAGTTCCGCCATGGTCGTGAGTCCCTTGAAGATGACCCCCGTCCAGGACGCCCGTCAGACGTGACCAACGAGGACAATGTGGCCCGTGTGGAGAGGATGATCCTCGAAAATCGACGGGTGAAGGTCGAAGAAATTAAGCGAGAACTTGGAATATCACATGGAAGTGTTATCAATATCATCCACGACAATTTGGCCATGACCAAGGTCTCTGCCTGTTGGATCCCTAGAAACCTCACGCCCCATGATCGACTTCAACGTCGCCAAAGTCCACAAGGGCAGAGTTGCACAAGCTGCCCTGCGCGAGTGCGGATTCGAGGAGATCAACCATCCCCCCAGATCTGGCCCCTAGCGACTACTTTTTATTCCGCCAGCTCAAGGGCGCACTGCGTGGACGCCGGTTTGGGGACGATGAAGATGTCCAGCTCGCCGTCCAGGAGTGGATTGAACAGCAGTCGGGAGATTTCTGGTTGTCGGGAATTCGAAGCCTCGGGGAGAAGTGGCGCAAGTGCATTGAAGTCGAGGGTAGTTATATTGAAAAATAATAAAACACTTTTCCTCATATCTCGTTTCCTTATATCCGAATTGCAAAAGTTATTGACCGCCCCTCGTATATATATATATATATATATATATATATATATATATATATATATATATATATATATATATATATATATATATATATATATATATATATATATATATATATATATATATATATATATGTATATATATATATATATATATATATATATATATATATATATATATATATATATATATATATATATATATATATATATATATATATATATATATATATATATATATATATATATATATATATATATATATATATATATATATATATATAGATATATATATATGTATATATATAATATTATATACTGTAAATACGTACAAACAGACTTTCGGAAATATTTATTAGATCATTTCTTGAATATAAGACAATTTCATATGAAATTTTCCAGAAATATATTAAATGTCTACCTTTATGTAGCATGGAAATTTGATTTACCTGCTCATATTTTATTTAATAAAGGAAAATCGTTCTCTTATTTTGCTCGGTAGTGAATATGTAAATACACATCTTTTATCTTTACAGTACCGTCCAAAGTTAGCTAACAAAATTTTTCAAATCTACACATTTCGAAAGTACCTGTTTAATTTCAATGTAAATTGCATAGAATATTTTTTGAAATTTGCTTCTGATAAGTGTCCAAGTTTAATTTCATCGAAGAGCAGATAAAAAAGCTATGAGGAAAATAATGTGTATTTGAAGAAAGGAGGTGACCCAAATCAAAGAATGATAAGTACAAGGTTTCTCCAAAACATATATCATTTACGATGTAAATATCCTATAAACTACATAGTCTAGGGAAATTAACCTAATAGGTTTAATGCTGAGCAATGTAAATTTTCTTCTTCAAAATTTGAGTGAGAAATTCCAAATTTTGTGGATTCCATGAACGATGTCACAAATTTTGAATATGCGCACCGCCTCAGACACGGCCCACGTCAAGTCTGTAGTCCAGGTTCAGTCAAACACGTTGCATGTTATTAGTAACAGCCTCCAGTGCACCAGTGATTATCTGCTTGAGTTTTCCAAGGTTTAAAGAATAAGAGGAACCCAGACCAGTTCCTTCACATAGACACAGAGAAAAAACAAACCATGCAAGGTTTCAAGTCAAGTGAACGTTCCAGCAATTTTAAAAGTAAATTGTCTTCATACTCAGCACGCCCGATCCATCTCCCTAGCAGATTTTTATTGAGATAAGTTCACACATTGAGCATCTGCAGAGGTAGAGCCCCCTCCGGTTGAAAAATGAAGTCTTCCTGTTCATTTGCAATGAGTTTATCCATTAGTTAGGTCTGAAGCATTTGCTAATAAACGTTGCCTGTCACATTTCCCTAAAAGAAAATAGGGCCACACAGACGATTCTTGGAGATGGCGCAGAACATATTCGCTTTTGGTGAGTCCCTTTCTTGTTCAAATGTTACACGGGGATTTTCTTCGCCCCGAAATGTGAACATTATGCTTGCTGACTTTGCCATTCGTATGGAATGTGGCATTATCGTTGAAAAAAGACGCTCATCGAACGTATGTTCAAGTTTCTCCTGCTAAATTGTTTGCGTTTTCGCTTGCCATCTGCCTTCAAAAAGTGAACGGGCTGCAGCTTCTAAGGTTTCGTTCGCAAGAGTTTCCTCAGGAAATGCCAAACTGTCGTTGGCGAAATTCTCGGGGCTTCGCCAATGATACTGTATGCATCATTTTAACATACAGTATGCATCATTTTAATATACAGTATTCATCATTTTAGTATACTGGAAGGGAAAGGGACGCCAAGAAAACTACCCCCTTCATTTGTTTCTTGAATTCCTTCCCTCTCTCTGACTCCTAAGTATAACTCCACGTGGAGTAACCTCTGAATCTAGAGAGAAAAATAAAAGAAGAAAGAATTTTAATATCCACCAGCTGCCTCAAAGTGCAGTTAATTAAGTTGGGCGTCTTAAAAGCGTTTAGCTCGCCGATGAAGCGCTAATCTCCGTAGTCGGAAAACTGCTAGCGGAAACTTTCCCGTCCACACCGTGAAGGCCATTAAGACTTGGGTCAGGTGACAGACGCTAATCCATCTTGCACCCGGAAGTGGTCAGCCAGTCGTCTAAGTCTGACAACGAGGAGAAACCCCCAAAATGGCTGTCATATAAATACCCTGGGTTTTCAAATATCGGCAGATTGAGTTTGAGAACCCGTCGCCTTCGGTTCAGATCGTGAGTCTGTTTCTCCAAGTTCCTGGTATTTGCTTATACCATCGAGATTAGATCTCACCAGGCAGATAAATCTCTTTTGTGAAGGTTTACTCTGTTCAGAACAAGCTTCGAATCGTTTCATCCCCGAAGGATTGGCCGGGATTCCTCTCGTCTCATCTGGAACCTCTCCTCAAGGATCTCCAGTTTTCTGTGAGAGACTTCGCGCCGAGCCGCGTCAGAGTCTCGATTTTTGGAGGTTGCACTTCTCTGGAGCAGAGGTGCCATCGTCCGTCTTCAAGGACGATTCGGTCGTGATTCGGCCGAAAATCACGACCATTGTCCGTCTCCATTTTCCCGGCGTCGACTCGCTAAAGGATTTCCCTTCCTCGAGGTGACTCCATTAAGGTAAAACGACCCCTTGCTTGTATCTCCCGTTAATCGAGCCGCTTTCCGACATATAAATATTCCCTCTGTAAAACTGTTTTATAGTATCCCATTTAAAAGCTGATTAACGAGTAATTAACGTTACCCGATTGCCAATTAATTTATATTCTGTCCGAATTGTCCTTATTTAAATTACCTATATTTTGTCTGTATATATATGTTAACTAGTGACTTATTAAAATTATATTTTTGGCTTTCACTCTTTAAATATATACTTGAACTGCAACTTGGTAAACTCATTAAACGCTATCGGCCCCTGTATTAAAATCGCACTCTTATACCTCGTAATCAATAGATTACTTTTACGAAGTGAACGTACTTGTACGTAGCGAAGGACGCGTAGGTACATTAGAGGATATATGTGTACATAACTGTATATATATACGCATTTTCGTGGCTTTTATATCTTTCCTCCCAACCAATAGATACATATATGTATATATAGAGGTATTGTCTGGGGAGGTGACCTATTCCTCGACATATATGTATAGTATGCATCATTTAGCGAACAGATGTATCATTTTAACATTAGGTATGCATCATTTTAAAATACAGTATGCATCATTTTAACATATAGTGTGTATAAGTTTAAGATACAGTATGAATCATTTTATCATAGTGTATAAATCATTTTAACATACAGTATGCATCAATTAAACATAAACTATGCATCATATTAACATATAATATGCATCATTTTAAAATACACTATGCATTATTTTAACATACAGTATGCATCATATTATCATATAATATACATGATTTTAAAATACACTATGCATTATTTTAACATACAGTATGCATCATATTATCATATAATATGCATCATTTTAACATACAGTTTGTATCATTCTAACATACTGTATGCATCATTTTAACATACAGTATGCATCATTTTAATTTACAGCTTGCATCATTTTAACATACAGTATGCTAACTTTAACATACTGTATGCATCATTTTAACATACGGTATGCATCATTTTAACATGCAGTAGGTATTTTTATGATATACTCAGTCTGTATTTTCTTCTCATTATAGGTTTGAAGATAGGAATTGGGAGCTTATTAATCCTGTTTTTTTTAATTAATAAATTGGATTTTACCACCGATTCCCACATCTCTTTTTGATGCTTACAGGGACCTAAAGTTTAACCTGGGATTCGAACATCCACCGCAAAAGTCCACCCAAATTGGGACCATCTGGCGTCTGTGGAAGCGAGACAGCACCCAAAAATGAAAGCGAAACGCAACGAGGACATTTCCCGCAATAAGTGTATAAGGAGAGATCGGTAAGTTAGGAATGTGTGAAAGAGGCAGGAAGTGAAAATATGTGGAAGATACACGCATATTACCTTTATAGGCAGTTGGGGCCGGAAGGGGACGCATCTGCGGATGTTGAGGCTGAGATGACGCGCAATTCTCCAGCTGTTATAACACCAATTACTCCAAGAGCTTTGGGGATGGGAAAACACATCTAATATCTAGCTTTAAACGTTATTTAGGGGGGTTTGAAAGTACATGTATTTTTATATACAAATTCATTACCTCTGAACTATATTATACTCTTGAAAAATAGTCCTTAAAGCAGTGATTCCCAATGCGGAGCGTATGCCCCACCATTGGGGCCTGGAAAACTTTGGGTGGGACGTGAACGTGTAATCCAAGAATATTTGGGGGGACAATGAGCATCTATCTGTTCAAAATATAAGGACCATGAGGGGGCTATGTGATAAGGTCCAAAAGAAATATGCTTAGACTATTACATCAACGTGGGAACTTTGATTAAATTCCCCTCTTCTTATTTGGTTAAATGTGGCCTCAGTGTTATCGACGATTTGCTCCGAGCCAAGAGAAACCGACTTGAAATTACAAAACGGCGATTTACGGCTGAAGCTACCAAATTGTCTCCTGGAATCAAGAATATCTGTCGTAAGCGCCAGGCACAAAGTTCTTACTAAACCAAAGTAATTCAATTATTATTTTGTGGTCAATAAATATGTTAGATTCTTTTCTACTCAATAATTAGGATTACAATATTAAAAATAGTTATAATATTAGTACTTTTTTCAACCACCGGTGGAGCATACGTTTTTCTGGAAAATTATGGTAGGGCTGGGGAGAAGAGGTTGAGAAACAATGTTTAAAAGGATTAAAAATATATATAGGGATGATTTTTATACAGATTTCCGATTTCGAAACCCGATCGCTCTTTAGAAAGTCTTTAAGGCTTGTTAATGGGAAGTACCCCTGCAAAGCAGAATCAATATACATAGTGTAGGTGTACATCACCTAATGAAATTTGAATCTAACTTAGATTATGTACATCCGAAGTGACAGCGTTACAGAGTGTACATCATAAAAGTAGACTGAAGAGCCAGAAAACGTACATAAAATCAAGTTTAATTAATTTTAATTTAGAACTATGTACGTCTTTAACATTCCCCATCGGACAACCGTATTCTTATATCAGGAAAGGTCACCTCTACCATAAGAAGGTCCATTCATCACCATAAACAATGATATATATGAGTATACGGTTTAAGCTAACTTCATTCACCATTATCTATATGTACAGATTAATTTACAATAGAGCAAAGATTAAAGTTGCTCATATTAATGAGACAGATTTATGGAATGGGGTCATTAGTGAATAAAGTTTCCAATCAAACAAATTCTCAAGTCATCTTCGCTCCTTAGCTCAACGCAATTGTCGATTCGGAAGCTATGGTATGTCGTATATTTTCGTTCACTAAAATTATCCGATTATTTTTTTAGAAATCTAACTAACCATTAATTAATGGGGTTATAATTTTAACCAATACTAGCGTAAAATGTAAAAATTTTAAGTTTAATTCTCCAGATTAAATCTCTTTCTCCAATAATTAAAACGAAACAAATCGAAACGTTAAAAAAAGAAATCGAGACACTCATTTAAACAACTATCTGGTTCGGCGCTCATGAAATCCCATAACTCGACTATCATGAAGTTGAGAGAATTGCGTTATTGTATAGCTTCCAAAGTCGTGCATTAATTTCATATAAATCACAGATCTAATCTTAGCCGGAGATACAACAACGCAAGATGCATATGGGATTCCTCTTTAAAATAGTCGAACTTCAATTGTACAAGATCCGTTAGTCTCCCTATTAATTAAGTTTTCCAAATTTCTTCGCAGTGATTACTGCGTCTCCTTCGGCTTTCTATCGTCAAAACGAGAAACCATTAAGGCGCCCGCCTTAGATAATTCACACTCTCTATAGTCGCCACAGCTACTGATAAATCCGCATCGGAGGATGCTAATAATTGCAACAACGGCCACAAATGTAATCGAAATATTTGTGTATGTTTTTTATTTTCTTATAGTAAAATGTCTGTCGTAAATTAAGAAATGTATGCAAAAATCAGGTTTAAGGTTAATATAAGCCCTATATTTAGAGATTAAGTGCCGCTAGAAGCCATAGATTGGTTTTAGAAATTCTGTTACAATAGATAGTAGACTTCGAATTGAGATTTTAGTATATTTAATGTCTGGATAGGTTTTGTTATCGTTTCTTGAACATAGAATTCTATCGTAGAATTTATTTTAATCGACTTAAAAAGAATTTCGATTCGATATTTTAATTAAGTTTATGTGAGATGTGTCAGAACTAGGGCACCTTAGAGGATCGCATTCTAACCTTACTTTCCATTTTTTTTTTTATTCTGTTTCTTTTTTACACGTTTTGTCTATATCAAAATTGAAGACACCTTTTAGATAAAATAAAGGATTGTATCATATCCTCAAATTCAAAGGAAAATCTTCCATAATCTTTCTATGGCTTAGCATTTTTATTTATAGCTTAAAACTAAAATACAGGAAATATCGAGAATATCTTCTAGGAAAAAAAGCAAGGAGAAATTTGTAGAGAAAGTAGTGAAGATAAAGTGAAAATAAGTAAAGGTATTCAAGTGTTCTAGAGGCATGCGACATCTTCAGGTACTGCCAAAACATCCAGATGTCAGCTGCAGTGTTTGCCTCGCTGCGCCTGAATCTCACAGGGCGCATCGAATTTTGCCTCGCAAATGGTGTAATTCAGATTGAAATGTTTTTGATTTGTGTTTCAATTAAATAAAATGTAGTTAAAATAAAATAAAATGTGGGGCAATTATTTTTATTGAAAAAATGTAGTTTACCAGTGTCCATTCTTTCGGGACACCCTGTATATATAACTACCACAAATGTGTTTGTGTTGGTTGATGATGAAGGGTAGATTTGTAATTTATTAATGTACTAAATATTAATCCCAATTTCCAAGTTTAGTGGCTTCAGAAAGATACTTAAGCGTTGTTTTGTTTACGATATATATATATATATATATATATATATATATATATATATATATATATATATATATAGATATATATATATATATATATATATATATATATATATATATATATATATATATATATATATATATATATATATATATATATATATATATATATATATATATATATATGCAACAATGCCCACAGGAAAAATTAATACGAGGATTCCAAGTACTTTCGAACTTTATTTCGAAATAAAGTCGAAAGTACTTGGAATCCTCGTACTAATTTTCCCTGTGGGCTTTGTTGCATTTATTGCTTACTCACGCGATACTTTGTGAGATTTCCACACACACACACACACACACACACACACACATATATATACATATATATATATATATATATATATATATATATATATATATATATATATATATATATATATATATATATATATATATATATAAGTGATAAAGTATAAATAACTTTTCTTCCATTACTTGACGAAAATGGTTAAAACAAGCAAAAGAAAAGACAAATCTAGTGAGATCGGGAAATTCACTGCTAAAAAATTGGGTGTAGCAAATTGGAATAGTGAGTATTATTTAATATTGTGGATTCAGTTCAAAGATCACAGGGTTTTTTGGGGAGGGAGGGGAGTCAATGTGATCATTGAGGGTACGGAAAATTTTACATTTACTCTTAGAACTTTTACTGTCATGAAAATCCCAGGTATCAACCACCGTTACAAGACTGGTATCAAAAAATTATGGAAGTTTTAACCTGAGCTGAAAGTGTCCATAACTCTTTCGCCTTTTTTTTATCTTAGTGCTCTTTTTCTTCTTTTTTTTACTATTTTCTTATAATTCTTAAAATGGAAAAGACTTATTGTTATATAATTGTTATTTATTGAGAAGGAAAAGATGTGAACGCAAAAATTCTGAGGGCCATTCATTCCATTGGAAAATTGGAAAGATTAAGGTTTCTGTGGAGAAATAAAAAAAAATAGGCCTACATCGACATAGATACCATCGATTAAGCCTCTGTGTCGCAATGGGCTGACAGAAAGCGTTCACCTGAAGCAAGGCAGCACCGAAGAAGAGGCTTCGAAATAATACGAGTAATTCGATATCAAGCGAAGAAGGGAATTACGGTCATTAATTTGGTGTCTTCCGTAGGAACTTGGGACTTTCAGTTGTTTTTCTCTCCTGGTAGTTTGAGTTATGATGTACCTCAAACTTACCAGGGAAAAATAGGTACGGATCCCTGTTGAGATTTATTTTTTTTATAAAACAATTATTGTTTACCTTTTTTCCCATACATATTAAGATATGTCTCTTAATGATTTCAAATGAAATAATCTCACGAGCATCGGAAGGTATATTACAAAAATTAAAAGTGAGAGATGTCGGTGGTCGTTTTATTTAACCGTTGAAGTTGAGTTAGTATTTTCATAGTGATTTCCGTTGTTTGCTGTAGGGAAGAGTTGGTAAAAATGTTCTACAACCATTGGTAGCTATATAAGGTCCAGGTTTTAGGCGGATACAATGGAATTTGGGAGATATTTGTCTTTTTTTACCCAAGAAGAAACCGAAACGAAAGGTTTTCTAGGCTAAATATAATAGTACCTAAAAAATACAACCTAAAACCTTATATCTCAATATATCTAAGAGAACTAACCAAAATCTAACCTATCTGACCTAACCTTGACCTAACATGGAAATTACCCTAAGAATAAATGTTTTATGATTCTTCTGGTCCTACCTGTTGGCTTCTTTTTGATACGATTACCAACGAATGTAAAAATAAAAAAGATGCATGCGCGTATTTTCGTCGGTATTTTGTGTAAGAAACAGGAAAACATTTGTCAGCATTTAAGGATTGAATTTCCACCAGTTAATTAACAATAATAACTAAGTCAATAATAACTAAGCCTAAGAAACAATTTTAGTTCGGTTCCACTGTGTGCAACAGTGGGATGTTTGGTGTGCGAATGAAGGCAGTACAAATGGGCAATTCTGGTTACCAAAGTCGCGTGCTCTCACTTATTCTGATTTATGAACTTACAACCTTGAAAACTTTCAATAATTCCCGGACTAACTTTGGGAGGACATTGGCAATTATATCATTCGAAAGAGAATTTTTCAACATAAAAGTTTCAAATTTTGTTAGAATCAGCGGAATAATTATGACGTTATTGGCAAATAATTCCCCGGGTAACCCTGCGTGGACTTTAGCAATTATACCATTCGGAAGAGAATGTAAAGCAACCTTAAAGGTTTCAAATTTCGTTAGAATTGACAGATTAGTTATGATATGATTGTCAAAACAAAATAATTCCCCGGACTAACGTTGTGAGGACTTTGGCAATTATATCCCTCGAAAGAGAATGTAAAACAACATAAGATTTCAATTTCGTTAGAATTGACGGAATAGTTACAATATTACAAAAACAATAAAAAAGCAAAACGGAGACCGACCGACCAACCGACAGACATAGTGACATATAGAGCCACACGCGACAAAAACAGCGAACCTGACCTTAGAAAGGTTTGGGAGTGAAGTCGTGCTAACTCAGTAGGTAATCTGTTTACAAAAAAGGGTTTAAGATAAGGGAAGGTAGGATTACAATGGCATGCTCCAAACCTTCAGTTGTGCTATATTTTTTAAAGCGATAGGAGAATCATAAGAACTACAGGCTCATCATTCCCCTAGCAACATAAAAGTGTAAACACTACTTCCGATTTTAGCGAAGTTAACCCACATCGGGTATGGTTAATCCTCGGATAGAGTTCCAATTCAGGTCTACCTCTCAGTGACTGTTATGCGCTGTAGATACAGGTGATTCGGATTTCCACGTTAATCAGCTAGGGGAATGAGTGCAGATCGGTGGTACAACTCCTACCATTAATATATATATATATATATATATATATATATATATATATATGGATGACTTTCTTTTTCGAATATTATATTCGTTAACTCCCTAGGGGTCGACAGGAGGGAGAATAAAAGAATCAAACACGAACAGTTTATGTCCCGATGCACTGTTCTAATCCCAAGTGGCCTTTCACCCCTTGTCTGGCCGGATGTTAATCCAATCGATTTAATCCGGCTGTCCAAATGCAGCCTATTGGTTTGGCGGCTTCCAATGCAATGACGAATGTACACGAGAAGGGAAAGGGATTGGTTCCATTTTTTTCTCCTATTGCCGCGGATAAATTAGAGGGATTTTACTGTTCCCCTTGTAAATTAGATCACACACGCCCTTTGGAGAGTGCAGACTTCAAATGTGTACATACACACGTTCAGATCTCAACCTCCTTTCTTGCTAATCGAAGCTTTCACTAATTAGTTCTTTAATGTCTCTCTTCGGTGACATGATTGGTGTGTGGGAATGTTTTTAATGGGAATTGTAAAGTTTCGAAATTGTAAATACATATATTAAGATCGAAACGGCAAAATTATTTTAATTTTTATCTTTGTTTCTTCTACTTCGCAACTCTAATTGGGAATACAAATTCTTCGGAAATAGAGACAACTGATTCTTAATTAGTAGAAAGATACATTTATGACCCAATGTGTTGGGTGACACATAGATTGGCATGGCATAATTCTTCTCTAGCTTTAAGAGAAAGTTTGGAAAATATGTGTTGGTACACACATAGATTGGCATAGCATAATTCTTCTCTAGTTTAGAGAGAGAAAGTTTGGAAAATATTGCCCGTATTTTTGATAGTGAGATATGAGGGACATGAGATTTTATTCATGATTGGGGGATTTAGGAGAATCCAAATACTCTTTAGTCATGAGGTTTTATTTAGTATCTAATTCTGTTTTGTTTTTTTACTACACTGCAAACTTTATCAGATGTTTCCTGATTTTATAAAGATAATTGGGTTAAATACTATTACAATTTGATGTAGGAGTGTAGGTGTGGGGAGGGGATAAAGAAAGAGTGTGGGGACAGATAGGGGGAAAAAAACAAGTGGTGAAAAGAGAAACGGTAGGGCACAAAGAGATGCTAAGAGCCTGGTGATCAGGTCTATCGCTTTTAAATATTTTTTGTTTTGTGGTTCCTTTGTTGTCTTTGAGTTAGTTTATAATATGGCGTGCGAGCCATTTGTCTTAAAAAAATATTAATTTTTTGGGGTATGATATGAGCATTTGCTGTTGTGGTAATAAATGACTTTAATCACTTTAGTGTTGTGCTTAGTGTCTTTTTATATTTTGTAGTGAGTCTAAATAGTGTCTTTTGTTTTTTCTTGTATGTCTTCTTCGGTATTTTGGGGTCTTCATCGGTGAATTCTTGTAAAATCGGTGAGGTTTCATAATTGGGTAATCTTTTTCTCGGTCGTTTTTGGGGGGTCTGGGTAAAAGCATTCTTATTTTCATGCGAAGAACGGCACTTCTGCCCCGCCAGCTAAAAGCCCAGCGGAGCTCGGAAATCTGGCGCGCCTTATGCCTATTCTGTTCTGGTCAATCATTTGGACGATATCATCGTCCAATTCTCGATTAACCATTCTCTGAATAGTCCTTGTCCGTTCTTCTATGACAACGTTAATGGGACTTATCACCGCCTCCCGGTGCAGCTCTTCCTGGCGTCTTCTTTCTCGTCTGTATGTTCCTGTAATTAGGTACATACATTTATTCGGTACCACTTGTAGTTTCCTCTTTTTTGTTTTCGAGACACATGAGAGGGCGGAAGCGGAGTAGATCTTTTTCTTATTGCTTTCACGAAGATTTCTTAACATGTATAGAATCTTGACTGCAGCAGTGACCTTGGTGATTCTCTCTTGCACGTACTTCATGTACCCGGTTAAAGCAATCTTCATTCCGAGTACATTGCACTCCGCGGTATAGGGATAACGTATATCCCCCATCCTGACATCGTAAAGTAGTCTCCTGCCTATGGGCACTACTTTGAACTTTTCCTGGTTAGTGCGGATCTTCCCCCGGCCTCGTAGATGTTAAGATTTTCAATTTCTACTGCTGTCATACGAGCTTGCCAAGGCGCATTCCTCCATGGACAAGTGATTATCTGGGTGAAATTATCGGCGAATTGAATGTTGAGGCAAGTGGGGGCTTACAGGGGCTGGAACATCAGCGGTGTAAATCAAGTAGAGAGTGGGGGACAGACGCGACCCCTGTGGGAGGCCCGCAGTGAGCGGAAACTTTGGTCCATCCGTGCACCCTAACTGATGTACGCCGCTCTCTCCATGACATAGTCACAGAGAGTTCTTTCTAAGTTTTCACTTAGGCCCAGTCATGAGTTCTTGTACTGCATTCGCCGTTGCCACACCTTATCAAACACTTTTGATACACCCCGACAAACAATGTCCACGTAACTTCTTTCCTGTTTTGCTTGGGTTAGCTTTTCCGTGATGACATTAATCGCCATCTCCGTAATTCGCTTTCGCCTTAACCCTAATTGATGTGGGTTAAAGAGGGAGTTCTCCTCCAGATGAGACACCAGTCTTTGGTTGAGAATCTTCTCGAAGAGCTTCCCGCCAAATTCTAGTAGTGAAATTGGCCGGTATCTCTCTTTCAACGGTGACTCCTTTCCGTGCTTAGGCAAGAAAATCATCTTAGCCGTTTTATACAGCGCGACGGAGACGCCGAGATTGCCGAAGAAGAACTACTCGGCGCGCTCCGCTCATTCCGACAAAAAAACCCAGGACAATCGGGATTTACAAAGTTGAACTTTTAAAAGGCACCAGCCAATGCCATCGAAGGGATGAGAAGGATATATAACGCGTTCAGACAGGCGTTATATATCCTTCTCATCCCTTCCATGGCAATGGCTGGTGCCTTTTCAAAGTTTAACTTTGTAAACCCCGATTGTCCTGGGGCTTTTTGTCGGAATGAGCGGAGCGCGCTGAGTAGTTCTTCTTCGGCAATCTCGGCGTCTCCGTCGCGCTGTCTATTTACCTGGTGGTGAGGGTGCGTCTTGTGTATTTGTTCGTTAAGCTCGTATATGATGTTGCTTTCAAACTCTACATCATTTTCTTCGTTTTCCTATTCAGTTATACGGAAGATCTTTTCCCAATAACTTGGAAATATATCTTCAATTCTTCCTTCTTCCGTTTCGATGTTTTATCTTCTTTAGGTAACTCGATCTTCTTCTTGCCAGTCGATCCTTTGAGATTTCTGATCTTTTTCATAAATCTTTGGGAATTGCTTCGTGATCGAGGCTATCAATTGCATCATCCCATCGTCTCAATTGTTGCTCGAGGATCAACTGGTTGAGTCCTTCTTTGATTTCTTTACTTCGTTACATTGAGTGAACTGATGCATTCCTGAGCTGAAATTATTGTATGAAATCACCATCAGGAATGCATCAGTTCACTCAATGTGACGAAGTAAATAAATCAAAGAAGGACTCAACCAGTTGATCCTCGAGCAACAATTGATATAGTGGGGGCTCTTGTGATAAATAGGCCAGTGAGAGTGTGAATTGGTAATACGTCTCTCCTTTGCGGTTGATATCAGGTAGCAATGACTAACTTTCCTATATCGAGTTCGACCTCAATCGCGAGGTAGGATTCTTTTAGATTTCTATTTGCTTGTATTTAATCTCTTTCTTTATTGCAATGACGTCACCGTCGAACCGCTCCTGCTAATAATTCGTGATTAACGCATCGTAGTTCCAGATTTTCATTTCTGCACTACGGGGGTCGATCCCGTGTTCCAAAATTAAGATGATGTTTGCATCAATTTCTCTGAATACATTTCCGTAAAGAGTTCTCTTTGACGATCTTCTCCAGTCCAGATTTGACATTGTTGTTCCTTATGACTGATTCCTTGAATACTTTCGAGCATTCAGGGTCTGCAGGCATGATTACTGATGGGGGATTGTTGGCTTTAAAGATTGTATTAAGTACGTGGTTGTAACAACCAGGCTCCACCGCATTAGCGACATTTGAGTGGGCAATGCAGATCAGTATCTTTGCACTTAGATCTTCTGTTATATTCATCTGTGCAGGTGCAGTCTTTATTTCCGCATTCTTCTTAGCGGTAATTGGGTAGGTCACCTCTTTGCCTTTCTTCTCTTTTTCCTCCTTCATTTTAATGATGTCTCGACGCTTTGTGCAGTTCAGGGCCATGGTCCTGTGTTCCCCTTTACAATTGAGACATTTCTTCTTAGTGCTCTCGCACTTATCGAATCGGTGTCCCTCTGTGGTGCCTTCACTGCACCACAGTTTTTCCTTGACCGGGCATGTCGTCGTTGTGTGGTCCTCGAGTTTATAGCATACAAAGCACATTTGTAAGCTATTAAATGCCTTTTGTTGTATGTTCTCTCCTGGGATTCTCATATTAAAGACCAAGATTATCGTCCGTCGTCGCGTTTCTGGCCATGTCAGTGGTAGAGAACGTTATTTTGCACACGTGTGTGTGTTTGCGGAATTTGATTACATCCCGGACTTTCGCCCTATGGGTTGCTCCTCTGAATCTCTTCTTTCAGGTCTTCGGTCGAGTTTTCACCGATCCAACTCTCCACTTTGCCGCAAATGACACTGTGGTTTGCTGCCACTTTGGGGGGAGGCGGGGGGGTCTTTGCCTCGAGTCCGATGCGTTTTAGTGTAGTAGCTCCTTCTTCAGACAGGAGCCGGTCCACATCTTTTATATCTGCACAGATGGCAATGAAACCTGATGAAACTTCTTTTCTGAAATCAAAGTGTAATTATGGTATTTAGAGTGAAAAAGGAAGTTACGAGGTGGTAAAGAAAGTAGCCGTTAGTGCAGGTTGGTGTATAAGTAAAAAAAAATGGGGAAAAAATGCCCCTGTCCATTTTCCAGTTGGTCCCCCGCAAGGTTCCTGCCAGGAGGATGGGTGATGGATGGATGGGATGGTTCTCAAATAGGAACCTCAAGAGGGATGACTTATGGTGGACTTGATGGCAATAGCGGTCGAATCACCGTCCGCTAAAGTTTTGACACCCCTTCTCGGATACTTGCACCATAACTGCATCCAACTACATAGAGACTGGTGTTACTTTCCTCTATGATTCTGGCCGGGTCCCCCGGGCGATGAGAATCTCTCCTTTGTCCGGGACTCGCAGTTATGCCCCAGTTTCGAGATAATTTCTGACTGATGCTTCCGCTGTGGGCTATTCCTCAAACCAGTTTTCACATAAGCTCTTAATTATGTCAGTCCAAGTGGCCGCCAAGTGGCCGGAATAGTTAAGACGAAATCAATGAATGGCAAACATCCGAGCGGGCTTACACGCAGGGCGATGGACGGGAGCATTGAGGTGCTTAAGCCCTCATTGAATTATGAATCCTCGGTGAAAAATAGTATTCTCTCTTTTTAAAGTGTGAAGCGAAATTCACCAAAAGACTTCCAGAATAGGCTCTTTTCTATGTAGGCCGTGCTCAAATTCCGTTACTAAGCAAGTATAATGCTTTATCCGTAGGTAGCAGCAAAGTGTGTGAGTTGAATATTTGGCCGTCTGGGGGAAATATTGGACATTGGACATATATATATATATATATATATATATAAATGAGAAATATAGTAGTAGAGGTGTTTAGTAGGAGAAAGTAGTGGGGAAAATTAAGGAAATAATAAGAAAGTGAAATGAAAATAGATTGAAGGACAGATCCCTTGTGAAAGGGTAGTTCTGGCTTTCTTTGCATTTTTTTGTTTTTTTTGTATTGAATATATAACGGGTGGCCCAAAAGTTACTTCACATTTTAAAAAATTAATAACACAAAAACTAATTAACTTATAAAAGTAGGTGATATATAAAATGAAAGAGGAGATCTTTGGAATTTTATTATTTAAATATAATATCCTTCAAATGTTCTCCATTATTATTAAACAAAGGCGGATTCTTTCTACCATATTTTCCATGACATTTTCCAAAACATCAGGAGTGATTTTGTCGATTTCTTCAATGATGTTTTGTTTTAATTCTTGAAGATTATTAGGTTTCTTTACGTATACCTTTTCTTTAAAGTATCCCCAAAGGAAAAAAACTGGAGGGGTAAAATCAGGTGATCGTGGTGTCCAAGAACCGTCACCTAAACGTGAAATTAACCGACCAGGGAATGCTGATCTTAGTGTTTCCATGGTTTCTCTCGCTGTGTGTGGTGTCGCCCCATCTTGTTGAAACCACATATCGTGCATATCCAAATCTTCCAGTTCTGGCAATAAATAATCTTGTATCATTTCTCTGTAAGTGTTCCCTGTTACTGTCACTTTTTTTCCGTCAGCATCCTCGAAGAAGTAGGGACCAATGATTCTCGAACTGGTTATGCCGCACTAGACCGTAACTTTCTGTGCATGAAGAGGCTGCTCGTGAATTATCATGGGGTTTTCAGCACACCAGAATCTGCAATTTTGTTTATTAATGTATCCAGTAATGTGAAAATGGGCTTCATCGGACATGATTAGGTGCGAGGTAAAAGTCGGATCATTTGTTAGTCTCATAAATGCGCGTGCAAAGTTTATTCTTTTTTGATGGTCTGCAATATTTAATTGTTTAATTATTTGAATTTGTATAGATTAAGTTTCAATTCTTTTGTTATGATGTGTTGCAATGATGTTCTAGAAATTCCTAGTTGACTGGAACGTATCCTAGTTGACGTTTGTGGCTGTTGTTGAACACTGGTTAACACACGCTGAATGACACCTGCATTTCGCACAGATCTCGGTCTACCAGAGCGTTCTTTCTCACCTGTAGACCCGGATTCTCTGAACTTTGATACCATTGCAAGAATGCAATGCCTCGAGGGACTGTTTCGTTGATTAAATGCTGTTCGAAAGTCCCTCTGCACAGTAACAATTGATCCATTATGTTTTAAATAAGTATTCACAATTCTTACTCGCTATTCTTTGCTGTATCTTGCCATTCTGGGTTAATAAGTAGTCGGGTATTATTGTGTATTATATTCTTTATATACGTATTATCGATACACAATACACAATATCACCCACTTTTATAACTTAATTAGTTTTCGTGTTATTAATTTTTTAAAATGTCAAGTAACTTTTGGGCCACCCGTTATATATATTTTTTATCTGGGTTTTTAGGTCCTGATTTTGCGTTTATTATTATTTTTATTGTTGTTATTGTTGTTTTATTTGGGTAAAATTAGAGTTTTACTAATTCAAGGGAAATATAAAAAAAAAAATGGTTTTTAAAGTGATTGGCTTTGTTTGTGTTTGGTTTGTGAACGGAATTTGACGTGGACGTTGGGTTTATGTCGTTGTTGATGAGCAGTCTGCGACTTGTTAATGATCTTCTGTGTCTTGCGTCATTAAAGTCAATGCCCTCCAAGCAAAAAAAAAACTCAGGAGGGAGGTGCCGGTGTACGGCATCCCAGATCTTTATTGCTTTATTGTGAAGCTCCACGTTTATGGGAGTCAACTCCAGTTCACCATGGAGCTCACTCTGCCTTCTCATCTCTCTCCTTCGGGTTCCCGTTATAAGTAAGACAGCCTTATTCTGAACTCTTTGCAGTTTAAGGATCTGGGTCTTGGGACTCGCGTTTATAGGGACCGGGGGGTACAGGAGTTTGGATCGGATGCACACATTATAGATTTTAAATTTGTTGGAGGTTCTTAGGTCCATGAATCGGAAAAATTCACCCAAGTCCCTCCGTGCATTTGCCGAGATCCTGTTTACATGACTCCCATACCCACCACTCGTAATCCGGACTCCCAGAACCGTGCTCTCCGTGCGGTATGGGATGCGTACACCCACCACACGGATGTCTGCGAGGGTTCGTCGGAATAGTGTGATTCTCTGGAACTTTTGGGCATTGGTAGATATCTTCCATCTCCTCTGGAAAGAGTTGATGTTTTCGATTTCTACCGCCGTACTCTGTGCCATATAATTCACATTCCGATAAGGTGTCGTACAGATCATTGATACGTCGTCTGCAAATTAGACGTATAACAAGCCTTCTTTCAGAGGTTGGGGAATGTCGATGTTATATATAATATAGAGCAGAAGACTTACACATTTGCCTTGTGGCACCCCCGCCTCGAGTTCGAACTCAGGGCCATTAAAGCATTTTACGTGCACATACGCTCTCCTCTCCATCATGTAATTGCAAAGTATCCATTCAAGTATAGAGTCTAGGCACAGGTGTAAGATCTTGCACTGTAGACCTCTTCTCCATACTTTGTCAAAGGCCTTTTTGACGTCTCAGAGCACCAGATTAGCGTGGCGTTGTTCTTCTTTTATTTTTGCTAACTTCTTGGTGATCACGGCTAGCGCCGTGTGCGTTCCTCGTTTCTTCCGGAAGCCATGCTTTTGGTAGTTATGCAAATTATTTTCTTCGAGGAACGCATTCACCCTGTTTGCCAATATATTTTCGAAAACTTTCCCTGCACATTCTAAGAGAGATATAGGCCTGAAGTTAGCTGGACTGTCCGGTGGCTTACCGGGTTTGGGAATGAATATAATTTTTGCTACCTTTTATTGGTCAGGGAAGTAACCCACGTTCAGGCACGCATTCATGATATTCATGAGCCCCAAAAGGATGTTATGCGGGGCTCGAATAGAATTCTCCCTTGTCAGTCCTATACGCCCTGGTGCCCGTTGACGAATGGATTTTAAAGTTTTCGAGAGTTCCTTGGCAGTAATTTTACCGCCGTATCCCTCCATATCCCTTTCTTGCGTCACGTAATGATGAGGATAGGTTTTGTGGAGCTGGTCGTTTAGTTCGTCAATGATTCTGTCTTTGAAGTCTAAAACAAAGTTGTCATTCTCATCCGGGGATATCTTAAAAATAGATGCCCCAAATAGTCTGAATTCTTCCTCGATTTTATCAGTCTCAGTAATTTCCGTGTTGTATCGTGTGATTTTTATTGACGTCTGCGTCTGTCCTCCTTTTAGCCCTTTTTTAGTATGCCAGAATATACGCGAGTCGTTTTCTAAGTCAAGTCTGCCTATTAAATTACCCCAAAGTACATTCTGCTGTTCTCTAATGAGTATCATTAGTTCGTCGCGTATTTGTCGTGTTCGTCTGTGTGTAGTGACGTTGAGACCGGTGAGGTTCACCTAATTGATCCGTTCCCCGTATTTCCTCGCGAGATATCTCATTCTAAGGGTCTAAGAAGGGGCCGGAAGTGTTTTATACTTTAATCGGGGAATGGCTTCCTTATCAGCATTTATTAATTGATTGGTGATTTTGTCCAACTCCTCGTCGATTTCTTCTAAATTTGCATCAATTAAGGGGTCGGGAATGTAGCTTTCGAGGAGTTGTTTATACGTATCCAAGTTGGCGCGAGCGTAGCTCTTGCGTTCTGGAATAGGGACCTGAATAGGGGCGGTGGATATTTTTATAAGGATAGTCTGGTGGTCGCTGGGGACAGGAGGGCCCGGTTCAATGAAAGAATTATAGGGGAACAAAGTGCTTGTGAGCACTATGTCTGGTTTTGTGGTTGATCTGTCCGTGATGTATGTGGGGAAGTTTGGTCCAATTCTTCTCATAATTTGTCTGTCAATAAGTGTCTCGAGATTCGTGCCTGCTGGGTTGGTCGATGTATAGTTTGTGCAGCACTCCTAGCATTAAGGTTGCCAGTTAATACCCTCTCCTTGGAGGCTGGTACCCTGTTGCCAGGACCAGGGGCGCCACTGCCGTACGTACCTCTAAGATTCATCGAGCCCACTTATTTCTCTGTAATCAATACCTTTTTTCACAGCAATTGCACAACCGTCAAATCGTTCTCCGCTGTGATTTCTGGTTATGACTTCGTATGTAAAATTTTTATTGGGTTTCTCTCTGTATTTATCCTATGTTCTGAGCCAAATACAAAGTCTGGGTCAATTTGTCGTATTATGTTACCGTGAAGTAGTCTTTTCTCGGTCCAACCGTTTGAATTAAAATATAGTATTTTTAACTGGTCCATTGTCTTATTCACGTAAGGTTCCAGGGTATGTGTTGTTGTTGTGGCTTATTCTCTAACGAGCTTGGGCCCTTGTGGAGTGTTAGATGGCGTAATGGTTTTGCCTTTGCGTTTTTTTCTGTATTCGCCGTCTGTGAATGTAGTGAAGGTTTCGGGAGCCATTTTAATTGAACCTTGGAGTAAAGCCTCCTTGACTTGTTTTTTCCGCTGCAGTCTTCCGAGGTAAATTCCCATTTGTATTTTCCGGATATTACTCCTTCTGATACATCAAGGAAATCCATCTCCTTTGGGAAAGGGAACCTTTCGTCGGTGTAGACCTTCAAGTTTATTTTTCTTGAGTGGTATATGTGCCTAGATTCCCTTTCAAAAGAAGAGGACAACCTCGGAAGTCTTTGTGGCTGCGAGCTTTTCCGGGAGCGGGGTGAATGTGCTCCTCCCTCGGGTCTCGCAGTCTCAATCACCGAAACTTCCATTTGCGTTTGTGCCTGTGTGTTTGTTTTTTTTGTGCGTTGTTCGTTTTTTTCAGTACGTGACTTTGCATCTCACGATGACTGTGCCTGAATCCTGGGGTCTCTGGAAGGAGTTGGAGCGCTGCCGTGGGTGGGGAGCTTCTGGCAACTAGTCTCGCACTGGAGATTGAGACTAATTTTTAGAACTTCGGACTGTGGGTTCTGTGGAAACCACATTTCTTCCATGCCATTATTTGTCAGCATTCTATTTAGCTCCTTCGCAAATATTATCGGGGAGGAGAGATTCGCGATGTGAGCATAATAGATGCAACACATAATTTTCGTCGAGTTTTCATTCTCGACGTGCAGGTATGTCTTGCTTTCCCTAAACTCCGCAATCGCAGCTTTCGCAACCTTGGCAAAGTTTCTGTTTGATTTAGCTTCTTCAGCCTGTTTTTTATTAATTGATTTTTTTTCTAATCATTTCTTTTTTAACAGGGTAAGCCATGGATAGTATCTTATGTGCTCCTGCACAGTTCAGATACTTCAAGGAGGTGCTATTGCAATCCCTCCATGAATGTGTATCTGAAGACCAGATGGAACAGAAAATGAGCGTTACCCCTGGGGCAGGCGGCTGCGGTGTGCTCCTCGTACTTATAGCACTTGAAGCACATCTGGTGTTCGATAAACTCCTCACGTTCGATCTGCTCAGGGTAGACTCGGATGGTAAAGAGGAGCATACCTCCCTCCGCAGCCTTGTTCGCCATTGCCGTGTCACAAAAGATAATCTTGAAGACATGAGTATAGTCTTTAAATTCTATTACCTCAGCAACCTCAGCCCAAGTATGGTTTTTCTCCACCTCCGCGTGAATTTCTTCCACGGAGTGCCCCCCAACCCAGGGATCAAGGCGGCGAAGGATAACGCTCCGATGGCTTTTTATTTGAGGTAGTATATTTGGTTTTAGGATTATATTTTTTTAAGCACTCTGCTGCTTTAATGGAGGTGAGTGCTTCGCAATCAACCTCTCTTTAACAGATGGCTGCATCGCCATTGTGAATGTCGATGAGCCTCACCAGCACGATATTTAGATCCGCATAGATTTTAGCAAAGACCCTCCCACGATCAGGCTTAGGGCCATCGGATAGGGTCTTCAGTGTAATCTGCCGGGTCTCTATCATTTATTCTCCATCTGTCCTAATTTTGACATATGGAGACTATAATTTGCAAGGAGAGCCCCACAGAGTGAGCGTGTGTGTATGTAAAAGAGTCTATCACCAGGGTTGAAAAATAGACAAAAAATTCTTAGAGTATATGTCTCAAAACCAATCCCCCCCTCCCCCAAACAAATTTACCCCCAACAGGCACTTTACCTTAACTGGAGGCGCTTTTCGAAAGTCCGACCAAGGACTTTCGAAGCCGAGGGTGACTCGTTGAAGATTGGGGGCGGGGTGGGGTGGGAAAAGGGGTAAGTGAAGCAAGTTCAATCCCCGCCACAGGGTTCGAAAAGCGGGTGAAAAAGATTCACGTATTAACACAATTCGTAAATGACATAAAAATCTCACTTATCCCTCGTTGAAACTTGAGCGATTGGAAACGCTGCACTCGCACGTACAAAACACTAACTCACTTTTGACTTTATGAAAAGTAAAAATTCTTCACCAGCGTAAGAGAATGCGACTTAGTTCCGGCAACCAGAACAGTCTGGGGAAAATAGGAAAAGGTTGATAATGATTTAATATTAAAATTGAACTTAAGTAGTATTTTTGAAAAAAAAATTGGAATAATAATAGAAATAATGATTACAAATCTACTGGTACTAATAAATATATATTAAAAAAAGAAATGGTAAGATATCTTTTAATAGTTTCCAAAGCTAATATTTATGAACATAAACGTGAAATTTATAAGACAAATACAATGAAAAAAAAGTGTGATGAATTTTACTAATTTAGACAAATATTCAAAGGAAGAAAACATCCCTAAGAAAATTTACCTAAAATTAATATAAACTTTATTAAAAGGCCAACTTAGATTCCGTTCTTACCAGATAAACAAGGTCAACAGACCTGAGTCACGTGCTCTCAATTATTCTGACTTATGACCTTATGAGCATATGACCTTACGACCTTCAAAACTTTCAATAATTCGCGGACTAACCTTGGGAGGACTTTAGCAATTATATCATTCGAAGGAGAATGTAAAACAGCATTAGGGTTTCAAATTTCGTGAGAATGGGCCGGTTAGGTATGATGTTATTGCCAAATAATTGACGGACTAAACTTGGGAGGACCTTGGCAATTAATCATTCAAAGGATAATGTAAAACAACATTAAGGTTTCAAATTTCGTTAGAATGGGCCGGTTAGGGATGATGTTATTGCCAAAAAACTCATTGAAAAGCAAACTGGTTACCGTCCGACCGACGACCTACGAACCTCCGTAGTAACTTATAGAGTCGTATGCGACTAAAAAAAATATTTAATAGGGTAAAATAACTGACTCAGTTCCATGGTGCTTCATATTATGGTAACGAGTAAGATAAATATGAAGTAATTAACGACGAAAAGACAAATTTGATCCTTGACCGTAGCTGCAATTGCTTTAATAACGTTCCGAAATTTCGGAGATGTTACAAGGAAGTAGGGAAAACTCAAAGGCCTCAAGGCCCACTCGAGAAGATTTCTATGATTGTTTCCCTATTTTCATAGAAACGCCACTTTCTATAGCGGGGTATTATCAAATCCCCCTAGCATGCAACGGCCTCTCTTTCCACTCTAACTTGGTCCCCTCAGGACAGCCTCACAGAAAGCGCGGCCCCACCAGTGGTAACGTTGGCCGTGGACCAACAACACAAGTTGTAGGATCAAAGCTTTCTCCCTTAATCTCCCAAACGCTTGGCTACGGCAGAGATGCCATCTGCTCCTGGCGAAGTATAAACAACTACAACTTCCAAACGATTTGTCCCAATAACTTTACTGCAAAGTTCTAAAGCAATTGGGTACGTATAATTTTTCCCAACCTATTTTTAACTATATCGACGCTTGTACTTTCCATATGTTGTGACAGCCTTTTGCAATGTGTTTTCTGACGAAGTTTTTAACTTATGCACAAATGATTCCTGGAAACGAATCGCAGCTGCCGAAGACGCGGCTTGAATATATTTGTCCCGATGGCATTTGAACAATCCACTTAGTGTTTATTATTGCATAAATTATGAAAAAAATATGATTATGAAATATCTCCGTCGGGATGGAGCCCATGTGGCTCTCGCCTGCCCGAAAGATTCAACTAATCGGATAACCAATACTATTTAACTACTGTATGTTTAGGACAGGTTGATGCATTGCACTGCAAATTGTAAGGCAACGTATGTACACCTTGAATGTTGAGAATATTTTGCTGTTTGGTTACGGGCTTTAGCACCATTCGGCGTTGTTTGAGGCATAACTCAATGGGGAGTAGAGTACTACAGCATATGGCAGTCATCTTAAAGTAACTGCAAATGGAAATATCTCCGTCGGGATGGAGCCCATGTGGCTCTCGCCTGCCCGAAAGATTCAACTAATCGGATAACCAATACTATTTAACTACTGTATGTTTAGGACAGGTTGATGCATTGCACTGCCAATTGTAAGGCAACGTATGTACACCTTGAATGTTGAGAATATTTTGCTGTTTGGTTAAGGGCTTTAGCACCATTCGGCGTTGTTCGAGGCATAACTCAATGGGGAGTGGAGTACTACAGCATATGGCAGTCATCTTAAAGTAACTGCAAATGGAAATCGATCGGGGGAAAAAAAACACTCCCAATGTGGACTCACTTTACTTAAAATCCTCCCACTCGGCTAAGCCGTAGCTCCTGTGAAATGGACCCATAGACTGATATTATGGTCTTCTTTGGTTAATAATGGTCACACCCGATAAAGCTCGCACATTCACCATTGAGTCCAAGAAATGCAAAGGAAGTCAAATTCCTAGAAATTCCTAATATATGTCTATAATCAGCTCTACAAGATCGTCAAGAAGATCGACGGGGCAGTTGTAAGTGTTCCAAAGGTTTCCGAAAGTTCCAGGCTGGCCAACAAGCCTTATTAGTTACCATCTTTTCTGATGGCATCGGCAGCAGAATCGATTGCCTATTTATGCGGAATTTGCTCATGAGTGGCAACAAATCGGAATGCGAGTACGATGAGAGGAGGAATTTTTGCCAAAGCTACTATTCACCGATATGGCAGTAATTACTATCATTTAAGAGACGGAGATTGTTACAAAGTTATTTTCTATAATGAAGCCTTATTCCACTCTGGTATTTCTATAAGGGCGATCGACTGGGTATGAAAAGGATAACGCTGCAATGAGTCCTGCCCTGTGCCAAAAGTGAACCACCTGGATAACAGCCCCAAATTTTGGTCTTCTCAAATAAGGGATTCTTCTATCTTCCATTTTTGCGCTAAGAATAATTCAATGTCATCAAAACGTTTTCCAAGAGCAACTCGTATAGATATCTTCTCTCTAAGGAATTCGGTAAGAACCCGCAACCAGCAAAGGAATTGTCGAAGGATGGGGGGGGGGGAGGATAACGAACTGTCTCATATACTAACAGTGAAATGCGGTTAGTACAGGGGGGGCAGAGAGGACGGACGTTTTTGAAATGTCTATCACTCAGCCCCAGGGAGGCTGACAACACCAGCGACACATTATTTGATTTTAATATTTTAATTTTGTATAATGAGTCTTTGACTCAATACTACATACTAGTAGGTAGTTATTTAATTTGTTAAATGGTCCACTACCTTGTTAGTTGATTTTGTGAATTTTTCAAAAACGTCCTTCCTCTCTGCCCTACCCTGTATATCAATGAGTACACACATTCACACTGCCCCTGGCATGCATAAGAGACGCTTTTTATCCACGCCAAGCGAGTTACTGTATCCATATTGTAGTTTAACCTACTAACACTAAGATATTGGTTTCATGGCCTGGAAACTCCCAAGAGAACCTAAATCCTCAAGAAAACACTTAGAGAAGCAGATGCTCCCAAAGTGTCATAACTCCCAAGCGTAATTAAGGCAAGAAGAGAAAGCCACAGCTCATAAATTCCTCTTGAAGCTGATATTCAGAAGGCCAGAGGGATAGAAGTCATTTCGAAGAATAGAGGTAACACTTTGAATATTTACATTGCAATTCACTTCTGTTGTTTCCAACTAATGACCTTTAGATTTCTTGTATACTATCATGGAATCATGAGTGGTAAACTTAAATAATAAATAGTTTGTAGAAATAAAATTTTAAACACCCAAGTTTGGGTCAGAGATGTAAGTAATTGGGGGATGACTGGATTGTAAATGCAATTAACCTGCAATTAACCTGATGACTAAGATGACTAATCTATATTCTATACTTGTTCATTAATATGATTTGTTGTCGTTGATTCTCAATGCAATAGAATGGACGGTGTTAAAGCGAGAAAATCACTAAAAAATAAGTAAATTATAATAATTATGGGTGAAGGCGGTGAATTAGAATTATTTTGAAGAAAGAAATGGGGTGAAGGTGTGTGAATTAAAATAATTTTTAAAAAGAAATGGGGTGAGCTTGGGTGAATTAGAATAATTTTGAAGAAAGAAATGGGTTGAAGGTGTGTGAATTAGAATAATACAATCCCGCCTAAAATAGAAGAATACCTTCATTTCTATTACAACATCATCCATAACTTTTTACTGAGATAATCCAAGATTTCCAAAATTGGTGTGGTATAACTTACAAGTATAAACTAAGTATGTCTAAAACCTATGTAACTTTCGATGAACAAAACGAAAGTTATCAGCAAATAAATAATTTACTAGAAAAAGTGGTGCTCAAAATTATCCAAACGCTTAAGTTCAATCTCCTGTACAATCGGTCATTCCCTTGCCAGCTCTAGTCCAGGAAAAGTGCTTACAAAACTTACTGCGCTCCTCTCTGCCCGTGAGCTGAAGGAAAAAGAAAGCACCGCTATCAAAATGCTCTTTCAATTGGAGCCATTGCAGAGACTGTCAAGCGTTCCTAAAGTGTAGTTTATAATATTATGTCACCCAATGACAAAACAGGTATATGTCAGCCTGGTAGATCAACGGGTAAACCAAGGAAGACTTTAAAAAAGGTAAGACCGAGCCATTACCCAAAGTGCGAAAAAAAGACCTTTTTAAGACGGTCCAGTCAATGTCTCCAGAGAGACTGTGTCACGTATGGTGGAGGAAGGCAACCTTCACGTTCGCACACCCACCGTTAATGTATAGATCCATACGAATAATAATAATCCCCGTCCTGCATTCGCCCCTGAGCTCGTTACGTGGTTGGATGACCAATGGAGCTAAATCCACTTCAGTTACGATCGAAGTTCACTTTGTTCGGATCTGATGGAAGGAGATTCGTTGGTCGCAGAACAGGCGAAAGATTGTAGGTCGATTGCACCTAAAAGAATGTAAAGTTTGGCGAAAGAAGCGTCATGGTGTAGATGGTGATTTCGGTAAAAGGTATTAGGCCACTTGTTCGCTTACGGACCACAGTGACTGTACAAGTGTACATGGAGGGTGATTTCGGTAAAAGGCATTAGGCCACTTGTGCGCTTACGGACCACAGTCACTGTACAAGTGTACATGGAGGGTGATTTCGGTAAAAGGCTTTAGGCCACTTGGGCGCTTACGGATCACAGTGACTGTACAAGTGTACATGGAGGGTGATTTCGGTAATGAAAAGTATTAGACCACTTGTGCGCTTACGGACCACAGTGGCTGTACAAGTGTACATGGAATTGTTCCGAAGCCCAACCTGCACTTTCCATGCAGGATAACTCCTCCCACCACATGGTCAAGTCGGTCAAGATCTTCCTGGATGACGAGCACATCACTTTTATGAATTGGCATAGCACAAAGACCGGACCTGAACCCCATTGAAAATGTTTAGAAGAGACTTTCAGAGGTGTAACGCGAGGAATCCGAAAACATTTCAAGAAATCCTGGAAATTTCTCAAGATGAATGAAGCAAAATTACTGTGCAGGAGTCTGAACAGTTGTTTTGGTCGTGTGAAAGGAAATGGCAAAGCATCATCAAGAATAAAGGTCTCCATACTAAATATTAATTACTTAAAGCTTTTACATCTATTTTCAACTGATAATTTAATCGTTATATTTCGATCGAAATTTGTTTCCACTATCGTTCGGATCATTTTGGAAACTTCAATTGATTATCTGTTTCTAACTTTTGGGGTTTTTTTTATCCTAATTTTCATAACCTAACCCATTTGTAGTTTATTCCTACTTTTAATTTATCGCACACCAATTTTATCACTGAATTTCATCTGGCAAAATTTGTAAGATGATGTGATAGAAATAAAGGCGTTTTGATCTTCTGAGACCGTACTGGATTTAAGAAACCATACAATGCCGTCATAATTGCATAAAAATCCAAATTTACTCTTAATAATATAAAGTGACAGCAACTGAGTGTACTTGTAATCTGTTAGAGGCTGGCTTTTAGGGGTAGTAGTGTATTTCTTACCAACTTCTGTTCATCTTATTAGCTTCTATATATGTCCCTTGCATGCGTAATAGTAACATTGTACCAAGAAATTAAGGCATGCATCTCTTTTTCATATAACTAAACACTTTATCCATATGGTTCCCATAGTTGTACAGTCGATCATACATTTGTGGGGAAAGATTTTCATTCATTTCAAGAGGCTGCATTCAATAGACCAATCTAACGGTGCGGAGATGACTACATGTGCCGATATTTGTCACCTGTCACAGCTGCTTATGTTCCAGTTAACAGAACTATACGCGTATTTAAGGTACGATTAACAGCATTTGCGAGGTGTGAATTTGTTTATCTTTTACTTGGTTCTTACTTATCATTTTTATTCGATTCGCATATTTAATAATCAAATAAACTAACTTATTTCCCTTAGAGATAGAAATGCGGTTTGTTTTCAAATTGCAGAACCTGGAGACTCAATTACAGAAACGTGCACCAGGTGGTCTCTAAAGACAAAAAGACAAAGGTTCCCCACAACAAAGAAAGACACGAAGACAAGTAATTGAAAGCTATATTATTCTTCTTTCGGACAATAATAAAATAAAGGTTAGATGTTTTGTAGAGATTTCGCGGAAGACGAAAACGCAGCATGGAGAGAGATTCTTCCTAGAAGATGAAATATGAAGCCATTGTCTTAGAGACAAGCGAGTATTAACAAATAAAATGAAATCAAACGCCTGAAGGAATCGAGAAAACAGACGCCCAAAATAGTTAGGGGAGAGCGACGAAGCAAATCATTAAAGTGCGATCCAGAAGCGCAGAAAAATCGTAACGGAAAATTATCAGCCTCGGAAGGATTTAGTTCCATAAACGGAAGAAACGAGAATGAAAATAAAAAATTAATTATTACAATGAATACTTCCCTTTCGAACTTAAAAAAATAAGGGAGTAAAGAACAATATACAAATATCCAACCTATAAGCAAAAGCCTTATTGAACAAGAAAATAGCGTTCTACTTTTCATCAAGGGCATTATTAGAACCAATTAAATTGAGAAGAATGAGTCAAGTGGAGATGAATGATACCAAATAGTTGATACAAAATCATATATAGCACAAAATGATATTTTCAGGAGGCAAAAAATTGAATATGCTAGAAATTGGGTGAAACCTAAGATTTTAGGATGGTATCTCAGTGCAAAGAAGATAAAGTCAAGGTGTTTCTAGCCAACCCCATTACAAAATGCTAGAAATGAAAGGTCCGAAATACGATTTGGAAAAAAATCATTTTTTTGGTAAAAAAAAATCACCCAGTCAAACAACTGTTAAAAGAGGGGTTGGCGGCGGGGTGGGGTGAGGACATGAATGAATGTACATATTTTTTTTATTTGTCAAAATAGTTCAAAGTAACAAGATCATTTTCGCTTGTAGGTTTTAGACGAGTTTACTATAGTGGTGGAGTTAGGAAGAGTGAAAATGTGCGGAATATATAAAATTCTTGTGGATAGCTTAAGGTTTTAATTAATTAATTAGGACCAAACGATAAAGGTATAATCGAACATGTTCCTCCCCATCGGGAAATGAAACAATAAGGAAGGGTACAGGCAGGAAAAGAAAAACCGAAAGAATGGATAAAACGTAGCAATGAGAGAGACGGGAACTGTCAACATACCTCTGAGATACCTCTCCTAAAACTACCCGGGCCGGGGACATACAACAGGGTTCTCGGATTCAAAGGAACGAGCTGGAACTCATTAAGAGCTCTAAATTCGTGGCATGTAGTTCTAAATGGTCCGTGGTATAAAATACAACCATATTTACCCAAGACTTTCTTTTTAGAAAGTGTAACACCCTCTGTCATCCCCTGTTGGGTCTAGACACGCGTGGAAAAGATAATGGGAGATTTAAAAGAGGTGCAAAAAATGACCGAGAGAGGGCATTTTCACTATTATTCTATTCCTCCATTTTCCCCTGCCTGTCCCTCTCCTCATTCATTCCCCACTAGGCAGCATTCATCCCCACCCCATCCTTCAGGTCCTGTAAAGAAAGAATGAACTAGGCGATTTACAAAGGGAGCCGAAGGATTCAGGGGCGGGGGGGGAGGAAAACATCGTTGGAACGAGCATCTCCTTGGCCTTACTGACCTCGGGCCCCGCGGTCTCATTTATTAACTGAAAGGCCGGTCGGTCTCGACTGCCAGTTCTATAAACCTTCCATTAACTGGTCAGTTCAATATTTCGTGTAGAAACCACGAATTAACCTCGTAATAGAAAGGTAAACTGCAATCTACGCACTGATGCTATGCCGTTGCTATAGCAATGTGTATCCACCTTCAGGCTGCATTTGACACGACTGGGGGGCGCTCTTCTTCAACGCTAAGAAAGTTATTAGTCTATTGGATACAGCCCCGAGGATGAAGAGGGTTTCCCCAGGCGTGCCGGATGCAGTGTGAAAGTGGGTATTCATTGTTTTACTAAATGTATAACCTCGTAATGGAAGCGACAATCCTCTTTTGGTTTATATTAAAAAAATGTTTTAACTCCAAAATCTCTTTTAGTGGATGAAACAACCCCCCGCCCCTCTTTGACTTTGGCATCAAAGAGCTTTTGGAAACCCAAAGTTTCTTAAAAAAATCAATCTTCTTCCCGTAAGATGACCTTCCTTCCAAACCTGAAAAAAAACAAAGTTCAGGGTAATTAGTTTAATTTTACCCTCTCTTCTGACGGCCGCTGGTTCAGGAGAGCTGCGTGCGCTACCGATTTGTATCGAATTTGGCTATTCGATTTATGTACCTTTCCTTCCTTTGATTGTAGAAATCATAAGAAAAGTCTCTTCTACCCTCGGAACCGAAGAGACATATCTAAACTTCAGAGGACATAGCTGCCAGGCCCCTTGAGTGCAAACACAGGCTGGCTGCGAACTATAAAGTGCATTCCTCTTTTTGAGGCAGAATTAATTGTTAGGTTGTGTTAGGGCACTGTTTCCCAATCGGGAGCCATGGCGCATCAGAAGGGACCTGCAGGAAAATGTTAAGATTTAGAGCGGCCACAGGACTCAACTTATTAAATCCTAAATTATAGTTAGACGACTAGTTCATTTTAATTTATGTAGTTGAACTACATAAAAAATCTTAATATTCATTTTTGTTTGGGTATTTTATAATAGAATTTGAATTTATCTGTAAACAGATATTTTGTATCTTACAAGCTTATTATTGAGTTAATTTGCATATTACCTACTGAAAATAACGCTTATTGGGTCCACAGGCGGGAAAAAATAAGCTTGCTAAGGGGACCATAAGCCAAAACCGGTTGGCACCTACTATGTTAGGTAATACTAATAAAAAAACAAACAAAGAAAATAAACTTAAACAAACTAACTCGAGAATCATAACAGAACAACCAACTCATAATCGTTTAAATAACCCAAACAACATAACCTAACCTACGTAGCATAGATAGCTCAGATTAAATAAATAAAACCACAAAATCGAATTAACCGCACGTTAAACAGCTCAAAATTATAAAATAAAACCAGCAACTCCCCCAAACTTGACCAAACAATAGATAAACCCACAAAATCTAATTAACCTCACGTTAAACAGCTCAAAATGATCAAATCAAAACAACAAATCAAAACAACTCAAACATCTTGCAACCATAAAATAAACCAACAAACCCGCTCAACCTAGCTGAACCCAATGCTACACGTCAAATGGCTACCGATCATCAAAGTAAACAAACAAACCTAAAAAAAACTAACCTAGGAAACGGCAAATTTCCTCAGAACTCCCGAGTATACTGTCGTAGAATGGACTCTCGAGGATATACCATATATAACTATTCGTTGAGGGAACTTATTTAATTATCTTTAGAGTGCGTGGATGTCTGGCTAGCCGATATTATGTATCTTCGATATGCTTAAGAAGTGGAACTGAGCTCAAGGATAATAATATTGCTATCATTAATAAAATAGAGTTTTATTAATAATAACTATCAACAACACACAAAACGGAAAATATTGACATAAACAGAAAATGGAAAGGGTCGTGGGTACTCTAGCTAATCCGAGGATTAAAAGATTTAAAAAGGTAAAACAAATATAAAGTTAAAGAGATGGGATGGTTCGCTAAACCATTTAAAGCACAGGATAGAATTGACAAAAGGGTTAAATACTCAAAAGTAACGTTCGGCTTACGTAATTTATACTTGTTGTGCAGAGAAAAGCGACGTGAAGGAATTTTCGGTCCGCTGGCGAGTGGCAGCTGAAGGCAGGGGGGATTAAATGATCCTGACGTGGCGTCTTGGGAATGAGAACCGTTTCTTGACGAACGGCTCAAAAGAACAATGGCTGTTCTACGTTGTTCTCTTCTGAACAATAGGGGGGCGGGGGAGAACCGTATCTTGTCAACGGGCTCGAACGAACAATGGCTGTTCTACGTTGTTCTCTTTTGACCACAGGGAGGGGGGGTGAAAACCGTTTCTTGGCGAACGGGCCACACGAACAATGGCTGTTCTACGTTGTTCTCTTCTGAACAACAGGAAGGGCGAAGTGAGAACCGTTTTTTGTCAACGGGCTCAAGAACAATGGCTGTTCTAATGTTGTTCTCTTCTGAACAACAAGGGGGAAACCTTGTGGACTCGGCGTCACGAAGGCTCGAACCTTGGCACTCAAGGGATATTGTCATTCTTCTGGACAAGTGATGGTGAATCTCGAGGTCGAGGTCCCTTGGCGCACAAGGTGAGAGAGGGTCGTGGTGATGTTTCGCGACGAAAATCTGGATCTCCAATCTGATCTTAGTGGTAAAGTTTCCATCTAAATAGTCGAGACACTCCCTTGGCGTGGGGGACAATGGAGTGGGAGCTTCGAGGGAATGCACAGCCGAGCCTGGGAACAATGCCTCATCTGCCCATAAGCCTAACTCAATCTGGCGAGGTCGGCATATGGGGGTGAACGGGGGAAGATAAACCTCCTTGTTTAAACATTGACTCAGGTGGCTGCGATAAGGCTCCAAGCTTCAAAGCGAAGATGCACGTGGGGAGCATCGTGGTTTTAAATAACATGTGATAGTGGTTGAAATTAAGCGGCCTCAACCCGTTCTATCACATATACCTTAGAGAGAGTGACAATTTAACCCGATAAACGCCAGTATCTTGATAATATCTTTCATATACAACTTTTTCAAACCAGAGCATTCGCTAGCTTAACGGATACGGCGTTGGTTTCCTAGCGTCGATCTATTTCCTCTCCCGTCTTTCTAGCGCAATGCACACGCTCTTCTCTGCCCCCTCTTTTCACGCGTTGTGGCCGATTCGGAGACCGGACGGGTATTTAAGGTGACTCACAAAGTGCATTGAGTGCTCTCAGGACTCTGAAATCTCCGCATCCCCTAGTTCGCGGTATTTCCAAATGGAAAATTGACACCTGTTTCTTCTGGAAAACTTTATTCAGGAGACGAGTTTCTGAAGTTTCCTTAATAAAGATTTCTAGAAGAACTGAGGCTCATTTTTCACCGATGGCATCAGGAAATTGACAGGAAAATGGTAAAAGAACTTTGAGTTTCATCTCTTAGAGGTGATTTCTTGGTTTTCTGCGTACTAATTTTAGTAAGTTGTTCATCATTGCCGCAGTCCTCTTCCATGCTTGTATCTTTCATGTTGATTTAAAAAAAAATCATAACTAACGCGAGAATTTACGATTTTTGAAGAAAGTGTTTAAGTTAGATGAAGTTGTGAAGTTAAACTATGTAATGTACTCCATGTACTCCCGCCAGAGAGTGGCAACAGCTATTTTTTTTAATTGTACGAGTTTCACTACCGATCTGCATTCACTTGAGATGCCTTTATCTACTGATTAACGTGGGATCCGAACTCCTGGTATTTATATAGGGCATGGCAGCCACCGGAAAGGCGACCAAAATCAGGACTAACCATACCCGATGTGATTCAACTTTGCTAAAATCGGAAGTGGTGTTTCCATTCGGCTAAATTGCAAGTTAAGGGTGAGAGACTCAAGCTTCAAATCAGGTCATCGCCTTCCGGTTGATCTTCAGACTGGGAATTTCAAGCCATTGATGTCAAGTAGACTTCATCCATCTCTCCCTCCCGTCTGCTTCCTCTCTCTCTCTCTCTCTCTCTCTCTCTCTCTCTCTCTCTCTTTAACATCAGGTTCCTACAAATAGTCTACTATTAACAATAATAATCAGTTATTTAAACAAAACTAACGATGGTATTTTGCATCCGCAAACGGAGGTAGGTTTTCTTTGGAGGTGTGCCTCTTATAACCTAACAAAATGAATGGCGAGTCAAATTTAACCCGATAAGTTTTCGTTGTAAAAACGATAAGCTAAAGAAAAGAGAATGGAGTGGACACAAAAGAAGTTGCTATTATCTAACAACATATATAAAAAAAAAGCCCTAACCAAACCCTCGGCGGGACTCGAACCCGCAATCCCTGGCTTAGGAGGCCAATGCCTTATCCATTAGGCCACGAGGGCAGGATAAAGGATCTTTAAATTTGCATATAAATATTTTAATTTAGTATCAAGCTTTAAATGAGAGAAAACTTAATTTTACGAGTTTATAGAAATAAAATTGTTCAAAACGGTATTTTTCCGTTAATAAAACTTTACCGAGCTTACGTCAGTCGCTATTGGGTGAAATTGTTACATCCATTATAGATTTTAGTCAGTGTTTGCCTATAAGTAACTGAGATAGATACGAACTTAATAGAAGACACCTGGTGGGCGATTAAAAGGTAACTTCACATTGGTATCTCTCCACGTATTTAGCACGGCTGGAATTTATTCCCAAGCTTTCTCGACACAATTGACAAAATATATTAGGTAGGTGATGATAGGCTATTTTTAAACAGCTGTTTTATTCGTTTCGCATCATGCTCTTTTGTTCACAGAACTTTACCTAGCTTAAGTTATTAAGTGTCAAATAAAATGGTATATATTAGTTTAGTTAGGTTAGGTTGTCACTTTAGTTTAATTTACGATAGGTTAGGTTAAGCTATAATAAAAATAATAAACCACCATTAACGTGTATTGGAGTACTTCGTTTGTCTTCGTATCAGTCCTACCGTTGCATTGGCAATATACTTCAGTATAAAATTAAAATTGGTATCAAATTTTAAAGCAGCAATAGGGGCTATTTCCCAAAGCATGCCATTTTGCTCTTACATTTTGGTCTTTGACGTTCGCTTCGAGTGACGTCATCAGAAAGCTTACGCAGAAAATCCCAAGCTTTTTGTTGACGTCATCAGAAACGAAGATTTGTTAAACTGTGCGAAACAAAATGACACCTATCGCAAAGATGACGCGGTTAGGCTGGGTTTGCCTTATATACTAGCCTTTATTTTTTACGTCTTTGTAAAAAAGGGGGTAGGGATGGTTTAAAGAGAATAAAATTAGAAAATTAAATAGTTACATAGTTACAGTGAGCAAGAAAATAAGAGGACTGTCCATCTGTCACAGGACCAGCGAAAACCTCCACAAAATGGACGCGCGGTGGTCTTAATAAATCCCAGCAGAAAGTTCAGAAATAAATAAAAGTATCGAAATTTGGTGAAATTTTTAAAACCCAAAGAATTATAAATGGTGAAGTTTAGAAAATTATTTTTTTTCTATCTTCTTCTATAACTATATTTTAGCAACGTGATATTTTGAAAGGGGGGAAATTTAGTTTAGAGTTCCTTTTTTAAAATTACTATAATTGGCGGAGTTCGGAAAATTTCTAAAAAATTAACCATGGCTACTTTTTTTTAGATTTTAAATTTTAATGTTAACAGCGAAGCGCAAGCTCCTCCCTGTAGGGGAGGGTGGCGAAGCCATTGCCTGTTTCTTTGATATAAAAGAATTATTGGAAATAACTTTGATTCAAAAAACATAAGTCATAACCAAAGTAAGATGAAATTTTTATTCAAATACTCAAAAAAATCCCCTTCTTAAATTATAGAGTTTGTGATGATGATGATAATAATAATAAGAGACTACTTTAATAATTACTATCTAAATCTTTATTCTATGATATCGGACATTAATTTCGTTCCAACCTGATAAAATAAAGGAATACCATAAGTGAATTTGATTTACATGATTATAACATGTAAATTAGTCAAAGGACAGGTAGGACTAGCGGGGGACAATTATTTATATAAAACTGGTATTTTTCAAATGTAAGTAATTAAGTTAAGCAGGATGAGGTTGAGTTAATGTGGTAAGATGTTAGGATCAGTAAAACTTGGATGTTACATTTGGGAGTGTTTTAAAAACCACCGGGGCAGACTGTGGATACTGTTAAACTCATGTTACAGGAAATTAGTAACGGATGTGAAGTATGTAGATACAATTGTTGTTGGAGACTTTAATTTAAACTGTGAAATAGGAAAATATGACAGGAAGAGAAGAAGCAAGTTGCATTTTTGTTAGTCAATTCGTTAAAAAGTCAACTAAGGGTGCTAATATATTAGTTCCAGTGCTTTCAAACAATAATTATGTGGTTCAGAAGTTACCCCTCGGCGAAGCATTAAGAAATAGTAATAATAGATAATTCGTAAATGGGTAATGTAGAATATCTGAAAAGGCTACGGAAGATTCAAATTTTCATAAGAGAAATTATGGAAAGCTTCGAAACTTGCCAAATTTGGTTAATTGGGATGTAAAATTCAGAGGGGCTAATGCTTATGGGGTGTGAACTACTTTCATGCATGTATTAAATTTGGTCGAAGAGTAATGTATTAAAATCAGGGACATTAGGAAGAAATGTAAGAAATCATTATGGTTGAATCAGGAGATGGTTAGAAAAATTTCTCAGAAGAAAAGTGCATAGTTGAATTAAAGGTAAAGAATGCTCTTGAAATTTAAATTATTATACCTGTACATAGGTTGACTAAGAATGAGCTAAATAAGATTATATATAAAAGCATAAGGATGTCATAAATTAAATAGCTCAAAATAGCAACAAAGATCCTAGAATTTTCTTTACTTGTGATAAAATAAATAATAAATCTAGCAGAGATAAAAGAGCACATATAAAATATGAAGGGTACGAGGAACTGATGAGGAAATAGTTGAGGTGCTTAATAACCATTTTGCTTGAATATTTACAGAAATGAAACTAAGCAATTTAATATATATATATATATATATATATATATATATATATATATATATATATATATATATATATATATATATATATATATATACAGATTCAGAGAAAGTGGTGTTGATTACCATTAACTAGATAGGGAACCATTAAAAGACTAGTAATTGAGTTAAATCTCGACAAGGACTCTTCCCTGATAACATTCGTTCTATGATACACAAATAATTGATAGAAAGTATTGTGGTAGCTCTTGAGAAGATATATACTAGATCAGTAGATTTTGGAGAACTACCTGATGACTGGAAAAGAGCGATTGTAGTGACTATATTTGAGAAGGGTGAAACAGGGTCCAAAGAACTTGAGACCAGTAAGCTTAACTAGTTTAGTCTCTAAAATTCTCAAAAAAATAGTTAAAAAGGGGATTTTGGAACATCTACAAATTGGAGGGTTAATCAGTAATGCTCAACACGGGTTTAGAACAGATAGATAAATCATGTTTAATAAATGTAGCATAATTTCTAGATTTTGTAAAAAAAAACTAGATAAGGGAGAGAATGTAGAGGTAATATACTTAGATTTTAGCAAAACCTTTGGCAAGTTTCCACATAGAAGACTAGTTTACAAATTATAAATGCTTGATATATTTGGGAGTGTTTTAAGTTTGATAGCTGAATCGCTGAAGGATAGGAAATATAAGCTGGTACTAAATGGAGAAAAGTTACATTGGAAGAACGTTATTAGTGAAGTACCTCAGGGAGCAGTTCTGGGCCCATTATTATTTGTAATATACATTAATGATCTTAGCTAGCAGTAAATAGCAGTGTCCATTTTTGCTGATCACACCAAATTGGCAGCCGGGGTAAAAGAAGTTAAGGGAAACTTTAAAGTGCAGAATGATTTGAATAAATTAGTATCCGGGGCACATAAGTTGCACAGATGACTTTTAACTTCCAGAAATGTAAAGTTATTAACATGGAGGAGGGATAATATGGAATTTAGATATTAAATGGCTCAGTATTGGTTATGCATCCTTACAAAAGTAAGGATGTTTCCTTAAACTCTAGAACTCGTGCGCGGCCACATTTACAGTACTACCTCACATTTTAGGCATGACATAAACCTGCTGGAGTCAGTGCAAAAGAGGACAACAAAGATGATACTTTCCCCGAGGTACCTTGAATATGTAGATAGAGTGTGAGTACTGAATATGTTCTCCTTTGAAAGGAGGTGTGTGACAGGGGATATGATTGAGATTTTTGAAAATATTTTATCGGATAGATAAATTAGATGTTGGCGAATTCTTTGATTTGTTGGGTAATTATAGGACTCTGGGGAACCACTTGGAAATTAAAAATTAAATGCTTAAGTTGGATTTGTGAAAATATTTGTTCAACAATAGAGTGGTAGATTTCTGGACTAAATTCCGTAGGAGGCTGTGGGTTAGTCTAAATTTAAATATGTTCAAGGGCTCGTTGGATGAGCGTATGGGGCGAAAAGATTTTGAGTTTTTTTTTAGTTTCGTTTTGGGGCCAAATATAATTATTTTAATATCAATCTATTTATTGTAGACGCATGCTTTATTTTTTGACAAGCTATGGTTGGTGGTGCTATTGCAGAGGCTCTTTCATCTACTCGAATCACCTCTGATAGACTCTTATGGCTTTTGTCATCCGTTGAGCTATGTTATGTTTAAGTATAAAACAGAGGGGGGGTCATCTGTGGTAAACTAAATTAAATTAAAAATGAAATATTAAATAAAAAGGCAAAACCAGCGATGGTGGGGTTGATGTTGGCGAATTCTTTGATTTGTTGGGTAATTATAGGACTCTGGGGAACCACTTGGAAATTAAAAATTAAATGCTTAAGTTGGATTTGTGAAAATATTTGTTCAACAATAGAGTGGTAGATTTCTGGACTAAATTCCGTAGGAGGCTGTGGGTTAGTCTAAATTTAAATATGTTCAAGGGCTCGTTGGATGAGCGTATGGGGCGAAAAGATTTTAAGTTTTTTTTTAGTTTCGTTTTGGGGCCAAATATAATTATTTTAATATCAATCTATTTATTGTAGACGCATGCTTTATTTTTTGACAAGCTATGGTTGGTGGTGCTATTGCAGAGGCTCTTTCATCTACTCGAATCACCTCTGATAGACTCTTATGGCTTTTGTCATCCGTTGAGCTATGTTATGTTTAAGTATAAAACAGAGGGGGGGTCATCTGTGGTAAACTAAATTAAATTAAAAATGAAATATTAAATAAAAAGGCAAAACCAGCGATGGTGGGGTTGACAATAATAATTAGGTGGGTCGGAGAATTCTAATTTAGGGGTTATCTGTTGAACAAACAATGTTTGGAGGAAGGGACAAGGACACAAATTTCCTTCGGTGGGTTAAAATTGAGGATTTCTCGAATGGATATTGCTTCAACTATTCTTCTTTTGATTGTTGAATTAATCTAAAGATAGTTTGATTAATCGAAGTAGATGGAGGATAAGATTAAAGAGTAGTTTGCAACACTTGAGAGTTCATTTTCCTGGCGAAAGTCACCATGAGATAATTAATATATATTCCTGGTCAGTGAGGGCCGGAGGGCGGGGCTTATGACCAAGAAATGGTTCAAGAGTTAAAGGAGAAGAGTATGCAATCTACGATGATTTAAAAAGTCTTTGATGGATTTTAATTTTGAAGAAAAAGGTAGCGAAATATAACATTGAATGTAGGATTTGTAGCCTTTCTTAATTGGAGAGAAAAATGATCTGGCTTTCAAGTGACAGGATTCATTAACCAGAGGGAAGAGTTGAGGAGGGGGGGGGGGAAGAACGTATATGTTAAGCAAGTCAATTCCTCTTGAAAAAGAATAGGATCACAAATCCTGTATGCTCGCAGAAAAAAGGAGAAGGCCAGGATCCTTTAAAAGTCAGATAGTCAACACGTTTGTGTGGACGAACCCATCCCGAGTACAAGGGACAAACTGTAGCGGCGCAGCTCGTCACGGTACTACGACATTAACGTGCGCGAAGATCACCCAGACTGGGACATGTGCCGAAAAGGCTGGAAGACAGCTCAGTCATCGCGAGAAGGTGCAGGGAGCGTTCCATCAAAAGGCGATGCATCCAGCGAGTGTCCCCAATTCCAAGACGAGAGAAAGTGGCATTGGGGGTGGGTAGGCCCATGGGAGCAATCGCGGCGCAATGGTACGCAACTTTAACCTCCCTTCGGCGTCTCCCATCTTCTTTGACAGGTAACTTGGAGGGGTGCCATGTACTCGATGTGAGGAAGAGCGAAAGCTAAGGATAGGCATAATTGTCGAGAGTGATTCAACTTCAAATTTGTCTATAAATGATTTGACAAAATTGGTGAAAAAGGGTTGTCCATTCTTAAGTCATATATTTGCAGGGAAAATTCATTATTGGCGGCGAAGATATTGGTCGAGAGGCATAAATCGCCAAGTTGAATAAAGATGCCTGTCGAGAGAGGGGCATCTACAGGTTTATTAATGAAGGTGGTGCGTAAATCGGAGAAGGCATAGCTATCGAGACGTTGGTGAAGAAACTTGAGACATCGAAGCTGACACGAGTTCATTTAAATTTGTGTCTGAGGGTAACTGAGGCTTAAAAGGGCAATTTGCCCGGAAACGGTTAAATCTGACACATTTGTGTCTGAGGGTAGCCGAGGCCTAATTAAAAAGTAAATTTATCCGGAAACGGATAAATTAGAGTGACCGGGACATAGAAAGACAATTTATCCGGAAATGGATTAATCTGATCATCCTACCGCCAGTTGTGACGCCGTGCTCATTCTCATTCGTGGGGCATTTACACCCGCACTTTGGTTTTTTAACATTTTACACACACACACACACACACACACACACACATTGATATAGTATAAAATGTTTTAAGTAGTTCTTTTTATTTAGAGTGAAAACCAGCGGCGGCATTTACAACAGTTAATTTGCAAGGAGAGATCCTTAAAGGAAGGTGTCAATATAGAGTAAGCGGAAATGTATGGAAGGTATAATACATCCACAGTTCCGGGCGTTGGAATCGAGAAGTTAGGTTAGGTTAGGTTTATCCAATTAAGTTAGGTGTTATGTGCCTTCCCAGCCTCAGCACCCCCTCTTCGCCCTAACAACAACAATGCCTGCAAGAGGATCTGCGGCTATATATCTCATACACATTTTCACTTCTCCATTACACCACTTTCTTTATAGATTTCTCCGTACAAATTTTCTACCTGATTCTTCGTTGCTATTGCGCTTAAAATCTGAGGGAAAAAATGATTAGGTTTAGTTAGGTGAGATTAAATAGGTTAATTTAGCTTAGTTGTGAAAATTATAATTATTAGATTTACAAAAACACGATAATAATCCCCCGAAATTTCTATTAAAAAACCCAATAAATAAATCAATGTTTAATTTAAAGGCACGTGTGTTCAATACTTCGCCTGACTGTGACGTCACAGAGGTAGTTGCCAGATTTCTCTTTCCTAGAAAATTATCTTTGATAATAGAGATCATATATTTCGTAGAGTAACAAATGACTGTGACTTCACACCGGCGGGGTCCCAGATTTCTCATTCCGAACAAATTGTCCTTTACTATTTGGATTATATTATATTGCATACAGAAACGATCACTGTTATGTCATACTGCTAGGATTGCTAGATTTATCTTTCTGAGCAAAATGTCCTTTAAAATATACATCAGATATTTCATAGACAAGAATGACTGTGAGGTCACAGAGTTAGAGTTGCCAGATTTCTCTTTCCGAGCAAATCGTCCTTTAGATTCTTAGAATATAAATCAGTCGTTCTCAAACTAATTTAAGATTTATGAAGATACAAATAGACATTAAAAAAAATACACAAAATAACAACACAAATAAAGGAAAAATGAAATTATAAAAATAAAGTGATGCCCTCCCCACTAGGGCAAAATCTCCCCCCCCCATCTTTCATTTTTTTTTCACCCACTATATCTTCCACTATAACATCTCTCTTCGAAAATTGAGTACATCATCATCATTTAAGATTTTTGGCGTGGTGGTCTCTACAATTTTTTAGATGGGTCGCGGATCCTTTTAAATTAACAACAATTAACATATAGGCTACTGAAATAAAGCATTTTTGGCAAACAATTATTTATTAAAAAATTAACAACAATTAACATATAGGCTACTGAAATAAAGCATTTTTGGCAAACAATTATTTATTAAAAAATGGCAACTCTACTTTTAAAACAAAACCATTTTTTTTTTTTGCAATCCATTTTTTATTGAGAAAATGGCAATCTTATAATCAAATGTTACATTCAATGGGATGGGTGCATTTGCTTTGCCTGAACCAGTTCTTCTAGGTTCGGCTTTGTTTTGGCCAGTGAAACTCTCATGTCGTTTGTCGCTTCTAATCTGTTTCGGCATTTTGTTTTGATGGTAATTAGTGTAGTAAACGCTGTCTCACACTCATAGGTGGTTGCAAATGAAATCAGCACAATTAAAGCCATCTTTACAACATCGGGTGGGATAGGGCTGTGACATTTCAATCTAAACACCACTACAACACATTTCAAGGAAAATATGTTTTGCAACCGCATCATTAATCAAATCAATAAACTGTTCTGGAATTCAATTGTCCTCCAAAGGCAGCTCATTAATGGAGAGTACAAGTGGGTTGTTGATAAATCGATAGTATTTTTCAAGTTTTTGTAGGTCAGGAAAATAATGAGAAATTATTTCACTAAAAGTTGATACCTGTTGTTTCACCACCTCACGTATATCGTCATCGATCTTAAGCTCATTTTCATCAATCTATGTATTTATTTGTGGAAATGGGGCAAAGTTCTTCTCTAACTTTGAATCCATAGATCGAGCTTCATTTTGAAAGCTGTCGAATTTTCGTGACAATGGAACACTGTGATCTCATTTCCTTGCAGCGCCAAATTGATGGAATTCACGAATTCGAATATGTCCACCAAATATGACACGGATAAAAGAAAGCGGACATCAGAAAATTTAGCGTGCATGTCTGGTTTAGCGTCTTACAAAACTTGCTGCATTTCTTCATGTAAAGGGTCTTTCAGCAAGGACGCTCGAGCTTTGCCAGGCGATAGTGGCCATGTTGTTAAAGCGACATCTGGCAATCTCACTGTCAACTGTTCAGTAGTACTTGTCAAGTCACGATGGAAGGTTATAGCGTTGAACAGTGTGTGCAAATCATCAAATGTTATTATCAAAATCAGTGCTCCGTTCCACAAACGTTCCGCGCATTACGTGATTTCTATCCTCGCCACAATCATCCTGCCGAGTCCACTGTTCGACGCTTGGTGGCCAAATTCGAGGCAAAAGGGTCGATCAACAATCAGCCAACACCCGTACGTCGCCGAAACGCAAGGTCTGCTGAAAACATCGCTGCCGTAAATGAGAGTGTAGGGGAAAATCCGAGGCAGTCAATTTCTCGTCGTTCACAAGAACTTGGCCTTTCTGCGACTTCAGTTTGGCGAATTATGCGTAGGGAGTTGGGTCTGCACCCGTACAAAATCCAACTTACCCAGGAACTTAAGGTAAACGACCATAGACAACGCCGTGTGTTCGCTGATTGGCCTCTAGAGCAGTTTGAAGTTGCCCCAAATTTCCCCAAAAAATCATCTTCAGCGACGAGGCCTATTTTTGGATGAATGGATTTGTGAACAAGCAAAATTGTCGGATTGGGGTGGAAACAATCGACATGAGATACACCAGCACCAATTGCACCCCAACAAAGTCACTGTTTGGTGCGGATTTTCGTCTAACGAAATCATCAGTCCGTATTTTTTTTAGAACGAAGATGGGATTGCCATAACCGTCAACGGCGAGACCCACAGATCGATGATAAGCAACTTCTTGTGGCCTAAACTGGATTATATAGATACTGATGACATGTGGTTCCAACAGGACGGCGCTATGTGTCACACTGCGCACGCCACGATAGACACTTTGCACCAACGATTTCAGGGCAGGATCATGTTGCGCGGCGGCGACGTCAACTGGCCACCGAGATCATGCGATTTAACACCATTAGACTACTTTCTTTGGGGCTACCTTGAATTGCAGGTCTATGCGACTAATCCGCAAACAGTTGATGTCCTCAAAGTCAACATAACGAACACCATCTAGCAAATTCAGCCAGATTTATGCGACAAAGTCATCGAAAATTGGGCCTCCCGAATACGTTCCACCAAGCAAAGCCGTGGCGGACATTTGAACGACGTTATATTCCGCACTTAATGCCATAAAATGTACTTTCAAATTTAAAATAAATTAAGTGCATATATCACACACAACTTGTTTTATTTACATTTAAAAATTGAGCGACCTTATTGAAAGACCCTTTAGTATGAAAACTGTCTTCAAAACTTTCCCTTTAGAAAGCCACCTAACGTGTGAGTGCAATCACTTTCTTTGCATAACTTAGAAAATAAACGAGAGTTGAGTGCAATCTCTTTAATGAAGTTAACTGCTCTAATCACTTCACCGAGAACATTGTTCAACTTATCAGCCATGATTTTAATTATCAAGGCTTGGCGATGAATAGTGCAGTGTGTAACAATAATATATGGGATTTTTGCTCAACCAAAGTTTGAAAACCAGATCGGCAACCAAGTATTGCTGAAGCGCCGTCAGTACACACGCCAGTGGCATGTTTTCATTTGATATCATGTGCCTCAATAAAACTGTCCACTTTTTAAAATATTTCCATTGCAGTTGTTATGGTGCTGAGAGTTTCGAAAAACAAAACTTCGTCTTCCAGCTGCTTGTCATATACATGTCTTACGTAGACACAAAGTTGGGCTAAATTGGCGATATCTGTTCTCTCATCAAGGCTGAAAAAGTTGAAAGTCGAATTCTGAATCTTTGAGACCACCTGCGACCATATGTTATCAGACATCTCCGCTATTCGCCTCCGAACTGTATCGTTTGACAAGGCCACACGCTTTAGCTTTTCGACTTCAGAACTTCCCAGCACAATCGATATGATATCTTTGCAACAAGCTAATATTAACTGTTCTCCGATGTTGTGGGGGTTTTGGCAACAGTTCTTTTCCTTGAAACCTCAGGCTTAATATTCTGTGTCATCGAGCCTGAATTTGTGCAATTGTTCGGTTTTGCGTTTAAAGAAGTCTACATCTTTGTTTATTGAACTGGGATGCTTTGTTTCTTAGTGTCTCTTTAACTTGCTGAGCTTTAGAGAAGTGGATGCCAACACTTAAGAACACACTGTGGTTTCTCTTCCACACTAGACTTTATTACAGTAAAATCTAATTTCAAATATAAATCATTATATCTCATCTTTTTTGGAGCTATTATAAATATGAAAAAGGGGCAATGAAAAAATTTTAATTAGAAAAACAAATTAATAATTTTTATGTTAAAAATTAAAAACTAGATTAAATAAGGCTATTAATTAATCTAATCGAACATCCAGACTTTGTATGTCCGATTATCTTAATTACTGTAAATTGTGGCTTATAAGTAAACTCTTCAAGCCTGAAAAAGTCTCCAAAATTAGGGGTCGAAATGAATGGCAGGGATAAAATGCAAACCTTACTAACTGCTAAACCACATTTAGCGTGTTACATCTCTCACACTTATAGATAAAACTCTACCTATGCAGTGCTCTATAATTCCCTAGTTTAATGAATGCAGGCATAGAAATTTACCCTCCCCCCCAAAAAAAAATGCAAATAAAATGAATTGGCCTTGGCAACAATCGCAAATAGCCCATAATTTCAACTGAGTGCGATCCCTTCGCAGTCCCCCTGAAACCACTCCGCAGTCCCATTGTGGATCCCGGACCCCAGTTTGAGAATAACTGATATAGATCATATAAAATATGATTAGTTGGTACAGAAACGAAGAGTGTGACGTCACACTTGCTTGGATGCCGCCCATCAATGAATGATTGGGGCGGAGTGCGATGTAGTCCACTTGTTTAGCAAGATTTAAAATTAAATATAAAATTATGTCCATTAGAATATCTATCATATAATAAAATTAATAAATTTAGACGAAAAAAAAAAGAATAAAAAAAATAGCGCTTTAAACCCTCGGCGGGACTCGAACCCGCAATCCCTGGCTTAGGAGGCCAATGCCTTATCCATTAGGCCACGAGGGCGACATTAAGAGTGCTTGAAAAACTATTATAAAATAAAATTATATTATTTTGGGGATTTATTTTATATGAATGTTTTATCATGAATTAATATTATAAATTTGTTTATTACGGTTTAAATACTGTGATAAAACTCTAGTTGGTATAAATCTGAAGTCAATAAACAATATGAGATTCAAGCACAGAAAGTCAAAATGGTAATATCGTGCTATAAGTTTGCTTATGCTGATAAAATGTGTGTACTTTGAGAAAATTATATTAGAATGATCTGTCTATCTCAATATATTCACATGATAGATATCATCGGCTCTTTTTGTTAGTGATTATGAATACTAAGTTATGTATTGTTCTAAACGCATGTAATTTATTTTACAAAGTAAAAAGCTGTCTTTTTTTTTCTTAAGAATGAAATGAAAATCCTGAAAGTACTTAATATTAACACTTCTCTGTTTCTGTGCGACATTCTTGCCTTAGTTGAACCACAAACTCACTATTTTGTAAATTCCCATATCTATCCATGTGAAAAATGAACCTAATAAGTAAATAGAGAATACAGTAAAGAAAAAATAAGAAGCGACCTGTCTGCTGTCCATACCGTTCTTAAAATAATTGTATATTAAATATAAATAATTGAGGAAACGAAATATGAAAGTTTAATACATGAAAAGGGAGATTTATAGGTCGCCAGTTATAGGTTTGGCGTAAGTAGGCCATGTTTTGATTGCAAGGCGATCCTATGAGGGTTTGGAAAAGTGGCTTGCTTACAGGTTTCTTGACGTATGGTCCGAGAGGTATTAACCGATCAAGGTTTGTAAGTAAAAGGCTCCTTTGTGAAGGAATTGAGCACTTATATTTTTATACCGCTTTGAAATGTTTACATTTACGGCAAAGATTTAATTTACGCAACGGAATAGTTTAAATCGGGTTATAATAGCAAGAGCAAGAATAATGGAGATTCGCAGAGCGGTGAATTAAGAGTCTAATAATCAATCAATGAATGGGTCAATAATAATTCATAATAATAAGAATTCTGATAATGATAATGATCTTTGAATGAAAATGTTCTCTTATTTATACCGGGCATCATTTTAAAGGCGAAGCGTAGCTCCGCCTTCTCTTGGTCGCAGAGGCGGTGCTTAGCTACTTGTCAGCCCAGCGGAGCCTGAGATTGGTTGGAGTCTAGCCTGTGATTGGCTGAAATTCTCCACTTCGTATCTTACTTTGGGGGTCTTTCCCCTACGAGGGTATCACAGAGACTCCGTTCGCTTAAAGCTAAGATGACCTTATCAAATTTTACATTAAGGCGAAACATCTTTTGTCGCTAATTCTGTTCCCATTCCAGACAGCTCTAATTAATCTGTTTGCCTATCTGCTCTCACAGTCGGGTGCGATAGCTTTACATTGTGGTCAGGTTTCAAACCAGACCTTCTAATCAGATTCCGCTGAATTCACAAACTGTCTCCAAACGACCTTATTTTATTGCTCCTACCATTCCATATTTGATACTTCGACCTGGCAAAATGTGTATTTGTCCTTCTCTCTCTCGTACGAGTGTGAAGGTAAGCTGCCTTTCAGGAAAGGAAAAGGGAGAAATAAGGGTGGAGGCTGAGAAATCGCAGATCTCTGAGAGCTCAGTAGTTGCCCTGATGGCAAGTGGCAACGATCTCTACCTACGAGGAGGTAAAGTAGGCGCCAGCGGGAAGATTCTGACCACGGTTATGGGAGCAATTGACGACTGTGGGCTGAACACTCGCAGACGTGTCGTGGTTGGGATACTCCCAAGACGAGGTCCATCCCGTAATGCTCACGCGAGGAACGTCTTCATAAACCAACGCCTGGGAGATCTTTGTACGGCGGAGGGAGTCTTTTTTGTAGACCCCTACCGCACCTTTTACGGGAGAAACGATCTGTACAAAAGGGACGGAGTGCATCTTTCCTTTAAAAGGAAAGCTTTACTCGCAAACATGATCCAGGATGTTGTGGAGCGGACCCAAAGAAGTGTCAGGCCCCGAGTAAAGGAGGACGTGCGCCAGTACACACGTGTTACTCCAGGAACGACCTTTTCTGAGGTAACAAAGAGGGGAGTTACCACGCCACAGAGAAACAAAGCGGGAAACGGAAGAGCGTAGGGAGTCCTACAGTCGGGGACTCCCTGAAAGTTCTTCTGTTTAATGCGAAGTCTATCAAAAACAAGTTTCTTGAACTTCTTGGCCTCGTAATGACGGAAGAACCAGAGATGGTGGCCATTACAGATTCGTGGATAAAAACTTCCAACCAAGATTTTGAAGGTGAATTCACGATTCCAGGTTACCGACTCTTCCTAGAAGATAGTCCTGACAGAGAGGGTAGCGGTGTGATGTTGTATGAAGGGGATACATTCAACTCGACAAAATGCAACATCGTATCCCACCACGAGCTCTTAGGTGTAGACTTAGAAATAGGTCCTGCCAAATACAGGACCCTGGTGCTTTATAAACCTCCTGCCCAACTCGTTGACAAGGACAGGGATCTGTACCAGCTGCTAGGAGAACTTGTCGTAAACATAGTGTGTATCGTCATGGGGGATTTCAACCCACAAGTTGACTGGGAAACCAGATAACCCTGTGGCGAGAACGCGCTACTCCTGTAATTCGCGGACAACGAGTTCCTGACTCAATGGGTGAGACAGGCAACGAGAGGAAACAATATTCTTGACTTGGTTTTCACATCAGAGTAAGACATCGTTGAAGAGCTCTCTGTTGGCGAAGAGATCGGTGGTGCTGACCACCGACTAGTTAGATTTGTAGTTAAAGTCCCCAAGGTACAGTCCGCGACGCAAGGATCGAGACAACTTGATTTGGGAAGGCCAGATTTCAGAGGTCTCCGTGCAGGACTGGCTGAGGTAAGATGGGAAGGGTGCGATAATATTCAAGACTTGTAGAACAGTTTCAAAAGTAAGTTCATGAGTCTCCAATCACAATTTATCTCTATGAAAAGCTTACGTCGGTCTTCTGTTCAACCAAGGTGGCTCAATTGAGAAATTGGTCACCTACTGAGGGAGAAGAGATCTGTGTACCACCAGTCAAAGATTTCTGGTGACTATGACGAGTACTGTAGAATAGCAAGGAGAGTGAAGTCCACTTTAAGGGCGGCGAAACGTGCCGAGGAGCTCCGAGTGGCGAGACTGTGAAAACAGAATCCCAAGGAGTTCTTCGGTTATGTAAACAGCCGTAAACCAATCTGCCGCACGATTGGCCTTTTGGTAAATGATGAGGGTGCATTAAAGCACTCGGATGCAGTAAATGCAAACCTCCTACACGACTACTTCTCTTCAGTGATCACTGAAGAGCGTGGTTCCATCCGCCAGCCCATTAAGTCTCACTTGGGTGAGAAGCTGGAGGAAATAGACTTCACCCTAGCCGAAGTAGAGGAAAAAATCTCCGACCTAAACACGAATAAGTCCCCTGGTCCAAACAGGTTTCTCCCTAAAGTGTTGAAAGAAATGCGTGATGAGGTGGCACCACATCTCACCACAATCTTCAACACTTCGATCCGGATTGGACGCGTTCCTTGAGACTGGCGTTAGGCGGAGGTGACTCTGATCTTCAAGAAAGGAGACCAAAGCCAACCGTCTAACTACCGATCTATCAGTTTAACCTTGATAGTCGGTAAACTCATGGAAAGTATCATGGTGGACAATATAACGTCATATTTACAGTCAAACCTGCTATTGAAGAGTTCCCAGCACGGCTTCCGAAGGCACCGGTCATGCCTAATGAACCTTGTAAAATTCTTCCACTTCGTTTTCAGTGAGCATGATCGGGATAAAGCAGTGGATGTTGTCTACCTAGACTTTCAAAAAGCCTTTGACAAGGTACCACACCGCCGCCTTCTCCGTAAAGTGCGTGCGCTGGGCATAAACGGAAATGTAGCAGGTTGGATAAAGAACTGGTTAAGAGGCAGAGGGCAACGGGTGGTGGTGAATGGACAGGCTTCTGAGTGCGTGCCCGTTACTAGCTGGGTGCCTCAAGGTTCTGTCCTGGGACCACTACTATTTATCATCTACGTCAACGACATGGACGGTGACATGATTATCACGAAAACGCCCACCTATAATCTTTCTCTCTCCCTCTCTTTCTTTCTTTGTGTGTGTGCAGTTATTGTACACTATAGATTTACAGGTGCCCTTGGTCATGACGTCACAGCAATATTGCCTTTGGAGTGATTTATAATAGGACATTCCATTTATGTTGTCCCGCTTTCTCGCTTCGTCAGATCAAGTGTGTAAAATCCTTATAGAGGTCCAACCACCTGAGGTGGAATCAAATAAACTAGTGTTGATTTAAAGAAATACTCAAATCTCGAAGTAAGGGGTGGCACAAGAAGAAAGCAGAAGAGGAAGAACAAGAAGGGAAGAATAATAATAAAAGAAGGAAATATGAAAAAGGAACAAGTAGAAAGGGAGAAGAATAAGAAGTAAAGAAGAAGAAAATGGGAAGAAGTAAAAAAAAGAAAAGGAAAAAGAACAAGAATGATGAAAGAAGAAAATGGGAAGAAGTAAAAAAGAAGGAAAGGAGAAAAAGAAGAAAAAGAATCAGGAAAGATGCAGGAGGAATGTGTCTCAGAAAATTTTGTTTATGACGAAGTTTCCTTTATGGTGGCCTGGTGTTGTTGGCTGAATGTGTGGCTAATTTGGAAAGGTTGATTTTGAGAGAGTGTGTGAGAGGAGGGGTCTTAATGCGGTGACGTGTCATATCAGTTTCCGTGATGTCACCCTTGAAGAAGTGCGAAGTTTTAATTATCTAAGGGTGTATCTTAAATAGTAGTGGTACAGATGAAACCGATTGCAACCACAAGGGGTGTATTAAATGGTAGGAAAATGAGGCGATTAGAGTTTAAGTGAATGCTAACAGGTTGAAGCTGGAATTTGTCAATCTATGAGAGTATAATGGTATCATGTTGGTATATGGGAGTGAATTTACCCTATGAAAAGAGCAGGAAAGATTTCGTGTGAGATAAGTGCAAATGACCAATTTCAGAAGGATGGTGGTGAGCGAAAGGTGGATAGAGTGAAGAAAGACTGGGAAAGAGATGTTAATAGTGCAAAAAAGGGTGTGGATGAGTTTGTGACTGTGTGTGTTCTAGGGTGGTATGGACATATAAGAAAGATGTATGGAAATAGAGTTGAGAAGATACGAGAATGAAGGTGAGGGTGTGAAGAAGGGTTAGAAGAGCCAGTAAAAGTGGATTGATGATGTGTGTGTGTTTGAGAAGGCCTGACCAAGGTAGAGGTGTATGGGTGCGTGGGGTGGGGTTGTGAGGGGGGGGGGCGTGTTAGGGGTTTTCTGCCTAAGTATGAACTAACTAGACCGGATGCAGTAGATGATATACCACTTCGTCGCATTGAAGGAACACTTTGACGCGGAAAATAAATGTCTTTATATGAGTATAAGGGAAGAAATATCATTCGATAAAAAGACAATGTAGTAAACATCCCTTTTTGCATTTTAAGATGTTACAGGGCATTGTTTTGAAAGTTTTAGATAACTCAAACTTAAGAAAACCAGAGGATATTCAATGTTGAGTGTGTTTCAAGTTTTAAAGAAAAGATCAGGGCGGGGGGGTTAGTTGCGTTGAAGCGCGCCAACTCCACTTTGCGAAAAACTGGACGATGCCGTTTACTCCAAGTCTTGATTCATTTTATGAAGGCATTGAGGTGCGAGAGGGTCACAACTCAGAACTGTAAAGTATCTCACTGTCATCAAAATGTTGTTGTGAGCGTAACTGAACAGTGTGCTTGGAATTCATCGCAATAATTTCTGCCTCGTTCTCACATGCACGCTATAAACATGAACCAACTAGCAAATGGTATCATTGTAATGCTTGCAAATGCGGCGTCCTTGAAGACGACTTCCTGACCCTATGAAACTACATATAAACCAGGCGAATATCATTTCTAACCAACGAATCTGTTTTTTTTTTTTTGTACAATGTGTGCGTGGGCATGTGATATATATATATATATATATATATATATATATATATATATATATATATATATATATATATATATATATATATATATATATATATTTGGTTGTACCACGTAGGGAAAAAGAAAGATTGATTGGAGTTAGTAGTTTCAAGCTTAATAACATTTTCACGTGCTACCTCTCGTGATTTTTATCCATATATATATATATATATGTATATATATATATATATATATATATATATATATATATATATATATATATATGAAACTCACAAAATAGCGCATGAGTAGAGCAATAAATGGAAAAGAATTCCCACAGGAAAATGAAAGGCGGAGTCCAAGTACTTTCGAACTTGTTCAGTTCATTCTCAAGGAATAACGAAAAATTTTACAAAGCTGATATATATATACGAGGGGCGGTCAATAAGTTTTGCGAATCAGTTAGACAAAACAGAGGAAGGGGGATGGCTTTTTGTGGGGGTGTTAGGACAAGTTCTAAAAAGTCAGGACCTGCAGCCGCACGCTCCCGCCTCGTCTATTTAAGAAGCAGTAGCTGATCGCAGATAGTCAGTCACAATTTTTTCAACAATGAAGAAGGTTGAGCACCTCGCAGTGATAAAATTTTTGACCAAGGAAGGCAAGAATGCAAAAGAGATCCATGAAAGCATGGTTGCAGTGAACACCGACACCGCCCCTTCCTATGCCACCATTGCTCGCTGGAATAGGGAGTTCCGCCATGGTCGTGAGTCCCTTGAAGATGACCCCCATCCAGGACGCCCGTCAGACGTGACCAACGAGGACAATATGACCCGTGTGGAGAGGATGATCCTCGAAAATCGACGGGTGAAGGTCGAAGAAATTAAGCGAGAACTTGGAATATCACATGGAAGTGTTATCAATATCATCCACGACAATTTGGCCATGACCAAGGTCTCTGCCTGTTGGATCCCTAGAAACCTCACGCCCCATGATCGACTTCAACGTCGCCAAAGTCCACAAGGGCAGAGTTGCACAAGCTGCCCTGCGCGAGTGCGGATTCGAGGAGCTCAACCATCCCCCCTACAGTCCAGATCTGGCCCCTAGCGACTACTTTTTATTGCGCCAGCTCAAGGCTGCCCTGCGTGGACGCCGGTTTGGGGACGATGAAGATGTCCAGCTCGCCGTTCAGGAGTGAATTGAACAGCAGTCGGGAGATTTCTGGTTGTCGGGAATTCGAAGCCTCAGGGACAAGTGGCACAAGTGCATTGAAGTCGAGGGTAGTTATATTGAAAATAATAAAACACTTTTGCTCATATCTCGTTTCCTTATATCCGAATTTCAAAACTTATTTACCGCCCCTCGTATATATATATATATATATATATATATATATATATATATATATATATATATATATATATATATATATATATATATATATATATATATATATATATATATAATCAGCGAGAACAACACTTGTCAAAGATAATAACGGATAGAAAGTATCATCCACTAAATTATTATATCAGTGTACAATTTTTTTTACTCGGATTATCTCTTATTCAGGTCCACATGAAAGCAAATCTCTGTTACTGGTGATAATTTAGAAGTGTACAATAGACTGCGGTGCTTAATCCTTTTACGTTTAGTAACATATCCGTGATTGATGGGCAGATGATGATAAACAAGTTGAGAATAAGTAGAAGGTTTGAAAGGGATGAAGAGTTTTTGTGTTTTGCCTTGGTGAATAGGGCATCTCTTGAATTATTTTTTTTCTCTCTCAATTTGCCTTACCTTCATTGCCTGCCACCAGTGGAGTCTACTGGGACTGGGTTGATCGTTTTACCGATCTAGAAGTTTCCTTTTCTCTGTCTTTACCTTAAATATATATATATATATATATATATATATATATATATATATATATATATATATATATATATATATATATATATTTCCTCCCTCGTGGATTCCGAGCCCTTAAATTATGTTTCTTGCTCACTTGTTAGCTACCTTTTTGCTTATGTATTCTTTTAATAATTTTCTTTGTGCATCATTTCTCTCTTTTATTTTATCTTTACTTTTTCTAGAATTTATTTTATTTGGGCATTTTTTGCCTCTTTTTATTGTTAATTTTATTTCTCTTCCTTAGTTGCCTTTTTGTGTGTAGTGTTTACCCAAACGCTTCCCCACTTTGCTTGAAGAACTTAAATGAAGTCAGAAGGCGTGAATGAAATGCACTTATTTAGGACATTTTTATTCGGGAGACTAGTTTCGGGAAATGACTGGCTTCCCAATAAAGATTTTCGAATAAATTTCGTCCCCATTGATTCACCAAGAAGCCCGATGTTGAATTAAAAGCCTTCGTAGTTCGTTTTAACTTGGGAATTGAGAAGGGTAAAATAACTGAGAAGGCTGTACAAGTTCCAAATTTTCATAAGGGAGATTATGTAAAACTTCGAAGCTTGCTAAATTTGGTAGACTGGGAAGTAGAATTCAGAGTTAAAACTGCTTATGGGATGTGGGATACTTTCAAGCATAAAATAAATGTAGTCCAAGAGCAATGTATCCCAATAAAGGCTATTAGGAACAAAAGTAGGAAAGCATTATGGTGGAATCAGGAGATAGCTAGAAAATTTTCAGAGAAGAAAAGGGTATACAAAAAATTACAGGTAGAAAATAATATTCCAAATTTAAGTGATTATAGAATGGCTAGGAATGAGTTAAATAAGATTATAAAGAAGAACAAAAGGGTGTAAAAAATTAAATTAGCTCAGGATATCAACAAAGATCCTAGAAAGTTCTTTAGTTACTATAAAATTAATAACAAGTCTGGCAGAGTTAAAATAGGACCTATCAAATATGAAGGGGTTGTAAGAGAAACTGATGAGGAAATAGTTGAGGTACTAAATGGTCATTTTGCATCAGTATTTACAAAGGAGAAACTAAATAGTCTTATGTATAGTACTCATGGGTCAGGGAAAGAGGTGTTTACTAACATTAGTGTGGATTGGAGGATGATAAAAGGACTAATAGGTGAGTTAGATGCTACCAAGGCCTCCGGCCCTGATAATATTCATTCTAGGATACTTAAAGAAGGGGTAGAAAGTATATCAATAGCTCTGGAGAAGTTGTATACTAGGTCACTGGAATATGGAGAAATACCTGATGATTGAAAGAGAGGGAATGTAGTCCCCATTTTCAAGAAGGGTAGTAAAGAGGATCCAAATAACTTTAGACCGGTTAGCCTAACTCCTGTAGTCTGTAAAACTCTTGAGAAAATAGTTAAAAAAGGGAGTTGCCAACATCTAGAGAGGGAGGGGTTAATCAGCGATGCTCAGCATGGGTTTAGATCAGGTAGATCATGTTTGACTAATTTACTAGACTTTCTGTAGTTCGTAACAAATCAAGTAAATAAAGGAGAGAATTTAGATGTAATTTACTTGGATTTTAGTAAAGCATTTGATAAGGTACCACATAGGAGACTAGTTTATAAATTAAAAATGATTGGGATATGTGGGGGTGTTTCAAATTGGATAGCTGAGTGGCTGAAAGATAGGAAGCAAAAGGTAGTGCTTAATGGTGTAAAGTCAGAGTGGAGGGATGTTATCAGTGGGGTTCCTCAGGGATCAGTTCTCGGTCCATTATTATTTGTCATCTATATAAACGATCTTGGGGAGGCAGTTAATAATAAAGTTTCAATTTTTGCGGATGATACCAAATTAGCAGCTGTAGTTAAAGATATTGATGATAATTTTAAAGTGCAGGGGGATTTAAATAAATTGTTATCCTGGGCACATAAGTGGCAAATAACTTTCAACCTTGATAAGTGCAAAGTTATTAACATGGGAAAAGATAATAGAGAATTTAACTATGAAATGGATGGGCATTGGTTGAGCTCAGTAGAGGATGAGAAAGATCTAGGAGTAGTAATAGATAAGTCATTAAGGTTTTCTAAGCAGTGTATTGAAGCAAGAAATAGGGCAAATAGAGTGCTGGGTTTCACTAAGAGAAATGTCAGTTACAAAAGTAAGGAGGTCATTCTTAAACTCTATAACTCTTATGTTAGGCCACATCTAGAGTACTGTATACAGGCATGGTCCCCACATTTTAGACACGATATTAACATTCTTGAGTCAGTGCAACGGAGGGCAACAAAGATTATTCCTTCCCTGAGGCACCTTGAATATATAGATAGACTGAAGGTATTAAATATGTTCTCGTTTGAAAGGAGGTGTGTGAGAGGGGATATGATTGAGCTTTTTAAAAAATTTTCTGGGATAGATAAATTGGATGTTAGCAAGTTTTTTGAGTTAGATGATGGAAATCGGACTAGAGGTCACCACTTTAAAATTAAAAAGCAAGGGTGTAGGTTGGATTTAAGAAAATATTTTTTCACCACTAGAGTGGTAGACTTCTGGAACAAATTGCCGCAGAGGGTAGTAGGTAGTCCAAATCTAAATGTATTTAAGAGTAGGTTGGATGAGTTTATGGGGAGGGAAGGTTGTGATGGTTCCTAAGTTTTGTATATATTAATATTGTTTGTATATATCTATAGCTGCATGATTTAGTTCTTGACAAGCCTCGATTGGTGATACCCTTGTTTCTGGACGCAATCCTCTGGATGTAGTTTTCTTGGGAGTTTGGGTGCCTTAAAAAAGAGGCTGTTTGACTCGGATGACCTATGATGGGCCCTTGTGGCTTTTGTCATCGGTTATATTATATTGTGGGGGACTTTGATTTTGTCTTCTCCTGGCGATTATTGATATAGTCCTATGTGGATGGGTTTTAACGGATGCGGATGACCTTTGATAGGCCCTTGTGGCTTTTGACATTCGTGAAATTATGCTATGTTATGTTATGTTATGTAGTCTGGAGGATGGTTAAAAGAAGATACAAATTCAAAGCAAATCCTCCAGTATGGTAAACAGAAGAGAGTCTTGTCGAAAATCATCACAAAGATGTCTGGGAGTTATAAGTAGAACATTGCTTTAATTCCTTGGGGAGAGTGAAAGGGGTATATGGGGAGGGTAGAGGTTCGGCCGAGATACAGGAAATTATGCAAAGGTTTTTCTCCGAAACTCATCTTGATTCTGTCCTTCACCGCGTGGCTGATCTGTGTTCCCTCGGAAGCCGCCATATGCAGCGGCGCCTGCTCTGATCTGTTTAAATCTATCATCGCATCAGCGAAGCAGCCATACTTATTTCAGGTGGTTTAAACATCATTTTCCATATTATGATTTTAAAACTCAAATGTTATTTTTATGCTAACTTTTGTTTATATATACGAGTGTATATATATATATATATATATATATATATATATATATATATATATATATATATATAGAGAGAGAGAGAGAGAGAGAGAGAGAGAGAAAGAGAGAGGAGGGAGAGCGGGTAGGGGGAGGATTCAGGATGGAGAGAGGGAGAAGGAGGGAAGGAAAGATATAATTATATTTTAGAAACTAGTTTTCGAAGGAAAGAGAAAGGAACACTGGAAAACGCAAAGATCAAGCAGAACAAAGGGACAGCACAATCAAGGTCATCTAAATTGAGAAGACGAATAAGTTTAAGGTCAAATTTTGAAATATTCTGGCCGGGAGTTGGACCCGGGTCTCTCGATTGGGTTTCTTAGGGTGATTCATTCGGTATGTTTGAATTGTTATCCCTGGTGGCTTAGCTATAAAGCATCTAAGTGACATTCAAGTAACCCGGATTTTTATCTTAGCTTTATTCCTGTTTTCAAAGTATGGATTGCCTTCATTCTGCTTCCTGGCCTTTGCTCTCCTTCATCTTTGTGTCTTACAATGTCTTTGCTTGCGTTAATAAAAACTACGGTTTCTTTGTCTTATCTGCTCACTCATAAACGTTAAGGACAAAAAAGTTTCTAAAAATAACGAAAGGGCTGCCTATTTACAGGTAAGACCACTAAGAAGCGTGATAATAACAATAGAAATGAAATTGATATTGGCTAATTTCTAAAAAAAATAAAAATAAAATAGGGTTTAAGTAGGTCAAAGACGAGACGAGAGGATCAGAACATATCACGAACACGATTCATCCAAGATATAACCTAAAGAAATAAGTGTTGACTGTGTGATAAGTTTCATGGCACGACTCGTCCTCTCCTTAAATAGACCCTTGAATTTGTTTTCAAAGGTATTTAATTCACGTTCAGTCAGACTATTTATAAGCAAGGTGATGGTGTAGACATCAGGCCAGCTGTGGGGAACATATTTATGACACATTTCGAATTATTTTAAAAAAATCTTTGTCCCTCTTTATTTAGCAACTCTCTTTTCTCATATTTTTTGTAGACGACTCATTGTTAATATTTGAGACTCTTCAACAGGCTAACCAATTTCACTTATTTATTAATTCCATTCATACAAACATTAATTACACGGTTGAATGTGAAATCAATTATAACCTCTCTTTTCTGGTTATTTTAGTATTAATAAATGGGAAGATAAAACTCCACCTCGGTTTTACGAAAACTAGCTTTATTAGGCCTTGGGTTTATTTTCTTTAATTCTTGCTACAATTTTTCAAAATAAATGACATTAAATCTCTATCGCACTGTGCATACCATCTCTCTTCTTCATACCTTAACCAAGATAAAAAGTTTCTCCGAACTTGTATCTCTAATAATTCACATCCTTAACATCTTTTCAAATCATCTTAAGAAAATGTCCTTAACCAAATTTTATGCCAGCAATTGCCTTTTTATAAAGTCCATAAGGATGTACAATTTCTCTCCTTCTCTCAACTATGTAGTTGCTTTGATCGCACCGTCTTTTTTATCCTTTATCCACTCTTCAATCATGTCTCTGCCTCTCGAATGAATGGGAAGATTTGCATCCTTGTTTTCTGGGTGTTTTTTTTTGTGTACGAATACATATTGTTGTGGTCCGGTGCATTATTTAGTTATTACCTTTGTTCCAGATATTATTCTTTTATATTTTAATAATAAATATGCATTATATTTAGACAACGCCTCCACTTAATCTATTAGGACCGAAGATGAGTTGCTTTGTTCGTAGCTACAGAGAATATAAGAAGAAAATGTCAAAATTTATCAAGCTTTATTGTCTGTGGCTACGAAAAAAGCAACTCATCTTCTGTCCTAATAGATTAAATGGCAGCGTTGCCAAAATATAATTCATATTTTCTATTGTTATACGATCTGCAATACAAGGTTTCTGCATCTTTCCTTGTGATTTAAAAAGGTTTTTGAAAGACAGAAATTAAATATAGCGAAAGCCCTGTGGTGGTTGTTACCACCCGCAGAAATGGTATTTGCTATTTCTCACATATATATATATATATATATATATATATATATATATATATATATATATATATATATATATATATATATATATATATATATATATATATATATATATATATACTCACGAGAGGTAACACGTGAATAAGTATAAATATTTGGTTATACCAAGTAGGGAAAAAGAAAGATTGATTTGAGTTAGTACTTTCTGGATCTTAACATTTTCAAACTCACAATGGTTTAATAAAACGAATGTTTTCCTATGAGGTTAGACTTTTTATGACCTTTGATAAGTTTTATTTGAGGAAGAAAGATAGGACTAGATCTAAGGAAAACAAGCCGGGCTAATATTTACATTTCTCTCCTTTGTGCTGGAGATTAGGAACGATTTAAAGATATTTCTGCTAATAAAATCATTTATATGCATTATAGTATCTGCTTTTGATCAGTTAATCTGGTGACCCATCTTAAGCCTGTGGACGTCCCGAGCACTATTTGTATATCCCCTAGATACTGCACTTTGATGTTGCTTAATTCTGAGATATTTTTAGAAGTTTGACCTACATAGAATAAATTACAATCCAGACAAGGTATACTATATATTACATTATTATCGTTCCTTAGGCTGTGTTTTATTAACATTTTTTAATGTATAATTGTATTTACAAATTACACTTATATTAAGTTGTTTTAACATTGGTACTGCATACAAAATTTATCATGGTAAGGTAAAAGTAATGTATTTTGTAAATGTTCTGTTTTCCTTAACTTGCGGATATAGAATGTTTTTTTAACTTTATACATGCACTTTTCCCCAAAATATTTCGGGGAAAAAATAGATTAAAGGCAATCTCTTCAATATTTTTGACACCGCCAGCTTCTTATAGCATCCTGGGTGACGTCCTAGTCACCAACGGGAAAGATCAAGTTTCAGTCACCCGATTCTAGCCGATCTAAAATGATCCATTCGAAACCGTAACCTACAATTTGATTTCTCGTTGTTTTGTTTATCAAAACCGGAGAATCATCAATAATTTGGGGGGGGGGGGGGGTATCAATGCTTAACATACATTCCCAAAGAAATTATTCACGATACCCAGATGTCGTTAGGCCTCTAGTTTTTATACCGTGTTGCTTGACTTCAGATATATAAGCCTCGTCCCCCGAATGCTAATTAAATCAATCATATTTTCTATAATATTGAGTAATATGTAATTTTCTCATCATATTTTAATTCAGAAAAAGATTCCCTTCAAAATGATCTTTATAACAATATGATGTGATCCAGTTAACAATGTGACTCCCAAGATGGCGGCCAATCTATTTTTCCTCATAACATTATAATTAAAAATTTGCCCACATTAAGTAGTAAAAGTATTATATATAGTTTATATCGTATAAACTATCTATATATTTTATATATATCTATAGAGTTTATATCGTTTATATGGTAGATATATATAGTTTATATCTATGATATAAACTATATAATATTTGCGTATTTTTTAAAAGTAGAGATATTTATAACAGAGGATCCACAAAAATCGAGGGCGGGCATTTTCCAAAATTTAACCATATCTGTAAATTAAAGATGGAAAAAAATCCGCGATAAATTGTAAGGATAGGTAAGGAAAATAGTAAGAAATCCTTAATCAGCTCGAAAAGTCTTCTCGAGGTCCTCAACCGTGTACAGGACCACCACCCCTTCGACTGACAACGATCCATTTCTCTAAAAAGAGAAATTTCAAGGAGCCTTTTATAGGAGTTGGAGTTGGAACTTTAACAGAAAAGGGATAATTGTAAATATTCCCGTGGCTTTTCACCCCACTAAATTTGAGATAAATGAACAATAACCGATTCAAGATTTCTTTCTTACTACTACCCTTACCTAACCGCATTGAGATGAACGTTATTCTTAATTTATCTACATATATATCTATATCTTGAAACCTACGAACATATCTAACAGCTCATCAGACCCAATTTCCCGCGGATTCTCCAGCCGAGAGCAAAGCTTTCCCTCCGCCTGCCAAATGTAACCGATCCTTTCTTTAGGCTTTTGATCGAGTGCCACACTTACGACTTCTGAGCAAAGTTAAAGCACACGGGATCGATGGCAGTATATTTAGGTGGATTCAGTCATGGCTTGGTGACAGACAGCAAAGAGTTAGTATAGATGGAGTTAAATCTGAGTGGGGGTGTGTTAGCAGTGGAGTTCCTCAAGGATCTGTTTTGGGTCCCTTGCTATTCTTAATTTATATTAATGATCTTGACATAAGTATAAGTAGTGACCTGAGTAAATTTGCTGATGATACTAAGCTAGGTAGGGCCATTAGGGCTGATTCTGATGCTGTTGTAATGCAGGAGGAATTGACCATTCTGTCCAATTGGGCCGAGAAATGGCAAATGAAGTTTAACATAGACAAATGTAGTGTGCTTAGTATAGGTAGAAATAATCCATTGAATAGTTATAAATTAAATGGCAGAATTTTAGGGAGGACTGATTGTGAGAGAGACTTGGGTATTTTGGTAAGTTCAGACCTTCGTCCTAGAAAGCAATGTCTAAATGCTAAGAATAAAGCTAATAGGATATTGGGATTCATCAGGAGGAGTGTAAGCAATAAGAGTGCTGAAGTCATTCTAAAACTGTATCTGGCGCTAGTTAGGCCTCATCTAGACTATGCAGTACAATTTTGGTCACCATATTATAGGAAGGATATTGATTTGCTTGAGTCTGTGCAGAGAAGGATGACAAAGATGATTGGTGGGCTAAGGAACTTACCTTATGGTGAAAGGCTCAGAAAACTAAATCTACATACATTGGAAAGGAGAAGAGTCAGAGGGGAATTGATTGAAGTCTTCAAATGGGTAAAAGGATATAATAAAGGGGATCTGGGTAAGGTTCTTATACTTAGTGAACATGACAGGACACGTAGCAATGGGTTTAAGCTTGATAAGTATAGGTTTAGGAAGGAGATTGGGAGGAATTGGTTTACAAATCGTGTGGTAGGTGAATGGAATAGGCTCACTAGGCATGTGATAGAAGCCTCCTCTCTGGGTAGTTTTAAGAATAGATTAGATAAATATATGGATGAAGCTGCTAGATGGGACTGACTTTTTTTATGTACATATGTATATATTTTTCTAAGGAGTGGGAAGATTATATTTTGCGGTTGCATGAATGGACATAATCCTCTGGATGCATTTTATGTATATTGTAGATTAGATCTGACGAACTCCTGTTAAGGGTGACAATGTTGATGACTTTTCTCTGGTAAGAAATCTTTTGTGTGTTGAATGGAACAGGAGCTGCCAAGTGTAGGCCATGAATGGTCTTTTGCAGTCTCCTTCTTTTCTTATGTTCTTATGTTCTTTCTCATTGGTAATTTGCTGCGCGTTTTGGGCGGTTAAATACAAAAGGGAGACTCCATTTTCCAACTGATTAATATGAATACCAAACTGAATTAAAAGCCCCTCCTGGTTGATTGAGGGGTCCTTAAACGATAGACAGGGACTGGAAAGGGCCTGGGAAATAAGGAAGGTCTTGAAGTGACGAAGTAAACACAAATATCAGGTTTTGGGCACCTCTTGATCGCCATTGCGAGAAAGGAAAGAGAGAACGGCTTGGTTTTAAGAACTCAATCCCACCCCGTGTCACTTTCCTTCCTTCGAATATTAATGGACAACAATATCGTCTCAGATATAGGGACTAAATCATGCCCCCCCCCCAACAACTTCTCTGAGGAATATTTTTTACTTTATCCCTCCCCCCTACCCACCCTATCTTTCCTCTGAAAGGTGGTGATCCTTAAGAATACCACCACACTCCTTGGGTGGGTCCACAGCTCCCTAAGAGAGGAGATATTGTGTGTAGTCTGTGCTTGTGTGAGGTTTAGGTAGCCCATAAGTAGGTGTGTGGTATTGTCTGGTGCATCTGGCGCATGCTAGAGTCGGGCAGAGGAGGTGTGGGTGAGGCGGGGGAGTAGTTCTCTCTCAAAATTTCAAGTGAAAACTAACGAGGGCGCCCCTTGTTAAGACTTTGGTAGAGCTCTGTAACGTCGGTGTAGGTAGAAGAAGTGAAGATGTATAGAAGATACATTTAAGGCCTCAGATCCTCCTGCAGGTATTAGGGCGAAGAGGTCGAGTGGTTCTACATGCCAGTTGTCCCCTTCCCATCCTATCCTGGTGGGAGGGTAATAAAAAAAAGGTTAGAGCAACAGGAGGGTGAATAAAGGGTTGGGAGAAAGCAAACACGTTATTCCCTCCTCATTATCAGAGGCAAAAGGGAAGGGATGACCCCCCCTCCCATCCCCTCGCCTGTTCCCCGATCAGGGATGAATGGACGGAGGCTGATCACCGATTAGCCTGAAAAATTTACCCATTAGCTAAACCGGTAAAAAGGAGCTTGTACATGTTTTCTCCTAAAAAAGCGTAATATAGATATGTCTAAATCGGAAAAGCCAGGGTAGTTTCAGGTTGGGGTGGAAAACATGACCATCTTGAACTTTTCTTTTGTAATATTTGGACAGTGATGCATTATACTTATCTTTTCCACATTGAATGCCACAGCTCGAAGCACTTAAAGACTCTTAACCAATCGATTTGAATCCTATAGCCGTCGAAAGAAGGCTTAATACAAGTAATAATCCAACGAATTATTTTCAAATTTGTTTGAAAAATGCCGAAAGGGATAAAGAAAATTGTGATAAAGTACAAATCTTAAGATTAGTAAGGAAGAAATCCTCCTTCCCCGAGGTCGACCCTGGACTAAAATCTGTTAATGCGACGAAATCAATTCCTCTTTCAGGATTGATCACAAAGAGTGATCGGATAGAGTGAATGGAGGAGAGAAGCAATTGATTTTGATCGAGCAATTAATTGCCTTTCGAAGCGTCTTTAATTATGCATTATCGAACTGAGGATCACTCGGGAGAAAAAAAAATGCATTATCAAATTGCCCGTTCTCATTCAGTCTCCCTCCATTAGCAGGACTCCTTAGGGATGAGTGGGCGAAAGAGGGGCGCAGGGTTCGTGCTTATGAGGTCGTTTGTTCCCTGTTCCTGAATCCTTGAATGTACAATGGCCAAGCATTCATTGTTGACGCGATTTACTATCCCCGTTTTCTTTATCTTTGGCCTTTGTTTACTATTTCTATTCTTCTCTATTTATGTCTTATCTCTCTTGTCTTTTATTTCTCAATGCGTAGACTTGCTCTGGTTAGATGATTTGCCGTTTGTGCTCCAAAGTATGCTTGGTGTGAGGGTTTGAGAATCGGTGCTCATGATGATGATGATAATAATAGGGATTTTTGTATGGCGCTCTTCAAAGCCGTAAGCATTCACAGAACGCCCGTCTAGCAACTAAAGAAAGGTTAGGGAGGAGAAGGGGGTATTCAATGCATCCTTTAAGTCACCAATGGGCCGTGTGATGAGCGTATGAACGGGCATATCATCCCATATTCTCGGAGCAAATATAGAGAAAAGACGATCACCAATGCAGCACAAACGACGAATACAAGGAACCAATACTAGTGGCTTCTAAAGAGGCTAAGGTGGGATCAGTGAAAAGGATCGGTAGGGGGGAGCTCCAGCATTTAATTTAATATATTTAAGATAAGAAAGATTTTAAAGGTTTAACTTTAGCAATTTTTTTTGGAAGTTTTTCCTGCGACCTCTTCGAAGGGCATAAGTTGCCGCAATTAAAATTTCAGCCCAGTAATAGGGTACTTTAGAATTCATTCATATCACCCCCCCCCCTCCAATCCGCCCCGCAAAAAATAAGAAACAGGATAAAGGCAAGAAAACGGATGCACGCCTCGGCGTCCCGCCCCCTGGCGCATGATCATGCGACCAAGACCAAAGAGAATCAAATAAATGGAGGACGTCAGCCTCCTCCAAAAAGTCAAATAGTCATCATGGCTGTGTGGACGAACTCATCCCTAGTGCAAGGGACAAGCGGTAGCGACCCCGCTCGTCACGGTTCCTGAATAGGTAACGCGCGCGAAGATCTCCCAGACTGGGACAATGAACAAGAATGTGCCGAAAAGTCTGGCGGACAACGCAGTTTTCACAGTAGGGCGCAGGCGAGCGCTCCATCAAATGGCGGTGCGTCCCTCGAGTCTGCCCAATTCGAAGATGAGAGAAAGCGACATGAAGCTGTCGCGGTATTGGGAGTAGGCCCAACTTCAGACTTCGCTTAAACCCAACTTTGCACCTCTACATGAGCGATTCGTATGGGCGAAGCCGTGACAGTAGTAGACCCGCCGCGACAGTGGCACGAATGCCGTCACGTGGTAGCTATACCAACCGGCACGCACCTATTCATGAATCCTGTCGTGATCGAACGTGACGAAGGTTGTATGGGTGTATGTTCATCCAGCTCTAAGTTGATGTCTTCTAACGAGTAGTCCGCGAGTTCCCTCGCATAAACCACTCATTTCACGACATTCATGGTAGAATGCGGCGTTACACTCACCGGCGAGCCATTAAGTGTTCTTAGGGCACTAATTATGGCCGTCTCGGAAGGGTCTGACGCATTCGGCAGGAGGGTCCCGTCCGAAAAACAGGTCACTTTTGGCTCTCTACCAGTCAAACTAGCTAATGCTCTCCTCTTCTTGAGCATGTAGCCTTCCACCAACATGCTGCCGTCTGTGGAGTGAATAAAAAGAAATGTTTGTAGCCAGGGGGCTCAAAAATGCCAGATAGTCTCTGGTTGAGAGGTTCCGACGTAATTGAGGCTCCGCTCAGAGCATTTGCGACTTTGGTCTAGGTATGGGCCTAGACGAAGGCGAGGAATGTACCCGCTTTTCTCCATTCCCTAAAGGGGCCCTAAGGTTTATGGTGAGTAGAGGGGAGCCCCTGGATCAAGATTAATATTTAGCAAGCTATGGGGTGAATGGGGCATGGTTGGGGAAGAAAGTGTGGATGCGCTGGTTTATCTTTACTTGTAATATAAATTGATTTTTTTTTTGGGGGGGGGGTTAGTAATTTAAAACAATAAGACAAAAACAGAGCTGACTCCATACGTGGACGTTCCATCTTCATCGACAAAGGGGTTAGGAACCTCAGATAGGCAACAGGAGTCTGGTTTCCAGTAATCACGTTGGATGCTCGTTGGGCTCTTGTAGATGAACCGCGGATGTCCTCGCATTGGAGTTAACCTATGCGGACCGTGCAGGATGTAACCCGGTGGGTCGTTATCCCTTACCTCCTGCCATCTTGGCTCAAGCTCGGTCCCGCGGACCAACGCAGACTGTCGAATTCCACCCTTTCTTGCCCCCCCCCCCCCCAAAGTGGGGATGGGGAGATGCGTTGTATCTGCCAATATTCTGTTGCGATTACCCGAGGAGGGGGGGGGGGGCAAGCCATGGCCAGACCAAAGGATCAGGCCTCCTAACGACTAGTTCTGAGTCCGGGTCCGAACCCAGATAGAGCAGCTCTACTATCTAACCGAACCAAATGCTTTGGGGGAGATGAGGAGAGGTATAACAGAAATGAGAAAAGTGTTAACGGAAGGAGGAGAGAAGGATAAGGTGCGGCCAGACGGGGCGCCGATTCCAGTCAAAATGGTGGCCAGGTAAATACATCGCCTTGCCCCTTACGAGGAAATTTTTAGCGAATGTGTATGCAGTGTAGTTCGCGAAGACGGAAGTTGCACGACAGAAACGTCTCCGTTGGAGAACAACAATGGCTGCAACGTTTTCAACCAGTTGGAGATGTCGTAAAAGGAGATGCAGCAGTCAAAGCGGGAGGTGATGAGGTCAGTCTGATCTTCAACATGGGTTATTTTTTTTTGCTTTTGCCCTGTTCCTGGGTCCAAGAATAGTCAAAGTTGCCTGCAAGCGATAGTTGATTGTAGAAATTAAGTTATTTCCATATTCTACACTCGGCGAGGAGGCGCCTACATAAATCTGAGACACATCAGCTCTCGTTGGTATCCATGCTAATGGGTATCTGATAACAGCGCCTCCGTCCATTTCAAGGTCAAATGATCACCACTAATACACTTGATTCCTTATGGTCGAGCGATTCCATGCCGAAGCCTACATATCCATTTCTGGCAAGTTTTCGAGTCGCGTTTCTTGTACAACTTTCTCAAACTCAAAGACCATTTCATTCAGTTTACGCGTTCATAAACTTTAAAATAAGATGAAAATCATAATGTTATTAATCCATATATAATTACAGTGTTTTCACAGTGCCTAAAATGAAGCGATACTCAGTAAAATAATAGCGAATTAAGTCTCTTTAGTAATTTCCATTTGATGCATAATTCCATTTTGTATGTTACCTTATTTTTCCCATATTTAAATAATATCGTTAAATTAATTATTTTCTTTAATAAAATACGAAATGCAATCTCTTTCCTTGAAACCTTCCAGAGTGAAGAGTATATATTAAACGTCCTCCTAATTCACTTCGAGCAATCAATGCCCTCGTTGGTTTTGGAGGTAAATCAAAGTAAAAGTTGCTAGTAATCACAAGAATTGGTTTTACATGTACCATCCCAGCCCCAGAAATTAATTTTTAATGGAGAGAAACTGCAAATATTGGCATTCTATTTTAATTATTCTTATTTTGTCTATATATTTCCTCATTATTTTATCTGTGCTTCTCCGCACTTTCGTTTCTAACTGAAGATGAGTTGCGTTAGATTATCGAATCATCCATTCTTTCATAATAAATAATGAATCATAGGGAGGTAAATTGAATGGGGATGAAATGGGCTGTAACTCGAAAAACACGAGGTTTGGCCCCAAACCTTGCTACTTAGTACATACACATATTTGTGTGAATCCTCACTCCTCTATCTTTAATAAACAAACCAAGAGCCAAGTAAGAAACTGCACTACCCTGCTGATCAAGGAGGAAACCGGCGGTTGTTAACAAAACAAAATATAGTAAAGAGACGAAAAAAATAAAAAAAATAGGGCAAGTTAAAAAAACCTTACATTATCGCTTCATCGTTATATCAACACGCTTAAACGATTATAAACAAACATAAATAGCCTTCGAGCGTCTCGTATCTTTGGCACTTTCTTCGTTCGAGGAACTTCTAACATGGCAGAAGTGACTCAAAATGAGCGATCGGATTTTGTTACGGGGAATGACTCATTCTCCTTTTGTCGCTTTACGTCGAAGCATATGTTTGGATGGAAGGTAATTAAAAGCTGTCTATGTATTGCCGAAAATGGGCTTAGCTTTCGAGTCAAAGCAGAAGGGAACCAATGAAGAGTCAGAGTCAGCAGTGAACTTGTATGGGTGAGAAGAGGTCGTCAGTCTGCAAATATTGACACATTTCAAAGTCTGAAAGAGCGGCAGAAGGGGAGAAGAAATATGAGGAATGCAGGTGGAAAGGGTTTTCTAAAGGGAACCGTTGCTACTGCATGCTACGATATCAGATCAAAACTAATGATACATATGTGTTAGCCGTACGCACATACAATTATGTCGTGTGTATATTGCAACTCTCACGCCGAATTAATATGCAGATTTATAAATGCATTTGGATAAGTTTAAACAAATCTCTATGAATCACGAGCAAAGGCATATTAGCTTTGTTTTAATGAAATGGGGAAAGCTTGGAAGACAATAGCAGCGTTAATAAGTGGAAATAATTATTAAAGCTGTGAACACTGTGAATCACAATGAACTATATATATTTAACACATAAATACTTTTATATTTATATACATGGTGAAAACATGAAGTGTAGACTGCTATTTAGTTAATTACTTTCAGAACACAATGTAATATTACATAATGTTCAGACTAAAACGAAATCTTATATGCTACAAGATGATGTAACTAAAATTCAATGTGACTGCCTTTTGGGTCGATGACAAGACGAAGTAGAAACTGAGCGCAAGTTGCGCGCAGGGTCTTGGCTGATATTTTTCCCCCAGCATTTTTCCAGTTTGCATTTCAGAACTTCGACATTTTGATGAGATTTGGTACACGCCTTCTGCTTAAGTATAGACCACACTTAAAAGTCCATGGGGTTCAAATTTGGCGAACTGAGAGGCCTAAGTCCCTTTGATCAAAACCCTTTTAAAATTTGTCTGGTACCAGGGTTAAACCTTTTTTGTTGTGTGTGAGGTTGTTTAATTTTTTTGAAGGGCTACTTTGGTATTTCCTATGGGACCATCTTTTTTTCAATTTTTGCATGTTCACATGACTCATTTTTGCCTCCACAGCCAGGTGTCTGGCACTCCTCGCATTTCGCCTGATCTTGTTCATGTTCTGGATGAGGGTCGGGGTTCTCACTGATCTGGGCGGAGTTCAAAATTTTGAAAATATCGTATACTGGCTTCCCGCCTCTATAGAACTACTCGATTGCTTCACATTTTCCAGAAATATTTGTAAACGGGTGTTGTTTTGAATGAATCTACACTTTCTCACAATTCAATAAATCCTGAAAGAACCAGCAAAAAAGTAATTACTTAATGGTATGTAAGCATATTTAAAATGATTCGTAAAAATCAGTCTACACTTCGGGATTCCACAATGTATTTATCGAACTACTCGTACGTACTTAACTTACATTTCTAGAGTTAGAGCAAAGAGAAAACAAGAGGGAAAGTCCTACCAAATGACGGCGGTGTTTTGTGATAAGAGGATAAATGGTTATTCCATTGATGGTTTCCCATGGTTCAAATCACTCACAAGGGCCTTTGAATGGCTAAATGAGGCTTCTGCCACTAGATGGCGCCACCCAGCGCCAAATCCAATGGCAGATTTGAATTGTCCAGGGTGAATAACCAAATGTACCATAGTCACGTAGATCATTTCATGGCTCTAAATGGGTACAAATGAACTTTAATCCATTTGAAAAAAAAAAGCGACGCCCTGACCTGGCGCTTCGCCGCGGGTAAAATTACGCACAGTCAGAAATTGAGATTAGACAAGATTGATCTCAAAGTACTAGTGGCTACTTAGCAAAAAATGGTAAAAGTTAAGTTAAAGCAAACACTGCACGAAGAGCTGAGCGCCAGGTAAAGGAGGCAAGGTTTGCGCAAGTTCTTATTGATGAGTGAGGTTGAGCTTATACACCTTCACCAGATCAAAATCACGAAGATATTGGATAAAAGTGTACTCAATTATACTTTGATAGAGTAATGACAGCTAATTTATCCTAATCTCACACTCGATTCCATTTCATTACTCAAACTTCTATTAGTTGATTGCGCCCCCCATCCAATTATCTTTTGATAGGATAATTAAAGTTACATAAATATTAGAATGACAATTGCTTCAAAGCGGTAAAAAAATCCGAATTTAAAGCGCAATAGCAACAAGGCTGAATCACACAAGAATGTCGTAAGGAAAGATTTGTCAAAAAAATAGTGGAATATATATAATCGCAAGTACTCATTCAAGCATTGGGAACGGAAGGGCGTGCCGTTTCTCCAGATTTCCGTTGAAACAGGGGCAAATACCCTCGCGAAACCATCCACCCTTTAATGGGCAGGGTCAGGCAGAGACAACAGGAACAATAAGATGGAGGGCAGTAGTGCTGTGTTTTACACCAACTAGCGAGCAGGGAACCTGTTCCGCATCAGGGAAATGTGGTTCTGTAAATTTCCATTCAGGTGGTTAGGGGACAAAAGAGTTATTTTTGTACAACCAGAGAAGGGAGGAATAGAGAGTAGTGTTGTAATTGGCTAACTGTCTGATGATATGGTTGGAGTTGTCTGTGTTTATACTTCAGACTCGATTCACCGCCCTAATGGAAGAAGCTCCTTCTGGGCACCAAATTCTTATGTGTCTGTTGCCGCCGGGAATAAACTCTTCTACGCAACCGTCGAAATTCAACGCATTGTATCAAGCAAATATAAGCCATCTCAGTAAGGAGCTGTCCAGATGAGCTATCTCATTGATGACTAGAACAGATAGGCCATCACATTTATACTATTGCAGATAATCAACCTCCGTAATGTCTAGGGCATATAAACCATCTCAGGGATAAGAGGGGCAGATAAGGAATTCCAGTGATGGTAGTGCGATAAGACATCTCAGCTATGAATAGTGCACATAAATCAACTCAGTGATGTCCATGAATATACACACCGCCTGCCTGGTGTAGCCCCGGGATACGGCGTGGAAGCCGATCCTCTCCTCGGAATTGAAGCCATTTGTGTATACTAATACGGATCCAGAGTGACAAGAAGTGTGGTCCCAAAAGGTTGAACGCAATAATCCTGGCACTGTGGAAGCTTAGGAAGCAGAGACATGGAGACAAATAGTCCAAGGTCGTACTCTCCAAGGTGGCCGCCTGGGCAGAACCAGAGGCGCCACCGGACCTAAAGTTACACTGAACTCTTGATGGAGTTTCCTAGCACTAAAACCGAAAGGCTTATGGTATGACTGGCATCTCTTCTCAGCAAAGGCAGGCTCGAGATCTGCCGCTGATGCATTGAGAGCCAGACTTTAGCGACTCAGGGAGGTGCCAGACTCGCGCATACAGGCGCACAATGCACTGCGTACGGCGCAGAGCGAGTAGCATCTCCCCGGCATCGACAAGTAGGCTCTCATTGAGTTACGATTCCATCTTCCGCATTACACGCCTGGATGCAGATGCATAGAACTCGGAATCTTTAGTAAAGCTTCGAAGGAATAAAAGATTGGTAGAAAAAGAAGGCAGTAGCCCTATCAGCATCCCAGGTGTTGAATATCACGAAACGAAGAATGTCCTGGGCACGAATACAAGAGACTCTAAGGGTGTGAATATGAGCCTCCCAGGTGAGACGTTGATCGAAAATAAGACTAAGGAAACGGTTGAAATCCATCACTTCTAAGCGAACCCCATTTATGAATATGTCTGAGGTCGGGGTGGAGCCGTGAATGGCGGCAGAAGTGTTCCACTTTGGTCTTTGCCAAGAAAAACCGAAATCTGTCCTCTTTGGCATAGCGAGAGGTGTTGTTTAATGCTTGTTGAAGTCGACGTTTCAGAGTTGACATCTGGGCTGTACCAAAAGATATCGAAAGGTCTTCCACTTAGAGCGTAGCGAGAACATATTCCGGCAGTACCGAAGTAATGCCGTTGATGCTCAAGCGAGAGTCCAACACTGAGAATACTTCCAAGCAAGACACTCTTTTCCTGCTCCATCGGACCTCAAAGGGGTCCCCTACCCCTACGCAGAAATGACGATATCGCCATGCGGTATGATAAGCCTTCTTCAGATTGAGAAACACCGTAGCTTTATGCTGTCTACCAAGGAAAACCTTGAATATAGCATTTTCCAGTCGTAGCAGAGCATCCGAAGTGGATTGAACCTGCGGAAGCCGCACTGTACAGAACACAATTTTCCTTCAATGTCCAGGAAGAACGTTAGTCGTACAGTTATAAATTTCTCCACGAACTTTCGCACGCAGAGGTTTAGAGAAATTGAAGGTAAACTGATAAGAGTATTGTGACCTCTCCAAGGTTTCCAAAAAGCGAGCACAGTAGCTATTAGTCAGGAGTCTGGGAAGATATCCTCTTTCCATATCTTGTTGACAAAATTTAGCAGAAATGCCATGCCTCACTCACCTAGGTGTCAAAGCATGACGTTCGGGACATCGCCCGGACCAATGACAGTGTCTGCGCATGAAGCGAGAGCGGAACGCAACTCACTTAACGAAAACCTGTCATTGGAGGGTTGTCCACCTATTGAGGTAAAGGATATTTGGTTGCCTTCAGGGACATCACGGCATGCAGTGAATGCTCTCGGACATAATCTAGGCTTGAGAACGTGGAAAAGGCGGGCTTTCAAGAGTTCGCCACGGAAGGGTAGTCCTAGCTTGCGGTCCCGTTCTCATAGATAACGGGAGGGGAGTCTTACGAGAATTTGCACTTACCCATTTTCACTCACTTACCCACCTCTGAAAGATGACTCTTCTCGTTATGTGAAAAGACGTATGTTCGCCAGGAAGAGAGCCAGGTGTGCTTCAAATTATACTGCAATATATCCCTAGTTCGACCAAATTCACCGATGGTGAAGTCGTTGGGGCCGCATATCGCTTCTACCTGAGGGCCTTCTCTCACTGAACAGCCACCAAGGAAGTGGATGGCGTGTAAAAAGGCCAGTTACTCTATGAATAGTAGCTTTGTCCACGGCGATGATGTTGCCAGAGAAAACCCCATCATCCACCTACCTAAATTCCTAGACAGCTAAAGAGAAATTAGTCATTTCCTGAAGTGCGGACCACCGCGCCCGCTCCAACACCTCCTCTTTTTGGTGGACAACTTTAGGAATTCCCGATACGGCCTCACGAACACCTTCAGGGGTTTGCCTCATAGGATTCTAACGACTCGGTAGCCGTTTGGCTTTCCGGGAAACCGTCACGTGCGATGAGAGAACCTTGGTATTAACCCTTTGTGCTGTGGTAATAGTAGCTACAGAAGGATTCCAAATAGACGCGAAAGCGACCGTGTTCATAGGCCTGGAGTGGCCAGGATGAGAAGGTGCCTATTTAAGAATTTAGGCATAAAACGTCACATATAGCACTAAGAGAACCAGGGCCATGTCCTTACTCTTGCGAAAGAGAAACAATCCACCTCTTAAAAGGCCAAGATTTCTTGCTTCTTGAGATAGGCGCCACATTGCTCCGAGTAAGATAAGTGTAGCTGCCAGCAAAGGATACACTTGTACATATACGATAAGGAATTATCCTGTACGATCTTTCAACAATTTACAGACTTCTGGTAAATTCAAATTTGCACGTCTACATAAGCGATTCGTAGAGGTTGATCTCGAGCGCTCCCTCCTCTTTTCTCATCACACGTTCAACCTTTACCGCTGCTTGGTCAGCTAGCTTTTCGGTGATGTGTTTTAAGGAGTAGTCCATGAGTTCCTTCGTATAAACCACCACTTCCCCGAAATTGATGGAAAAGTGCGGTGTCACTTTCACCGACGAACCATTAAATCTCTGAAGAACATCAATAATGGGCGCCTCACAAGGATCCCTCGCATTCGCAATAAGACACTAGTTCGAGAGACGAGTCACCTTCGGCTTTCTACTAGTATGTTTAGCTAATGCTATCCTCTGATGGAACTTGTCACCTTTGGACAACCTGCTGCCAACACAGAAGCAGATAACTAGGAACCGTTTGAAACCAGTGGGCTTAAAAATGCCAGTTAGTCTCTGAATGAAGGTCTCCGATGTAATTGAGGTTCCGCTCGCACTACTAGCGCCATGTGGGCGCCTCGGGGCCGAACGTGGCGGTCTTGGCATGATCGCTTACCGAAACGGCAGCGACCCCCTCCGTCTCGGGAGCCCCCGATTCTTGGAAAGGAGGGCGTAGGGTGAACCCGCTTTTATCCACCACCGTAAGAATTCCAAGGCCGGACAGAGCGGTCTCAGCAGCATCCTTATCTCCTTGTGAGTTCTCGGCGGCGCGTGCCGCTTACGTAAGGTTGGTATCAGGTTTGGTGTCTGGTACCGAGCCCAGGTTTGCCCAACTGGAAGACCTTTCTATCCAGGGTGGGAAGCATCTCCTGGATAATCTCCACCTTAGTAGAGGCCTTCAACTTGCCATCCACCAAGGTGTTAGGTATCCTGACGGGAGACTCATAGGGCCTTTGACCCGTCAGGAACATCAGTAGGCTAGTATGCTGAAAGAGAGATCGGGCATGCCGCTTTCATCAACGTGATAAACATCGGATCGACGAGGTTTTGTGGCAATGCCCAAGGGACGACGCTGTATCTTACTCCTTAAAGGGAGTTGAGGTTGTTCACCTGACCCGACAGGGGACCGGGAACCGAGGAGCTTTTTCGGGTGGCCCTTGTGAAAGTGGAGGGCGGGGGGCGCCCGCCACTAGATAAAGTTATCCGAAGACAACTCTGCACAAGGGGGTAAGGAGAAAGCCCCCGAACCCGTATCTATTGGAGATGGAGAACACTTTCTCCGCTGGAAAAACTCAGAGGTGCTACCAGAGGGTGGCTCCAGAAGAGATGAGTTGCAAGCTTATTTTTTGGTCGAAGGTGGGGATAGTGGATCTCTTCAACCAAGATTAATGGGGAATTAAGACGAGCATATTCAGCCATGGCCATTGCATATAATTTAATACCCCTGCCCGCGAGGGCCTTACTTTGACCCCAACAAGTGACTGGCCGGGTGTCGGCCTCTTGCGTACCCAGGCCAATGCTGCTGGAACCAGCAGTATACTCCACCACCATCACTTTTTCGGAAAACCGAGACAAAATCGTACACGTTGCTTGGTAACGGTAAGCAGATCGGAGCGGCGGATCCGTCTTAGTGACTGGCTTCGGAGAGTTCGGGGTCACCATACCCAACGTCAAGTTGGTACAAAATCTTTTTCGTTGTCTGAAAGGAGCCCAGCCGTAACCGCAGAGATCCATAGGAAGTGTAAGAGGGGACCAACGGAAGCGATGATGAAGTGAGGAAGTAGAAAGGGTGGATTGAATGACAAAGGCAAGATGAAAGAGATTTGGTACAGAAATATAAGGTAAGAGTTAGCAGAAGAAAGAGGAGAGGCTAAGCTATGTGAGGGAAAAAGAGAGGGGGGAAAGAATGGGAAGGAAAAAGTGGGGGATGGAAAGAGCGGAAGTAGGGTGAGGGAGAGAGACAGCGAAGGTAGAGAGAGAGAGAGAGGGTGGGAGAAATAGGGTGAGGGAAATGAGAGAGGGAGAGAGAGGGAGATAGCGGGAAAGGGAGGGAGAGGAAGATAAAAGGGGAGATAGATAGATAGGAAAAGATATATAGGGAGATTTAGATAGAAGGAGAAGGTAGAGGGTGGTTGGTGGTTTTGTTTAATGTCTTTTCTTTGAAGAAATGATAAATCTTGCCATTTCCAAATTTGAAGTTCGCTTTCGGTCAAGCTCTTGTTGTCCATCACAATTCAAGACAACATTATTGCCAAAAGTCGCTGTACGAAGGCGCTAATAATTATGCAGACAATCAATTTCATTTCATGACCTCAAACGATATACATTTTTCTTATGAAAATATTTAAGTATTTAAATAAATAAGTATTTTTTTATGTATGAAATTGCTTGTTTATCCACAGTTACTTTGGATGAAAAGAGGTTGGACAAAAATACGGTACACGAGGAAGAGAGAGGGAAAAGAGAAGAGGGAGAGAGAGAAGGAAGAGAGGGGAGAGGGAAAATTGGGAGGGAGATAGAGAGGGATGGGAGAAGAGAAGGAAGAGAGGGGTAGGGAGAGAGGGAGGGAAATGAAGGAGGAAGAGGGAGATACAAGGGAAGGAGAGAGAAAGGAGTGGAGGAGGATAAAGGTAGTGAGAAAGATTTTGATAGGGAGCAAAGGGATAGACAAAGATGTGGATAGGGAGAGAAGAGGGGGATTAATATGGAAATAGAAAGGTTGAGAAAGATAAAGAGATAGTGAAATAGAGAAAGAGCGAGAGAGAGAATAGGGAGAGAGTGAGTGAAATATGGAGGGAATCAGGGATGGGTAGGGAGCGAGGGCAGTAAGAAGGCAGGAGGGTAAGGACTGATGTGGGTAGAGAGGGAAGTGGTAGGCAGGAAGGGAAATATGGAGGGAGGCGGAAGAGATGGGGTAGGCAAGGAGAGTAGCGCTGGGAGAGGTGCTGTTGAACTTTCAATGATGTGATCACTTTCCTATATAAATATCATTTTCAGGTCCATGTGCAACTCAAGAAACCCCTTCTGTGCAGCTTGGAACAGACGCTTTAGTCCGCTTTTCAGGAGATGACTGATTTTTCTATCCTATTTGAGAAGTTTAGGTCGGTTGATGAAGCAGTTGAGTTCTTTGCAACCTAATTGCCCTGTGCCTGAATACGATGCGTCGAACGTCTGGCCGTTTTACACGCGTTCGCTTCGTTGATGGGCGTTTGAATGTTATACGGCTCTCAGAGAGAAGTAATATGCTTATATCAAATATTATCGCCACCCAAACTATATTACACACACATAGTTGAATTTCATCAAGCGATAGCTAGTTCTGGTATGTTTCGAAGCACTACGCAGTCCCTTTTGGCTAGCCTATGTAATTTCACTCAACGGGACGACCCAGCTTGCAGGGGTTTGGAAGCATGTCTAAAGGATTCAGGGCTAGTCTTGCAGCAACCCCCTCTCGTCTTCCAGGTGGTTGAGACGGCAACTTTGGACCCTGTGTCTGTGCCGGAATTCTCCCTAACCCTTTCTTATCATTTCCTAGTAGTAATGCTGCTCCACCAGCATTTATTGCACGTCCTGAGCTCGTGGAAGACCGCCGACTGGACTTTATCAAACAGAGACGAGGAACCCTTTACTGACCTATTTACGCGAACGAGCTGCATTCCACCATCAATCATGCAGAGATACAGCCCCTAGTTGGGACGATATCCAATACGGCATGGAGAGATCACTCTACCCCAGCGGGTTTCTGCTCAATTTGCCTAGTATTTTGCATTTTCAAGGAGATGGAGAAATTGGTAAATAGTAGATTTGCTTACTTCGTTGACAGGAGAGGCCACCTTTCTCTTACTCAGTGCTGCTTCTCTAAGTTCCACTCCGCCTCCTATGGTCTGGTCCGACCCTAAAATGTTGTCTGCGAAGACTTGCTTAATAGGCAGCACTTCGCTATAGCATCATTGAGATTCTCTACCTATGTAAGCGAGGAAGTGCCTCCCAATCTTCATATAAAAGTGCCTGCGAGATCGTCGATACAGCGCATGGGTGAGGTGGAGTACTCTCCCCTGCCCAATAGGATAAGGAATCGCTTCCCGTAATTAAGTGTTTTCAATGCCACAATCTTTTCTATCATCTCAACGGCAACATCTTCGGTGCTGCCAGAAGAATTTTTGACTACTCCTTACTTAGACGACCTTTTGATCTCTTTTGATGTGTTCCAGATGCCAACTTTGGAGTGTCGACTTAAACAAGCATTGGACCCCGTCTCTCGTTAAACCGAAGCGCACGTCGTTCGTTATTCTGATGTCATAAGCGGCTCCATCCGACTCCTATATTCTCCTAGGCGATACTCAGCTGGAATTGGTAGAATCACATCTATTTCATTAGTCTTTCTTTCTATTGAACTCTCAACGGAAGGTCCATATTCTCAGGCTTCGTTAATCTTTCTTGTACTAGCACATGGAGATTTTTTGTTCAGTGACGTTCAGCACCTGAGGCGCTAATAGTGCTGCCGCTTTTCTATTCTACCGATTCTTTATTCCCTCGAAACTCAAATACTGGTGCGAGTTTTAAACACGCACAACCGAAGGTGTATTCTGGAAGGTGGAAGCGATCCACCATAATGGTCTCCGTTTGAAGACCAGTGGCTTTTGCTCCTCCCCTAATAAAAGCCCGCTTGTTGCTGGAGAGGAGATGCTTGTTGCCTTGCGCCGTACTCAATGCATTATGTGATAGTAAGTGCGGGCCCAGTTTCTCCCTTATTCGCTACCTGCTCTCATTCCATCGACGGCAGATCTCGACGGTTTCAATGCCATTGAAAGACGCCAAGTATATACTAACCTTTTTTCGGCTTATGGTTAGGCAACCCATGCAAGAGTTTGATGTAACCATCTAGTTGGTATCGTTAGCCTCTGGATCTGTTCAAAATACCACCCTGAATGATATCACTTTTGAGCATTTGTCGCCGCACCATTGCTCTCATTATTTCCATAGTACCAAGAGTATTGCATTAAAATATTTTGGAGCTCATTTCGTGTCACGCTCGATCCCTGACACTAGATAGATATGTCTCCCTATCAGAAGATTAACTCGGCTTCTATACCGTCTCTCCACTGTTTGAAGTTGGCTAATTTCTGCGGGGCGGTGCGCTGATCTTTACGGACGAGGCTAGTTGCAATCTACGCTTGGTACGGAATATTACCCGCGTGACCCGTTCTAAACGAACCTATGATTTCAACCGAATCACAGTTCGCCCTGGGTTCACTCATGGCATTGGAATCTCCACATACCTTATTCCACACTATTCGTGACATCACTGCTGCTGCTGACATAGGGATGTAAAAAAATGTCTTCTGTTGGGTTAATTGAAATGTAGGGGTTGCGGGAAATGACGGGCCAATGAGGGCATCAAAGACTTCGCGTTGACTGTAGCAGCGAGCCATCGCTTTGCTCTTCTTAACACTGACTATATGGCAGAAATAGGGTCAGCCCTTTTGACTGCCTGACAAAGAAGCTTAAAGACCGCCGGCATGAAACTAAATGGCGCACCACCGTGCCGCGAATGTGCCCGTGGTCGTTCTCCAGTGGCGCGATCGTTGTAAGTTCTCTTTTTATCGTCTCCAATTCGAGCACACTCGCGGGACATAACATCATTAAATACGCGATTCTAGGTACTTTACTGCGACGACTGCATGGTCCCCAAGACTGTCTGGCACATTCTTGTTGTGTGTCCCAGTCTGGGGGATCTTCGCGCACGCTACCTGTCCCAGTGCCTGGAGGAGTGAGGTTACTCCTGCTTGTAATTTGTACTCGGCAGTGTTAGTTCACACCTAATTCTGGCATAATATAATTTTTGTAAGGGTACTGGCATTATCCACTGTATAAAATATTTTAGTGATGGTTGGCTGCTGATTGCGCGGTCTTATCTCCTGGTGGTTTCAGTTGATTGTTTTTGTTTTTTCTGTTTTATTTTACTATTAGTTATTTTAATTTAATTAATTAGTTGAGGTGATTCCAATGCTGTACTTAGTGTTCAATTCTAAAGAATAAATACTTTAGAATTAAATGTTATCCACTTCCCGAGTGTGTAAGAAGAGACGCTCGAACGCTCAATGATCATTGATTTTGCATGTCTCTCTATGGTTTTCTAAGCATTGGTCAAAATGTGTTCTTGGCTCTCGTGGCTCAGTTGTCACACCCACGATTTGGGTGCTACAAGTCGCTGGTTTGAATTTCGGTTTTAGGGGAATGGGGTGTTAATTTTATTTTAACTTTCGCAAAAACACGCTATTATGACTTATTGAACTCTTATGCCATTGTACAGTACATTATAATTTTTTTGTGTAGGAGATATCAGCCCACATTAGGTAAGGCTACTGCATATTGCCTCAAAACATTCCTCACTGAGAATATCATTTTGACTATGACTCATTCGATTAGATTGGTGGCCCAAGTCGTAAGGGTCGCGTGAGTCAGTATTTATCAACTCACACAAGCAGTTAAATCTGCAGAGACATGCAAGCGGTTAATGGATACCCACACTTTTATGATAAGATGGTTTAGTCCGATTTTGGTCATTTTAAATAAGATAGGTGGACATTTTTTAAGCTACTAAAGCCTGTAATACTTCTTTATGTTGTTGTAAAGGTCAATATTTGAACCCGATTCTGCAATGCAAGAATTCTTCGACGCCATCTTTGCGAGTCTTTGGCTTCTTACAACACAACACAATGTCATTTTCATTATAAAAACCGTGTGTGTTTGTACTTTCGCGATCTACCGCTTTTGCGAGAGGATAAATCGAAGTTTATTAACTTCCTTTTTAAAAATAAATTTATATACAAAGAGGTGGACTGTCCGACGTACGTGTAGGATTAAAGTTACGATTAATGAAGGATTTTATTATAGTATGACAGGAACGTTCTACTCGAGGTAATAAAAAAGTGTCTAAATCGAGTTGTAGTTTAAAAAAAAATGTGTGGAATTTTTTAAGGCACACCTCTTCCCTAAACAATCATGTTGATCGGGGATTAGTTTTGTGCAACAAACTGACTTATACTGAAATCTGATGACGGTGGACGGATGCGAAAGTCCTAATCGTGAAATACGGGAGAAAAGAAGACTATTTTGACGTTTATCTCGCAACCGCACTTTTTGTGCAGAAATTTACAAGTTGGAAAGAGCGCTTTCATGAATGTCTCCTCACTGCTGCGGATCTTTGTCAACCACAATAAAGTAAACTTCCTCTGTCTTTTGTGTTAAGAGAGGGTTTTAGGTTACAGAATAAAGTGTGCATGCCTTTTATTACGTTTTGAGCAACGATGTATAAGGTTAGAAGGGGTAGCATTTTATCTAAGCATTTTTAGCCTTGGTTATTCTACAAATTAACACCAAAAATCGCTACAGATCGTGTTTCTAAACATGCTTAAATAACCTACTACTCCTAACATTCCACATCTTTTTTCGAAAAATATAAATTAACTAATAGTAACATTAAAATCAAACGCGCGAGAGTAACAAGCCGCTTCTTGGCATTTCAAAATTGCGTGGTAGAAGATTTGTTGCATTGCAGAATTTGGCCGATATATTGTCTTTTTGTGACTTTTATACAATGTGATAGACTCTCTCCACCATCGAAATATTACAACGATACGAAGAAGTATTACATGATTTAGTATCCTAAAATGCCTGTGCCCGTCTTATTCAAAATTACCTTGATATTTTTTCCAGTATTATGACCAATATTGTTTCCATCTTTTCAGAGTTTAATAATGTAAATATACCAAGAGAGCAAAGTTCCGATGAAATTTAAGATTTTCAAAGATGGCGGAATGTTGGTCAAATTGAAGGTGGACTCTTTCAAAGACAAAATGCTAAGCAATCTTGGAATGCACCTTTCTTCCGTTGACAGAATTATAGTTGAATTTAAAGGATACATATCACAGGGTTCACGACCTAGCCGTCCCGGGCCTTCTGAAAGATGTTTTTGTGATGTTCAAAAATTCATTAAGAACAACCATCGATTAAAAGCTTCTTAAAAAACTAATTCCAAAGCAGCCCAGGAGAAGCAGTTTATCCCATGCACCATTTTGGATATTATGGATGTGCAGAGGAAACCTCTTTTAACTATAACCAATATTAAGAAGATGAATAAATGGGCTGAAGAAGGAGCGATAAACTTTTGGAATTTTAGCAGAACATCATTTTTTTATTTGTTCATTGAAAAATAAAAAATATATCGCTGTTTTCCACTTATATTTATGTTTCTTGCAAAGTTAAAGTTTCTACTTATGAGCGTCTTAATCATTATTTTAGAAATGGTTGTTTCTTTGGGGGTTTTTGTATGATATTTGGATTTTACTACAAGAAACATTACAATTTTACATGGTTTTATATATCGTTAAATGAGTGCTATTACTATAGTTAATAAATACGAAGCTTAACAAAACTATTTCATAAAGCGTTTGTCTGAAGGTAGGCTTCATTATAAATCTCCTCTAGAGCTCATGGTAGCTATCTAGACACGGCGTTGGTGTGCTAACGCCGCGGTACTGGGTTCAATCCCGGCATGAGCGGACGCAAAATTCAACGCACGTAAAGATCTGGATACCAATTGGTGGACGCGCTGTGCTCGGCGTGTACTCGAGTGGAAAGATCTTACACTCCTCATCACACACATAGCCAATTACAACACTGCTTTCTTCCTCTCCCTTCTTCGCAACACAACACACAATTTTTATTCCAAGGAATTCTTCCGATAAGTATCTATATCCACATACCTCTGACGCAGAATAGGTCCTTCTGCCCCAGGGCGACGAAGGTTCACCTGAACGCTGTTTGGTGTCAAAACAAAATACTTCCTGGCACCTCTCCACCAGCGCTTGTCATACTGACATTTATGCCTATTTCATTATCCGATCAGGGATCCGCATGGATAAAGGCAGCAAACTACCACTACAAATCTCTCCTGGCCATTTGTTCTAAAATCCCCTCTAAAATAGAGATGTAGTTACTTCGTTGCTGAGTGATCAGAGATGTAGAGAAATCTATTGATTGTAAGCTTTTTAACTCACCACAATTTTACATATCTATATTGCTTTTTCCCTCTAGTTTAAAGCGCAATAACACCGAGGCTGTATCACGCACACAGTTTGTAAGGAAAGTGGTATGTAAAGAAGGTGTCAAAGCTAGCCAGGGTAAAAATGCTTGGAATATATATAATGGCAGAACCTCCTTCAAGCTCGGACGATAAACTGTGCGAGCTATGCTAAGTGTACTGCTAATAGATTCTTTAAAAAAAACGCTTAACGCCCTCTTTCACTATTTGTTAGGTCTAAACAGGCACGAAAAAGAGAGTGGGAGATTTAATAGAGATGCAAAAGATGAGTCGAGAGAGAGTACCACTTTCTTTTCGAGTACTGGAATCGGGGAAGGGTGTCCTGCTACAGCAGGTATCAGTTGGGGCGGAGTTATTGCCGCTTCTACTCTTCCCTTCCCCCATCTTGCGGGACAAAGTGCTAATAGATGGGAACCATAGGAGCTCGACCCCTATTTGTTTGAAATGAATGAACTGCCTCATAATTTCTTGCAACTTAAGGATTCCTGCTGAGGCCAAAAACGTTATATTTTTTTTTAGTGAAAAATGTCACGATATTCTTAAACAAAGTCATATGTACTTTCATCTTTTTAAAAATGTTGATGTATAACATTGCTAAAACAAACTAATACTAATAATAACCAAATAAAGGAATGTTGCAAAATTAGCGTTATTACGTTGGTCGAAGTAAACCTTAAGAGCAGACGTCTAGTAGAAGCCACGGGAGCAAACATTCAATATAGCGAGCATTTTCGTAAAAGATTTTGGGGAAAAAATAAGGCCTATTTTTAGATTTATTCTCATTTAATAGACAAATAATTTTTTTTAAATTCCTAAATGGCAAATTAAGTAACATTTACGGAAAATTCCGTCCATTTTAAACTAATTAAATGCTTAAAAAATCTGTCAGTTTTATCGTCATAATGAATGGGCTTGTTAGAATACTGAATAAACAAACATTGGTTAATTAAAATAGATTCTGAAATATTAATTTTTAAATATAAAAAATATATATATGCTTCAAATGCTATTGCTGATTAGTTTGCAGAATTTAATTACGCCAATTTACGTAATTTTATTAATTAGAGAAAGAAAAAACAATAACAGGGTTCAAAACCAACTTAAAAGGCGATCAGAATGCCATCCTATACCAGACCTTTTATTCATCTAATGTTACCAAACTGTTTCCCCGCTGTGTGCCAAAGTAGCAGAAACATACGGTTAAACTAATTTAACATCATAAAATTTACCAAGAAGCTTCAAAACTATGGTTTTTGTTCGGTCTTAGGTAGGTTAGGTTATGTAGTTCCTTGCAGTCCTCAAGGGTTTTGGTCCCGATGAACGCCAGAAGTCCAATTTTACAATATTTTTTTAGAGTGAATCACCACTTGAAGACTTCGCGTCTTGCTCTATCAGTACCACTTCTCCTTCACTTTCCCATTCCTTTTTTTTTTGTTCTTTTGATTTCTGACATCCTTCCCTACGCTCCCTCCCACCCACACTTTCCCTGCTCCCTCCCCACACTCCCCCTGCTCCCTCCCCTACTCCTCCTTGCTGAATGAAATGTACCATTAATTAGCATGCCTTTTTGTCTATCTTTAAGAAACTAAAGGGAGAAATTTTCGAACACGAGAGAGAAACAATATCCGAGCATTATATCCTTCCTCATTTCTTCATCATGGGTCGGGAAATATGATTGAAGTAATTCGATTAACTTCTTCATAAAAGAGATAGAAAACAATTAGGGGAAATTTAAAAGTTTTCTTATTAAAACGATCCCCTCTTATCAAATTCATTTTTGCTTAGTTTTGCATTTAATTAATTTTATCTGCATCAAAAGGTATTACAGGAAGAAAAGTAGAGTTCCTAGTCTAAATAAAGTTGTAAAAGTATTAATTATTATTATAGATTAAAATGATTGGCTGAATATTGGGTTAGAAAATATATTGAAAATATATATTTAAAGAAGAATTTTAAACAAGTTTAAATGCTGACATTATCGGAAGAGAAATAAGGTATAAAAATGTATTCATTGTTAGAACATAAACATTGATTCGGAAAAAGCTTAGTACGCGCATTTAATATGTAGAGTACAAATTTTATTTAATAGAGTGAAAATTCTAGTACTTATGGACTTTATGAGAAAATAGTTCTATTTTTAATAACAATCATTTGGAGACTATGATTAGAGCTCTCGTTGAATCGAATTAATTTGAAAACTTGCCGAGAAGTAAAAGGCAAACTGTGAATAATTTAGTACTAACAAAATGGAAAAGAAGTGGGAGAACGCAGATAATTTCTGCCCATTTAGTAATTATAATGGAGGGTACGTTGAGGAAGCGTCGCCTATTCGTGCCTTGAATACAATTTGTAGATATTTTGAGATGGGTGCGAAGCGACATAGAGGGCCCATAATGTCTATGATTACTGTTAGGCCATATTTGCTGAAACATTTGTTCGTTTGTTCCAACACTATCTGCCATTAGATAGGGGATAAGGAGATAAGCATTCTATAGAATCGATTATAAAAGACTGGCGATTCGTGGATAAGATGCAAAAAACTTTTATTGAAGTGCGAACCCCTCTCTGGGCAGAGATGTGCCACATACACCCAACCTCTATTGATGGGACCTAGAGGCCAAAAGAAACGCGCCAAAGAAACAAAATGACCATCAAAGGTAACTACCTAATGCATGAGGATATGAGTAACTGGATGGTGTCCAGTTGATATGTGAAAGTAAATAGTCTGTTCAAAGATTTAATCAGAAAAATATTATTGCAATATGGCGATGTTATAATGCCAATTATTACGAATATTCACACGAATACATTTCACATAAGTGAAAAAGATGAGTACCTAATAATTAATTGTGGTTCCCTCTAAGCAGGCTATGAATAATTACACTTGGTTACAAAAAAATCTTTGTGAGTCGTCTAAGTTTTTTCCAACTGATTTAGGACAATTTTCACTTCGTTCATTGAGTTTTCAAACTCTGAATCTTGGATGAACTGACGGAGTTGCGGACTATGAAAGATGCCAACTTTCAACTTCTCCATGGTCAGTCCTAGAAAAGCCGATCTTGATGTGCAGCGGTGGGAAGAGTATCATGTATCTGTGTACCAGAGGGTTGTTTGTGACGTTCTTTGCTATGCAATGCACGAATTCCTCCCGTACAGGCCAGTATTTCTCTGTGTAATGCTGAGGTAATTCCCTACTATGGCACATGCACAGAAAGCAGGAGTACTTGGTGACTGTTTGTTAATAAGCCAACAAGGGGTGCCAATATATTAGATCTGGTTCTTTCAAATGATGATCACTTGGTTCAGGAATTGACTTTCGGGAAAGCATTGAGAAATAGTGATCATCAGATGGTTCGTTTTAACTTGGGAATAGTGAAAGGTAGAACATCAACAAACTCCACAAAAACTCTAAATTTTTATAGGGGCGTTCACGATAAATTATGCAACCTGCTAAATCAGATTAGGTTGGATATAGAATTCAGGGGTAATAATTTTTAGGAGATGTAGAACACTTTTAAGACTATATTAAACATAGTCCAGGGGCAGTGTATTCCAATGAAGGCTATTAGGAAGAAATGTAGGAAGCCGTTGTGGTGGAATCAGGAGATAGCTAGGAAAGTTTCTGAGAAAAAAAAGCCATACCAGAGATTACAGAGAGAGAGAGAGAGAGAGAGAGAGAGAGAGAGAGAGAGAGAGAGAGAGAGAGAGAGAGAGAGAGAGAGAAAGAGAGAGTACTTTTGACAATTTAAATCACTATAGGTCGACCAGAAATAGACTAAATAAGATTTTTAAGAAGAGCAAAAGGACGGCAGAAATTAATTTAACTCAAAATGATAATAAAGATCCAAGAAAATTCTTTAGCTATTATAGAATTGATAACAAATCTAATAGTGATAAAATAGGGCCTATTAGATATGAAGGATGTTTGTAAGAATCTAATTAGTAAATAGTAGAGGTTCTTAATGATCATTTTGCTTCAGTATTTACAGAAGAAAATCAAGATAGATTAATTGATCATAATTCTAGGTCAAGGCAAGTAGAGTTGAATACCATTAATGTGAACAGGGAAATAATTAAATGGCTTATATTGGAATTAAATACTAGTAAGTCATCTGGTCCAGATTACATACATTCTAGGTTACTCAAAGAAGGTGTAGATAGTATTGCAGTAGCTATATACTAGATCATTAGAGTTTGGAGAAGTACTTAATGATTGTAAATTAGCGAATGTAATGCCAATTATAAAAAAGGGAGGTAAAGAGGACCCGAATAACTTTAGGCCGGTAAGCTGCACTTCTATATTTTGTAAAATTCTTGAGAAGATAGTTAAGAAGGTGATTTTTCTGATAATTTAGAGTATGGTAGGTTAATAAATGATGCTCAGCATGGGTTTAAAAGAGGTAGATCGTGTTTAACAATTTTACTGGATTTTATGGATTATGTGACTAAACAATTAGATAAGGGAGAGAATTTTGATGTAATTTACTTAGATTTTAGCAAAGCTTTTGATAAGGCTCCACATAGGAAACTAAATCACAAATTAAAAATGCTGGGATGTGTGGTAAAGTTTTGAATTGGATAGCTGAATGGCTGAAAGACAGGAAATAGAGAGTTGTGCTGAATGGGGTGAGGTCACAGTGGAGGGATGCTATCAGTAGCATACCTCAGGGATCCGTTTTAGGCCCTTTGTTATTCATAGTTTATATACATGATCTTGGGAAGGAAGGTAGTAATAGGACTAGGGGTCACCACTTAAAAATTAAAAAAACAGAGGTGTAGGTTGGATGTTAGAAAATATTTTTTCACCAATAGAGTGGTAGATTACTGGAATAGTTTGCCATCTGAGACAGTAGACAGTCCAAACTTGAATGTTTTCAAGCGCAGATTAGAAGATTATATGGGGAGTGATGGTTAACCTTTTTTTTGTGTGTGGGGGGAAAGGGGCTATTCTGGACTCATTCTTGTGGATGCAGTTTTTTATTATTGTATATTATGATTGATTTGGATTTTGACGAGTCTTGATGATGATGCTTTTGGTTTTTGTTACATTCCTGTGGATGGTTCTAATTGTATATTGTAGATGCATGATCTGATAAAATCCTATGGATGCATTTTGTGGGTGGGTTTTGACAGATGAGGATAACCTTTAAGAGGCCCTTGTGGCTTTTGTCATCCGTGAAATTATGTTATGTTATCTTCAGGTCAACACAAGTTAACCACTCATGCTGATCATAATGAATTTTATCTAGCACATACTTCACTGCTTTATAATTATCCTTTAGTGTTGTCGAGTGAGTGGGGGCTGCAGAGACAAACTGATTGCCGTTGAGCAGAAAAAGAGATTTCAACGATCGCTTGTTGCTGTCAAGGAACAGTTTCCAATCATCGGGTCGGTACTTTGGTACACCAATCTTGTGCAAAAGCTGTGCAATATCTGTGCAGTGTACCAAGTCCTTCTCTTCAGAGAAAAAGACGGACGTAGTTTTAATGTCTGCTGCGTTCGGAGGTGATAAAAGCACTGTCAGAGAGGAGTTTTTTTTCTTCGATCTAGATGCCAGCATTACAGCAGAGGACTTTGGCAAGCTGAGATAGCAAAGAAGATCATTTAGTTCCTTTTAGTGGAAAAGATTTGGAGCCTCTTCGTCAAAAAAACACTTCTTCATTTTCTTTAACACTGGAGAAATCTTCGTCACTAATTTCAGGAAGTTGTCCAAAGATTGGTCACTGGAATGTCATCACAATGAGCTACTAGACAACCACTTGATTGAATATCAGGATACTCGTAGCTGCTGCTGTTCTTTCTGTTGATCCAAGTCGAAGCAATAGCGGAAAAGTAGCAGCAGTGGGTGTTGATTTCTCGGCTCCCTCTAAACCATGAAAATTCCAAACCCCAGAGAACTCTTCTTTCCATTAGTCCAACGACGCAGATACTTGGTGCATGTCTTGCACCGAGCTCTATCCTGGTCACCAAATTCCATACCAAAATGAACAATGTAAACACACTTTATGAAAATATTTACTGGATTCCTGTTAAGATTAACGTTATATCCGACGCAGATGTAGTAGAATACATCGAGATTATTTTTGCAAAGTCTTATGGCCGAATCAATTTTATTCACATACAAAAGAAAAATACCATTAATTAAAAATCGCTGCATGTAAACTCTTCAAAGTTTGTTCATTTAAAGAGATAAAAAAGATTTTTGCATCATATAAAATAGGAAATGCCCGTATATGTAAAAAAAACTTTAAAAAACTTATGTATCGATAAATCAAAAGGTTGACCTAATTGAACAAAACCAATGTGATTTTCGGATTCAACGCATACAAATTGTATTAAGTCAGCTAAAAAAAACAACCCATAATAAAGTTGGTTTTGGCCAGTGTTGTTGATCATCCCTTTCAATATTACTAATTATTTGATAGAAATTGAGCTAATAAAAGAGAGGTGTTGATGAGTAATTAGGAAATTTCAGATGTCGGATAATTTGTTAACGTGTTAGTTTTATATAAGCTATATAATACCTCAAATTCTATGACACAGTGAAAAGTAGAAGCTCTTAGGGGTATCTAATGATTGTGTATTTCTAAAAGCGTATTTGAAGTTGCTAACACATATCCGGATCTTTTCCCTGTTCCCATATATAAAGTATACGTGCTTTTTGTGATTTAATATTCCATAAGCATCGATATATGTAAGATGGGAAAAACTGAACATACTTATTTGTCTCAAACAAACACATACGTACATTCTTCCAAGTGCTTGATAACGATGGGTCGTGTTGAGTTAGTTCATGTGATATTAATGGTGCAACCGAATTTATTCTATCATGCAAGTCTAGAATGATTGAGGGTGGACGAGGTTCCTCTCTTGATTGGAAAATAAGTCAATTTCCATCTTTGGTGAGTTGCGCAATGTCAAAAGGCCGGTGGGAGATTATCGAGGTTTTTCAAAGGTCTGTTTTTCACTGGCAGATAAGATTTGATAACTCTATGAACGCATTCGATCACTGCATTTCTCTTAGGATTACTGATCAGCTAGGAATATTTTTAATGGCGTTGAGTTTCAACACTCGATCAAACAATCCATACTGAAATTGAAGCACATTGTCCCAACTATTTTAACAGATGCGTCGAAACGAGATTTGTATTAGTTAAAAGATGTTTGAGCTTTGGACTTTGACGCCATGCTTTCGAAGGGAAATTCTCTATCCACGATGTGAGATAGATTATGACACTCAGAAAACACTTGAAGCCTTCACTATTTGTGGGAAGTCAATTAGGATTATAAAAGTTTAGTGTATTCTTGTACTTTCGATTTCTTACAGACTGTGCAGGTGCAACTTCTGACTCAATTTCGTAATTTTCTTTGCATATTTTTCTAGTGAATCGGTTTTAGCGTGGAGGGTGTCTCCCAATTATGTAGGTGGTCAAACTCAAGCTTAGAGATGTTAGAAGAATTATGAGTAATTTTGTGAAATTTAAGGTACGATAAAGGCTTTTTGTGCAGCGAAGTCAATTCCTTATCTAAGGTCAAGCCACTGTGCAGACCTTTTCGTGCTGTTGTAAATAATACTTTTTCATCAGAAGAACCTGTCCGTTCAAGAAATGGATCATTCAAGTTTCTTAGCAACAAGATGAATCAAATCTGGTAGGTCATCTATCAGTTCATGCGGTACAAACTTATACATCTTTTTTTCTTTTTCCAATTTTAAACAAGTGGGTGCAGACGGATTTGCTTCCTCCCATTGTTCCAACGAGATTACGGACTGATATACGAGGATCTGCCTCGACTGCTCCCATTAGTGTCTCACATTCAAATGATTGATTTCTCCCTGGACGGTGAATATCTGTAAGACTCACATCTCCTCTTCAAAACCTCTGAAGCCAAAGCTGTACAGTACAAATAGGAACCGATCCTTGGCTAAATTCTTCGTTGTTTTAAAAGTTAGACAGCAAAAAATTCGTATTTAACTTATGTACTCCCCCAAAACTTCCACTAAACCTTGGTTTCCTTGCTTGGTTTGTCATATATATGGTATTTCGAAAGGAAATGCTATTACTTTTTTGACTAGAGGGGTGAAAAGTTCTACAGTAAAGCATAAATGGCATTATAATACGCTGGCAAAAGTGCATTCAAACACATGCAACCTACTTTCATTAAAAACAGATTTATTACTTACTTGTTTGTTTGTTTTGAACCATGTACCTTAAAAAAAAATGTCATTACCTCTAGAGAGAGACAGAGAGGGATTTGTCGGGCAAAGGAGTAATGTTGCAGCGTGAGGGAATCAACAAGGGGCTCTTGATCAGCAATGTCCAGTGCCTCGTCCGACTCAGCACTTAATTGATTATTCTCCGGTTCGCTTCAACAGGAATAAACAGCGTATCCGTTACATGTGCACTGCTTATATTTTAATTTATTCTTTGAATTAAGATGCCTAATTAAGGAATTGTAAAAAATAAAAATATTTAATTATACAAGTATTATAAGAGATCTGGCGTCGGAATGCGTAAATTTCTAGTTTTTAAGCAACGAAAAAAGGAAAATTCCTTTGCCACATTTTCCTCTATTTGCTTCACGAGTTGGGACACAGACTAAAGTTTTCATTAAAATTGGAAAATTCCTAATGTTTTGTAGACATCAGATACAAGATCCAATGGCGAGGCGTATGAAGATGTATGTTACTGGTTTCCATGGAAACATTCATTAATTTCTTTCGCTTCAAAGAATGAGTCTGATTTCGATCCTTAAAATATCTTCTTATAATTATGCTATCATAAGATTGAGCAGAAATGTTTGTACAATAATAAACCATATGTAATAGGTATTATTTATGCCCATATGCCAAGTTTTGTACAACAAATCATGTGAACTCTGACATTGACATTAAAACTTGCCAATTAAGAACATTTTGAAATTGGGTTATTAGAATTAAGGATTCGGAATTATCGAATTTTAACCTTATAGTGTTTTTTATTATAAATGTTATAAAATAAAGAATTAAGATTTTTAACAAACTAAAAAATATTATAACATGCAAGATAAAGTTTTTAATTTGACAAAATTATCATATATGAATAAAATTATTACATATTAAGGGGAAACCAATTAAAATCTTCTACATATGGCAGGAAAATTAAAAGTTTGCGATAAAAATTTGAAATGAAATTACATGTCAAAGGAGTGTCGCTAAAATGAAGATCTGACAATTTATTCAATTTTCAATTAGTGCGTAAAAAAAATTGAAATTAAAGCTGCTTTAGTATCGCTGTCATAAATAGGTTCACAACACTTTTATATAATTTCAAACATCTGATTTTATATTTATTATTCTATTTCCTTTTTTGGCACTTGTTTAGTTGAATTTGGGTTAGTTACTAATTTCATTTCCCCAAATTTCCCCGGGTGGTGTACTTAATTCCATATAAAAATTGCCCAAAATCACACATAGGTGAAAATGGGAATTTATTAAACGTATCTTCCAACATCAGGGAGATAAAAAACGATGATATATGGCATCAAGTAGATTCAACTACTTAATTAAATATTACCATAGTAAAGATTTTAACAGTGCCAAGCTCGTATACAATATGATAGCTATTCTAAATGACATAAAAGAATCTATATTAATTAAAGAAATACTAAATTATGTCTGTGATCTTTTATATTCTACAAATTTATCCCAAAACTCATTAAATTTCGTCGTGTCATCTAAAGTCATGACAAATTTGCCCATTCTTTCAAATACGATTCGCTTCTTTTATTTATGAGTCTATTCTGGTCCGCCATCCCAGTACCCCTCTTTCCTCCCCATTTCCGGCTTAATATATATCATACACCTAAATTACTAAGTGACAGTTCTTTATTACATTTAAAAGAGACAATAAAGACATTCTTCAAGTGTATATGACACTCGGTTAAAATAGTAATTGTTTGCCTCTTCGTCACTAGGGCGGGCAAGTCTGGGTGACGCTCCTCATCCAAGTAAAACAAGTGGCTTGGTGATGAATGAAAAGCGTCCTCAAGTGTGCCCGATGCAGCGTCAAGGAGTCAAAACATTGTTAATTTAACTTTACTTCTTAGCTGCGTCATTGAGAGTTAATTTTAAAAAAGTATGAAATACAAACAAAACAAATATATAATAGTGGAAATAAGTATTTGGATACAGGAGAGTGTAATGTTTCGTTGCACTTGTAGACTAGTTCCTTAAATATTCACCTATATATATATATATATATATATATATATATATATATATATATATATATATATATATATATATATATAATAATAATAATAATAATAGATGTATTTTAAAGGCCCAAAGAAATGAAAATTGGTAACACAACCAGGAAAAACGTTAAGAAAATTATTATTAAGTGTATGTCGTAGAATGACTCCCGACGATATTCCATATATCACTATTCGTTGAGGGAACTTCCTTAATTATCTTTAGAGTGCGTTACTGTCTGGCGGCCGATATTATGTATCTTCGATATGCTTAAGAAGTGGAACTGAGCTCAAGGATAATAATATTGCTATCATTAATAAAATAGAGTTTTAGTAATAATAACTATCAAAAATACACAAAAACGGAAAATATTGACATAAACAGAATGGAAAGGGTCGTGGAGACTCGGGCTAATCCGAGGATTTGAAGGATTTAAAAAGGTAAAACAAATATAGAGTTAAAGAGATGGGATGGTTCGATAAACCATTTAAAGCACAGGATAGAATTGACAAAAGGGATCAATACTCAAAGGTGACGTTTGGCTTACGTAACTTTTACACTAGTGGTGCAGTGGAAGGCGACTTGAAGGAATATTCGGTCCGCTGGCGAGTTCCAGCCGAAGGGGGGGAATAAGATGATCCTGACGTGGCGTCTTGGGAAGGAGAACCGTTTCTCGACGAACGGCTTGAAGAACAATGGCTGTTCTACGTTGTTCTCTTCTGAACAAAGGGAAGGTGAGAACCGTCTCTTGTCTACGGGCTCAAGAACAATGGCTGTTCTAATGTTGTTCTCTTCTGAACAACAAGGGGGAAGGGTGAGAACCGTCTCTTGTCTACGGGCTCAAGAACAATGGCTGTTCTAATGCTGTTCTCCTCTGAACAACAGGGGGGGTGAGAACCGTTTCTTGGCGAAGGGCTCAAAACGAACAATGGCTGTTCTAATGCTGTTCTCCTCTGAACAACAGGGGGGGTGAGAACCGTTTCTTGGCGAAGGGCTCAAAACGAACAATGGCTGTTCTAATGCTGTTCTCCTCTGAACAACAGGGGGGGAAGGGTGAGAACCGTTTCTTGGCGAAGTCCTCAAAAGAACAATGGCTGTTCTAGTGCTGTTCTCATCTGAACAACAAGGGGAAAGCCTTGGGGACTTGGCGTCACAGAAGGCTCGAACCTTTGGCACTCAAGGAATATTGTCCTCCTTCTGGACAAGTGATGGTGAATCTCGAGGTCCAGGTCCCTTGGCGCACAAAGGGAGAGAGGGTCGTGGGATGTTTCGCGACGAAAATCTGGATCTCCAATCTGCTCTTAGTGGTAAAGTTTCCATATAAATAGCCAGGACATCTCCTTGGCGTGGGGGGACAATAGAGTGGGAGCTTCGAGGGAATGCACAGCCGGGCCGGAGAACAATGCCTTATCTGCCCATAAGCCTAACTCAATCTGGCGAGGTCGGCGTATGGGGGCGAACGGGGGGACGATAACCTCCTTGTTTAAACATTGACATCCGGTAGCTGTGATAAGACTCCAAGCTTCGAATCGAAGATGCACGTGGGCAGCATCGTGGTTTTAAATAATATGGGATAGGAGTTGAAATTAACGCAGCTTCAACTCGTTCTATCACAGTGTACCAATAATAATAATTTCCTTAGCGTTTTTCCGGGTTGTGTTACCAGTTTTCATTTCTTTGGGTCTTTAAAATACATATATATATATATATATATATATATATATATATATATATACAGTGCCCGTGAAAAGTATCCGATCACTCTTAAAATTTGTATTTTTAACATAAAAACATGTTTAATATTGACTAACCTTATATTAGTATTTTGTCATATTTCCTTTAGATTTGATGACTTGTTCTAGACGCTTCGGCATGGATTTGATCAGGTTTTGACAAACTTCCACTGATATTTCGTTGCACCATTCCTTTAAGATGGCCTCTTTAAATTTTTCGACGGAGCCAGTGTCTTGGCCTTCAACCTTATTTTTTATTATTAGCTATAAATTTTCTATAGGAATGAGATCTGGGCTATTACCAGGCCAATCCAAAATATTAAATTTATTGTCAGTGAGCGATTTTGTCACAATTTTAACCTTGTGCCAAGGTGTCCCATCATGTATGAATGTTTCTGTCTCATGGATTGTCATTACCACTGGAATTTTCATTTATAACATTGCTTCATAACGTGCGCCATTCATAGTTGTGTTCTTAGGAAGGAAAGATATGCTTCCTCTCCCTTGGAAACTGAAACAACCTCAAATCATCACAATTGAAGGGCGTTTCAATGTCTTTTCGGTGCATTTAGGGTCTATTATATTTTTGTCCAATGGGCCGACGAACCTTTTTAGGACAGCTTATGAATGTTAAAAATGTTCACTGATCGCTGAATAAAACTTTTTTTCACTCCTCAACAGTCCAATATATGTATTTTTTACAAAATGCGACACGTTTGTTACGCAGTTTTTCATTAATGATTGATTTCTTTACAACATGGCGAGATGGTACTCCGAGTTCTTTTTGTAGCCGCTCCTGGATAATTCGTCCAGAAACATCAGATAATAAATTATTCATATTAAATTTGAGTTCTTTCGCACTTATTGTTGGATTATTCACTACTATACGTTTCATAAGCATATCTGTTCGCAAATTTGTTTTCCTCGGTCTGCTAGATCGTTATTTAGATACTGGCGTAGATAAGCTAACATTATTTTTAGGCGTGAAACCCATAAATTAACAGTACATTGGGCTATGTTTAATTCATTAACTATCTGCCTCTGAGGTTTCCCACATTTATGAAGAGCAACAATAGCACCTCGACAATCATTCTCGAGTTGTTTCTTAGCACACATAAGAATAAAAATTATTTAGGCCACTTGCTGAAAAAAATCACAAAGTAATAACAAAATGGCAAAAAACATGAAATCGGAAAAATTTGACGCACGCCCACACGCAACGAACGCTCTCCACAATACTAACTTAAGATTGCATTGGGAAGCTGCCATATCAGAGCGTTATATGAGAGCTACCAGATGTCGCTAGAACAAATAGAAAGTGATTATACATCTGTGAATATCATTGAAAATAATACAAATTTTGAGGGTGATCGGATATTTTTCGCAGGCACTGTATATATATATATATATATATATATATATATATATATATATATATATATATATATATATATATATATATATATATATATATATATATATGTATATATATATATATGAAGGTGAAAATCAAGCTCGTTATTGTTAAAATCATCTCTATTTATCTGAATTTGAACGTTTCGAGGACCCAGTGCAATTTAGGTTAAGTTACTTAATGCAATAATAAAAATTTCATTCATTTATGATACAATGTATCATATATATATATATATATATATATATATATATATATATATATATATATATATATATATATATATATATATATATATATATATTATTTAGGAATAAAGCAATGCTAAAAACAACAAAAGTGGGATAAATATTAAAAAAGTTAAACTGACAAGAAAGACTGAGAGAACACGAGAAAGAGTACAACCCAGCTACCCGAGCTAGGAGCCTACAACCATCAGCAGCATGGATTCCGTAATAAACGAGGAACAGAAACGGCCCTCTCTCTTCTGACGTAAAAACCCGCACTGCCGAGCTGAAGGGAAATACGTAGACGTGGTGATGCGAGACGTACAAAAAGCCTTCGTAAATGTTAGGCTGAGAGGTCTCCAATAAAAGATCTTGAACTTCCAGCTAAAGCCGATCCTGGAAAAGGTCCTCTGCGATTACATCATGGAAAGGAAAAGGAAAGCCCGAATCCTGATCGATGGTTTCAGAGGACCCGAATTTGAACTCGAGGCGGAAGTTCCACAAGGTAGCTCTTTGAGTCCGTTGTTGCACCTCTTGCATACTGTTAACCCCCTTGCTCCTACAAGGGATGACTTGATGTATTTGCAGTTTGCAGACGATATCATACAAATTTTCCATATTTCCTATTGGAACGCAGGAGTTCAAGCACGGGAGACAGCTGCCGAAATCGATAACATCAATCGATACGAGAAAAGTGGAAAATAAAAACAAACCGCTAAAAGTTTTTGATGCTCCCTGTGAACCACCGAAAACTCAACGACGTCATTCTCAACAATGAATTATACCCATACTTCGACGAGGGAAAAGTCCCGTAGCTCCATATCTCCAAAAAAGATATAAGACCCATATCAAAAGCAGAATCTCTCTAGCCAAAAGAGAGTAACAAGGAGTAACAAGGAAAGAGAGTACCCTAGGAGACCTTACGGTCCATTCAAAGAGGGTACCTTTGGACTGTCAATCGAGCAGTCACATGGCTGCTCAATTGTTTTGCGTCCCTAAACGGCTACTTTTCAAGACTTTGTCTAGTCTTTACTTGAACTGGTCAACAGATTCACTGTTGACAACTTCCACTGGAAGTGCGTTCCACTTACTGCAGATACTGTAAGTGAAAAAGATTCCACACAGATTGCGGTTGTAACGCTTCAGTTCAAGTTTGAAGCCGTGATTGCGCGTTCTGTTCTCACTCAGTGTAAAAATATCCCGGTAGTCAACATTGTTGAACCCTCGAAGTATTTTTAAAACTTCGATGAGCTGACCACGCAGTCTACGGGTTTCCAGCGAGAACAGATTTAATTCCCTTAGTCTATCCTCATAACTTTTATGTCGGATAGAGGGGATCAGCTTGGTTGCCCTGGCTTGTACGCGTTTCAACCTTGCGATATCCTTTCGAAACGAAGGACTCCAAAATTGTACGGCATACTCCAGGTGCGGCCGAACGAGGGAGTTGTACTATATCCTTGTTACGGTATCTAAACTGGCGCTTTATGTAGCCTAACATCCTTTGGGCTTTCTTCTCTGCCTCGATCCACTGTTTCGAGAACTTGAGGTCGCTAGTGATAGTTACACCCAAGTCCTTCTCAGTGTCACTTGATTCAAGAGCAGTGCCGTTAAGGATATACTGAGATTGGGAGTTTCTGTGGCCGAGATGCATCACTTTTCATTTGCTCACGTTAAAAGGCATTTGCCACGTGTCCGACCACTCCCCAATCTTCCCAAGATCTTCCTGCAGGTGGGCAGTATTTCCATCCTTTGCAACGTTCATACCGAGCTTGGTATCGTCAGCAAATTTGGAAATCTTGGCAACCATGTCACCGTCGATGTCGTTGACGTAGATGATGAATAGTAGTGGTCCCAGGACAGAACCTTGAGGCCCTCCGCTAGTAACAGGTACCCACTCAGAAGCCTGTCCATTTACCACCACACGTTGCCGTCTGCCACTTAGCCAGTTCTCGACCCAGTCGGCGGCTACTTTTCCGTCTATGCCCAGCGCTTGCACTTTTCCGGAGAAGGCGGCGGTGTGGTACCTTATCAAAGGCTTTCTGAAAGTCTAAGTACACCACATCCACCGCCTTATCCCGATCGTGCCCACTGAGCTGAAGAAGCAACAAGAAAAAGCTATACACTGCAGTGGTGCGCTCAACCTTAGTGTACCTTGCAGTCGTAACACAGGCCGCGAGCTGTAGCTCTCTCAAAACAATGCAGAAAGTTCAGAGCCAAGTCACACTGCTGATAGCTGGCGCTCGGAGGATGGACCGTATATGGCAAACAGACCTGCATGCAAGAGCAGGTCTGAAACCGCTCAGTATGGAACTCCAAAGTCTAGGGAGGAAAACGTGGCGAAAAATAGAAGAGGAAATACTGCCAGCGATGGAAGATAACAACATCCACTAGAACCGACTGCATATCATGATCGGGAAGGTTCTCTTCCCAAGCGGAAGGCACCGCTCCCTGGAAGCTACCAATGCAATTTACACCTGAAGATAAGAAAAAATCAACCTAAAAGAAATACCCCGACTATAGACCGATCAAATTAAACAACAAGAAGTTAAAAGAGGCGAAAACCCAACAGGATAAAACAAAAAGAGGCAAAGTGCCCAATTATTAAAAAGGAAATTAAAAATAAATAATAATCACAAAAGAACTAATAAAAAGAGGCAAATTAAGTAGGAATAAAACAAAATCATTAAAACAAAAGAGGCAAAGTGCCCAATATTGAGGACACAGAAAAACAAACTACAAACAATACTCACAAAGAAGACAACTGACGAGGACAACCAAATAAGAGACATCAAGTTATAATAAAAAGAGGCAAAAGATCCAAATAAAATAAAGATAAAGGAAAGTAAGGATAAAATAGAAGAGGCAAAATGCCCAGGAAATATTCAAAGAAGATTAATGAAAGAAAATAAAGAAAAAGGAAAAAGGGTAGCTAACAAGTTAGCAAAAAACATAATTGAAGGGTTCGAAAGCCACGACAGAGGAATTAGAAAATATATATATATATATATATATATATATATATATATATATATATATATATATATATATATATATATAAGGCAACGAGTAAGAAAAGAAAACCTCTCTTCTAAATCGGTAAAACGATCAACATAGCCCCAGCGAACTCCACTGGGGGCAGGCACCGAAGGCAACATGTAAGGAAACAAAGAGATGCGCCAGATTCACCAGAACAAGAAACAAAAACTCTTCACCTCTATCAAATCTACTACTTATTTCTCAACTTGTTCATCATCATCATTATCAACCCTCCTCCAAATATCTTTAGCTTGTGGTGAATTCAGTTATCGATCGCACTACCCTCAATGTGATGATCACCATGCGCAGTCACAAAATATATTTGTGAAATCTATGCTCATACAATATATAATTGCTAAGCTTATTTACAAAATAAATAATCATTATACAACTAAAAACAAAACACATCAATACACAGTCTAATAAACGACACAAACAAAATACTCTTAACTTTTCAATGTCCGTCCAATTACGTTGTTTCAAAATCCCTTTACATAAACCATTTAATTTCTCCTCTAAACAAACAAAGTTATGTAAAATATCAAGTTTTTAAACCCATGGCACAAAATCCAAATGATCTTCGAAGAGCGCTTTGGAATATAACCTTTCAATAAGACGCCAGGTCAGGAACACTTGGTCCAAACCAATGGAACGATGAGAAAAGGAGTTTATTTTGCTTCTTCGAAGTAAAACCTTCCATCTTCCTTTAGTGTGCGATCTACATACATGTGTATTGCCTCTTTTGTGTACGGTCTATAACAGAATCTAACTTAACCAAGCCTAACCTAATGTATGTAGGTTTGAGTTTAGGTTAGATTAGTTTTGTTGTAGAACCGTACACTAAATAGTGAATGTGTTTGTTGCCGTATATAAAAGTGCATTAAACATTCTACCATCAGCAGGAAACCTAAATTCGAGTATGCACTTTTACTCTCAACGGGCCAACGATCCCCCCAAATACGACCCCTGTTTTTAAGAAATGGTTTGAAAGTTGCGAAATTGATGTATCATAAGAGCCATCGCATATCTCAGACTGAAACCCCTTAGAAAATAATGCGGCTGAATTAAAAATGAACCCACCAAAGAAACCCAACGAATAAACTGTTGCAACTTAATAGAAAAATATGACAAACGTTTGACAGATGTAACTGCTAACAACGCTCTCTCGTCAAAGATTAAAGATAATATTCGGGTTTTGGGTGGAACAGGCACGGCAACGAATTAGGCGTTCAAGTCTATCGTGGGGTTGTTTGGGTCTGGCTTTGAGGCTCATGGTGTGATTAAAGCATGTAGGTTTGAGTGGGTTAGGTTTGGGAACAAATAACTAGTGCAAACCTCTCGCAGTAAGTTTTCCCAATCAGTTATGGCTTTTGTTGACATTTTAAGCTCTTTAACACCAAAAAAAACAAAACAGCAGGTCCAACTAACGTTTGCATCATGCGTGGATGAAATAAACGATTGTCTCATAAGATAATTTGGATTTTTCTAACCAAGTGTCTTTTCGAAATCCAACACTGAGATTGCAGTCAAGCTTATTACAGCACCAACAGCAACGCGAAGATGCTAATGAAAGTTGCATATGTCCATTTTTGAAAGTCACTATCTTGACCTAACCTAATCTATCCTTAGTCTAACTTTATCCTCGCGATAGCCTCGAACGCCTAATTAGCTGCCGGGCCAGTTTCGAAAAAGATACCAATATTTAAATAAAAATAATAATAATAATAATAAAAACTAGAGGGCTCCCAGAAGCGCATTTCTCCTCCAATACCATTGTCTTTATAAATCAGACGATCATAAAATAGTTTCCACACCAAGGGAAGGCAAAAGTTTTTAATAGTATTTATAATTGATTTTTAACTTCTAAAATTATGATCTATTATCACTCCACCACAATACAACCCCTATATCCACATACCTGACGCGGAACCAAACAACATTCAGGTTCCGAACGTTGTTTGGTGCCAAAAACATAATACTTCCTAGCACCTTTTCCCAAAGAGGACTGGCTCTTGATGCCCTCGGGCCGACTAGCGATTGTCATACTGACCTTTATGTAGATTTCATTATTCGATCGGGGATCCTCCTGGATCAAGGAAGGATTGGCGTCGACTAAATAACTATACGTAAAAGTTTATTAAAAAAAAATATTTGGAGATGTGTGCTGGAAACCTTTTATAAATTTTCAAATCAAAAGGCCGCTGCTAAAAACGGATAGGCGGTAGGCACAGAGCGAAGGTCTGCCCGCGAAGCGCAAGTGGCGAAGCCGCTTCTCTTGTCTCCACATTTTAAATGAGAAATAAAAAAATATCTGGACCTAGATACAGATACTTCCACCAATGTCTTGAGGTCTCTAATATTACAGTGCTCTACGGGTACTCATTATTATTATTTATACGATTATTTATTATCATTTATACGAGTACTTATACGAGTAAGAGTACTTATTATTTTTATACGAGTACGAATACTTATTATTATTTATACAAGCACGAGTACCGATTAAAATTTATACGAGTAGAATACTTATTATTTATACGAGTTCTTATTATTATTATTTATAAGATTCATATTTATAAGACTTCTTAAAAACACATTAGAGGAAAATGTCAATAAAATATTTTTTAGAGATCATTTTAAAATACAGCCATCAAAATACTGAAAATTTTGCTTCACACTGAAGATATAAAGAACGAAACTTAAAAAACAAAATAACCTACAGCAAACTAGCTTGACTTTCCCTACTAAACCTTCCCAAATATTTTGTAGATATATAAAAAAAATGTATGATAAAATAAAGCAAGTAGTTTCCCTTTTAGACTCGATTGGATTTTAAATCTACTTATAGCGAACCAATAAAAAAGCAAGACGAAAGAAATCCGACAAAAATACTTTAAACTGTACATCATTAAAAGGAACATGCAACTACGTTTAATAATTTTGTTTTTACAGATCGTCTCTTCTAAATACCTACCTTCATGGAATCTGCAAGAGATCAAATGCAGTTGATTTATGAATGAGACTGGCACTTAATTAATCTTCGTTATGTTATAAAAATCCATGTTTTAATATAAATATACATCCATAAACTCGAAAGTTTTTCTTCTTTCGGATTGTGGATGAATTGTTCTCTACCAACAGATGTTTTAAAATTATTAAATTTTAGGCATGTCATATTTACGGATCACCCTTTACTTTGCTTTCCGACTTTAATAATGAAAACAAACAAAAAAAACCCCGTTCCAATCATAGTATCTATACAAATTAACTTCCAATTGCAAATCTTCATTTTTTTTTTTTCCTTGAATACCTGTCATTTCTTCCATCAGCTCTTGTTCCCAACTTTCAACACTAAATATCCTCTCAAATCAAGACCATAAAAGTCCCTTCTGGTTTCGAAAGGTTCGTGCTATTACAGAAATTCAATTCAATCAGCATTATGTCATTCAAACATGTTAGCAGGAGCCTCCATTTGCTGTTTGTTGCATCGTGCCTCCTTTCTTATACTGCTAAGATCAACAAAATATTGAGAACGTATGGCTATGAATTCTAATTTGTTTTAGCATTTCAATAACTGCGAATAAACGTAAAATTTAGCTCCATTTTTTCCCCCGCTGTCAGAATAGGGTCAAAAGTAATCAATACAACTATCATTAAAAACACTGAAGTTCCCCCTAATAAGCATTTTTAATAGAAATTTCTTGAAAGAAAACGCTATATAAACGTATGGAATTCAGGAAAAATCTAATTAGCTTCTTCTACCGACGCTCTGAAAAGCTGAGGAACCGTCTTTTGAAAAGGGCGTTGCTATCAGGATTCCCTCACCCCTTCTCCAGGAGGGTTTCATGGTTCTCCTTTTAGACTCCAGCGCCTCCTAATTTAGAAACCAGTGATTTATAAAATGATATATCACGCCAAACATCAAATAATGCTAATAAATTAATTTGTCATTTCAATAAAAAGATATTATCTATCGTGTGTCGTTGTTTGTTGGAAAAAATCTATTATATATCAAAATAGCATACAAGGGGAATTTACATATATCGCATTAATTAAGAATAAAACGAAAGTTATCTATCTAAAATTGATAGCCATTAGCAGATGCCTAACTTTACCTTAATTAAATTTATTTACTTAGTTTACACACAATTCCCATTAATTAAACGCTAAATATAGAGAAAAGAAGCAATTTATAGTCAATAAAGAGGCAACGCTCTTCCATAAAGGAGCAAAACTCGTCAATAAAGCGAGACGAGAAAAGCCTCGGATTTTTGCACCGGTCGAGGGTGAACTGCTGAAATGCCTTCCAAGGATTCACGAACGCCCAAATTATCTCTTTCTACGCGCCGTAATTGAACGTTTAAGAAGGATATATAAAGGCAACTAGCCTAAGAGAGGTCTGTGCGTGCGCGCGCGCACACACACACACACACAATATATATATATATATATATATATATATATATATATATATATATATATATATATATATATATATATATATATATATGGAAAAATATCCAAGACAAATTGGTGCGGTTAAGGTAATGGCATAATTAGACAACTGCTCTGCTTCAGGTCCAGCAGGTGATCCTATCCTCCTTGAACTGGAAGACAACACTTAGGTATGACCCATCCATCAGCCCGGGCTGATGGATGGGTCATACCTAAGTGTTGTCTTCCAGTTCAAGGAGGATAGGATCACCTGCTGGACCTGAAGCAGAGCAGTTGTCTAATTATGCCATTACCTTAACCGCACCATATATATATATAAGCTAGAACCAGTATTCGGAATATATATATTTGGGGACGTTTCGTACATTAGCTATAACATAATTTCATGGATGACAAAAGCCAGAAGGGCCTATCGAAGGTCATCCGCATCTGTCAAAACCCACCCACATAATGCATCCATAGGATTGTGTCAGATCAAGCAACTACAATATAAACTTTGACCCATTCACTCGAATGCGTCAAAACAAGAATGAGTCCAAAATACCCTCCCCCACAAAAAAAGTTATCCCTCCCTTCTCATATAATCATCTAATCTGCGTTTGAAAACATTCAAGTTTTGACTGTCTACCGTCTCAGATAGCAAACTATTCCAGTAATCTACCACTCTATTGGTGAAAAAATATTTTCTAACATCCAACCTGCATCTCTGTTTTTTTATTTTTAAGTGGTGACCCCTAGTCCCATTAAAACCTTCCAACTCAAATAACTTGCTAAAATCCAACTTATCCATCCCAAAACAGATTTGCAAAAGCTTTAATGACCTACGTGGGCTCATATGCTCTCGCCTATATAACGAACCCCGTAGGGCACGAGACCTCATGGAGGAGAGAGTAATAGGAGGTCGAGAAGAGAAATTGGAGGATTGATTAGCTTCGGAATCTTCAACCTGGTAAAGGAGGCAAGGCCAAGGATAAGAAGAGTGCTCCAAATCTGTGACTGTTGCATCATTTTGAGATAGACTTGGGCATCTGGTCTTGAGACATTGGTCCCCTTGCTATTCCCCTGTAGTCCTCCTCCCCCCTTCCCACGCAGGGGGCACTTTTACGCGAGACGCAATTCCTTACAAAACACCAAGATTTCACCCAGTAAACCCCTGGGAAATGACTTTCCCACCACAGCATACAGGTGCACTTCTACGCCCTGATACCTAACTGTTTGTCCCTGAAGGGCAGCAACCGACTGATTGGAGATTTCTCCTGTTTCGCTTGCTCCCAGCAAGGGCAGTAGCAAGCGTGGGCAGGTTGATAGGAGATTCCTCCTGAGCCTACCCTGCTTGAAAAGGAGAGTATCAGTGCCTCCCCTATCCCACCTCCCCTCCCAGGACTCAGTAGAGAAGTGATAGACTGTTTGGAGATATCACCTGTTTCTGTCGACCTCACTAAGTCAAAAACGTCTACAGGATGACTGATTGGAGATTCCTCCTGTTTCTCCTTTGGACGCGGGCGAGGAAGTGGGCAGGGAGAAGATAGCGCCGTGCCTGCTCTGATGGGACAGGGGTGACGTCGGACCAATGAGCGTCCAAGAAGAGCCGCCGTATCTTCGGGTCTTGCTTCGCCTGACCCATGAAGAGTGTCTTTTTAAGTCCCAAGTGTTCGAGGTAATCTTCGGACAACTGGATATTGGCATAAAGAAGCTCATTGAACTCGGGAACGGATACGCAGCCATATGCTATAATCAATCGGAGTTAGAAAAACTTACCTCCAAGAAGGAATCAGAGCTGCTGGCCCAAATCGGACTGGAGTCGAAACAAGCCCTTTCAGTCACCGCAGGAAAGGCGTTGATATGCAGGCAGATAGACTCCTGCCCTGGGTAAGGACTAGAACCAAGGAAGAAATCAGGACTGAAACCGAGAGAAATCACGCATGGGCCAAAGTCGCAGAAGTCATCAAGATCCGTGACCTAACGCATATTTTGAAAGTGGTTTTCGAGGAATCAAAGATGGCAGAAAAGGCGCAAATGACTGGGCTGAGACTCTTCAGTATGGTCATCGGGTCTATGCAAATCTTGCGAGATAACCACTTTCACCTTCTGACGTGCTTCTCCTGCTATAAAGTGGAGGAGCACACCACTCGCAACTGCCCTGAAAAAGACAAGACTCTCTGCTCGGAATGCAGATAAGAAGGGCACTCCTGGATGTGTTGTGTCTCGCAGACGAAGATGTGCCTAAATTGATTAAGGCCTCACAAAACCATGAGCATGGAGTGCGCTGTGCGCAGGGAACACCTTAACCACAAAAAGACACCCAACAGAGTCTCTTTGAGTATGAAATACGCCAGTGCAGCAAAGACTACGCCTCTCCCACCAGCCAACCGACCACCAACTCAGTCGCAGATAGTCCTACAGTTATCATATTCAACCCCCACCAAGCGGTTAGCGTGCATTCTACAAACACCTACTAAATTAAGCGGCCCCTGGCTCATTCAACACGGAGCTTAACAGGATGTGGGAAGCAAACGGCATGGAACCCCTAAAGTTCCCCACCAACCCTCCCTCCGACAAAGTTCTGGCCATACGGAGCGTAACTTCCACCCAAACCGCCGCTACACCAAATCAAGCTGTAGGAGTATATCCAGAGCACAAAGAAGCTTCGCCGGCGGAGGAAGATATGGACGTTGCTGGCTGCTCCACAGAGCCGATCAGCCAAAAGACTTTCCCGATGACAACAAAAGAGGATAAACTGCACCAAAAGGCGATTCCAAACAAACCTCAAAATCCTACTCGCTCGATGCCAATCAGATCACCATTGTCATCACGGTGAACAAAAGTACGACGCAATCAATAAGACTCACCATTGAAGACATCACCTCGGGTATCCACAGAGGATACTTCAAGGGGTTTTTCGACTCCTCAAATGAGGAAAACGAGGCTAAGAGACGCTCAAATTCTATGAGACTAGTTTGTACAGATAACTCCGCTTAGGGAAGCTGTACAGCCCTCCGAAGTACCAGAAGTCCCCGAGCAGGAAGTAATCATGACTGCAATAAACAGAATGTTGAATCTTGCACACAATGTTCAAGGATGGGCCAACCACAAACTACAGCTCTACAATACATATATATAAATTGACCCGGATATCCTACTTCTCTCCGAAACTGGAATAAAAGAAGAAGACCTTATTAAGATCTACGGTTACGACGTCATTCAAAAGAACCTGACTGGCGAAAATTTTGATGGAGCACCAATAGCGGTGTGATCTGGACTTCAGTTTGTGAAGGGGAGAGAAATGGATATGTGGTTCCTCCCCGTCACTCTCAAGACATACATGGAGAACATTGAAGTAGGCTCCAAGAAGACGGTACCTTCCGATCCACAATCTGTTCACTCTGTTCGGGAATGCCCACCCCGTTATTCTCGCTGGTGACCTTAACGCCAGATCAAGAATCGCTGGCTACGCTCGAGCGGACGCTCGAGGTAGGAACCTCGACTGAATCCTGCGTAGAGGCGCAGCCGAGAGGATCGGGCCCGACTTCCCAACACTTATGTATCCAGGGTCAGGGACTATGCCGGACATCGTGCTTAAGGACCCCAACTTCTCCTTCCATCACCATGTGCAGCCTGGTCCCCTTACACCAAGTGACCATATCCATATGGTCATCACGGTGGACACTGCTCCCATACCCATACCCTAGCCACTAAGGAAAAACCTTTCGCCTGCAGACTGGGAAGCCTACAGAAAGTCATTCCCGGAGGTAATTCCTGAGATGGATGGTGCCACACAAGAACAAATTGACGAGTTTTCCAGCATCCTAGATGGTTTTGCCACCGCGGAAAACTTAATCCCGAACACAAGTCAGAAGACCCTGATCTCGACTCCGACAACACAGGAGAGGATCATCCTGCAGCAGCGATTACAGATGATCTACAACGGCATCCGGACTGCCGGATACGCCAGCCCAATGCACTTTGCGTTAGTCCAACAGCTCAAACAACAGGTGAACAATGCGCTGCTGCATGAATTCAGGGAGAAATGGGACCGCATGATTCATAACCTAGACATCAAGGACAACTCCAATAAATTTTGTAACGCCATCAGCAAGTTAAGAGGAAGACCAGCTTTGAGGGCTGACTCCCTTAACAAGTGCGCTAGGACTCTACAAGAAAAAGCCGAACTTTTTAGAGAAGTCTGGAGCGACGTTTTCTGCATTTACGAAGAAGAGGAGGAAAACTTCCATCTGGGCTGCGAAGACATAGTCCTGGAGCATATAGAAAGGCACGACAGGAGATTCACTCCACACAGAACCTCAAACTTCAACAGGTTGCGGGAGTGCGCCCTGGAATGCTTGGTAATCGCTTAAGAAGAGCTGGACTCTGCAATGTCCGGCTTTAAGCATAAAGCTCTTGGTTTAATCCTAATAACAGCAAGTCACCTAAAAGAGGCCCCAGTGAGGACAAAAACTTGACTGATAAATCTTTTCAAAGCAGCATTAGCGGCAGGATACATCCCGGATGGCCTGAAGACATCCAAAATGATCTTTATTCCTAAATAAGGGAAGCTGAAAGATCAAACGATGAAATACAGGCCAATCTCACTTCTCGAGATAATTGGGAAAGTATTCGAAAAGTTGCTAAGCAACAGGCTTGTCTCCCATCTGTCGTCACACTTACACCAGAACGACGATCAATATGGCTTCCCCAAGAAAAGGAGCACGGAGACTGCAATCGCCCTAACATACCAGCATGAGGTCAAGGGGCTAGCCTCTAGTTATATGGTGAATGTGGTCTGTCACATATTAAAAAAAGCCTTCGATAAGGTATGGATCGATGGACTCAAATACAAGATCTCTAGACTGTGGTTATCCTCCCTCCCATTTTAGGAAAATCCTTCACAGTTACCTCACCAGTACGAGAGCGGTGATAACATTCGGGGACCGCATCGGAGCCCCATTTGACCTACTATCCGGAGTCTCCTAAGGAGGGTGTCTGAGTCCCAACCTCTTTACGATATACACAAAGTACTTTCCAATACCGCTACTTCCCCGAACTCTAAACGTACAGTGCGCGAACGACATCACCCAGATTGAGACTTGACATTACAGAAGATGGAAGAGTGATGTCGAGGGCGACTGCAGCCGAGGCCCAGAAAATCTTCAGGTACGAAGAAGAGTAAAAGATCCAGATGAACCAAACCAAATTCACTGCAGTCGTGATTGGCAGGTGGAAGACGGAACCCATCTGACTGGAAAACTCAATAATAAACTATTCCACTAGCGCGAGTATCCTAGGCTTAAGGGTCTCCAAGCGCAGTATATTGAGCCATATGAACTCGAAGGTTCAAGTTGTGAAACTCGAATTCAGCAAACCACCGATTTAGCAACCTTAGTATAAAAAAAGAAAGAAATTATATACATCTTTAGTGAGAACGAAGCTCTTGTACCTAACAGTCCCACTCAACACAGCTTTAAGGAGCAGGATGGTTCAAATGCAGAGGGTACAAAATCGGGCCCTACGCTTTATCCACAACGTGAAATTGGACGATTTCGTCGCGTCGAGGTAGCTTCATCGTAGAACCGGGTTGGAGACGGTGAATGCCAAGAGGATTTATTTACAAGTCTCCTCCTCCACTATCGGCTATTGGGTAATATATAATTCGGATGTATCCACTGTAACGAAGTCTCGTATTAATTCGGTAAGGCATAATAGTGCGTTTCGTGAATGATGGGGAAAATTAGCCTCCACTGGGATTTGAACTCGTGAGGTTACGGATTCGAATCTCAATAGAAGCCTATCTAAATTAAAGAAAAGAAAGCTGCAGAAAGTTCAAAACAAAGCTCTTTATTTAATCAAAAGCACTAGAAGAATCAATATGAGGACTCCGAGAGACCTACATAGAAAGGCGAAGAAGGGGACCGCTTAATATCGCTGTAAAAAAAAACAGAGTGGAAAAATCTGGAGGAAAAATTACAAACTTCCTCCAATCTTTGCAGAAAACATCAACACTAGAATCAAAACTTCTTTCAACTTAACATTCCCTAGTTGAACATCTCTACAGGGAGTAGAGGAAGCACCATTGTGTACATAACTAAGAAAATCACCAGATCAAGAAACCAGCTCCGATGGAGCTCACCATAACTAAACAAATCATAACCGAACAAAACAATAAAATCACTTAACAAGACTTCCAGGATAAATGACCCCAAAATATAACTAACCGAGTTGACACCCAAAGTGACTAAATTACCAAAGTGTAAAACTACAGTGATAATCAGTGAAGTAACATCTAAGTGTAAATAATAAAGTCAAATTTGCTAAACTATACTGAATTGAAACAAAAGTGTTCAACTATAATTAATTGATAGAATTAAGTGATAATGAAGAAAAACAGAAGAAAGAAAAAAGTGCCCAAGTGTAAACCTTTGCTTACCAGTTTCAATTACTTACCAGTAGAGCAATAGGTAAATGATAGAATATAAAAGGTAAAGCAAGTCGTGCTTGTTTCGGATTCCACGTTAACCAGTAGGTTCAAACAATATGAAATTATTTCATTCTATCGTTATATCTCCAGCTATCAGTAGTCAGTCACCTAAGATCAACTTTTGTTCTAATACTAAACTTTGCTTTTCACCCTTTTTCATCTCATCCTATCCTCCTTCCACAGCTCCCGCCGTTGCTTCTTACTTTGCTCCCACTGAACATGGTGGGACCGGAGGGCGCCGTGGAACTTGTAAGGGTCGACGGAGGATTCTTCCCCTCCTGACTCACGAAATGGTTGAAAGACGTCTTGGCTACTACAGAAATGTCACTTGCCAGCATCTTTTCTCACCTTACGCTTTCTGAGAAGAGCGTCGTTGTATATATATATATATATATATATATATATATATATATATATATTATATATATATATATATATATATATATATATAATAACTGTGTAATGGGTGATTATTCGCCTATATTTAATATTAAGGCAAATAATACATAGTTCCTGTAGACATATATTTACCAAAGACTTGAAGGATTATACTATCCACTTTATTCTATGAAATCGCCGTCGCCCTCAACCACGCCCTCCAGGCGGTGTCGTAACCTTCTGCAGGCTTTCTCGACTGTCCCCCTATTAACAGGGTAAAACTCTGGTCCTCCTGCATGTGTTGCATGGTGCACAGTCTTGCTGCTACGCGTCCGGCTTTCCAACGGCCACTTCCTGTATCCAGTGAAACCCCAACACCTCCATGCACTTGTTGTAACACTCGTATTGAGCCTGAGGTTCCCCCCCCCCCCCGGAAAGATAAATGCGGCCATAACGTGTCCCTTGGTACTGACCACCTCAACGACCCATGTGGACCCGCTACTTGGTCTTCATTACTCTGGTCCTTGAGGAGCTGCTTAAGTTTGTTCGCTAGCTTCGCAGCACATTCCTTCCGCTTGTCCTTAATCTTCTCCGACAGAAGATAGCCATTTCTTATCTTGTGTAGGAAGTAGAAGTCCGGGTTCCATGGAGCATCATTCTCCATAAATAAGTTGCCAATTTTACTATCTGACCCTTAGAGTATTTTGCCGAGTTTATTTTGCTAAGACACTCTATCGGTTATAAAAGACCATTGCTACGGATTGCTTCCCACCCCCATGATAAAGCATCTTGTTTCACGGTTGGTTCCAGCCAATTTAAAATAAAATCGATTATGCACTGTCCACATTCACACACATCCAATCTCGGAAAATTGTGAAAATCAAGATTCTTCCGAGTATATGACAGTCTACCAGAACCATACAGGTTTAGATACCATATCATTTGCCAACTTTTTATTCTTTGTATAGCTGCTGACATAGTAGCCAAGTTGACAGTGATACTTCACAGCAATAATCCGACTCACTTAGGGTTGGTCTGCACAATATCAGCTGGCTTACAAATGGGATTATTTACAACAACCCGCTTGGCAGCTTTACGACACCTTCAGAGGCTGTATATATATATATATATATATATATATATATATATATATATATATATATATATATATATATATATATATATATATATATATATATATATATATATATATATTTATATATATATATTTATATATATATATATATATATATATATATATATATATATATATATATATATATATATATATATATATATATAGAGAGAGAGAGAGAGAGAGAGAGAGAGAGAGAGAGAAAGAGATAGAGATTGAACATTCCTTCCCCTTTGGGAAAGTCACTTTTGACTCTCCTGAACCTGTCATCAAAAGGTCGTTGTGGAATTTATGCTTTGACTCTCACATCTCGGGTGATAAGTAGCTTATCGATTGAAAAGACGGATAAATACGCTTCTATATAGCTTATACCAAGCGGGAAAAAGAAAAAAGAGGCGTCTTCTGTTTATCTTCGGACATTAACTGCATTCCATAGCTCAACAAAGTAAATATGCTTCTCGATAGCGGTGCACAGTCCAGAATGTGTGTAGGAGCAGCTTTCCCACATTTCTCCCATTTACTTAGATCCTTCAATCCTAAGGATTATAAAAGCTGTCTTATCACTAGCACACATCCATAAGAGATTGATTATAATATTCTCATGTCGAATATCAGAATCTCCGCCCAATTTACTTAAACATAAATGCACATTCTCTCTCCACTCGAAACACTGAACATCATATCACATGAAAGAGGACAATTTTCTTCTCTTTGGCGTTCATACTTGCTCTATCCACCGAGGAAGGACTTAAACTCACATAAGTCTACTCAATTTACCTTATAATAATAATAATAAGTCTTTTGTAATGCGCTCTTCAAGGCCTGAGGCCTTCCCAGCATTTCTTGTTGGATAGTTTTAAGCAAAGATAATCACAGTCTTAATCGGTGCTTTCTCCTCTTCTTGCCATTAGCGACCTTAATAATTCCATTACACTCTATTCACAATGAAGGACTTTAACTTACCAAGTCGACTCACTCACTTCATCAATCATTCACTCAGAAGTATGAACTTCTGCTTCGATAGAGGTCACTCATTGTCATTCACAACCACAATTCATTTTCTAAAAAAAAAAATAGTATTATTTTCATATTTAAATAGTGTTTCAAAACATTTCTATTTCGAACTCCTTTTCAGCAAATGGAATTTGAGTCTAGTAATCGAAGTGTAGAGAAAAATCTTGCCGAATAAGATAAAAACTAAGCATTGGGCTTCATAGGAGATGGGAAAGCAGCGTCAATTCTTGAAAACCCACACGATCATCTTGCCACCATAAAGTAGTGTAAATATAGAGGCTCTAAAGCGGTGACCCCCCCCTCCAATGACTCATATCTCTCTCTCTGTCTGTGTGTCTCTTTCTCTCTCTCTCTCTCTCTCTCTCTCTCTCTCTCTCTCTCTATATATATATATATATATATATATATATAAATATATATATATATATATCTATATATATATATATATATATATGTATATATATATATATATATATATATATATATATATATATATATATATATATATATATATATATATATATTATTATTATTATTAAAGTTCCAAGCCACAACCCCAACTGGAAGAGCAAATAGCTATAAGCCCAAGGGCCCCAGCGGGGAAAGAAACCTGGTATGGAAAAAACGAAACAAAGATTAAGAAAAACATAATAAACAAATAGAAAATTAAAAAAAAAAAAAAAAAAAAATTAAATGCTATAATGTTAAAAATATTATAATATTATATATGTGTGGATAATGAATAAAATATTAAAGTTATAAGTTTCTGTTAATTAAAAATGTATTAGCACCCACTTTAAATTTCTGAAGTTCCAAGGACTCAACAACAACACTAGGAAGTTCATTCCACAGTTTAGTTGTGTTAGGAATGAAACTTCTTGAAAACTGTGTTGTGTTGAATCTCATAGGCGTAAAGGCCCTACTATTGGCATTTAGTACACCTCTGGTAACTCGTTGAGGGGCATATAAATTGGGCAGATCGTGATGCAGTGGATGATCTGCATTGTTAAAAATTTTATATAAGATGCATAAGGAGCTTATTGCTCGCCTGTGCCACAGATCAACTTTGAGGTCAGGAATTAAAAATTTTATTGCTCTCAAATTTTTATCTAATAAATTAAGATAATAGTTGGCTGCCGAACTCCAAACAGGGGCGCAATATTCAAAACACGGAAGAATAAAAGCATTAAAACAATTTTTAAGAACAGTCTGCTCTCCAAATACTTTGTAAGATTTCCTCAAAATGCCAATTTTTTGAGCAATAGAGGAGGAAATAGATCGAATGTGATTCTCAAAAGTAAACCTAGAGTCAAGCATAACTCCAAGCAACTTAAAAGAATCACATATGGAGATGGGAATGTTATTTATTAAAAGATCTGGATGGGGAGGATCTAGTGTTCTGGATCTGCTAACAATCATACTCTGGGTTTTCTTTGCATTTAACTTCATGCCCCATGAAGTGCACCAAACATTTATCTTAGCCAGATCTCTATTTAAAGACTCTGCAACCGATGCTCTCAACTCAGGAGATGGGACTGGGGCTATTAGAGTAGCATCATCAGCATAGGCTATAAGTCTATTTTCCAGTCCAAACCACATATCATGGGTATATAATATAAACAGTAGAGGACCAAGAACACTGCCTTGTGGTACACCAGATAGCACCTCTCTCTCATCACTAAAATTATTGTCAACATAAACCTTTTGATGTCGATTTGTTAAAAATTGTTCAATAATATTTAAAAATACACCACCTACTCCCAACTGCTTCAACTTATATATCAGGGCCTTATGATTGACACGGTCAAATGCGGCACTGAAATCCAGGCCAACTAAGCGAACTTCTTGACCAGAGTCTAATGATTTTTGGACAATGGTGGAGACTGTGAGAAGTGCATCACAAGTGCTCAGACCCTTACGAAATCCAAACTGTAAAAAGGGAAACAGACGATTAAGCTCGGCAAATGTACTTAAACGTTTAGCTAGTAAACGTTCAAAAATCTTAGATAGAACAGGAGTTATAGAAATGGGCCTATATTCAGTAGGGTTAAAACTACCACTTGCACTTTTACATAGTGGAGTGATGTTACCAATTCTCCAACATTCGCAAAAACTACCACTCCTCGCCAGCTTCCGAAGAATAACGGAAAGCTTGGGAGCCAAATACTCTGCAGTTTTCTTAAAGAATAAAGGGAATATACCATTTGGGTCAGTACCACCATAAGCATCCAGATCAAGAAGTAACTGTTTTACTTCACTTGAACGGAAAGCAATCTTGTTTAACCTTGGTTCAGGGAAACAAGTATCAGGTAGAGTTAGATTCTCATTACTTTGTTTATTATCAAAAACATCAGCCAACAGTGTTGCCTTTTCTTCAGGACTAAGGGTAATGGAACCATCAGGTTTAAGAAGGGGTGGCATAGATGAATCATTCCCAAAAAGAGCAGACTTGAGAGTGGTCCAGAATTTGTGGGAATTTGCTGTGCGCTGAAGAGTTCTCTTTGTGGTAGTATTGAATTCAACTTCAGCATTATTATATACCCTCTGAGCTGCTGTTCTGTAGTGCACATAATTATCCCATAGAAAGGCAGATCTACTCCCCTTCCACAGGTTGTAGGCTTCTTGCTTCTGCATATGAGCCCTCTTACAGTCATCATTAAACCAGGCTTTGTCCTTAGTGCGATATCTGATCATACGGAATGGAACATGTCTATCAATAATTGAAACAATTTTATCATTCAAAATACGAACTGCTTCAACCTCCTTATATATTAGTGGCCAGTTGATCCGGGAGATATCATTTAATATATTGCACCAGTCTACTTGAGATTTGATGAATACTTTGCTTGTATGAGCTATATTAGGAATAGATTGCTCAATACAGATAGTAATCAAAAATAGTATCATCTAAGTCTGGATTGCGATAGACAGAAATATATATATATATATATATATATATATATATATATATATATATATATATATATATATATATATATATATATATATATATATATGAATGGGAAGGCACAATGACACGCTCTCGTGTCATGCTGATACACAAGCGATATCGTATTTTTTATAAGCACGAACAAGGATCAAACTTAAGAAAGAAGAAAGAGAGAAATGAAAAAAGGAATACATTAAAATAAACTCCTTTACCCGTTGTAAAAAGAACTCCTATACCACACCTCAACGCAGAAATCAAAAAACTACCATTCAGTAACAACCTAGATTAGGTGGGCACATAATTATTCACCAAACTACGCCAGCACACACACCCACTACACACCTTCTCCATTCCAGATCCCACCCCCAAAACCCTTAGGACTACCCCCGTTTTCCACCTCTCCCAACTATTGGGAAGATTCCCTCTAACGCACTGTACAGAACCCCATACAACACCCACAAACCCACTTCACCCGCGTATCACTCGGACGGTAGGTATACAACGCCCAATTTTAACGCATCCTACCCGACATCCACCCCCTGAAAACCACCCCGGATCGTCGAACCAGTCTCTTTGGCCCACTTACATTCAAGATACCACCCATCACTATACGAAAAAAAAACCAGACACTCTCGCCCTCACTGCCCCGACTGCAACCGCCAATTGACAGACGACACTATTCAGACGCTTGTCTCGAACACCTCGCAGCCTACTATCATATCACTTCACTTGGAGACTTCGGAAGAAGACTACTCACCGTGGCGGCTTTTCTGAGTGCTGCCGGTCTTGACTAAAGAGAACCCTAGGGCCATAAAATAAGTAAGTACCCGTTAAGGAAAGTAAAAAAAAAATGTGTAGGGTTTGAACATACAGCCTTTTCCAAAATTATTGGGCAAGTATAAAATGTGAAGAATATGATTAAAACTTATTTATTTCATAATACAAATAAACATTTTTGCGTATATTCTATCAATAATTAATATTTGATATGTCCTTCTTTCGCTTTTATGCATTTTTGCTTATTGTGTATAAGTGGTGGGAGCAAACTTCTGACATTCAATGTGTTATACTAACATTTATTCCTATTTTTTCAGTGATTATTTAATTGTTAACTTACAATTGGTAATTTTTTGTTAAAAATGTCACCTAAGAAACGTATTCCTGGAGCTCAAAGAATTCAAATCATTGCATTGTTCAGAGATAGATTATCCCAAGTGAAAATTGCAAGAACATTGAAATGCTCGAGAAACCGTGTCCAAACAACTATTAAAAGGTACGATGAGACCAATTCTTTCAAAACCCGTGATGATCAATGTCGTAAAAGGTGTACAACTCCGAGGGAAGAGATGTTGCTGAAAAGAACATCTCTGCCCGATAGAAAATAAATACCTTCTAATGTATCTGCTGAGTTTCGGGAAGCAACAAACAAAGAGATATCAAGACGCGCAGTGAGAAAAAAATTATTAGAAAAAAACCGTGGCTGTTTAAGGTGAACAAGAAGAAGCGATTGTCTTGAGCAAAAGAGCATAAAAATTGAACTGATGATGATTGACCTAAAGTTGCTCTATCTGATCAAAGCAACTTTGAGGTAGGTTCTCTCCATTAGTTTCCACCAATTTATTATGCTCGTACACATTTTTATTGGATGCCGAAAATGATGAGTAAAATTTGTATTTTTTCTGAGATCTTTGGAACCCCTGGAGCTGTTTGTGCGTTGAAGAATTGGTGAAGCTTATGATCTGAGATGTGTTGTCCCAACAGTCAAATTTGGTGGTGCATGTTGTCTTCAGTTCCAGGATTGTTGTTCACTCGTGGGGACAGAATGAATTCCAACACTTACACCAGCACGTAAAAATCAGGTGTATTAACCAACCTTCCTTAGGTAAAATTTTCAATGATGACATACTAGATGGTGGAATCTTCCAACAAGACAATGCTCTAGCCACATATCTAGAGTCTAGAAGGGTTGGTTTAAAAAGAAAGGAGTGATGTTGATGGAATGGCCCCCTCAATCTCCAGACCTCAACCCCATTGAACATTTGTGGTCACACTTGGGCACAAGAGTGCGGGTGCACAAATGTTCGTCAAAAAAATATTCTGAATTTATCATCCCATGCACTGACTGATGATGAAAAATTTGCGTTAGGATACGGTTTAAGCTTTTCAATTAAGTCATGCAATGAGTTCTCACTAGACCATTTAGTATCCAGAGCCAAATCCTCACATGAGAAAATAAGTGGTGAATTTCTCAGTGGCTGTATGCTTAGTGCCCTAAATTATGAAAAATCTGACCAAATTGGTTTTCCTAAAAGATTTCAGATTACGTTAAATAAACTTAAATTTAATAACAACATTGTTATAACCAAATCTGATAAAACAAATCAGTTAGTCATTTTGGACAAACATAGTTATAATGATAAACTAAATGAACTTCTTAATGATATGAACACATATGAAAAGCTACAAAGTGATCCGCTCAATAACAAAACAAGCAATTTCAACAACAAATTGAAGAGAATATCGAAAAGCGCAGATTTAATTAAACAATTCAGGAGTATGAACCCTTCACTTCCCTATATGTATGGGTTCCCAAAAACCCACAAAGAGGGATGTCCCTTACGCCCAATCATTTCCAATATTAATTCTCCCACTTATAAGCTCTCCAAATGGCTCGCCAAGCATTTATCTCCAGCAGTAGGAAGAATCTCATCTGCACACATTATGAACCCTAAAGATTTCGTTGACCGCCTCAACCACTTGCAAATTACCGGATGGAAAACTTGTGAGCTTTGATGTAAACTCTTTGTTTACCAAAGTTCCGGTTGACCAAACCATGGGCCTTCTGTGGGAAATCATGCCTAGACATAATTTGGATCTTCCCATTTCTACGAGTAAATTTATCGATTTAGTTGAATTATGTCTCTCTGACAATGTGTTTCGAGTAAATAATGAGTTTTATAGACAAATATTTGGCCTTAGCATGGGAAATAGTTTATCTCCGATATTGGCATGTCTCTTCATGGAATATTTTGAGACTGAACTCCTTCCCACAATTTCTCCCCCTAACTTTATATGGTTAAGGTACATTGACGATGTATTTTCTGTATGGCCTAATGGCCATGATTTTGATACCTTTTTTAATAATTTTAATAATTTGCATGTCTCCATCAAATTTAAATATGAATGGGAATATGATAATAGATTACCCTTTTTAGATGTCCTCATTAATAAAGATCACCATGAATTAAAACTTGACGTGTATAGGAAACCAACCCACTCGAATGCCTATATACATTATTTTTCGTTTCACGATAATACTGTTACAAAATCGGTAATTTCTAACCTTTTCCTTAGAGCATACAAAATATGTTATCCTTCCTATTTAGATGAAGAAATTGTCATTATTAGGACCATTTTTCCTAATTTGTATTACCCCGATTGGTTCATATCGTCTGCCCATTTTGCAGCTAGGAAAACATTATATGGTAATAAGCCTTCCCGCACTAACGACTTCAACAAATGTATAACATTGCCATTTAATAATAAATTAAATAGTTTAAAGGACATATTTGGAAAAGCGGGTATTAATCTAGCCTTTAAATATAAAAATTCCTTAAACCAATTGATGATTGCCAGGAAACCCAAAGAACATCATAACATAGGAGTATATGCAGTACCATGCAACGATTGCCATAAAGTTTATATAGGGGAAACGGGGAGAAATCTAGACAAGAGATTGTACGAACACAAAAGAGATATTAGAGTGGGCAGCGAAAGTAGTGGAATTTTTTGCCATGTTAGAGACAATAATCATACGATCGATTTCAATGGAAGTAAAATGTTATTTAAATCGGCCAACTATGTTAAGAGAAGAATCGTAGAATCGAGCTTGATATCGTCAGTTCCTAATTTAAATCTATCTGAGGGTCAATTTTCTTTTAATCCTGTAATAAGATCGCAAATAAATAAAATAGTAAAATGTCAGCCCTTCAATATGTTTAGGCCTAACCCCCCCCCCCCCCCAGATTAGCCACAAGTAGGGGATTATGGGGAAAAAGAGGGGATCTTGTGTTATGCTTTTCTCTTATATTTTCTGCCCAGTGTCAGTTGAAAAAGGGTGTGAGATACACCGAAACTGTTCTGAATTAAATTGTCTTCGGAGAATGTGGTTTAATTCCTCATATATATATATATATATATATATATATATATATATATATATATATATATATATATATATATATATATATATATAGAGAGAGAGAGAGAGAGAGAGAGAGAGAGAGAGAGAGAGAGAATAAGCCCAAGGGCTTTCGTGTTTACATTATCAGGGGCAGAAGACCAATGAAATAGAGAAACAGTTAATAAACAGAAATGGGACGGCATTCAAACGTACCGAAGAACAAAGACTATCGTTTAGGGGGAAAAAAAACAACTGACGAAAAAATTAATAGCCCATCCGCGGAACTACAATATACAAATCATTCAACATATTAAATTCATACTGCAAACAAATATTATTCATGATCCAATTATCTATTTTAAATAGACCCTCACTTAGATTGAAATTAAAGTTATGGAAGAATTTGATCATGGCCGATTCCATTAAATTTCTTTCAATAAAATTGGGCACAGAAATAATGGATTTCGCATTAGATCAATCTATTTGATTGTTCAAAGTAGATTGATGAATAAACAGTGCATTTGAAGTTTGCCCCGTTCGACAACAGTACTAATGCTGTTTAATTCGCACATCTAGGCTTTTTTTTTTGCATATGATTCGAATAAAAATGGCTGTAAGACTTGAAACATGAGTTGGCTTCGGGAAAACCGAGAACTTTAAACCTTGGGGTCTAAAAAAGATAATTTTCCGGCTTCTTCTAATTCATGAGTGAAATTAATAGAGGGTTACGTTACACTCAATAGGCCAAATACAAAATACATCATCTATATATATTATATATGAAATATATATATATAATATATATATATATATATATATATATATATATATATATATATATATATATATATATATATATATATATATATATATATATATATATATATATAACTGTATGAAAAATATTGTCAGTAAAAAAATGCAGATATTCATGCATTTGCGTTGACTCTGTGGTGACAAGAAAATTCGGTCTGGGAAAATTTGGTCAGGGAAAATTCTGTAGCGGAAAATTCGGTCTTCTCTTATAATGCTTTTATTTCCTTTTAATGATAGAATGCGTGTTAATTCTTCGGATCAAGCAAAGATACCGAGGAATGTGTCTAATTCCAAACTTCCGTTTCTCATTTATTTTATTTGAGCGTAGTAATCTCCTGGGTCGGGCAGTCCAGGTCAATCCCATTTTTATGGATTTATTTTTAAATTGTGTTAATCCTTCGGAACAGATAAGATTGTGATTTAGGGTCTTCAAGATACGATCGTTAGGCCACTATCAAGCTACTTATTGAAGAGCAATGTCGGGCAAGTTCAACGTTCTATAATTTTTTTAAATTGCACATTACCCAGATTATGGCTGCCAAGTATTTTAAAAGTGAGAAGAATAAAGAAAAGTTGATTGACGAACTCAATTATATTTATGATTTCCATTTGCTCAGTGTTGATACGGAAAAGAAACTTTGGCGCTGCGAGATGCGTAATAAGGGTGATGCTCGTGTGCAAACAGAGAACAAACCTGGTGATCCTGTAATTATAAAAAAGCTCAATAATCATGAACATGAAACTGATCCAAATGTAACAGAAGCAAGAATCGCCATTTCAGAATTAAAAACCAAAGTGAATAAGGGCGTTGCATCAAGCACTAGAGCTCTCATTTCAGAAACAGTAAACGGTGTTGGAGAATATGCAAAGTATAAATTACTAAATTTTCAAACGGTTTCAAGAAATATAACTAATTGGCGCAATAAATCTTTGGGTGCACATCTTTTGCCTCTTTCTCGTACAGGATTTGAAATACCAGATACTTCCACTAGCTTTGAGAGAGGTGCATCTTTCTTGCAATGTGACACTGGTTCTAATGACGAAAAGAGAATCTTAATTTTTGCCTCAAATGAGGGCCTTGAAGATTTGAAGAATGCCCCACATTTAGGAATGGATGGCACTTTTAAATCAGCTCCATCTATATGGCATCAATTTTTCACTATTCACGCTGTTTTAAATGGGAAATTATATCCTCGTGCTTTGCTTTTTTGTCTGACAAGACTGAAGCAACGCATGACAATTTTTTTAATGAACTAAACAAATTGATACCAAATATGAACCCACAAAAAGCAATGATTGATTTTGAAAGAGCACTTGGAAATAGTTACAGTCATATCTTTACTGGTGCCAACAGCGTGGGTTGTCTACTCCATTTTAGTCAAATGTTTATACTAAAATAAGTCAACTGGGATTTAAGGTCCAATTCAGTACTGATGGCAACTTTGCGACTAAGATAACAATGTTATGTGCTTTGGCATTTTTACCGCCTAAAGATGTTATTAGTGCCTATGAAGATTTATGCGATGATGAATTAGTGCCAATAGAATTTATAAGCTATTTTGAATTGACATACATTGGCCACAAAATAGGAAGACGTGATAGGCGAGAAGAGCCTTTGTATCCAATTAAGTTTTGGAATATCCGCCATCGAGTAATCCATGGATTGCTGAGAACAAACAATGTTTTAGAAGGCTTCCACTCGGCTTTGAGAGCATCGGTTACCTGTAAGCTGATTGATTCTCTGTGAAAGGAAGAAGAACTCACGCAAACAAAAATTATTCACATTCAAAGAGGAGATAATGCACAAAAGAAAAGGAAGTATAAGAAAATAGATGAAAATTTATTTACTTGTACAATCTTTCGAGAAATATAACAAATTAGCATTTTTTTAAAGCGATTTCTTATAATCTTAAATAATAAGTTAATTTTTCAAGTTCTGTATAAGACCGAAATTTCTGAGACCGAACTTTTCAAGACTACATTTTCTTATTTTTTCAAGTACTTCTTTTAATAAAAGCTTATGAGATAATTGTGTTTTAATTGTTTCTACTCCTTTAGTTTTGAGTTATTCTTTAACAATTATCATTTTTTTTAGTGTTCTTCTATTTATAATTTGTTTATTTTCAATTATTTAGGATATTAACTCCTTAATTCTTAATTTCAAAACCGAACTTTTCGAGACCAAATTTTCCCAGACCAAATTATCCCAGACGAAATTTACCTAGCACTCAACGCTATATATACGTTGTAAACACACTCCCTATATGGAATTACTACAACTGGAAATGAATTTGGTTGGGTTTTCTTGAATAAATATTATTTATCGTACAAAACTTTCTATACATTCCTGTATTTATGGCCTCTAATGAGAGTGAACCATAAAGTTGATCTCTCGACACAACTTTTTTAATACAATTTACAACCGCATAAAACAGAAAGAAACGCATGCAGGTAAAAGCATACATAATTGAGGGCAGACGCGAAAGATGTCTCGACGTTTTTCTTCTCTATAAACTATTAATTCCTCCGCGTACAGCTACCGTAATAACAATTTCTCTCGTGCAACGTTCGAGTATGGAGTTTAACATTCGATTTGACATTAAAGAAAAAAATAAAATTTTGGCGTAGTATTTACATAGAAAGGAGGAGTACTGAGTACGAGTTTTGTCAGTACGAGTAAGAGTACTAGTACTGATAGTGCGAAATCATCATGTCTGGTTGTGGCAAAGGAGGAAAAGTTAAGGGTAGGTTCTAAGACGCCCTCACCAGACAGAGATACACCCTAATATCGCTTTTCGGAAGAAGAGAACTTTTCATGAAGAAAGAAGCACACATACACAGGAAGGAAGAGGGGCAACGCTGCCAGAAGGAGGCCCTGGGACCGCCTAATCTCGAGCTTAAATGGGGCTCCGTCCATACAATCCGGGGGGAGGGCAACAAAATCAACTCGAAGTACGGTCTTCGAAACAATCTTTGGAGCCCTAAATATGGCCCTCATCAGGCTTATTGAGACTCCCCACGGATACGCCTCGCTATGTTAGACTGATGACGACATTGAGAAAATAGTGTCAGAAGAAGCCAGAGAGCCCCTTCGAAATATTGGGCTTCCAACTTCCGTACTCCAAGAAACCCTCGTAAAAAGAACAATAATCCTAAGAAGGCTCGACCCATTTTTCACTGACAATAGTTGCGAAGATATCAAGACCGAGCTAACCAAGCACCAAAAATGGGCGAAGATTTCCAAGGTTAAAAAATTCGGAAAAAATATTGTCAAAATAATCTTCGAGAAAGTCGAGATGGCTCAGAGGGCCATGAAGGAGGCACTTCTTGGGTTCTACCTTCGAATAGTCCCTGAGCAGGTCGAAACTGAGGAGTTCATCAGTCTGGAAAGCTGCTTCCGTTGCCTTGCCATGGAAAAACACCCCACGAGGGAATGTTCAGCGCCCGACGCCACTTGCTCCGTGTGCTACAAAATTGGTCACGGATGGAAAGATTTGAGGTCGGAAAAAACAAGATGCGTGAACTGCGGAGGGGACCACAGGGCCCTGGCCATGAGATGTCCTGTCCGCAAAGAAGCTCTTAGGAAAAAGCTAGAAACAATAGAACAGCAAAAGGAGGCAAAGAGAAAGACATACGTCGAAGCAGCGGCGATGGCTACAACGACCGTTAATGGAACCACATCCCCAAAGCTAGTGATGCCAAGTAAAAGCAAAGAAATAATGACGATGGTCATTGTTGCTCACCTGGCGAACCTAGCCAACCCCAGCACTTTTTCTGATTAATTAAATCGTCTCCTACAAAAGAACGGGATTGAGAAAAAGCTGTGGTTCCCGCCCAACCCCGCGTCGCACGAAATATTAAATATTCAGTCTGTCGACGAAAATCAAAAAGACACAAACAAAGAAGATGAAGCTTCAAAAAGGTAACAAAAACACACAGAGGAAGAAGTAACCACGGAGGAAGAAGAATCGGAAAAGAGCGGAAACTAAAAAAAAAACGTCAAAGAAAAAAGAAGAAGACGGAAGTGAGGCAAGAAACCGAGAAGGAAGAGAGTAAAGAAATGGAAAAAAGCTCAGAAAAAGATGAAGACGAAATCCTAGACTATCCTGTTTGCATCATATCTTCCAAATCCTCGACAGTACGTAGTAGTTAATGGGTGCAAGTCTAGCACTAAATCAATGCATATAGGTGTACCACAGGGATCAGTGCTTGGTCCTCTATTATTTTTAATATACATAAATGACCTACTGCAAGCCACGAAATCCCTAAAAGCTATTCTATTTGCCAATGATACAACACACTACAACAATGCAAGTTCCTGCTTGCACAGGAACTAAGTGAAGACCTACTACGCATTCATGAATGGCTTTTGGCTAACTACTTAACATTAAAAATTAATAAATCATATAACATGATATTTTCTACATGAGAGATTCCAAATAATGCTAATGTTACAATAGGTGATGAAGTTATTTTACAACAGACTCAAGGGAAAGTTCTTAGGTGTACTATTGGATTATAAATGAACTTTTAAGCACCATATAAACAATATAGTAGCCAAAACATCCAAGTTAGCAGGTTTATTCTATAGATTAAAGACCATCTTTCCAGCAAAAGTTCTGAAGAACCTATATTATTCGCTTTTCTAGCCACACTTGATTTATTGCATTCTTGCTTGGGGTAGCTCACGTCAAAATGCTTTAAATCCTTTAATAATGCTGCACAAGCGTTTAGTTAGATTAATAAGTGGGAGAAAAGGGATATCCTACTGCAGGGTTTCTTCTTCGATACTTAGGACGTGAATTTCAAAGTCTTCGGTGCTTCTGTGTGCAGACCCCCAAAGGAAAACATAGAAAAACTGCTCGAAGGCATCTACCGTGGAGACTACAAGTGGACCTACGAAGGACCTTATTCGTCAAAGGAAATAGGAGGACTACTGATGGAGCGCGCGATGTTCACCCCGGACTCGTGCATTCACACCGTCAATATGTCCACTCTCAAAAAATAACAAGTGGCCAAAAAACATCGGACATTGAGTAATAGTCTATAGTACGAAAAAGTGTAGAAAATAGCAAAAAAAGTGAATAAATAACGATAATAAAGTGATTAGTGCGAAAAATAAATAATAATAACAGAAAGTGAATAACGATAATACGTGAATAAATAGCGATAATAAAGTGACTAAATTAGTGGTTAAAACAAATTATTGGATAATAACGAAAAGTGAATAAATAAAGTAGAAAAGCGAATAAATAACGATAATAAATTGATTAAAACAAGTGACTAAAATAAATAATGATTAAAACAAATTATTGATAAATAATCTAAAGTGAGAAAAGTAAATAATATTAACAAAAAGTGAATAAATAATGACACTGAAGTGATTAAAATATGTTTGCAATAAATAACCAAACATGACTAAAATAAATAACAATGAATAAAAGAATAACCCAAATTGGAAATATGAAAATATTATAGTAATTGAATAAGACTAAAAATGGTATATAATTATATTAAAATTTAATAATGTTAATAATAATGTGAACAACCTATTCAAAAAAATTAGTAGTATGTTTTTATAAAAAACCAACCCAATAAATGTATAATATCCAAGATAAAAATAACTAACGTTTAGATTATAAATATATGATCCCCTGACGATTCTTGGGAAAACCCATTTATTTCTTACTCATACTCATATGAGTATGAGTATGAGCTAATTTAACAAAACCTTTCGCCACTATTACCATTTATTTTTTACATATATGTATTAAATTTAAAATATTTTTAAAAACTTATTGTATTTCTGTCTCTAAATATATCTTTATATCTTTAGAAAAGGAGTCTCACGAAAAGTCCATTATCCTATTCGCTGTTTTAACCTATAGTGACCGTGGTCGGGGCTGCCTCTCTTGGCCTATAAGATCTCTATCTATTTTCAAATCGAAAGTAATGCGAACTTTGGGGCAGTTTTCTATATTCCGTTGGTATCTTTATTCTCTTCTAGCAGTCGGATTAAAATCTTTAGTTCGTAATCTTTGTCTCTCTACGCTGCGTTTTCTCTAATTCTCTCTCTCCCTCTATCTTTCATACCCAACCAATAAAAGATAGATACCCGACTGGATTCATGTTAATTATACGTTTCTCGAAACTTTGAAAGGTGTGGAGAGCTGATTGAACGAACCTTTATTATTATTCGGGCATCGTAAATAAAAATATACTTGTCATAAATTCAAAGCCTTTGACTTGACTGTTAGTTGATAAACTACCCTTCTGATTAGGAGGTAAATTAGGGGAAATATGACTGATAGGTTGGGGTCAGTGACCGGAAGTAATTATGGGTAGTTTGGATAATTATATAGCGTTTCGGTAAAGAAATTACCCTTACCAATGAAAAAGCTTGGGTCGTGTGATAAGAGCACCCGTCATCCTTTGAGCATATTCTGAAAAAAAGTGGGTGGGTGATTCAAACATAAAAGCCAAAAATTAACTTTATCGATTTTTTTTTGTGTAGCCTCGAGATTAATGATCTTATCACGCAATGCACAAGCTGGTTTGGTTACGGGAAGCAAAGGTTTGTTTTAAGTGGTTGTAAATTTTATTAGATGAGTTATGCAGTCGACAGATCGAGTATAGGATTCACTACCATTTATTTTGCATTGTAAATAACATGATATGAATTATCGTTCTTTCATTTGGCTATGCTAAGAAGTCATATTTGATTCTGGGTTTTTTTTTAGATAGAAATGTTTGATTAATTGTTAAAAGCTTTAGTATAAAACTCTGAAAGAAAGATTGTGTTCTAATTGATCGGAAGGGAAAAAAAACATATAACGAATAAAAGAGAATCGACAAAGGATATTTTTAAATAACCTTTTTAACTTTGTCCACAAGAATTCGGTACATTATAGAAGGTTCTTCAGTTTTGCTTAGGTACTTTTTAGTCGCGTGCGAGTCTAGTCGCGAGCAACTCTACATCTCACTATGTCGGTCGATCCCTGTTTTACTTTTTTTTATAAAATTATAACTATTTGGTCTATTCTAACGAAATTCGAAAACCTTATGTTGTTTCACATTCTCTTTCGAGTGATATAATTGCCAAGGTCCTCCTAACTTAGCCCGGAAATTTATTTTGGTGGAAGGGAGGACAATATCATCGTAACTATTCGGCCGATTCTAGCGAAATTTGAAACCCTTATGTTGTTTTACATTCTCTTTTGAATGATATAATTGCCAAAGTCTTCCCAAGTTTAGCCCAGGAAGTATTTTGTTTTGGCAATAACATCATAACTATTTCGCCGATACTCTGCTAGACTAGGCTAGGCTATAAAATGTTATACTCTGTTAGGCAAGCCTAGAATAGGTTATACTATGCTAGGCTATTATTAGCTAAGCTATGCTAAGATATAATGGTATAGTATAGTATATGGTATACTATACTAGTCTAGGTAATACTAGGGTAAGCTATATTATGATACGCTTGGCTATATTATGTTAGGTGTGGTTATGCTAGGATAGACTACACCAAGCTAGCCTATAGTATGCTATGCTAAGCTAGGCTATCGTATACAAGGATATATTGGCTAGGCTATAGGAGCCTATTCTAGCTTGGCTATACTAGGCTAGCCTACTCTAGGCGACGCTAAGCTAGGCTCTGGCATGCAATGCTAAGCTATACCTGGTTAGGCTAGGCTATAGAAAGCTAGGCTACGCTAGGCAAGGCTAGGCTGGGCTACGCTAGGCTACGCTAGGCAAGGCTAGGCTAGGCTAAGCTAGGCTATACTATAATATGCTATGTTAGACTAGGGTCTACTAAGCTAGGCTAGGCTATACTAGGATACGATATGTTAGGCTATACTAAGCTAAGGTAGGATAAAGTAAACTACACTATGCTAGGTCATACTAGGCTAGCTAGATTAAACTAAGCTAGGCTAGGTTAGCGCTATTAAATTTTAGGCTAGGCTATCCTATGTTTGGCTATGCTTGGCTATACTAGGCTAAAAAAGGGTAGGTTATACTATACTATACTTGACTATGATATGCTCTGCTATGCTAGGCAAGTTTAGGCTAGGATATTCTAGGCTATACTAGGCTATGCTATGCTAGACAATTCTACGCTATGCTAGGCCAGGCTATTCTCTACTATGCTATGCTAAAGTATGTGGCTATACTATTCTATTTCAGGCTAGGCTAGACTATGCTATGCTATACTATTCTGTGCTATGCTATGCTATACTATGCTATAATATAATATCTATAATATACTGATCGACCTAGTACATATATACATATATACTTTGACTGTTATTGGTTTTTAGGTGCTAATCTTTATGGTAACTATGGTATTCCCTCTTATTTATTACTATTTTTATCTAGTTATTTGTTTTTTTTATATTGTATTTGAGTTGTTTTAATCGCTTATGTTTGTGTATTGTGTTTCAAGATTGCTACTTTTATTATATACTTTCTTTCTTTTATTTTTAAAATCTAGTAAATTTTATTTATGAATTATATATTCTTCGAACAAATAGATCCAGATGCAAATTCGGAACTACTGCGTGGTAATTCTAGCTGTGAATATGTTAGTATTGAATCATTCAAAAATCTCAAGCAAAACTTCAATCATTGGGGCTCTCGGTAATTTGTTTCAATATTCGTAACTTCTACAGAAATTCGGAGGAGTTTCTTGGCTACTTGACTAATTGTAATCATAAGTTCGATGTCATTGTCCTGACGGAAACGCGGGGCAATGATGAACATCATCCATTATTAGATGTCCCGAGCTATAATGGAATTCATAACATAATTCTAACAAGGGAGGGGGTGGGGTCAGTATCTTCAGAAAAAAACATTTTTAAATATCTGCCTGTTGAAACTCTTGATATTTCTGAAGAATTCCTTGAGAGCACTCGTGTCAAGTTATACTATCCCAATTCTTACAGATCGATAACTATACTTGGTGTTTACAGTCCTCCTAACGGTTCTGTTCCTGATGCTACAAACAAATTATGTGAATTAATTCTTGTTAATCATATTAATAGATATGAATCTATTATAGCTGCGATTTTAATATCTGTATTCTTAATGAGGGCCATAATTAAGGAACAACTGACTTTGTCACCATGATGAGGGAACGTTTTTTTCGTCCTGCTATTACTAGCCCTACTAGGTTTAACTTAAACGGGCAAACACCTTCTGTAATTGACCAAATATGGTCCAATATTACTGCTCCTTTTCAAAGCTGCATCTTATTATGTGACATCACATATCATCTCCCTATATTTTACCGACTCAACCTTAGTTTCCAATCAAGTAATGTAAAAGTTATGGTAAAATTTAGGAAGATGTTTCATGCTAACAAAATGAAATTCAATCAGATGCTCAATAATCCCAACTGGGATTTAGTGTTCCACGGATTTGCCGATCCAAATTCTAAATTATTAAAGTTACTTGCTTCCTATTTATGACCAAAATGGTGGGTACTAATAGACTTAAAAATCCTTGGATAACAAATGCACTTCTAAATTCAATTAATGCCAAACATGAAATGTACAGACTTGTAAGAAATAATCTTTTAGATAGGCTGATCTATAACAGATATTGTAACAGATTAACGTCTCTTATCAGGGTTGTCCGTGCTAATTACTACAAAGAACAATTCGCATTATGTAGAAATGACATCTGCAAAACATGGTCAATAATTTAAGCTGTAATAAAGGGGGTAAGGAAGTATTCAGTCATCACAAAATTACGGCGAATCAGCATATACTCACTGATCCTTCAGACATTGCTAAAACTCTTAATGATCATTTTGCTGGGATTGGATTAACTCTTAGGGATAAGTTACCTAATAACGGCCAAAATTACCGTAGGTATTTATCACCAGCTGTAGCTTTTTCATTATACTTTATTCCTAGTATTTCGGATGAAGTTAAATGGATTATCTCTGGATTAAAAAACACTAAAGGCAATTCCCACATTCTTTCTGTAAAATCACTAAAAGATCACTCGCAAACTTTATCTCTTATATTTAAAAGTATAATGCAAACTGGTCAATACCCTGACATTCTCAAAATAGCTTGTATCACAGCTTTGTTTAAAGCTGGTGATTCCCTAGATTGTAATAATTATAGGCCTATTAGCTGTCTACCCTTACTAAATAAGATTTTTCAAAAATTGATATACCAAAGGCTCTATTATTTCTTTGAAGCTAATGATTTGTTATTTAAGAAGCAGTATGGCTTTAGAAAGAACAAAAGTACTGGGGATGCTGTGAATGACTTTCTTGCAAGTATATGTATATGAATCTATAGATAAAAAAAATACCATGGAGATGTATTTCTTGACTTAAGTAAGGCATTTGATACAGTTTCTCATGATATACTTTAAAAAGAAGTTAGAGAATTATGGTAAAAGAGGTTTAGAACTGCAACTGTTTGCATAATATCTTTCAAATCGTCGACAGTAAGTAGTAGTTAATGGGTGCAAGTCTAGCACTAAATCAATGCATATAGGTGTACCACAGGGATCAGTGCTTGGTCCTTTATTATATTTAATATACATAAATGACCTACCACAAGCCACGAGATCCCCAAAAGCTATTCTATTTGCCTATGATACAACACTCTATAACACTTCATGCTTGCACAGGAACTAAATGAAGACCTACTACGCATTCATGAATGGCTTTTGGCTAACTACTTAACATTAAAAATTTAATAAATCATATAACATGATATTTTCTACATGAGAGATTCCAAATAATGTTAATGTTACAATAGGTGATAAAGTTACTTTACAATAGACTCAAGGGAAGTTCTTAGGTGTACTATTGGATTATAAATTAACTTTTAAGTAGCATATAAGCAATATAGTAGCCAAAACATCCAAGTTAGCAGGTTTATTCTAAGGATTAAAGACTATCTTTCCAGCAGAAATTCTGAAGAACCTATATTATTCGCTTTTCTAGCCACACTTGATTTATTGCATTCTTGCTTGGGTTAGCTCGCGTCAAAATGCTTTAAATCCTTTAATAATGCTGCACAAGCGTTTAGTTAGATTAATAAGTGGGACTACATACTTAGCACATACTGAACCAATTTTCAAGCAATTGCAAATTCTAAAAGTAGACAACCTACACAAATATCACTGTCAAATTTCATGTACAAAACTCTCAGGCTTGGGAGTTATCCTCTCGTACATGCTTCTATAAATAACATACAACCCTTGCATAATTACATGACTAGAAACAGCAACCTTAAATTGCCCTTCGTTAGATGTGACCTTGGTAGAAATTCTCTATTGTACCAAGGCATCGCTTCTTGGAATTCACTCCCGAGTTATCTACAGAACACTTCTTCCTTACCACTTTTTAAAAGAGACTGTTAGCTTTATCATATCAACAATGGTCCATGAATTGCCATACCATATTGCTAGCATTATCAATATCTGCACTATGCCCTGACTTAATCAATGTATTAGGTAATTGATCCCTTTTATAACACTGATATTTTGCATTTATTGCTCTTGTATAAACTTATATACTATAAGAATATCCATAGGTACTTTATTTTGAACAACTAAATTTTGCTATGTTATTACAACTGTAATAGTATTTTTATTTCATGTGCACTAAAATAAGATTGTTCCTATGTATTTATTTATATTTTTTTATATTCTTTATTCCAACACGCTGTAGTATCTGTATTGTATTTCTATAGTTTGTCTGTTTGTCATGTGGTTCATTCATAATCCATTTCATTAGATATGTTTCCTACTAATTAATATTTAATCTTTTAACATAATGATTGCCCCAAGAGCTCTGCTCCCCATGGGTTTGAATAGAAGCGTTACCTAAATAGTCCTGTGACATTGTAATTTTGTATAATTTTTTCTGTAATGTTTTCAATCAATAAAAATTTGAATTTGAATTTGAATACTATGTTATGTTATATTATGCTGTGCTGTATTATGCAATGCTGTGTTATGCTATACTATATGCATTAATATTCTCTAAAGTGAGGGCACGGGACATTTTGGTCGGCAGACCTTGTTTAAATAAAGAACAATAACTATTTAGTGATGACAGTTAATTTATATCTGTTGTTTCTTCATTGATAGCATTGTCTATGGAATGAACCGATTATTAGGAGGGGTTCTGGTTTTCCATATGTTAATTCAGAATGTCCCCCACACATGTTTGATTAAAGTTTAGAGTACCATGTTCATGCTACAGAAGCTCTTTCATATACCACGATAGAACTGTTATTCATAGTGGTGTATATTTTATTAGCCTGTCTCAGATGTTCTTTCTGAGGATCCTCGTATACTTCCTCTTTATCTTTCTTTTAATTTCCTGAATACATCAGTATAACTATATGTACATAAGTTGCGTTAATCGAGGTTTGATTATGTGTCCTCGTAGCTTTCGTCCCATAAATAGGTGGTCTTTCAGTTCTTTCAATTTCAGCTTCAACCCCATATGAGGTAGGTTTAGTTCCAGCAAAAATTCCCTTTCACAACTCTTTTTTTTTGTCTTATTAAATACAAAGCTACATATACTTTTCCGATGTCATTTGTTCTTCACTCTGGAGGACGCACATTATTTCCTTAAATCAGTTTCTGCGTCCATGAATTCAACATTTCCTAAGGACTTGTGGAAGTTAGCGTCTCTCATAAGGGTATTCTAAATATTCTTTTACTTGATCGAAGCTATTTGTTTTGGCAAACTGTGTAGATTGTCTGATGTTCTGAGCTAAGCGGAATATAAGATATAAAGGAATCTGGCTTTCACAAGTGCTCATATGTAATCGACAAACGTGCCAGTTGAGTTGAATTCTAAGTTATACACTCTTATATATCATTATTTGTGCATAAGTGTTTTGGACATTTTTATATGGACTTTTCTAAACTTAATGGGCAAACCTGAAATATCTGTGGGAAGAGCAATTATATTCCACCACTGAATTATTTATTGTCTTTTTATGTTTCTTATACCCCTGGTTAATAAGTAAAAAAAAAATTACTTTGAAAAGAAACTTTAAAACGCATTGAATAGATATATCTAATACGTCAAAATGACGTAAATTTCTAATATCCATTAGACTTAAATTAAAAAGAAATCATTGCAAAACCCATTTTTCGAAAATCAATCAAAATTAGACATCTTTTCCAATTATTCAAATGAGCTATGTTTCGTAGGAGACATCTTTACAAAGAATTCAGTAAAGAATGGAAGTCAACCAATTTGATAATGTAGTAGAAACAACCATTAAAATATCAATGGACCTCATTGCTGTTTGACTTATTGTCCTTCGAGGTCCAAACATGTAAAGAAGAGAAACATTCATCGAATTAAATTTAGGCGAAAACTTTTATGAAATTAAGTATTGTTTGACGGGTTTTATTTAATAGGGACAAATAATTTTAAAGTTTATTTAATAATTCATCAATTTTATTAATATAGATTGCCTTGTCTAAAATATGGGATTATTCAAAAAAGCTGATAAGTATCTCTGCTCTAGTCCATTATCTAATTTTTTCACTCTCTTATGTTAAATTTTCTTTTCTTTTTCTCTTTAGAATTGTAAAGGAGCTAATGGTAAAGGTTCTTTGTCATTTCTCTACTAGCTGACAATTTAATTTAACTTCACTGCCTTTAGTTTTGCCCCTTCTTTCAATGCAAAGACCAAATTTGAACATATTTTATCGAAACCTCTTTAAACCAAGAATAAACCTCCAGACATCAGAGTTAAAATAAAACTAAAATCAATCACTGATCACTAATTGCATGGACATGAACTTTACATATCTCTTATTTTAATATGCATGTCATGTTCCAACAGTCTAACTTCATTGGACGACAGATGATACGAGAAAGTAAATACCAAAACTAAACTAGTTTAATAAATATCAAGCTCCCTTGAGTGAAATTATTGATATTTATCTAACTTGTTGCTGAGTTCAATATTCACGACCGCAAGGCATTCTTCTACCATAACAAGTCGATAATTTTAGTTCCTTCAGACGCCCCCAACTAAGAATCAATTTTATTACTCTATGCTCTGCGTTCTTGAACATCTAAACATCTCAAACCCAGTATGGATCCTAAAACTTCACTCCGTATTCCAGTAATGACAGTATTCCAATGAAAATGTGGATTGTGTTGAACATTGTGCAGTCGATGAAGCACTGATTTATCGCACCCGTTGAGAATGGTTGCTTTAGAGCATAAATATTATGTTAGAACCACTGCCAGCAATTTTTGAACATTAGTTTAGAGTAACTAAAATATTATGGTAGATGTGCTGCCAAGAATTTCTGAACGTTCATTTAGAAGCCATATCTCGCCCCCAAATTCGTATTAAAACAAGGTCTGCTGACCAAAAAGTCGCGTGCTCTCACTTATTCTCATTTACGGCTTTACGACCTTCAAAACTTTCAATAATTCCCGGAGTAACCTTGGGAGGAGGACCTCAGCATAGCCACATACCTTAGCATCGCATAGTAGAGAACATTCCAGCCGAGCATAGCATAGTATGGTCTAGCATTGCATGGCCTAGTATAGCCTAAAAAAGCCTAGCCTAAACTTACCTAGTATAGCATAGCATATCATAGCCTAGTCAAACATAGGATAGCCTAGCTTAAAATAGAAGAGCCTAGCTGTGACGTGTCTAACCTAGCCTAGCTTAGTATAATCTGGCTAACCTAGTATAACCTAGAATAGTATAGCCTACTTTATCCTACCTTAGCTTAGTATAGCCTAGCCTATCCTATCCTAGTATAGCCTCTCCTAGTTTAGTAGATCCTAGTCTAACCTAGCATATTGTAGTTTAGCCTAGCGCAGCCTATCCTAGTATAGCCTTGCCTAGCGCAGCATTGCCTAGTGTAGTCTAGCTTACTATAGCCTAGCCTAGGCTAACCAGGTATGGCTTAGAATTACATGCCTGGGCCTATTTTAGCGTCGCATAGACTAGCCTAACCTAGTATAGTCAAGCTAGAATAGGCTACTATAGCCTAGCCAATATATCCTTGCATACGATAGCCTAGCTTAGCATAGCCTACTATAGGCTAGCTTTGTATAGCCTATCCTAGCATAACCACACCTAACATAATATAGCCAAGCGTATCATATTATAGTCTAGCCTAATATATCCTAACTAGGATAGCATACCATACCCTAGATTAGAATAACCTTGCATAGTCTAGGCTATTATAGCCTTGGTTAGTTAGCCTATCTTAGCCTGACAGAATATTACCTAGCATAACAGAGCATAGCCCTCCCTAGCCTATTATATTTTAGCCTACCCTAGCATAGCATAGTATAGCCCTTTCTAGCCTAGCCTAGCATAGTATAACCTAGCCTAGCATTAACTATCCTAGACAAGTATGGCCTATACTATGATATTATACCCTAGTCAAGCATAGCTTATTATTGTCTAACCTAACATACTATATGCTATCCTAGCATAGCATTTTATAGTATAAATTAACATAGTATATCTGACCTTTATACATTATATCTTAGCATAGCTTAGCATAGTATAGCCTAGCCTATAATAACCTAGCAGAGTATAGCATATTATAGCCTAGTCTAGTCTAGCAGAGTATCGGCGGAATAGTTATGATGTTATTGCCAAAACAAAATACTTCCCTGGTTAACCTTGCGAGGACCTCGGCGATTATATCATTCGAAAGATAATATAAAACAACATAAGGGTTTCAAATTTCGTTAGAATCAGCCAAATAGGTATGATGTTATTACAAAAACAAAACAAAAGGGCAAAACGGAGCCCGACCGACATAGTGAGATGTAGAGTCACTCGCGATTAGACTCACACGCGACTAAAAAATGGCATAATTTTCGATATTCTTTTATTTATAAGAATCGAATTCAATTCCCTTACCACTCCTCTGCAATATGTAATTTATAAATATACATGTAGGTGTGAATCTTAGGATTCATCGTATATTGGCTCGACCATAAATTTTATTTTAGAATGTAATAAGCTCCTCGACTCGCATCAAGCGAGTCGAGGAAGGTCGACTCGCCTGAAATTACTTTGGAAAACTAAAATACTCAACAATTATACTAACCCAAATGTTGTTGTATTCTTCGTTCAAAGTCATTACTGTCACCTATGTAATTTTGCGGACAATTGGTGAGAAAAACAGGAGCTTTATTTCTTTAAGTATGAATTTCCTGGTTGATTCAGAAATATGAACAGGACATTTTAGAAATTTCTCAGATGATTTATTGCTGCTGCTATTACCACTTTAAACCCTTTTCATTTTATAGAAAAGCTTCATTAATAAAATCATACTTGGAAGCTGATTATCGAAAGGTATTATTAATATATTGTAATTCTTCATCGGTAGAACTTGGGTCACAAAATCGAAAGGCCCTGAGATACCGTTTAAAGGGAGCGAGAATGGCTGGAATACGCATAGACACACTGATCTTAGTGGGTAAGTTTTTTGAATAAGTCGGTTTTTCATGATTATTTCTGGTTATTAAGATATCAAAAGGAGGAAGTTTTCTTCACTTTCTTTTTCCATAGTAAAGCAAATAAAGGGGACAAATGATTTTTAGGAGCCTAAACGAGATCTACAATTGGATAAAACATAAACCGGTCTGGTGAAACATCTCGAAAAGATAATCACTTTATCGATTACAAAATTACATCCTTATTATAAGTATTAAATATGTAGAAATGAGACAAATAGCAGGAGCTTATTACATTCTAAAATAAAATTCTTTTGAGAATAACAAGACTTCTTATAATCTAGAACTTTTAATCTTTAACATTATTAACAACTCGCAAGTATTCAATTCGTTCCCAATCTTAGTGAAGTTGGGATATATTACTTTCTTGTATGACGTCATTGTACAGTAGTGTGCAAATTTGTTCGAACAGTGGTGAAATAATACAATTACTTGCTAATTGTTGTTTATATTTGAAAGAAATACGTCAATGATAAGATAAATGGTACATTTAATATGAAATATGACCACCCTTTGCTTTTAGAACCTGCTTCATTCTCTCTGCCATAGATTCAACCAAATTTGAACACATTTCTGCCAGTTCTTCGTCATGGTACCAGGCATTGATAATAGCACAAATCATCTTCTGCATCGTCGAACAGTCGGTTTTCTCGATTCTACGTTTAATTATAGCCCATCGATTTTCGATGGGCTATAATTCCCAGGCCAATCTATAACGGTAAGTCCACTTTTTTCAAAGAATGTGCGCATTATTTGGGAAGTATGGCACGGAGCCAGATCCTAATGGAAAATGTCGTCTCCATCAGGAAAGTCTTTTTGCATCGCGGGAAGCAAGTGAGTCTGCAGGATTGCCCTGTATTTAACGCTGCTCATCATTCCCTCAATAGTAACAAGCCGCCCTAGGCCTTTAACGCTAAAACAACCCCAAAACATCTTCTTAGGCGGGTATTTTGGCGCCTGTTGAATATGTCCTGGCTGAAGTAATTCAACTTTGCTTCGTCTTACTACCACTGACCTATGCCCATGTACATACTTCAAAGTGCAATTCGTCTGAAAACAACTTTCTTCCAGTCACCTGAGTTCCATCCACCATACTTACGTGCCCAGCGAAGACGTTTTGTCTTCATAGCAGAAGTCAATAACTGTTTATGTACCGGTTTTCTAGCAAATCTGCCAACTTCAATGAGCCTTCGCCGAACGGATGAAGGAGAAACATTTACACCACCTAAAGACAAAGCTCTCTGGATGTCTTTACTGGTTTTCTTAGGATTTTTCACACTATTTTTGATGAGAGCCATGTCATCGTGAAGTGTTGTCTTTCGTTTTCTTCCACACTTTCCTTGTCACAGTGTTGAATGTTCACCAGTGTCTTCGGCTCTTGTCACAATATCGCCAACAGGTGACTTTGGTACCTTCATTTCCATAGAAATCCGTCTGAGGAAATGATATCCATAGTAAATTTATAGTCTAATAATGATTGGAAGGTGAATATTCCAGCAGAACCAAGTACACCACTGAGCACTCTCCCAGCAATAATCATCCACGACAAGCTCTGGTGTAGCAATTTCGAACTATATTCGCAACTTCATTTCCAAGGAGTAGCATGAAAATGGAGAAGACAACCTTATATAAGGTACAAAGATACGAAGGGAACACCCATCACATAGTACAAACCAATGGAAGAAACACAAAAACAAGACAGAAAAATACCAAGAAAAAGAACAATAGGCAACTAATAATTGTTCTTTTTCTTGGTATTTTTCTGTCTTGTTTTTGTGTTTTTTCCATTGGTTTGTACTATGTGATGGGTGATCCCTTCGTATCTTTGTACCCTATATAAGGTTGTCTTCTCCATTTTCATGCTATTCCTTGAAAATGAACTTGCAAATATAGTTCGAAAAAGTGTTTGGATTCATTTTCATATTATTGCTTTACTTACATGCCACTTTGTGAGTTTTTTCATTATATATATATATATATATATATATATATATATATATATATATATATATATATATATATATATATATATTGGAAGGAGGCAATTTTTATACAGGATTCATTGAAGTCGACAGCAACGGCTGCAGCTTTCTTATAGCTTTGACTATAGTCTCAAAAGATGGTTCTAGGCAAGGAAAATTGCTCGAAAGAGGCAACGCAGCCAAAGAACTGAAAGAAAACCCTGACATCACCATCCGTCGGGTAGACAAATCTTCCATCATCGTGATCCTAGACAAGAAGGAATGCCTCACTAAAATAGCTACAATCTTAGGTGACAGAACAAAATTCAAGAGAATAACAAGAAATCCTACGAACGACCTTAAATTGAAACTAAATAAGCTTATCCGGCAGCATAATGCCCTCTCGCACCTAAAGATACCACTCATGCCATTTTTGAAAATAACCCCACCCTCAAACCTCCCATCTACGTCCGATATATTTACGATATTTTCCTGGACATGTAGAACCCCGAAGATCTACCTACGCTTATCCAGACCTTCAAAGATAACTCATCACTCAACTTCACTCACGAGAACGAAGAGCAGTCGGCACTCTGATTCGTTGATGTTCTCGTTCGTTCTTCTCAAGAGCGCTTCGTGACAGAAGTATACATCAAGAGTACAAATTTAGGTTTTTGCATAAGTGGCTCCTCAGAGTTCCCCGATAGGTATAAGAGATCGGTGATTAGCGCCTTCATAAATAGAGCATTCACTCCTCCAATTGGGTAACGATTGATGCTGAGCTTAAGCGAGTGAACCAGCTGCTTGTGAACAATGGTTATTCACAAACCGTATTCTACCCAATCGTTAAGCAGAAGATAAACTCTACCCTACTTCCGACGGACAGACCATAAAGCATCACATCAATAGACATTACTACCATGCAACAATGAACACAGGCTACAAGGAAGACATGAAGATTCTCAAAGCCATTATACACCGCAACATTTCCCCAGCCAACTCCGAACATAAAATAAACTTGGCCATATATTACAAGACCAGAAAAACACGATCCCTCGTTATGAAGAACAGTTGTCTCCCCACGACTAACTCCCTACAAGAGGCCAACCTATTTTATGAATACTTGTGCAGCGTCGGTGACTGCGTTCACCGCAACTCTAAATACATAGGGATGACTTCCACAACCTTGTCGCGCAGGTTGACGATGCACCTCCTGGACGAGGCTATCAAGCGACATGCCGCAACGCATCATACGTCAATTACAAGAGAAACGCTCACCCTAAACATTTCCATCATCTTCCGTGATCATGACCGCCGAAGACTCCGAATGGCCGAGGCAGTTATAATCTCCCAACACAGACCTTCAATCAATACACAACCTCAGCCAGAGACTCGCCGCCAGAATATGCAACGCCCCCGCATGGAACCGGAATACTTAAACCTTTTCCTCCTTTTGTTTATACCCAACATCTTTTTTTTGTTGTCGAACATATTTGTAAACAAATCCATGTATTTTCATGTTGGTTGATTCAAGATTTATTACATCAATAAATATACAATGAGTTTTTCATTTTACAAATATTAAAAAAATAAATACATATATGTAAAACGAAAAGATAGATAGGTGTAGTGGTGAAGTTATATTTTTAGAAAAACTCAGCGGAGAAGAGTAAGCTATCAGTATGAGCATGAGAACAGATTCTACCGGAATCATCGGAGAGGTCATCTTATTAAAACTATATATTGCTTATTTTATGATAAAATGCTTGAATTTTTTTTAATTTTAGTTATATAAACTTAACACAAATTTTTAGGAATAATTTTTCAAAGTTAAATTTTGATATAATCGCATTACATTCATAGTTCGATTTAATTTATTTTAGCATTTACAATTTTAATTGAGTTGTTCTTTTAGTCATATCTGAATATATTAATCAATCTGGTATTATTATTTCCTCTAGTTTCGTTTAACATTTTATTTTGGTAGCATTTTATGTTATTATTATTTACACACTCGGGTTAAACTATTAGCTTATATGTTAACTAATTATACTGATATTTTCATTCTCGTAGTTCACTTATTATTATGGCAATTAATTGTTAACTGACTTATGTAAATTATTTACTTTTGGGGTTTTAGATTAATTATAATGGTTTGTTTTAATCTAGTCACTTTTAGCTTATTCAATAATTTATTATTCTCTATATTTTTTCACTGTTAGCAATTTTTAATTATTATTTTCTCGATTCATTCACTTTTAGCACTTTCAATTACTTGTTATAGTTACTTTAAATTGTTCACTTATTTGTTTATTCGCACTTTAGATTACGTGTTCTGGTCACTTTGATTTGTTCACTTTTTACAATTATTCAATTTCTAAAGTCTTTTGGCCAGTTTCTATCTTCTTATAAATAGACATAGCGACAGTGTGTACGCACGAGTCCGGGATGTACATAGCGCGCTCCATCAATAGTCCACATATTTCCTTCGGGGACTATGGTCCTTCGTATGTCCATTTGTATTCGGCCCTGTTGATGCCGTCAACAATTTCCCATTGTTTCCTTTAGGGGGTCAACATACGAGAGGACCATAGACTTTAAGGTCCACATCCTAGGCGTCAAAAAAACAGCCCCGCAGAAGGACATCCCTTTTCTCCGTGAGGGGAACTCCCGGATACTTTAGGATTTCGTCTTCGTCTGAGCTTTCTTGTAGTTGATTTGTTTCCTCTCCTTTCTTTGCCTCTTGTTCCACTTCCGTCTTCTTTTTTCCTCTTTTGGTTTTTCTTCTGTGTGATCTTTTTCGTGTTTTTATTCTTTTCCAAGTTTTCCTCCGTTATGACCTTTTCTTCCTCCGAGTTTTTTTGGTGCTGATTCGCTACTTCTTTTTGTTGGGGCTCATCGATAAATTGGATTCTTAACATTTCCTGCGATGTGGGGTTGGGGAAAACAACTTTTTCTGAACCCCGTTCCTTTGCAAGAGGAGATTTAACTCATCTGCAAAGGAGCCGAGGTTAGCTAGATTCGCCAAGTGGGCAAAGATGATTATAGTCATAATCTACTTGGACTCACCTGGCATTACCAGTTATGGGGCAGAGTTTTCTGTGTCATTGGTCTTCGTTGTTGCCACTGCCTCAACGTAGGTCCTGGACTTTGCCTACATCACCTTCTTGACCACATGGGCAAGACCATGTGGTCCCCTCCTCAGTTAACGCATCTGGAACAGATGGAGCAAGTGACGTTAGTCGCCATACACTCTTTCGTGGGATGTTGTTCCACGGCAAGGCAGCGCTGGCTGAACTCAAGTTGGATAAACTCCTCCGCTTCAACCTGTTTTGGGGCTATACATAGGAAGAATCCCAGGAATCTATCTTTCATGGCACTCTGAGGCATCTCGATGCTCGATTACTTTTACGATTATTTTTCCGAATTTTTCGACCTTGTCGATTTTTGCCCAATTCTGCTGGTTGGTTAGTTCGACCTTGATGTCTTCACAAGAGTTATCCGTGAAGAACGGGTCGAGTCTACTAAGAATGATGGTATGACATGCGAGGATTTCCTTGGAGATAATAGCCTCGAGGCCAATCTTACGTATGGGCTCTTTGGCTTTCTCTGATACCAGTTTATCGATGTCCTCGTCCTTCCAATACACTGATGTGTAGCCTAATTAGTGCTATAATGAGCATGCCGAAGATAGTTTGCATGACTTTTGGCGTTGGTTATTTCGTCGCTGCCCCGATGGTGCAGAGGGGCACCCTATTGCAGTCTCGTTTGGGAGGACCCATGTCCCCCTTCGGGCTTTTTACTCCTCTTGCTTCAAGTGTAGACCGTCTTCTTCTAAAGAATATTCTTCTTCCGAATCACGTTGCTCGAGTATGAAATTGCCTGGTGAGGGTGTCTTAGCCGACCTTTCATTAACCTTTTCTCCTTTGTCAAGACCAGACATGATCCAAGTTGATTGGTCAAGTTCAAGTTCAAGTTCAAGTTAATGTAAGTGATTGTGAATGAAGGAATGAATGATGTATATAGAAAGAACAAAGAAAGATTACTATGTGAAACAGGCGATCAGGTAGTCATAGAGGAAAAGGGCACGGAAATAACTTTAGAGGGAATAGGAAGAGTTAATAGGTCGGTGGCTAGACACCAATGCGTGGTGTAGTTGGGTGTGTCTGGGGGTGTTCGTGACTAGACGACGGTTGGGCGGGAGCTCAGAAAAGAGATCGTGTCTGCATAGTCGGAAACGCGTTATTCATGATGCTCTTAACTTATGCGTAGAACGGTATAGGTTGCGGATGGTCATTTGGCTGCAGGGTATCGCAGTGCCATCGCAAGATACCGTGTTGCCTGTAGTCCGGTGTATATGGGATATCTGGCGAGCTTCCCAAGTTGTTTTGTGAGTCTAGTGTGAGCGTATGTGTTGAAGGGTGCTAATTTGCTGTTGTCGTGTAGTGCGGATATTCTCGCCTACAAGGGAGAGCGGCAAGCGCGCTTCAGAGCAGAGTTCTGAATGCGCCGAGCCTTCCCCTGCCACGTGACCCTCGCAACTACAAGTGACAGTGGGACGAACGTGAGAAGAGGTTGCAGGAGTGTTTTATATAGGTGTAACTGTAGTTTCTTGCCCGCAGGGTAGAACCGGCGTAGCATTTATTTGTGCGTGCGGCTCTTGCTTGTATTATGTGCTGGTGTATATTGAACCTAAGGGACTTGTTAAAAGTTACCCCAAGGGTTTTTGGCTGTTGTGTGTAATCGAGCCTTGTTGGGTTTAGGTGCCCCATGTCTGGTGTGTGTGAAAAAATTTGTAGGTTATGCTTGTTGTAGTGACCTCTTGCGCCGAAGAGTGCCATCTGTGTCTTCTAAGAATTCGTGGCAATTCGTCCTCGTATTCTGTCTTTTCGTCTAGTATTATTTCTGCGTGGTGTACTATCTCGTCTGGTCCACGGCAGCTGACGAGAATGGTCTCGTCGTCGGCGTAGGTCACTGTGTGTGTGTGTGACAGCAGTTTTCGGGAGGGCGTGGGGTGTCGTTTGTGTACATGATGTAAAGTGTGGGTGCCAGTACGCTTCTTTAGGAAATGCCTGAGCGTAGTGCGAAAGGTTGTGAGAGGGTATTGTTGTATTTTATGTGGCATATCCGCTCAGTGAGGTAGTGCGAGAGCAGCTTTCTGGTGCAGAAAGGTAACTCCGTATTGTTGGCGAGTTTCCAACGGAGTCCCTCGTGCCACACCTTGTCAAAGGCCTTCTTCACTTGCTTGCTGATGAAGAGTGGCTTTTGTCGTACCTGACGTTTAATTTTGTATTCTGTTGTGAACGATGGTCAAAGCACAGCCGCCTTAGTGGACTGGCCCCTCCTGAACCCATATTGGTGGGGGGAGAACCAGTCCCTTTCTTCCAGGTAGTCCAGTAGACGGCAGTTAATCATAAGTTCGAGTATTTTGCCTGGGTGCTCTAATAGTGCAATAGGCCTGTAATTGTTTGAGTGTTTGGGGTCTTTGTTCATTTTGTGTAGAAGTATGTTGTGAGAGATTTTGAATATTTTGGAGAAGAGGCCTGAGGCTAGTGAGGCGTTGAATAAGTGTGTAAGTGTAGGGTATATGTTTGCGGGACAGTTGTCTATAAATTCGGCTGGTAGTCTGGATGGGCCGGGTGCACGTTTTGGTGTTGTTTTAATGTAGTGTTTTGTTTCCTCAACGGTGCTGGGAGAGGTTAGTGTAGATGTGTAGTCGAGCAGCTCCATTCGTATCAGGGGAACGGGCCTTAGCTCGTCAGCGTGGGCCCGACACCACTCCTTGACTTCCTGGAAGTGCTCGTTGGTTTGGGTGGGTTGTATGTGTGTGTACTGTGTCCCAGTGGGACCTGAATGCGTCGAGGATGACGTTGGTGTCTGTGAGTGTTTGGTTATTTACTTTTAGGGTGATGTGTTTGGGTGGATCGGTGCCTACCATCCTTTTTACATGCTGCCAGAAGAAGGAGGGGTCAGTGCAATGAGTGTCGTCCGCGATGCCATGACCTCTCGCCACTGTCGGTTCCTATCTAGTTGCACGCACTGTAGGATGCGGGCACGTAGGTGAGTGATGTTGTGTTGTCGTGGGCCTCTGGTGTAGTGATTGTTGTACTGTGTGATGAGTTTCTGATTGTGTATGGAATATGTGAAGTGTTTTATGCATGTGTAGGATTTGTGTGGTGGTGTGTAGGTCGCATGCTGCGGTTATAGTGTTCAAGATTGAGCACCAGTGGTCGTCTAACAGATGTGGATTGGTGTGGTCCAGGTCGAGGTTTTGCGGCGTGTTTTCTGTTATGTGTCCTTTGAACTCTTTCCAGTTCGTGTTTTTGAAGTCGAAGATAGGTGGTGTGGGTATGAGTATGGGAGATGTGGATATGTTAAGGCATATCGGTATGTGCTTAGAGAGTACGTGAGGACCCGGTGAGATGTGAGTGTAGAAGCGTGTAGCGTGGTCGTTGCGGAAGACTACATCCGGAGACGTGGTTCCTCCGCGAGTACCGAAGAACGTGGGGAAGGCCGGGCCGATGTGCTCGCAGCGATAACGTGGCAGGGCACCGGCCAGGTACCTTCCTGCATCATTCGTGGCGTTAGAAAGGAGTGTTAGGTGGAAAACGTTGAGGTCCCCGCAAAGAAGGTAGGTAGGTTGTGGTTTAATAGAGCCTGGAGTGGGACTTCTATGTTTAATTGTAGCCGTGGTGGTCTGTAATGCGTGGCCACTAGGATGGGTCTGGAGCTTGTCTGTACCTTTCAGGCTAGAAAAGAGTCATCGCGTGTTTGAATGAAGGAGTAGTATATAGTGCGCTTTATTAGGATAGCTGATCCTAGGTGCAGCACTTGTAGAGTTAGATATGTGTGGTAGACTGCAATGTGGAGTCTGTTGTTAAGAGGGTGTAGACTGATCGAGTTCAAGAGTATTATGTCAGGTCTATGCGTGTTTTGGACCCAATTGGCAACAGTATGGCGAATGCTGTGCCAACTGCGTACGTTTAATTGTATTATGTTGTGGCGACCTATTGCTGTGGGCGGAATGCGCGTGGGGCTGATTTAGCCGGGACCATTCCTCTTTCCTTGGTTTTTTCCCAGGAAGCGTGGGGAACGAGTACCTTGTGATTGTGACTGTGATATTTAAAGAGAGAAATTGGTGTGAGGATAGTTAAAAGAGAGATAGTTAGAAGTATGTGTAGTTAAGAGAGAGAGGAATATGTGCCAGGTCGTCGGGCAAACTCAGTAGTTATGTTTCTTTATGATATAATGTATGGTAGGTTTTCATAGGTGTAAAATTGTTTACTAGTTTGCCCTGGAGTTGAGGGCATAATTAGCTTACTCTCTTCTTCTTGTTTGTTTAATTAATTATTTTTCCTCCATCAATAATGTTGCTGACTGTCGATGACGGTCAGGTTCATCCATTGTGATATAATCTTTTTTTTCTCTTAGTAGGTTCCTCCGTCGTGGCTTTCAAGCCTTTCAAGTAGTTTTTTACTAACTATTCTCTAGTTTCATATAAGTATTTTTGCCTCTTTTATTTGTACTTTATTATTTATTAATTCTTTATTTTCTTTTTACTTAAATTTTAGCTATGCGTGTTGTTATTGCATTCATTTATCGTAATCTTTTTATTTTCGTTTACTTTGTTATTTAATTATTCATTTCTTATTTTTATTTCGAATCTTAGTTTGGGCATTTCGCCTCTTTTCGTTTACGTTTTTGTTATTTGCTGTTAGACTATCTTCCTTATCTTATTATTACTTTGATTGATTATTTAGTCTTCTTCTCATCTTTTTTTATTTTAATTTAATTTTAGCTGTGGCATTTTGCTTCTTTTTCTTTATACTTTTTATTGTTCTTTCTCTTCTTTTGTTTTAGTTAAATTTTAATTTGGGCACTTCGCCTCCATTTATTAAAGTTTATTGCCTTTTGTTTATTGTTAGGTGTAGATGGGTCTTGTATTTTCTCTTGCACAGTTTCTTCCGCTGGGGAATAGAGATGTGATTGCGGTATTTCTAGATTGTTGTTGATTGTCGGGACTATTTCTTGTTCTAGCTTGTCCCATTTATTTCTCCCTAGCCTCTGGATCTCCATATTGATCGGTTTGCATCCGGTTCTATCGTGTAGAACCGATTGTCGAATACGAGTGATCCTTTCCGTGCCAGTTATCAGTGTGGATTGATTCTGTACCCTCTGCATCGTCTTGTGAGAGGTACAGCTTGACATCTGCGTGATCACGGCCTGGTACACCAGAACGGAGCGTACCGAGGCCATGTAGAGTTTACTCTTATATGGTACGTTGAGGCTTCGGAAACGGCACAGTTTCTTCAGCTCTCTTTTGACTAGGGAGAGACTATTTTTTACGTGAGACTTGTATCCTGATTTGTAAAGAGGTAAGCCCAAGACCTTTTCCTCGTTAGAGTACGAATAAATTTCATCTTCAACGACGACGTTGTCTAATTTCCAGCGGTTCATCAGAATTATCAGGGACTTCTGGCGGTTAGTTTTTATTTTCCACCTTTTTTCGTAACGATTGATGCTATCAACCTCGGCAGTTGCTGTCGCCCTTGCTTGAACTCCAGTGTTCATGATTGGACTTAGAACGATTTGTTTGATGTCATCTGCATATTACGGATACATCTAATCGTCCCTCACTGGATCAAGAAGGTCTATTGTATACACGAGGTACAGCAATAGACTCAGACAGCTGCTTTGTAGAACTCCCGCCTCGAGTTCGAATTCGGGTCCTTTGTAGCCCTTGATCGCGATTTGGGCTCTCCTCTCCATGACATAGTCATAAAGGACCGTTTCCAGGATTGGGTTTAGCTGGAGGTTGAGAATCTTTAATTGTAGCTCTCTCAGCCAGACCTTATCGAAGGCCTTCTTTACCTCCCACAGCACTACGTCTAAGTATTTTCGCTCAGCTGTGCTTAATGCGAGTTTTTCCGTTATGAGGGCGAAGGAGCTCTCCGTTCCTCGTCTCCTACGGAACCCGTGCTGCTGAGGGTTGTGAGCTTTTAGCTCGGCTAGTTGTTCTTGAAACCTCTCAGCCAGGAGCTTTTCGTAGACTTTCGCAAAGAATTCCAGCAGGGCGATTGGATTGTAATTGACCAGTTGATCAGGCGGTTTACGTCCCTTGGTTATGAATATTATGTTAGCAATATTAATATTAAAACCATCAGGGAAGCGTTATAAACATTTGTGATTCCCTAAATGATCTGTTTTGGGGCATTTACTAAGTTGTTTTTGGTGATGCCCGTCTAGCCTAGTGCCCTTTGCTCAAAGGTTCTCACAGTGAACATGAGCTCCTCTGGTGTTATGGGACAGCCATGGCCTGCCATTTCCCTGCCTTCGTCTACTTGACGTTGTGGGTGCGTGCGGTGTATAATTTGATTCAGATCTTCGATCAGTTGGCCTTCGAATTCCTGATCGAAGTCTTCATTTTCTTATGAGGTGATACTGAAGACGTTTTTCCAATAATTCCTAAATCTGTCTTCTAGAACCACTAGGTTCTAGAAGCTTTTCGTATACTTTCCCTATAATATCCAGGAGGGATATTGGCCTGTAGTCCACCAGTTGATCGGACTTCCCCCCTTTAGGTATAAAGATGATTTTTGTCATCTTGAAACCGTCAGAGAATTAGCCCGTATTCAGGGAACCATTGTAGATGTTTGTGATTCCCTGAATGATCTGCCGGGGGGCATGAACCAAGTTGTTTTTAGTGATGCCAGTGTAGCCTGGTGCCTTTTGTTTAAAGGTTTTTATGACTTCCATGGCCTCTTCAGGTGTAATTGGTCGGTCATGGTCTGCCAAAACCCTCCCTTCATCGACATAGGCATGTGGGTGCATGCGATGCACAATCTGATTAAGATCTTCAATCAGTTGGCCTTCGAATTCCTGGTCGATTTCCGCATTGTCTTCCGGTGTAATCGTGAAGACATCTTTCCAGAATGTGCAGAATCTCTCTTCCAAAACCGCCGAGTCTTCCAAGTAGTAATCGCCCTCTTTAATGCGGGTCTTTTCTCTACTTGGAACACCTTTTAACTTGTTCACAAGTCGCCAGAACTCTGTCTACTTGTTCAATCAGGATGTCCCAGATCTCAGCCTGTTGCTGGTTAATAGCCTGCTTCAGTTCTTCACTCAGGCGTCGTAGTAGCGAGCTTCTTTACTGATTCGTACCTTCTCTCCTGATTTCTTTATACACCTACCTGTGCACTCTAGCGATCTCTCTCATTTCCTCGGTCCATCTTGGTTGTGTGAGAGTTTTGTACCTCTTCATCGGTACATTCTCGCGATCCGACTCGATGATGTGGGCAGTTATTTTCTTCAGCTCCTTGTCGATCTTCTCTAGCCTTGCTCTGTTTAGGTCCGCTGGTTCATATCTAGCAAGGATTTCCTTGTAATGTTCCCAGTTGGCCGGAGCGTAGCTTTTGCGAAGAGGGATTGGAAGTTGGATTGGCGCGAGTGAAATGGTGGTCAAGATCGTTATTTGGTCGCTGGAGACTGTTGAGCCTGGCTCACTATGGTAGTTGAATGTGAAGCCATCGCTTGTCATGATTATGTCGTACTTTGTTGCTGCCCGAGCGGTGACATAGGTCGGAAAATCAGGACCTATCCGCTGGATGTTTATCCTTCGCATAATCATTTCCAAGTTATTGCCTTTTCATTCGTGTTACCATAGCCAGTCGTTCGGCATCTGGTATTGAGGTCGTTCCCAAGGAATACCATTCTGCCGTCGACAAACAGGGTGTATAAGCTTGTGAGAGGAAGGTACCTTCGTCTAGGTGGTTGGTATGCCACCGCGATTATGAGCTTACTTACTAGAGTGTGCAGCTCTACCACCACGAATGACTCGTCCAGTTCCAGAAGGTGTCTGAACGAGAGATTCATTCTGACGGCAACGGCAGCACCATCGTACCTCTCTTGAGAATGGGTTTTAGAGACCACACTGTAGCCTGGTATCTTTAATTGCCTGGTCGTTGTATCGATACCATGTTCCGCGATTAGTATAATGTCGGGATCAAGCACGCGGAATATGTTTCCGTATACCGTGGCTTTCCCCTCCCATCCATTCACTTTGAGGGTCAAGATCCTTAACCTGTTGTTCTGGTTTTCCATCCTTTGTTCTGGCTTAGGTGGATATCTTAATGTTTACGAGTTGTTGATTTGCGTTTCCCGTTCCTTTTCTTCCTATACTCTGCTGGGGACAGTTCCACAAATGTTTCTCGGTGGAAGGAGATGTTTTGGTTATACAGCTTCCTCGTTGCATTGAAGGTCGAAGTCCCATTTGTAGAACTTCCTTTTTATTTCCACACATATTTTATTCATGTCCCAGTCCTTCAAGAAGGAGAACTGCTCCGTGGCGTATATGTTGAGATTAATTCTGTCTGCATCGATTGTCTTCTTAATTTTCGTTTCCCTTTGGGGGGTTTTACTTCACAAGTGGAGCAATGAGTCCGAGGTGTCCGTGGTATCAGATGACTCAGTTTCTTTTTCCACACTTTGGGTAATTGTCTGGGCTGCCTTAGCGGCCACCTCTCTCTCTGTCTTTTTTGGCCTCGATCCTTGGATATGGCCGTTGGTCTTCATTGTTACTTTTCTTTTTTGTCTGCTGGTTTTTACCCGTCATTTGTTTCGGAACCATTTGTAATTGGAGTACGTCTCCTGATGATGGATTATCCAGAAGCTACATCTCACTTATTCCGTTTTTAGCAAGCATCTGGTTTAGCTCCTTTGCAAATGTTCCTGGAATTGTCAGGTTTCGGACATGTGGATACAGAATGCATGTCAGGATTTTCATAGAATTTTCATTCTCCAGCCTTAGGTAGGTTTTCTTGGCCCCCGTCTCCGTAAGGACTGCCTTTGCTGCTTGTGCATATGTGGTATTCTGTCTTCTAGTCTGTTCTTTTTTTGTTGAACCTTCTTCTTGATTAGGTCTTTTTTTAGAGGGCAGGCCATAGCCATAGAGCGGTGTCCTTGACCGCAGTTGGCGCACTTCTCCCTCGAACTACTGCAATTCTTTCAATAGTACTCCGCCTTACTACACCTTGAGCAGATCTCCTGTGGTTCGGGGCAATCCTTTGTCGCGTGGCTTTCCATCTTGTAGCAGGAGAAGAAGAATTATATGTGATTAAACTCTTCTCTTTCTATCTGATTCCCGCTGATTTTGGCATTGAATAGCAGTAGTCCATTTTCTTTGGCCTTTTGGGCCATTGTTGGGTCCGCAAGAATAATCTTGAAGACGTGTGCATACTTCGCGTTTTCTTTTCTGTTCCAGAATTTAATTATCTCTGTAACCTTGGCTTATGATTGATTTTTCGTATTTCCTCCTTTATTTGATCCTTGGAGTGTTGCCCAATCCAAGGATCTAGTCTCCTGCATACGACGCTCCTGTGCGTCTGTATCTGCGGCGGGATTGCCGGTTGGGGACCTTTTTTACGGAGTGTCGCCACTGCTTCTTCCTTTGTTATTCCCTCCACGTCTTTTTTCTTTTTCGTAGATCGCCACATAACCTGTCGGGAGCTCAATAAGACGAAGCATAGCAATCTTCAGCTTTCCGAAGACCACTCCGAAAACCTTCTTTCGGTCGTGCCTGCTGCTTCAACTCATGGTGCACAGCGGGATCCGAGTGGTTCCGTTAGGTTCCATTTTTTCCTCTGGGGGATGAACCCTGGGTTGAAAGTCCCCTTGTCTTTTAACTATGGATTTAACTCCCTGGTAATTAGTTCAAGGGTTTCTTTCTTATTGTAGATTTCTTGACTTTTTGTAGAGTTCTTTATGAGGGGCAACCTCCCTTCCCCCGACCCATTACAAGAGAGCTTCAACGAACATGAACTGCGGGATGGGATGGATAAATGATTATGGGTGAATCCAGGAAGGCCCCTCAGAAGGATGATATGTGGCGGACTTTTTGTTACGTGGTGGTCGAATCAACTACAACCACCCACCACCCAGGGGTAACGCACCTTCGAGGGTTTGGTTATCGATGCTGCTTCCAACTTACATAAGGACGGTTGCAAGTCCCCCTGTGGTCTGGCCGGTAACTACCCTTAGTACTTAAAGTAAACTCTTTCCTAAAGTTTCAGCATCGCCTCGTAATCGGGTGGTCTCTGCGTAGAGTTCCACAGTGAGCTAATCCTCAAACATGATTTCCTTTACGTCTCCAATTATGTCTATCAAAGTGGACCGACATAGTTGGAGCGAGACTAGATGAATGGCGGTTCAGTTCACTTCAGCCCAACTGCCCCCCGTTGCAGGGGCTGCGGGGGGGGGGACTTAAGCAGACATGGGTCGGCTATACGTGGTTCCGTACAATATAAATCTTTTTCTTGAAGTCTCCGTTGGGAAACAGTAAAAATCGATGGCGTTTTCTTGAAGTGACTGGGACTTGTATTTCCTCCTTTACCGGCTGTAAACTTTTCGGCGAGCTTAATTTTCTTGAAGATTCCTTCCAAGTCGTGGTTGACTGGTCCGTTTCCTTATATTTTACACTCACTACAAGATATACAAAAAACAAAGACGCTAAGCACAACACTAAAGTAAATTATTACCACAACAGCAAATGTGCATATCATACCCAAAGACATTAATTGTTTTTTGAAGACAAATGTCTTGAACACCATATATATATATATATATAAACTAAATCAAATACAACAAAGGAACCTACAAAGCCAAAAATAATCTCTTTGCACCCTACCCCACTTCTTTCTCCTTTCATCACTTGTCTATATTCCGATATTTGTCCACACACCCTATCTCTACCTGCTCCAGTCAGGGAGGATGTGATGTACCTGCAGTTTGCAGACGAAGTCACTCAGCTCTTCCCCAGTTCCTATAGGAAATCAAAAATATCAATCGTTTCGAAAGAAGGTGGAAAATCAAGACCAACCGCTGAATTTTCCAGATCCTTCCAGTGAACCGCCGGAAACGAGATGACTTCATAGTCGAAGATGAAATTCACCCGTACTCCGACGAGGGAAAGGTTCTTGGTCTTCGCATCACTTCACCAGGGTATAAGACGCACATCAACAATCGAATCTCCCTAGCCAAAAGAGAACTTGGAAAACTGTAGAAGTTTAGAAACCTCAGCGCCAACAACATCAAAAAGCTGTAGACTGCCCTGGTGCGATCAACACTAGTGTACTCAACACTGGTAATGCAGGCAGCTAGTTCAACCTCAAACAGACAAATGCTTTAAGCATTGCTACCCTGCTTATAGCTGGCGCGCACAGAATGGACCATATTCAGAAGACGGAACTGCACGCAAGAGCAGCACTTGAGCGACTGAATTTGGTCCTCCAAAGGCAAGAAAGAAAGACCTGGGAAAAGGTTGAAAATGAAATACTCTCACATATAGACACAAACCTAAACATACCACAACCCATAATTGGACGTGTCACCAGGAGATCCCTATTCCCAAACGGAAGACTGTGTTCACGGGAAGACCAAGACGTTATGTAGACATAACCAGGACAAAATGATCCCACTCACCAAAAAGACTTACCGAAAAGACTCCACGATACGAGAAAACCAATCACAAAGAGAGAAGAGAAAAACCAAAAGAGGCGAAGTGCCCAAATGAAAAATACAAAACCAAGAAATAAATTAAAAGAGGCGAAAGGCCTCTAAAATAACAAATTAAGACTAAATGAAAAAAAGAAGAAATAAGTAAAAAGAGGCGTAGTGCCCAACATAAACAAGACAAAATAAATAAAATAACTTAACAAATAATTTAATCGAATATTAAACAAAAATTATATAACAAAAGGAGGCAAAGTACCCACAACAGGCGAAACAAGAAAGAACACTAAACTTAATTAAAAATAAAAATGAAAGCTAACAAGTTAGCAGAAACATGATTGAAAGGCTTGAATGCCTAAAGACGGAGGATATATATATATATATATATATATATATATATATATATATATATATAAGTAAATAAATAAAAGCAAGGTAAAATAAATGAGAAAACAGCAAGCAACGAAACACAAGGTCGCTAGAGTGACCACCCAGAAGAGTGAGCTAAAACACTGCCACCATCAAAAGAGGTTTGAAAAATGGAAGTAGAAAAAGAAAGAAACTTGAGATGCCCTCTACACCAGGGCAAACTATAAATATTCTTCACCACTATCTATACCTACAACACATTTCCCCAATTTTATTTTAAGTTCACTATTTTTTACAAGAAGAAAGTCGAATATTCGACCCATACGCTCTGTCGACTACCTACGGATAAAGCATTTTTACTTGCTTAGTAACGGACTTTGATCACCGCCTACATAGAAAAGACTATTCTGGAAGTCTTTTGGTGAATTTCGCTTCGCCCTTCAAAATGGGATAATACTATTTTTCACCGAGGATTCATAATTCAATGAAGGCTTAAGCACCTAACTGCTCCCGTCCATTGCCCTACGTGGAAACCTGCTTGGATGTCTGCCATTCATTTATTTCGTCTTAACTATGCCGGCCACTTGGACTGACATAATTAAGGGATTATGTGAAAACTGGTTTGAGGACTAGCCCAGAGCGGAAGCATAAGTCAGAAATTATCTCGAAACTGCGAGTCCCGGACGGAGGAGAGATCCTCATCGCCCGCGGGACCCGGCCAGCATCATAGAGGGAAGTAACACCCGTCTCTATGTAGTTGAATGCAGTTATGGCGCAAGTACCCGAGAAGGGATGGCAAAACTTTAGAAGCCGTTGATTCGACCGCTACTGCATCAAGTCCACCATAATTTACCCCTCGTGAGGTTCCCATTTGAGATCCATCACCCATCATCCTGGCAGCAACCGAGGGGTGGACCAACTGGAAAATGGACGGGAGCGCTCTCACTGACGTTTTTTAAACTTTTTTCACTAACCACTACCGCCTTTACCACTTACTCACATTCTTTTTCACTCACAAAATAAAAAAAAATTATATATTGGTTACAGAAGACGAGAAGAAAAGAAGATGACATAGTAGGAAACAAAGAGGACCATGGTGACCCTAACTAAGAGGGTCAACATACAAGGAAAAAAAGGCCCCAGAAAAGAGGAAGCTGTGTGAAACCCTCTACCTTGAACACAAAGTGGCACTGGTGAAACTGATTGAGGTTTCATCAGGTTTTATTGCCATCTGTGCAGAGACCAAAGATGTGGACCGGCTCCTGTCTCAAGAAGTAGCTACCACACTGCAACGCATCGGACTCGATGCAAAGACACCCATCCCCCCACAAGTCACAGTGAACCGCAGTCATTTGCTGCAAAGTGGATAGTTGAGGGTGTGAAAACTCGACCGATGATCTAAAACAGGAGATTCAGAGGAGCAACCAGTGGCCGAAAGCCCGGGATGTAATAAAATTCCGTGAACACACCCACGTGTTCAAAATAACGTTCTCTACCACCGACATGGCCAGGAAAGCAACGACGGACGGGATCTTGGTTTTCAATATGAGAATCCCAGGAGAGAACATCCAAAAAGAGAAATTTAATAGCATATAACTGTGCTTTGTATGCTATAAACTCGAGGAACACACAAGGACGACGTGCCTGGACAAGAACAAACTGCGGCGCAGTGAATGCGCCATAGAAGGACACCGATTCGATAAATGCGAGAGCACTGAGAAGAAATGTCTCACTTGTAAAGGCGGACACATGACCACGCCCCCGAACTGCCCAAAGCGCCGATATATTATTAAAAGGGAGAAAGAAGAAGAATAAAGCGAAGGAGATGACATAGGCGAACGCCGCCGGAGGAATGGAGGAGTATAGACTGCACCTGCACAGATGAATATCACAGGAGATCTGAGTGCAAAGATTCTGATATGCATTACCCACCCAAATGTGGCTAATGCTTTGAAGCCTGACTGTTACAACCAGGTACCCAATGCACTCATGAAAGCAAATAATCTCCCCTCAGTAATCATGCCTGAAGACCCTAAATGTTCCAAGGTATTCAAGGAATCAGTCATAAGAAACAACATTGTCAAATCTGGACTGGAGGAGATCGTGGAAGCTCCCTTATCGGAGGAATCCAAAGAGGACGACGGAGGAGAAAATAAAAGGCTGAAAATGAGAAGGGATCCTACTCTTCTGACAACGACGAGGGCCCCTGCACCTGTACACGAGCTACGAAGACCTGGTCCAAAACTCCAAGCACCCCCGCCCCTCGAAGTAGGAAAACCCTGGGCACAGTAAAACTGCCCCGCTAGCCACCAAGAAGAAAAAGAAGAATAAGAAGCATAGGTAAAAACAATTCACCATGTTACGGAAAGCACTGAAGATACTAGAAATAAATACCAACGGCTGGACGACAAAAAGGATTCTTTACAGAAATGTATTAAGAGAAATTGATGCAGACATCATCTTAATTTCGAAACATGGGAGCGACACGCGTAGTGCAGAAATTAAAATCTGTAACTACGATGTGTTGATTACGAATTATTCGCAGGAGCGGTTCGACGGTGCCGCTATTGCAATAAAGAAAGAGATTAAATACAAGCAAATAAGAAATCTAGAAGAATCCTATCTCGCGATTGAGGTCGAACTCGATATAGGAAAGTTAGTCATTGCTACAGGATATCAACCGCAAAGGAGAGACATGTTACCAATTCACACTCTCACTTGCATATTTACCAGAAGAGCATCCACTATATTAATGAGGGATCTGAACGCCAGATGCCAAGAATCTGGTTACAGGACCTTCGACGGTATGGGAAGAAGACTGCAACTATTGCTGGACAGAAATATTGCCTAGCGAATAGGCCCCTACTTCCCCACCTTTGTCAGAGCATGAAGTGCCACAAAACCATACATCTGTATGGTAAATCGTCAGCTGCCGTTCAATTAATACATCAAACCAGTCCAGGTACCATGTAGTGACCATATAGGAATCCTACTCTCTATCAACTTTCTATGTCATCACGGAAAAGCTAGCCCAAGCAAAACGGGAAAGAAGTTACGCGGACATTGTTTGTCGGGGTGTATCAAAAGCATTTTATAAGGTTCAGCAACGGGAAATGCAGTACAAGATCTTACGACTGGACCTAAGTGAAAACCCTGACAGAACTCTCTGTGATTATGTCATGGAGAGAGCAGCTTACATCAGTTTAGAGTGCACGGGCGGACCAATTTTCGGCTCACTGCGGGCCTCCCATACTCTCTACTTGATTTACACCGCTGATGTCCCAGCCCCTGTAAGCCCTACTTGTCTCAACATTCAAGTCGCCGATGATTTCACCCACATAATCATTTGTCCATGGAGGAATGCGCCTTGGCAAGCTCGTATGATAGCAGCTGAAATTGAAAACCTTAACACATACGAGGCCCGGTGGAAGATCTGCATGAACCAGAAAAAGTTCAAAGTATTTCCCATAGGCAGGAGACTACTTTATAATGTCAGGGTGGTGGCTAGATGCTTCTTCTACACAACGGAGTGCAATGTACTCGAAATGAAGATTAATTCAACCGGGTACAAGAAGCACGCCCAAGAAAAAATCACCAAGGACACAGCTGCACTCAAAACTCTATACATGTTTAGAAATCTTTGTGAAAACGATAAGAAAAAGATCTACAATGAACTTGTAAGATTGACGTTGCTATATTCCGCTTCCGCCCTCTCGTGTGTCTCGAAGGTACAAAAGAGGAAACTACAAGTGGTGCAGAATAAATGTATGTACCTAATTACAGTTGCACTCAGGTAAGAAAGAAGACGCAAGGAAGAGCTGAACCGGGAGGTGCGGTTAAGTCCCATTAACGTTGTCATAGAAGAACGAACAAGGGATATGTAGGAACTGGTAAATCGAGAATTGTACGATGATATCGTCCAAATAATTAACCAGAACAGAAGAGGCATAAGTCACGCCAAATTTTCGAGCTCCACTGGGCTTTTAGCTGGAGGAGCAGAAGTGCCGTTCTACGCATGGGAATAAGAATGTTTTTTACCCAAACCCTTGACAAATAAAACTGACCAAGAAAAAATAACCTAATTACGAATCCTCACCAATTTCTACAAGAATTCCCTGATGAAGACATCAAAGAAAATACAAAAGACATGATTTACACTCACTACAAGATATACAAAAAAAAACAAAGACACTAAGCATAATAATAAAGTGATTAAGGTAATTTATTACTACAACAGCAAATGTGCATAACATTTCCAAGAACATTAATTTTATAGAAGAAAAATGGCTTGAACGCCATAATAATATAAACTATCCCAAAGACAACAAAGGAACCACATAACATGAAACTATTTAAAGTAATAGGCCTGATCACCAGGTATTTAGCATCTCTTTGCACCATACCACACTTCTTTTTCTTTACACCAGTTGTCTATTTTCTGCTATCTGTCCCCACACCTTTTCTGTGTCCTCTACCCACTTACATCATTCACAATTCACAATTCACCATTCACTGCTTGGATCGCCTTCTCGCTGAATCACTCACGCTTCGTAAAGCAATCACCGAAAGCATCTCCACCCTTTCCTTCGAAGAGAATTTTCTCCGCTGAGGTTGGACGTTTAAATACGAAGGAAGTCACGAAGAACTACATCTGTAAATCTAGAAGAAAAATTCACTCTCGTAAAAGGAAGATTTCAAGATAGAAGAACATCTCAACCTCACCCCCATCCTCATTTTTATTTTTCATTTTAATTTCATATATTGTCTCCTACACCTTTTTCTCTGCTACACCCAAAATCCTCCCATTCGGGAGGTACTTAAAAAGAGAGAATTAATAATTTTCATTAGGCGCATCATATACTCATCATAACTACCTAATTGCCCCCCCCCCTTCAAACCTGGGCGCTATGCCTTGACTAGTGGACACTCGTTTCAAATCAGTCTCAACTATTCAGTGCACTTTCGATTGCACAATTGGGAATACGGGAGAAGGAAGGTCTGAAGAATAGCCCGCTGCCAGATACTCGTATCAGAGGAGTCCCCCGATGATGTGCCGGGTTGCAACCTTCGCAGGGTAGCTTAATCACTGTGCCTGTGAGGGGCCACCGGAATCGCTGAGGGACATACAAACGTATCAGCGTATGTCGGATGCAACCGCGGTTTTTAACTCCATCAAGGAGGTGGCATCCCCGGTTAGCGCTGGTTGATTCCACGCTAACCAACAAAAATTCCGTCACATTTCACCCCTCGATAGGAGCCCACCTGGGTCCACCATTTCATCCATCATCAACTCATTCTTGACAGCCAAACTAGTGAAGGCGGAGTCAAAAGGAAGGGGGAGGGTCCAAAACACCACACCAACATGAATAACAATATTGAGTATAGAAGACTCCCACTGAGAACCGAACCCGGAGCACAAAAACCCGAAAGAGGAGTCCTAATAAGGACTCTTTACACTGAAGTGAAGATTGCCCTTAATAAATTAATAGAGGTTCCCACGGCTACGTTGTCTTATGTCATAAACAGAATGACATAGAACGCCTGGTGGCGCCCGAAGGACTAAAGGCTCTAAGGAAGATCGGACTTGCCCCGAAACTGCCACCACAACTCCTGGCAAACCGCTCCTTCGTCTGTCGAAAGGTAGACCTTTATGTGGGATCCCACACAAAAGAGGAACTAAAAGAGGAGATCGAAAGGGAAAACCAATATCTGAAGATCGCAGAAATCATCAATTTGGACACCACACACACGTGTTCAAAGTCATTTGCGCCTCGGCGGAGATGGCTGGCAAATAAGGCAGCCAACAACGGGATCCTCCTTGCCTTCGGAATGAGGATACCCCCTGAAAATATGGAAAAGGAAAAATTTGTAAACGTACAAACCTTCTTCTAATGCTATGCAATTGAAGAGCACGTGGCAAAGAACTGCCCAAATAAGGACAAAAAAGTATGCTCAGAATGCGGAGGTAACAATCACACATTCAGGGAATGAACAGAAACTACAAAGAGATGCGTTAACGGCCTAGGTCCATATAGGACAATGCCAGTGAACCGTACAAAGAGAAGAGAAATAATAAACAAGAAAGAACAAGAGCAGAAGAAAGAAAAAGAATAATCTGACATACGCCAGCGTAGCAAAAGCTACGGTAAAAGAAATTAAGGAAACACAAAAGCCCAAAATCAATATCACTGTTAATGAAGGAAACAGGACTGAATATTCTAGCATGTATTATGTACGCGCACGTACAAAACATTGCCCAACCAGGAACCTTCTCAGACACACTCAATCTTCTCTTAGAGAAAAACGGAGTAGGGAAGATGTGGTTCCCCCCGAACCCCCACTCGGCTCTCGTATATGGGGTAACGGCGGGAAAAACTCTTCAAATAAAAGATATGCTGGGCATAGGAGCAAAGATGGTAGAAAACGAAGAAACAATGGAAAACGACGAACCCAATGAAGAGGAAAAACAAACGGAAACTTCAGAGAATGAACAAAAAGAGGAAAATAAGAGCCATAAGAAAACAAAAAAACACCCAATTAAAAAGAACCAAACCGAATGGGACACATAAACTAACACGGAAAGCGAAACGGAGAGAGAGGAAAGCTGTCGTTACGAAGCAAGGGACTTTAAAATTAAGGTCTTCGTAAACGAGGCCTATTCCCTACCCAAAGGTGCTAAATTGAAGGTATCGAAAAAGGTGCCTGTAAATGAGACTACATGACAGACCATGATGAAGGGACTATCCAAAAACTACTAAAAGAAAACAAAATAAGGATCTACCCCAACGACGTCAGAATTATCAAGAAGGATACCTTCGACAAAATATCAAACGGAAAATGAAAAAATCCCAAATCGAAGAATCGTATAAAAATACAAGCGAATGGCGTGGAATACACGGAAATACAGGACATCGAACACTAATTTATGAATTATTGGCATAACCGTTTTCGCATTAGTTAAGAAGAGAACGAATTCTTCGATGAACGACATGAGGAGCATGTTCTCTCAAATCTTCGAGAACTGGGGACTGACCTTACACCGCATCCTTTCGTTGATAGAACACGACTCTCAAGGAAAAAAAGTAAACCCTTCTCAAACGAAGAATATGAAATAGACCTGAAGAGTTTTAAACAAAAAGCGCTAAGGATAACTGACATCACCAAAATGCATCTACTTAAAGCCCCCAACAACTTCAATGAGGCCCTTCTCGAGGTATTTAATGCCTGCCTCAACGGTGGCTACTTTCCGGACTAGTTTAAAAAAAAAATCCTGGATGATATTTATATTAAAGCCTGGCAAGCCGAAGACAGATCAGCAGTTACAGACCAATCCCTTTGCTAGAATTCATGGGTAAACTTCTGGAAAAGCTTCTGAACAACAGGCTTAGTACTTTACCTGGAACTCAACAATCTATATAATACCCAACAACACGGCTTCCGGAGGAAGTTGGCGCAGAATCGGCTCTGGCCCAGATCACGCAAAAAATAGCCATCGGAAAGGCCTTAAAGAGGAGATCGAAAGGGAAAACCAATATCTGAAGATCGCAGAAATCATCAATTTGGACACCACACACACGTGTTCAAAGTCATTTGCGCCTCGGCGGAGATGGCTGGCAAATAAGGCAGCCAACAACGGGATCCTCCTTGCCTTCGGAATGAGGATACCCCCTGAAAATATGGAAAAGGAAAAATTTGTAAACGTACAAACCTTCTTCTAATGCTATGCAATTGAAGAGCACGTGGCAAAGAACTGCCCAAATAAGGACAAAAAAGTATCCTGGATGATATTTATATTAAAGCCTGGCAAGCCGAAGACAGATCAGCAGTTACAGACCAATCCCTTTGCTAGAATTCATGGGTAAACTTCTGGAAAAGCTTCTGAACAACAGGCTTAGTACTTTACCTGGAACTCAACAATCTATATAATACCCAACAACACGGCTTCCGGAGGAAGTTGGCGCAGAATCGGCTCTGGCCCAGATCACGCAAAAAATAGCCATCGGAAAGGCCTTAAATGGCAACGGCGACGTGGTACTTCGAGACGAAATGGTAGATATAGAACACATCAACGTCACCCTAAACAGACGTGCAAAAAACCTATGGCAGAAGATTTATCAAGTCATCCCTGCTGAAGTACTAAACCCTATCAGACTACCTAATGAAGAACTACCTAACTTGAATTTTATACAATCTTCCAAATGTAGTCAACTGCTGGCATTGCAGGAGACTGACCCGATTTAGGGATAAACCTAACAGAAGATTAAACTATATATAATAAACAAAACTAAAAGACAAGCTAAAAACAAAAGATCCGAAGTGGACATAATCTACAGAAAAGAATAACTTAAAAGTCTAAAAAAGATCCGAAGGGGACAAAAAAGATCTGAAGTAAACAATAAGAGTAAATATGAAAATAACAACCGATTTAAATGAAGAAAGAAGACTGAAAAACAGTAAAAACTTAAGTGTAACATCAAGTCTAAGACCTATTATGAAAGATCATAAACCTTAAGGCAAAGGCTTGAATGCTGAATAACCAAAATACAGCAAAATGTATTGCAACAAATGATCATTTAATGAGGTAGCCACTTTTTATATTGTCCTGGTATGACCAGGTGTACTGGGTTATACGCACACTGGCTTACTGGCCGACCGAAATTAAGGATTCAACTGGGGATGGTTCTAAGAGTACTTTAAATACACAGTTGCTAGGCCAAGGAATATCCAAACACGGCTACAAAAATATACTTTAATAGGACTAAAGTTTACATATACATATAGGGCAAGTTAAAAGGCAATGCAATTAAATATTGACGGTTCACTGCTAAGATGATTAACACTATAAATTAAGTTTGAAACGAGGGATAATTAATTACGTAATGATTTTACAATTATGCAAGTTCTAGAGCAATGGGGATCCTTGAGGTTTGACGCGGTAAAGGTTCCGGGGAGGAGCGTGACGAAGCGGGGGTTAAATCTATTTTACCTTAATTTGCGGCGAGTAGGACCAGGTAGGTAAGTTCGACTTTGAACTTATGGGCGTCTTACGAGTCGCTGAATCAAACTTCGGGAAACTGACGTGGGGGAGGGTGGCTCTTATCCTTAAGAGGCAAACAGAGGGTGCTTCGAGGATGGCTTTTCCGATCCTTAAAATCCGAAGACGTGGTGAGAAGGGTTGAGGCCCGCCTAAAACTATCTCCACGAACAACACTAAGTGACGACTAGCTCTTCCTTGGGTCTTCGATAATCACTTAATTCTTCTCTGCAAGAGAATGTAGTCGATTCCCTCTCGACTAACGAAGACGGTAAGGCTAACTTACTGGACAACGGCTTCAGACACAATCTGCTTATGAACTTCGAAGTGTTGAATATATACTCCGAAATTATCTAGATCGAGAGAGAGATTCAAAGCCAACAGACTTCCTTAATTGTCTTGGGTCGCGATAATGGTCCATATCGAGAAGTCGCGATGCCTTCTTAATGGTCTTTCCATTGTGTTAATTTTCACAGTATATAGGTCAGACGAATTTAGAGCGGTCAACGGTGAGCTGGGGAAGTCAGGGGGAGGGAATTCCTTCTCTCTCTCCTTATTCTTCCACATCTATCTATCTCCTACGTTCTATCTACACACCTTCTACCTTTTACGATCGTTGAATCGCTCACCATTCTTTCTAGAAAAAATGAAAGACATTTTCAACGCGTCAATTAGTGCAGGTTATTTCCCCGATGCCTTAAAAAGAGGAAAAATAATATTCCTACCAAAACCAGGCAAACCTCCGAATCAACCCGGAAACTTCCGACCCAATCTTTATTCGAAAACATAGCTAAATTCTTAGAGAAAATGATTGGAAAGAGACTCAGCCAACATCTCGAGGATAACAATGTTATCTCACAGCACCAACACGGGTTTATAAAAGGAAGAGGAACCGAAACAGCACTGGCAATACTTGTCGAAGCGATCGCAAAGGCTAAATACGAAAAGAGATACACAGATCTTGTCCTAAGAGACGTATATAAAGCATTTGACAAGGTATAGCGAATTGGACTTAAATATAAGATTAAAAGGCTAGGACTTACCAGAATTATAACCAAATGTTTGTGCGATTACGTAACGGATCTCAAAGGACATATCGAAATAGAAGACCACCGGAGACCCAAATTCGAGATATATCAGGGAGTCCCGCAAGGGGGATGCCCTTAGTCCGTTACTATATAACATATCTTCAAGGGATTTACCAGAGTCTATTTTTGAAAGTACTATATACATACAATTCGCGGATGATATCTCGATAATCACCAATAATCCTTATAGGCATCCACCCAGGATGGCTAGACTAACTGCAGCAGAAATCGCAAATATTAACAACTATGGAAAGAAATGGAAAATCAGAACTAATCCAGACAAGTTTATAATCGTACCATTGGGAAGACGCTAAACATCACGAGTACTTATCGAAGAAAAGAGATATCGATACCACAAGAGGGCAAGGTTCTCGGGTTAAAAATACTTTCTAACGGATATAATAAACATATCAATGAAAGAATAAAGCTAGCAAAAAACAACCTCACAAAATTGTTCCAACTCAGAAGTTTGAACACAAAAAACAGAATTAAAATTTATAATGCATTATGCAGATCGGTATTATTGTATCCAACAATACCTCTCAATCAACTATATAAGACCAACACCGTCAAGCTTCAAAGGGTACAAAACAAAAGAGTATTATAATTACAAATACGAGACGAACAGAACACCGTAGACAACAATATCTACACCAAGAAATTAACTTAGAACCAATAAACACAATTTTTCACAGAAGGGCTACGAAAATATGGGAAAAACTAGAAGAACTTTTAAACGGGGAATAAAATAGAAAATTGGAGATCTCCATTAATCATCGGAGGAAAAAAATAGGGGAAATATTAAAAGCGGGAAACCGATAGTTGGAGTCAATCCAGCACAAATGTTTACGTAGAATATTGATCACGAGAAAAAACAAAAAAGAAAAACTGCACACTAAACTAAAAAAAAGAAGATAAAACAACAAAGAACAATAGAGGCGTGAGAGCCGTGGCACAAAAACAAATAAAAAAGAAATAGAACGATAATAAAGAATGAACAAGAGATGGCTGGTCACCTAGCAAACAACAATATCTCATACGATTCCCTTTCACCACTTTACCTTAGTACCTACTATCCACTCTACTCTAACTATATACTTTTAACTTAGGACTTTTTCAAGACGTAAGATATAAGAGGTTCACCATTCTGACCCGAAGATGACCTATTGTTAGGTCGAAAGACGTATGGGCAAATATAGTTATGCCACCTCCCAGCAATTTTCCTCCCCCAGAGCCATCTGTTAAGACTATAGTCAAAGCTATAAGAAAGCTTATTAAAATTCTTATTAATAGATTTCCACCCATTTGCTTTCAACGGTTTAGGATTATATATTTCATTTGAACTTCTCGCTTTCGGTTATCATTTTCAACTCCTGTCCTGTGTTTTTTATTGTTGTGTTCAATTATTCTTATAAAAATAATTCTTTGTATTTAGAATTCGTTGATGATGGCCATCGTTAATGACCGAAACGTCCGGAAAATTAAATGTTCATAACCATCGCATATGTCTTCATATTCCTACTATATATATATATATATATATATATATATATTGTGATAGAACGAGTTGAAGCTGCGTTAATTTCAACTCCTATCCCATATTATTTAAAACCACGATGCTGCCCACGTGCATCTTCGATTCGAAGCTTGGAGTCTTATCACAGCTACCGGATGTCAATGTTTAAACAAGGAGGTTATCGTCCCCCCGTTCGCCCCCATACGCCGACCTCGCCAGATTGAGTTAGGCTTATGGGCAGATAAGGCATTGTTCTCCGGCCCGGCTGTGCATTCCCTCGAAGCTCCCACTCTATTGTCCCCCCACGCCAAGGAGATGTCCTGGCTATTTACTGTATATGGAAACTTTACCACTAAGATCAGATTGGAGATCCAGATTTTCGTCGCGAAACATCACCACGACCCTCTCTCCCTTTGTGCGCCAAGGGACCTCGACCTCGAGATTCACCATCACTTGTCCAGAAGGAGGACAATATCCCTTGAGTGCCAAAGTTCGAGCCTTTGCGACGCCGAGTCCAAAAGGCTTCCCCCTTGTTGTTCAGAGGAGAACAGCATTAGAACAGCCATTGTTCGCTCGAGTCCCGTTGACAAGAAACGGTTCTCACCCATTACCCCCCCTGTTGTTCAGAGGAGAACAGCATTAGAACAGCCATTGTTCGTTTTGAGCCCTTCGCCAAGAAACGGTTCTCACCCCCCCCCCCCCTGTTGTTCAGAGGAGAACAGCATTAGAACAGCCATTGTTCGTTTTGAGCCCTTCGCCAAGAAACGGTTCTCACCCCCCCCTGTTGTTCAGAGGAGAACAGCATTAGAACAGCCATTGTTCGTTTTGAGCCCTTCGCCAAGAAACGGTTCTCACCCCCCCCCCCCTGTTTTTTCAGAGGAGAACAGCATTAGAACAGCCATTGTTCGTTTTGAGCCCTTCGCCAAGAAACGGTTCTAACCCCCCCCCCCCTGTTGTTTTGAGGAGAACAGCATTAGAACAGCCATTGTTCGTTTTGAGCCCTTCGCCAAGAAACAGTTCTCACCCCCCCTTGTTGTTCAGAGGAGAACAGCATTAGAACAGCCATTGTTCTTGAGCCCGTAGACAAGAGACGGTTCTCATCCCCCCTTTGTTCAGAAGAGAACAACCTAAAACAGCCATTGTTCTTCAAGCCGTTCGTCGAGAAACGGTTCTCCTTCCCAAGACGCCACGTCAGGATCATCTTATTCCCCCCCCCCGGTCCTTCGGCTGGAACTCGCCAGCGGACCGAATATTCCTTCAAGTCGCCTTCCACTGCACCACTAGTGTAAAAGTTACGTAAGCCAAACGTCACCTTTGAGTATTGATCCCTTTTGTCAATTCTATCCTGTGTTTTAAATGGTTTATCGAACCATCCCATCTCTTTAACTCTATATTTGTTTTACCTTTTTTAATCCTTTAAATCCTCGGATTAGCCCGAGTCTCCATGACCCTTTCCATTCTGTTTATGTCAATATTTTCCGTCTTGTGTTTGTTGATAGTTATTATTAATAAAACTCTATTTTATTAATGATAGCAATATTATTATCCTTGAGCTCAGTTTCACTTCTTAAGCATATCGAAGATACATAATATCGGCCGCCAGACAGTAACGCACTCTAAAGATAATTAAGGAAGTTCCCTCAACGAATAGTGATATATGGTATCGTCGGGAGTCATTCTACGACATATATATATATATATATACTATTTAAATTTGGTATCAGGTGTGTAAGGTTTAACGTTATATCTTTGCAAACACTGGTCTCAGTCGAGTAAAGCATAGTGTTATTCGTTATAATAATAGAATATAGTAGTTCCCTTTTGTTTTAACGATTGCTATCCCCTTTTTTGAAACTTAAGAAGCTGGAGTAGCTCAACGAACTGTGATAATAATTTGTTTGTGTTTTTTTTTGTGATTTGAGTCATTAGTTATTTAGAGTTAGAAACCAAGTACGAATAGGTCAGCGCCCATATTTAGGTAGGCTAATTCTATAGAGGCATAATTCTTGTTTCAAGGAATTTTAGTTGGTTGACTAGTGCGCCCCCAAGTGCAAAGATGACTCAGTTTGAAATCTTTAAAGCGCAAGGAGAATCCTTGGGACTCTCCGGAAAAGAACTAATTGAGTACATTCAAGAGGAGCAAAGAAAAGAACGAGAAAGAGAAATACAACGAGAGGAACGAGAAAGAGAAATCCAAAGAAAAGAAAGAGAAAGAGAGGCATGGATAAGACAAGCTGAGCTTCACCATCAGATTGAATTAGCTCGGATTAAAGCAGAATTTCAAAGAAAAAAGGTAGAAAGAGAAAGGGAAAGAGTAATCCGACAAGAGGAACGAGAAAGAGAAATACAACGAGAAGAACGAGAAAAAGAAATCCAACGAGAAGAAAGAAGGACGGATTCGCGCTCCTTCCCAGGAAAGCTGACAAAGTTTCCGAGCCCCGTAAAACCCCAAAACTTCTTTCCCCAAAACCAACAACGGTACTTCAAACCTCCCGTTAAGATTTCTCCTCCATCTCTCTTCCCGAAGCGACCAATAATATGCTTCACCTGTGGTGTAGAAAACCACATGAGCTGGAACTGCCCCCAAAGTTCTAGACTTAAAAGCGGACCAGCCCACCAAGTTCACCAGATTAATGCAACCCCGGCTCCCCCGGTGGTGCAGACCCAAGCAGAAACTTCTTCCCCTCCGTCAGGCCACCAGGTAAATTTTGTTTTTGATCAAAGTTCATCGGGAACTTTGAAATATGAGGAGGGCAGCGTGGACAGCTGCCGAGTATCGACTCTCGTCAGGGACACAGGATTTACGTGTTTCATCGTGTCCGACGAACTCCTCCCAGTGGCCTCTAACCACGAAAAATTTGCGGTGGTACATGACCACCTTGGGCGGGCGAACCGATTCCCCGTCGTTAGATGTTACCTGCAGTGTCAATATTATAATGGCTGGGCTGAAGTCATTGTAGCACCCATACAATTCTGTTCCGTACTTATAGGACAGAGCCCCCAAGTAAGTTTCGACCCTGTGTTTCAGGCCGCCCTTCCTCGAGGCCGAGATAAGAAAAAAGCCCTGGAGCCCGTCCCCATCAGAACCTCGATATCGTCCGATTTCTCGGAGACCCCTAACCAGGACTTTAGGACGGCAAAAGAGGAGTGTGAATCACTAACACCCTTAGGTGATAAGGCCCAAGACGAGGACACGGAGACTGTCCGTGGACCCCAAGAAAAAAAGAACCCCCAACGCGCCCATGGAGATACCTTCGTAGAACTGGACGAAGCATCGGCGCTTGAAGAGGATTGCCCCGCGGAGTCCCTTAATGTAATCCAGACAGTGTGCATCCAACCTGATGCCGATTACCCTCCTCCTTCCCTACCAGGCGAGTCTTTGGAACCCTCTGACCTGGATAGTGACGCGCAGCTGACACCACGTCAGAAGAGTCAGCTACAAGAACTAATTAAATGGAGTCACCATTTACCCGCCCTATTAGCTCTTTTCGAGCGACTGCGTGAAAATGGCCTCACCATTGGCCCCAGCAAATGCCATTTTTCCCACGAAACCATCAAATATTTGGGTTTCAAAATAGGACAAAGCAAGTTAGGTCCCCATGAGAACAAGATTAAGGCAATCGCCGACATGCCCCTCCCGATTACAAAGAAGCCATTAAGATTGTTCCTAGGATCAGCTTCTCCCTATCAGCGATTTGTTCCGAATTTCGTTGCAATTTCGGCCCCCCTATGCCCCCTTCAAAAAAAGAATTTTCCCGTTTGTTTACGTTGGAATGATGTCGCTGTTTCCCATTTTAATCAGCTCAAGAGTAAGTTCATTTCTGCCCCCATTTTAAAGTTGCCCAACCCGGAAAAATCCTTTGAGGTTAAGACCGACTTGAGCAACGAAGGCATTGGAGGTGTACTCCTTCAATACGTGGATGACGGAACGAGTCATCCAGTTGCATATGCTAGTCATCAATTATTACTACGCGAAGAGAGATATGCCACTAGAGAAAAGGAAGCTCTATCAATTATCTGGGTCATAGACAAATTCAAGATGTACTTGATAGGTAAAGAATTTCAAATAGCAACCGACCACCGTCCGTTAGCCTATATTAGGAATGTGCGACACTCAAACGGCCGCATCATGCGCTGGAGTTTACTCTTGCAAGAGTATCAGTTTAAAATAAATTAGATAAAAGGTTCCGATAACCAGGTCGCTGACGCACTCAGTAGGAATGCGTTACCGAATAGCGTAGAGTAAGTGTATTCATAGGATTAGTATCTCCCTGTAGGTATATACCGTCTTGTACGACTTAAATTAAGATTGTCTTATAATATAATTAATTAATGTATATGTCTGACTTTTGTAACGCTCAATGTCTAATTTTTTGTATGTATATATATTTGTACCCATTAATTTACGTATAAATTGTTTTGTCCCGTATGTACTAAGTTTATATCATTTCATTGTTCCATGCCCTTTTTTTTCTTTGATTAAGTTGTATTAAAGGTTATTTTCCCCTGTAATCTAAAGATCAAAATAATCATATGTATTGAGGTAATACTAGTTAGGTGCAGGAAGGTACGGTTGGTACAAGAAATCGAGTTCCCTACAACGGAGCTCTATCGTTGTCCCTACTCTCTTTTTTTTCGAAGTGACAACTTCCCCTGGAATGGAGGGGTGTGATAGAACGAGTTGAAGCTGCGTTAATTTCAACTCCTATCCCATATTATTTAAAACCACGATGCTGCCCACGTGCATCTTCGATTCGAAGCTTGGAGTCTTATCACAGCTACCGGATGTCAATGTTTAAACAAGGAGGTTATCGTCCCCCCGTTCGCCCCCATACGCCGACCTCGCCAGATTGAGTTAGGCTTATGGGCAGATAAGGCATTGTTCTCCGGCCCGGCTGTGCATTCCCTCGAAGCTCCCACTCTATTGTCCCCCCACGCCAAGGAGATGTCCTGGCTATTTACTGTATATGGAAACTTTACCACTAAGATCAGATTGGAGATCCAGATTTTCGTCGCGAAACATCACCACGACCCTCTCTCCCTTTGTGCGCCAAGGGACCTCGACCTCGAAATTCACCATCACTTGACCAGAAGGAGGACAATATCCCTTGAGTGCCAAAGTTCGAGCCTTTGCGACGCCGAGTCCAAAAGGCTTCCCCCTTGTTGTTCAGAGGAGAACAGCATTAGAACAGCCATTGTTCGCTCGAGTCCCGTTGACAAGAAACGGTTCTCACCCATTACCCCCCTGTTGTTCAGAGGAGAACAGCATTAGAACAGCCATTGTTCGTTTTGAGTCCTTCGCCAAGAAACGGTTCTCATCCCCCCCTTTTGTTCAGAGGAGAACAGCATTAGAACAGCCATTGTTCGTTTTGAGGCCTTCGCCAAGAAACGGTTCTCACCCCCCCCTGTTGTTCAGAGGAGAACAGCATTAGAACAGCCATTGTTCGTTTTGAGCCCTTCGCCAAGAAACGGTTCTCACCCCCCCCTGTTGTTCAGAGGAGAACAGCATTAGAACAGCCATTGTTCGTTTTGAGCCCTTCGCCAAGAAACGGTTCTTACCCCCCCCCCCTGTTGTTCAGAGGAGAACAGCATTAGAACAGCCATTGTTCTTGAGCCCGTAGACAAGAGACGGTTCTCATCCCCCCTTTGTTCAGAAGAGAACAACCTAGAACAGCCATTGTTCTTCAAGCCGTTCGTCGAGAAACGGTTCTCCTTCCCAAGACGCCACGTCAGGATCATCTTATTCCCTCCCCTTTGGCTGGAACTCGCCAGCGGACTGAATATTCCTTCAAGTCGCCTTCCACTGCACCACTAGTGTAAAAGTTACGTAAGCCAAACGTCACCTTTGAGTATTGATCCCTTTTGTCAATTCTATCCTGTGTTTTAAATGGTTTATCGAACCATCCAATCTCTTTAACTCTATATTTGTTTTACCTTTTTTAATCCTTTAAATCCTCGGATTAGCCCGAGTCTCCATGACCCTTTCCATTCTGTTCATGTCAATATTTTCCGTCTTGTGTTAGTTGATAGTTATTATTAATAAAGCTCTATTTTATTAATGATAGCAATATTATTATCCCTGAGCTCAGTTCCACTTCTTAAGCATATCGAAGATACATAATATCGGCCGCAAGACAGTAACGCACTCTAAAGATAATTAAGGAAGTTCCCTCAACGAATAGTGATATATGGTATCGTCGGGAGTCATTCTACGACATATATATATATATATATATATATATATATATATAGAGAGAGAGAGAGAGAGAGAGAGAGAGAGAGAGAGAGAGAGAGAGAGAAACCTCAGAGGTATCGTGTGAGTAAGCAATAAATGCAACAAAGTCGGCAATAAAAATGAAAGGAAGATTCCAAGTACTTTTGGACTCTATTCAACTTTATTAGTAGGGAGAGATGTAAAATAACAAAAAAAACTGCAATAAATAAGCGATAGGGCAAGAGGAGAGAACGCCTAAATCAAGAAATTAAACAAATCATAAAATTAATTTGCGGCATTTCGATTAAAAATAGGAGCAGCTGAGGCGAAAATCAAATTGGAGAGGCAAATATAAAATAAACTCATTAATCCCAGGTAAGTCCAAATATTTAGACTGCCCAAAGGCCTAAAAATACCACAAAAAAATTGAATATCTAGATAAGATCAAAATGCGAGATGAAAATGGGAGGTGAAGAGAGAAAGAAATGGAGAAGCATATATATATATATATATATATATATATATATATGAGGAATTAAACCACATTCTCCGAAGACAATTTAATTCAGAACAGTTTGGGTGTATCTCACACCCTTTTTCAACTGACACTGGGCAGAAAATATAAGAGAAAAGCATAACACAAGATCCCCTCTTTTCTCCTATATTTTCTACCCAGTGTCAGTTGAAAAAGGGTGTGAGATACACCGAAACTGTTCTGAATTAAATTCTCTTCGGAGAATGGGGTTTAATTCCTCATCTTTTCTTGCGATAATGCATTAATTTTCATCATATATATATATATATATATATATATATATATATATATATATATATATATATATATATCATCATCACTAACTCTATAATTTAAGAAGGGAATTTTTTTTTAGCATTTGAATAATAATGCTTTCTATCAAAGTTATTTCTAATAATTCTTTTATAATATCAAAAAAAAAATGGTGAAGTTCAGAAAATTTATTTTTATATATCTTCTATAACTCTATATTTTAGCAACGTGATATTTTGAAAGGGTGAAAATTAAGTTTAGAGTTGCCTTTTAAAATTATTATAATTGTCGAAGTTCAGAAAATTTATAAAAATTTAACCATTGCTGCTTTTCTTTAGATTTTGCATTTAAATCTTAGTAGCGAAGCCATTGTCTGATATATATATATATATATATATATATATATATATATATATATATATATATATATATATATATATATATATATATATATATATATATTTATATATTCATACTAGTAAGAATAAATGTATTTAAATAGTTATTATAGAAGTTTAACACAACTTTGAGACTATATATTATACACCTATTTAGATATATCTAATATCTATCTTTTATAAAAATTTCAAGTGAAAAAATTAAATATTTCGTAAGTTATGAGGAAATTCACACACTATCTTCCAAATTGCAGCGGACAAAAGTTAAGGATCACTTAGAAAAACAATATAAAATGGAACGAGAACAAAAAAGAAACCCTTATTATTAATATTTTGTGAGCACCTCCTGACCTCCTGACATCTGTTACCACAGGACTGTCTAAATTTCCTTTAAAATGATGGGGTAATAGTGTTCAATTCGTTTTTCAATAATTCCCAGAGTTCATCTAGGTTCTTTGGATTTCTCTTTTTCGCCCCATCTCCAATAATCTTCCAAACGTTTTCTATAGGGTTGAAATCGGGACTTTAAGGTGGCCAGTCCATGAGATCAACCTCTTTATCCTCAAAAATTCTTTGACTCTCTGCTCAGTGTGGCAGGGAGCGTTGTCCTGCCCGAAGATAAGAAGTTGAACTGACGAAGATCGGAGATATGGAAACGCATGCTGTTTAAGAATCTGCTTGTAGATTTCAGCATTGACAGTCCCTTGGAGGCGAATAAGTGGATCAGGACCAGTAGCAGAGATCATTCCCCATACAATTATACTGCCTCCTCCATATTTCACTGTCTTCTTCACACATGCACGAGATAACCCTTTGCCAGATTTTCGTCGGACGTACATCCCACTATCGGAACCAACCACATTAAACTTCGATTCATCGTTAAAATGAAACTGCGTCCACCGTTCTTCTGTCAAAACGACATATTAGCGAGTGTAACCCCCGGGAAACTGATTTGCGCGATACGTTAACATCGGAGGTGGAGTTGAACTCCACCTCTCAATTCGCAGATATTCCGTACCGGGGTAGGATTCGAACTGTGCACACTGAGGCAGCGAGTAACTGCTTTGATCTCAATTTAAACGTCCCTTAGATCCCTCGGCTACGCGGAAGACAAAAATCTTCCGAATAAACAAGCTTTTAAGGTACGCTTCGAAAGAAAATTAAGAAATAACATTTTCGAAGAAAAGTATCCGGTTTTTCTGTTTCTTGTGGTTTGCTGGATTCATTTCATAATTCTTTCGCGTTCATGAAAGATTTATACATTGTATATTCACCGCTTGTTTACCTCAACTTTCCTTTGTCCTTTGAATTCCCTATTAATTTCTCTCTCTTTCATAGTCTCGAATGACCTTGCGAAGCGTACCTTAAAAGCTTGTTTATTCGAAAGATTTTTGTCTTCCGCGTAACCGAGTGGTCTAAAGGACGGTTTAATTGAGATCAAAGCGGTTGCTTTCTGCCTCAGTGTGCACGTTTCGGGGCCCACCCAGGTACGGAATATTTGAGAATTAGTAAATAACTTTTCCAAAGAAAAATTATCCTGTTTTTCTGTTTCTGTTTCTTGAGGTTTGCTGGATTCATTTCATCATTCTTTTGCGTTCATGAAAGATTTATACATTAATTTATATATATATATATATATATATATATATATATATATATATATATATATATATATATATATATATATATATATATATATATATATATATGAATAACGTTACAGCAACGAGGAAAATGAAACAACGGAGAACTGCGAGGCCTTTCGACTAATGGTCCTTTACTGAGCAGACTAAAAGACAGGGAAAATGAGAAAGATATTTATACACCTGATTAATGAAAATATGGGATATAAAGATTAAAAGGGGTGGGATTTCCAGATACCTGGAAAAAACCTATTAACAAGATGAGCCGTCAGGGTTAAAAAAAAAAAATTTTACTGGTTACAAAAGAAAGGGGGGGGCAATGCTTGGGAATCACATATGCAATATGAAAAAAAAAAAAAAAGTTTACACATGATAACTATAAAATATGACAAAAGAAAAATATGAGGAAAGGTTTTTTTATATAAATAAGCTAAAAAAAACAAAAAAAGACAAAAAAACCTTTCCTCATATTTTTCTTTTGTCATATTTTATAGTTATCATGTGTAAACTTTTTTTTTTTTTTTCATATTGCATATGTGATTCCCAAGCATTGCCCCCCCCCCTTTCTTTTGTAACCAGTAAAAAATATTCTTTTTAACCCTGACGGCTCATCTTGTTAATAGGTTTTTTCCAGCTATCTGGAAATCCCACCCCTTTTAATCTTTATATCCCATATTTTCATTAATCAGGTGTATAAATATCTTTCTCTTTTTCCCTGTCTTTTAGTCTGCTCAGTAAAGGACCATTAGTCGAAAGGCCTCGCAGTTCTCCGTTGTTTCATTTTCCTCGTGGCTGTAACGTTATTCATAAATTCCTCACGTTCCTTATTTTCGGGATTCAGTTATACATATATATATATATATATATATATATATATATATATATATATATATATATATATATATATATTATATTAACAAGCCATACTTCGTATTCTTTCTTACAGAAAGAACTTGGTTCCACAGGTACTCCTTCGGCGTGTGGCCTACGGCCTATTTGCTATTCTAACCCTCTTTTTTTAATCTTCTTTATAGACTCTTTATTTTAACACTGAACACCTTTTTCACATAGATACCCTGAAACATTTTTTCAAAGTTATTTCACCTTTTATTATATTTTCTTTATCCCTTGAAGACTTATATATGGTTGAGAATTTTCCAAACACTTTTTTAAACATAGACACCCTGAAACCTTTTTTTAAAGTTATTTCATCCGGTTTGATATATAGAAAAACCTTCGTTAGATCTCTTTTTTTATATAAATTTGTTTTATATACGAAATGATAGTTAAAAAGCGCCAAAGCCCTAATTTTAATGCATTTTTTGAACTTCACGATTTGTATGTTTTTTTATTCTAAATCATTCGATAATTATATTTATTTTTTTCTGAACTCTTAGAAAGAACTTTGATAAAAGCTCGAAACATACAAAAAAACAACCCTACGAATAAAAGTTTCAAATAAACCTAAACTCAAAAACATGAGAGGTTACTTGTCCACTAAGCGAAAAAAAACATTTTAAAAATTTCCAAAATTCACCAAGTTAAATTATTGAGTTAAGGATTAACTAATCGAAAAATCAGATGACACCGTGATATATAAACGCTGCTCTGCGTCAAAAATGTACCTTAGGTTTTCTATAGTCTTTCTTAATAAAATTGAACTCCTAAATCCGAATCTGGCATCCATTTTTCTCTATCAGGTCCAGTTTTTGCGATGCAGGGGGTGATAATAATTTCATAGTTTATACATGTCCTTATTACATCAAAATTTCAATAGTTTTTCACTATTGTATTTGGCAATAAATTTTGTGTATATTTTAAGTAATTATGTTAATAAGTTCATATTTTTGTAGGTTAGAAATGGCTTAACATTATAATAATAATAATAATAGTGGTTGAGTTAAAAATGAACAGAAAATGTAAGAATAGCTCCGACAGATTTTGCTATGTTTGCGGCAAAGTGACTTTTTCCGAGCAGCAATGTACAATCTCTCCTGTAATTAAATCTTTGTATCATGCATATTTTGGCGTGAGGCTAAGAGATTAGGATAAAAGATTTGCACCACATATCTGCTGCAAGGGATGCTACATAAGTTTAAGACGCTGGAGTCAGGGCGAACAGAAGTCTCTCTCTTTTGGTGTTTCCATAGTGTGGAGAGAGGGCAAGGACCCCACCACGGACTGCTATTTTTGCATGAAAAATCTTAAAGGTGAGCATTGTATCAAGTATTTAAGCTCTCTGTATTATACTGTCTCCTTAATATGTCATTATTATGTATAGATTTAGCATAAAATTAAAAACTAACATAGTTCACTTCAGCATGAACATATCCTTTACTAAACATTTATGTACTATCTGGAACTCCAAATCAATTCCTTCATGTAATATGCAATTATATTTTCCACAGGTATAAATAAGAAGAATAACTAGTGTGACATATCCGGATGTTCCTTCTGCCATCAAGCCCCTCCCCAATGGTCCAGAAATTCCTATACCTTCTCCCCTTGAACATATAGAGGTCCATGAAGAGATTAATATGGAAGTTAATCAAGATTATGACACATCTGAGTCTTATCAGGTTTCCACACATGATATGGTCGCAAGACCATTCACTCAAGTTCCGTTAAATGAGCTGATTTGGGATCTGGGGGTTTCAAAGGAGAATGCACAACTTCTTCGCTCTCGACTTCGTGAAAGTAATCTTCTCGCTACAGAAACATTTTTTGGTACAGAAATAGAGAACAAGAGTTTCGAAGCTATTTTTTACAGCATTCTTCCAGCTCTTTAGTATACTGCGCCAATATTAAAGGACTTGTTGAGGGCCTTGGAATTCTTTACAACCCATTAGAATGGAGAGTTTTATAGATTCCTCCAGTAGAAGATTAAAAGCTGTGTTACTGAATATTGGTAACAAGATAGCTTCCGTTCCTATAGGCCATTCAATCCAACTTACTGAAAGTTATGAAAATATGAAATAATTGCTGGATATAATAAATTACTCTTCCCACAATTGGATGATATGTGGTGATTTAAAGGTAAGATCATTTTACACTTGGCATTTCTAAGCTCTTTGATATTGACATTTTCATTTTTAATTGTTAATACTTGTTTGTATACACGTTTTTGTCAACTTACATTTTACAAGAATGCAAATCTGGAAATCATGAGTCATTTTTGAGTTATATTTTTTTGTTGACGTGTGTCCCTATAGGTTAATGCATCCTTTTGGGTTAATGGGGAACTTATCCTTATTTTTGAGAAGGTATACAACATAACTCAATAAACTCAAAATAAGATGTACATATATCCAATTAGTTCCAATACAATGATTTAATACATCGGCCTACAGGATTTTTCATTACATATTCTTATTCTTATTATTTTAAGAAATATTACTTTGAATTTGTTTTTAGAAATATTACAATTTGCCTTTACATACCCTGCTGAATTTATTTTCAGGCAGTGTCTCTTATACTTGGGATGCAAACAGGATACACGAAGCATCCCTGTTTCCTATGTTCATGGGACAGTCGTGCAGATAGTATGCACTATGAGAAGAAGCTTTGGCCTCCACAAGAAGCATTTAAAATTGGATCAAACAATGTGATAGCTGAACTTTTAGTGCATCCCCACAAAATACTGCTTCTTCCACTGCATATGAAGCTTAGCATAATGAAAAGCTATGTTAAAACCCTTAATAAAGAAGGCCAAGCTTTTAAATTTCTTCTTCAAAAATTTCCACATATCAGTGACGCTAAGCTCCATGCGGGAATTTTTGATGGACTAAAGATCAACAGTTTGAGGCATCAATGACGGACATAGAAAAATATGCCTGTAAAGCTTTCAAAGCTCTAGTTAACAATTTTGTAGGCAATAAAAGAAGCCCAGAATATGTTGACCTGGTCAATCAGCTCCTATAAAGATACACCTTTTACAGTCCCATCTGGATTATTTTCCCAACAACGATTACAATGAAGAATAGGAGAAAAGATTTCACCAGGACATAAAAACAATGGAATCCAGCTACCAGGGTAGATGGGATGTAAACATGCTTGCTGATTACTGTTGGTGTTTGAAGTGTGATGTACCATATGAGAGGCACAAACGAAAATCGTCAAGGGCAACTTTTCTTGGAAATTAGAATTATTTTCTTTATTATATTGCATTCTTTAATTTTTTGTTTAATTAAAAGGATTATAGTTTACATACGTTTATTCCTGTTTCTATGATATAACAATAATAATGCATTATTAGATAGAGAAAGGTTTTTGAAATATTTGAGGTAATCTCAATGAAAATGGCGTATGCTGTACTGAGAAAATCTGACCTGACTGATCAAAAATACATTCCCTTTGAGCTCAGGAAGTTTGATTCATTAAGAAACCACAAAAAAATCCTAAGGAACATAATTTTTTTTTCAAATGCAGGCCTGTGTTACCAGTTTTCATTTCTTCAGGCCTTTAAATATATATATATATATATATATATATATATATATATATATATATATATATATATATATATATATATATATATATATACATATATATATATATATATCCATACATAGAGAGAGAGAAAAAGGAAAATAAGCAGGAATTGAATTTAAACTATAGTTGAGTTTATACAAGCCAAGACTTAAATTAAAATGAAGGAATTTACTAATTAATGACGATTGGATAACATTGCACACAATATTATATTCTCAATCTTCCTTTATAATATGTATATAGTGAAACATGTCTTGTAAGAAATGTCCTGCACTCCTTGAGAATGACTAAATAAAGTTCGAAAGTACTTGGAATCTATAGGACAGTTGTGCATATATATATATATATATATATATATATATATATATATATATATATATATATATATATATATATATATGTGTGTGTGTGTGTGTGTGTGTGTGTGTAAAATCACAAAGTATTGGGGCGTAAGTAAGCAATAAATGCAACAAAGCTCACAGGGAAAATTAATACCAGGATCCCAAGTACTTTCGAACTTTATTTCGAGTTCTTTATCCTCTTTATCATTGAATCGACCTTTATTAGTAAATTCCCAAGTTTTAATTTAAGTCTTGCCTTATATAAACTCGATGGTTATTTTTTAATCATATTCACAATGTACTGTCGAAACTTTTAATTTGAGACTAAATATTTACATTAATCTTTATTTACTATATAATTCTATGTTCTTTGTGCATCTATGTAGCCTTATGTTTATTTCTGTGTATTTATTTTCGTTTGAGTCAAGTCTTTAGAACATTTGTACTTATTCTACCTTGTGTTTTTCAATCCTGACATCTGATGTTAATCTCTCGCACAGATTTTCTCCCTCCCTAATTGCTTAGGCGGTATTTTAATCCTCTTGTCAACCTTTAGTTTGTATTTATCTTCACTACTCCTAAGTTTTCCATTTCATATTAATTCATTTTGTTGATTGGTTTTTTGCTTTTTGTAAGCGCTCCCTCTCCTCTGTATCATCCTTATATATATTACAATTTTCAATATTTCTGTTATTCCTTGATAAAGAACTCGAAATAAAGTTCGAAAGTACTTGGAATCCTCGTATTAATTTTGCCTGTTGGCTTTCTTTCATATATATATTGGGTTGAGGAATAAGTTCTTGCGGTTTTAGCAAATTTATTCATTACCATTAACTATTTAAAAAAAACTCCATTTTTAATTGATAACAATATGCAATTTAATCAATAATGTATTCTCCATTGTTATTTACGACTTCTTCCCAACGTTCAACTACTTTCCGATGCCTCTGCAATAAAAATCTCTGGATTTTGACTCGAAGAATTCGTCTAACCAGGTTCCTAATTCCACATCAGTATTGAACGAAACGCCAAGCAAATTGTTGGAGAGCGATCGGAACAGATAGAAATCCGATGGAGCGAAGTCTGGCGAATATGGAAGATGCGGCCGGATTTCCCAATTAAGCGTTTGGATGGAGTCTTTTGTCATATTAGCAATGTGAGGACAAGCATTGTCGTGTTGCAGAAGGACTCCATAACGTCGATGAAATCGCTTTTCACGAATAGCTTCGGCGAGTCGATACATTTGTTGAACGTAGAGTTCTGCATTGACAATCTCATTGTTCGCAAGGAGCTCATAAAGAATGATGCCTTCACAATCCCACCACAACTACAGCATCGTTTTTCGTGGATGAAGTCCTTGCTTTAATCGTGGAAGTGGTTTTTTATTGGGGCTAAGCCATTGTTTTCGATGGTTCATGTTGACATAAACACACCACTTTTCGTCGCCAGTGATGATGCGGTGAAGAAATCTGTCCTTATATCCACGAGTAGCCTTGTGACGAGCAAACAAACTTGCGGCAATCGTGGAGCGTTGAAGTGTGTTGCTTTCGCTCAAAGCGTGCGGAACTCATGCACCGAGTTTTTGAACTTTCCCCATCGAATGAAGGTGATTCACTACAATTTTCTGATCACACGTCAATTGTACAGCCAATTCTCTAGTCGATTGATGAGGATTTTCATGAAGAAGGTCGTTCAATTGATCTTCATCCAACTTAATAGAGCGACCAGAACGTTCTTCGTCATTAAGATTGAAATTTCCGTTTTTGAAACGTGAAAACCACCATTGAGCTGTCCTTTCTGATAAAGCATTTTCTCCGTACACAGCACAAGTATCGCGACGAGCTTTGGCTGCGTTTGCATTGTTCCCGTCTCGATTGAAAATGAATAACAACAAGTGTGGAAAATGCGCCTTTTTTGCAACTTGACATTCCATTTTGAGGGGACAGAACAAAAAATAAATTAACACAACTTTTAAATAAATCGCAATGACTTATTACTCAACTTCAAGACGTAGCCTAAGCAAAAGCCTAATAGTCTACGCTGTTAAGAGACGTAGCTTAACCTTTGCAAATTTTGCTCTTATTATTTCTTGTTTCTTAATATGTGCACAAATCACGTCAACAAACTTAAATCAAAACAACATTAAAAAAACGCAAGAACTTATTCCTCAACCTAATAGAAAACATTTTCACACCTTTATATACCTACCACACATTTCATCACTTTCATTAATTAATTAATTAATTTAACTTTATTGAATTACTTGTTTTGCTCCATCTATTAATATCCGCTTCGATTACATACCGCCTGATCTAACTTATTTTGGATTGTTCGCTCTGCCCTTATAATTCTTTCTTGCTGTGGTTTATAGTGAATTTCTTCTATTCCGCTTAAAACTTAATTCATGTTTATTATTCAAATTTGCTGCTCATGGGATTATTTAATAATTTTTTTGTCACTCTTATTAATCGATTTCTTCATCCCTTGCTTTCGACTTTATTGCTATAGTTTATAATTTTTTTATCCCAATAAGAATTTAATTCGTGTTTATTATGCATATTTTATACTCATGGTATTATTATTTAATTTAGTTCTTTTTCGATATTAATCAGATTCTTATTAATAGATTTTCACTCATTTATTTTCAACGGTTTAGGATTATATATTTCATTTTAACTTCTTGCTTTCGGTTATCATTTTTGACTCCTGCCTTGATTTTTTTTTTTTGTGTGTGTTTTTATTGCTGTGTTCAGTTATTCTTGTAAAAATAATTCTTTGTATTTAGAATTCGCTGATGATGGTCATCGTTAATGACCGAAACGTCCAGAAAATTAAATGTTCGTAACCATCGCATATGTCTTCATATTCCTAATATATATATATATATATATATATATATATATATATATATATATATATATATATATATATGTATATATATATATATATATATATATATATATATATATATATTTATATGAAGGGTGCTACTGCGTTTGAGAAGTGAGTTGAATTTGTGTAGCTTTCGTGAGAATAACCCCCTTTCTACTTTACAATTTACCTACTATAACATCAATCGAACTTCCCCTTTTTCCACATAGGTCGAGAGAAATTACATTTTTGAAACAAAACCTTAATAACAATAATAAAAAATACTATTTTATAAATAATTGAACAGGATCGACCTGATGATTCGATCAGTTTATTAATCTTGAATACCAATCAAGGCACAATAACGATGGAACCCGACTGTTGCCTGTGCCTTTGGGGGCATCTCAAATGAAATGTTTATGGTCTTGCATTAAACACGATCTACTACAGGAGGGATCTCTTGCAGATATTTTCTCCGGAAGCAAGAAGTTCCGGTAATTTTGTCAGCATCAAAGTTCCGAAATGTTGAGAGTAAATTAATTCCAATTGTCCTACGATGCGAGGGAAACGCTAGACTCCGACATTTACCACCGCTTCTGAGGTGGGGAAAGTATGTGAAGAAGAGTGTGGAGTTAATTATAATTGCAGCGTTGTAGGTGTGGAATGGATGAAACCATGAGTTCCTTTGAATTGCTCAATTGATTACCTTGAAACTTAATGCATATTTAAAAACAATATCAGTAGTAATTAAAACCTAACATAGATAGGCTATGTAGAATTGATGACAAATAATATACCTTATTGTTCTCTGTTGCGATAGGATCTGAATGTAAATCAAAGTTGATATATTGATAAATGAAATAATTGAAAAAATAATCAAACATAATAATTAAATGTTAGCTATATAATGCAATATGGCATGAACGAAATAATAACGAACGAAGGTATAGAAAAAATAAGAACTAGCAAGGGCATAGAACACTAAAAATTATCCTGTATCTTGGCCTACTACGTTTCACGTGGCAAATAGAGTGAATGGGAGATCATGTAATCCTTCAGGAGGTCTTTTTGCCATGGATGATCGAAATATTTATATAGGGATTCACAGATCTATTATCATTTCAGCTCTAGCTACTATGGAGAAGACGTCAGAAGAGAAATGACTTTAAGAGGCTGCGGACAGTGCATCAAAACAAGAATAAAAAGGTTGGGTGTGACAGCATCTATGGGAATGTATGAAGCTTAAGAAGTATAATTTAGCATAATAATAACTAAGACAAACCTTAGGCAGTTCATTTTGCTTGTGAATACCGCCAGCAAACTTTGGAAGGTAAGAAAATTGTATGTTGTAAAGAGTTAAATATTAAATGTCACGTGTATTTAAGCTATTGTGTTTGATGGTAAGTCAAAAAAGTAATAAAGTATGTATTTTTTACTTTTACAGGATGGTATAGAGGTGAAAGAAAAGCCATGAAGTTTCCCCTTCCCAGGATTTGCCGTAAAACAACTGGCCACTCAACCGACCGCTACTTATGCATGGTGCAAGCCTCCAAACGTCTTAGTGGCAAAAATGTACCTGCTATTTCCTAGCCTAATCTTCTATTCTCTATTGAACTTGTACCACAAAGTGCTGATATTCCTGTACCTACCCCTCCAGAAAAGAAAAGACACCATCAGAAGAAAACAACATTCAGAAAATTAAAATATCAGTGTCAGAGATATAGCTGTTGAGAGGAATCCATTCTATCCAGACCAAAGAGACCTCAATGACTTTGTCAGAGATCTTGGCTTGTGAAATTCAAGTGTTGAGCTATCCATTTTCACGCACAAATGGTGGGGTTTGCTGCATTAAAATGTGCGAGTGACAAGCCAAATGAAACATCATAAATATCTTTCAAGATTATTTACTTATCAACCTGGGCTATGGTACTACAATGTTGCATCTGGTCTGTTTGATGCAATTGGGATTACATGTAATCCAGATGAGTGAACGCTCCTCATTGACAGCTCCTCAAGAAGCATTAAAGCTGCACTTCTCCATAATTGGAATAAGCATCCATCCCTTCCCTTGGCTTATTCAGTATATCTCAAAGAAAACTACAACAATGTCAAGCAGTTTGTTAGAGCTCTTAACAAAGAGTCTGCAGCCTTCAAGTACCTTCTAAATTTCTTTCCCACTCTCTCTGAGGAAATGGTAAAAGCTGGTGTCTTTGTTGGACCACAGCTCAGGAAAATCATAATGTTTAGAATTCCCTGAAAAGCTTACTAAAAAGGAAAAAGAAGTGTGGAAGAGTTTTGTTTCGGTGTGTCAGGGCTTTTGGGGCAACCACAAGGCTGACAATTTTGTGGATCCGGTGAGAACCTAGTGAAAAGCAATGGCCAAATGGGCTGCTGGATGTCCGAGAAGGTACACATACTTGATATGCTGAAAGATATGCTGAAACTTGAACATAGATACAAAGGCATAGACAATGAAAACATGAAGGAAGTCTATATTTGGGTGCTTGTACGGAAAGGTGATTTACATTACAAACGGAAATAGAGGAAAACTGTTCACTTCTAACTATTATATTTGTTTTTATATATTTCTTATAGACGTTTCAATAAAATTGTATAAATTTAACATTGTGGTCTTGTTTTTTAGTTCTACAATGGTTGAAAAAATCAAAACAAATTAGCCTATTTTTAGTAAATATTCATCATACAAAAGCAAAGTTTAAAACAAATAATGCTTATTTTTTATTGTTTTTCAATAAAAAGTTTAAAAATAACATTTAGTGGGCAGGAAAAACAAATGTGTTAAATACTGAATTGTCAGTTATGAACATTGTCGCGCAAAAGTAATTTAAAATATGTCCATGTTTCGAAATGCACGTTTTGTGTTGCATATGTTATATCAAGCGAAGCCCTTGAATTGCTCTTGAATCTGAGATTTTTTTATGTAATCATTTCAAGTGCCATGTGCAATTTCCTATTGAATTTGCCAGGTGAAATCTGTCGTATTTTAGCGTTTCAACTTAGGTTTTCGATATATTTACATATAGATTTATATGAGTTGTTTCATTTAAGTGATTTGTTGGAAGCATCTAGTGCGTCCAATATTTGCAAGATGCCACCACTATCCATCTCTACCAATTTAATTTCTAAATTCTCGTCGGTATAGAATTTTAGGCATCCATCTCTTAAAGGGTTCTTAAAACTCTTGCGTCGCTCATTGATCAGGGAATTATTTTCTATACCTTACATTTTTGTCAAGATATATTTTCAAAATCGGGACCTCGAGTAACTTCAATAAGAGGTAAGTTACTTGATCAAGCTGCCTACAAATGTCCAGAATTACAATTGATATGCGCCCAAGTAAGAATAGTGTTTATGTGTTCATATGTATAATGATAATAGGAAAATCCCAAGCGTCCCCCTGGACGAATGAGGCTGAAATTAATTTCTGCGTGGGGGGTAAAATGTAACAGAGGCGTCAGACCACCTCGAACGAAACGTAGTACTTAAAACTACGGGGTAACAAAATGAGTGTGAGACGGTGACTCATTAGGCAATTACGCCTACCACTGGGAACGTGCAGGAGAAATTTTTAAACACGATTATTTATGAAGGTCCTTTCTATAGGACGCATAAATGAGTTTCTCTACAGCCTAATTATATCAAAGCAAGGGGTCAGAAAGAATGAACCGTTTATACATATCTAAATTTTATCGTTTGTTATATTTTTTCTTAGTAACTCTAGTAGTTTTTTGTTTTATTTACTCGAATAACTCTAATTTATTATGATCTAAATGAAGGAATCGAGCTTCAAATAACTTCTAAAGACTTCAACCTAATCAAATACTCCTGATACGTCAAACAAGCAGCTATAATTAAATTTCCATTGCAACGAAATAATATGCGCTTTTTTACAAATGTGTGTATATACATATATATATATGTATATATATATATATATATATATATATATATATATATATATATATATATATATATATATATATATATATATAATATATATCTCTCATGAGAGCGAGAGAATGATGCAAATTTATCCAACACACCGCAAGAAAGAGAAACCGGAATGATTTTTTCTTCGGAAATAGTCATTTCTTACCGTGCAGGGTTGGGATTCGAACCAAGCACACTGAGGCAGTGAGAAACCGCTTTGATCTCAATAAAAGTGAGCCTTTACAATGCGTTAGTGGAATATATATATATATATATATATATATATATATATATATATATATATATATATATATATATATATGGTTGAGGAAATTGTTAATGGTAATGAATAAATTTTAGAAAACCGCAAGAACCTATTCCTCAACCCAATAGTTTGCCCTGGTGTTAGGGCATCACTAGCATGCTTTCTTATTATTTTTATTTCATAAAGTTTTCTTCCTCCGTCAGTAATGGTGCTGACTGTCAATGACAGCCAGGTTCCTCCATTGTTATGTATATATATTTTTATTTGTTTAGTTTAATTTAATCCTCGGTCATGGCATTCAAGCCTTTCAATGTTTTTTATTATGCTAAATATCTCCAGGTAGATTTTATTAAATTTTTCATTTATTATTTTCAATTTGTGTCTTAGTTGGGCACTTCGCCTCTTTTCGTTTATTTTATTCTGTCTTCCTTTTCTTGTTTTAGTTGGTTAAATTTGTTGATTTGTGCTTGTTAAATTTAAATTGGGCACTTCGCCTCTTTTATTTTATTTTTTTTTAATTTGGGTACTTTGCCTCCTTTTGGTAAAATTAGTTAATTTTGAATTATGTATCGTTTGGGCACTTCGCCTCTTTTGTTAAGGTTAATTTGCCTTTTGTTTAGTGTTTTAGTCTGAATTGAGTTATGATCATTTTCCTTTGTATAGTACTAAGTATATATCGGTAGTACGTTTTCTCTCGCGCATGTTCTACCGCTTGGGAACAGAGCTGTTCTACCAATTGCGCGTCTTCTATTTCCTCGTATCTTCAAATCGATGTTTATTATTGGGAGTATTTCCTAATCGATTTTGTCCCAAGTCTTTCTCCCTAGCCTTTGGATCTCCATATTGATCGGTTTTAGTCCGATTCTTTGATATAGAACCGATTGCCGAATACGGTCGATCCTTTGCGTGTCAGTTATCAGCAGTGTGGCTTTATTCTGCGCCCTCTGCATCGTTCTGAGAGAGGTATAGCTTACCATCTGCGTGATCACAGCCGGGTACACTAGGACTGAGCGTACCAAGGCCATGTACAGCTTCTTCTGGTTTGGCACGCTGAGGCTTCGGAAACGATAAAGTTTCTTCAGCTCTCTTTTGGCTAGGGAGACTCTGGTGTTTACGTCAGCCTTGTAGCCTGATTTGTAGAGTCATAAGCCCAGGACTTTACCCTCGTTAGAGTACGGAGAGAGTTCGTTGTCGACGAGGACGTCGTCTACTTTCAGGCGGTTCATTGGAATTATGGTGAACTTCTGGCGGTTGGTTTTAATCTTCCACTTTTTTTCGTAGCAATTGATGTTGCCAATCTTGGCAAGTGTCGCCCTTGCCTGGCTTCCAGCGTTCCTGAATTGGCTTAGGACGATTTGAGTGATGTCATCTGCATATTGCAGATACATCTAATCGTACCTCACTGGAGCAGGTAGGTCAATTGTGTACACGAGGTAGAGCAGAGGGCTCAGACAGCTGCCTTGTGGAACTCCCGCCTCGAGTTCAAATTCGGGTCCTTTGCAGCCCTCGATCGCGATTTGGGCTCTCCTCTCCATGACATAGTCATAAAGGAGCGTTTCCAGGATTGAGTTTAGCTGAAGGTTGAGGATCGTGAATTGTAGCCCTCTCAGCCAGACCTTATCGAAGGCCTTCTTTACATCCTGCAGCACCACGTCTACGTACCTTCTCTCAGCTTGACTGCAAGCGAGTTTTTCCGTTAGGAGGGCGAGGGTGGTTTCCGTTCCTCGTCCCTTGCGGAACCCGTGCTGCTAAGGGTTGTGAGCTCCTAGCTTGGCTAGTTGTTGCTGAAGCCTGTCAGCCAGGAGCTTCTCGTAGACTTTCGCAACGATTTCCAGCAGGGCGATTGGCCTGTAATTTACTAGTTGATCAGAAGGTATATCTCCCTCGGGTATGAAAATTATTTTAGCAATCTTAAAACCTTCAGGGAAGTAACCCGTATTCAGGGAAACGTTGTAAATGTTTGCAATTTCCTGAATGATCTGCTGTGGGGCATTTACCAAGTTGTTTCTGGTGATGCCTGTCCAGCCTGGAGCCTTTTGTTGGAAGGCTCTTACAGTGGCCATGACCTCCTCTGGTGTTAAGAGACGGCCGTCTTCCGCCATCTCTCTGCCTTCGTCGACTTGATGTTGTATGTGTGTGCGGTGCATAACCTGATTTAGTTCTTCGGTCCGTTGGCCTTCGAATTTCTGGTTGAACTCATCGTTTTCTTCAGGGGTAATCCTGAAGACGTCTTTCCATTAATTTCTGAAACTTTCTTCCAAAACCGCCGGGTCCTCTATATAGTCTCGGTTCTCTTTTATTCAAGCCTTTGGTCTTGTTGTTAGTCCCTTTAAGTTCTTGACTTGACGCCAGAATTTAGCCGGGTTGAGTTCGCTATCGACTTTGGGTATCAGGTTGTTCCAATTTTCCCCCTGTTGGAGGTTGATAGCCTCCTTTAGCTCTGTGCTTAGGCGTCGAAGGAGCGAGCTTCTTTCCCGGTTAGGACCTTCCCGTCTTATCTCTTCGTACAGTTCTCTGTGAACACGAGCGATCTCTCTCATCTCCTCTGTTCATCTAGGCTGAGGAGGTGTTTTGGGTATGCTCTCGCGGTACGCTTCTAGTATGGACGTAGTTATCCTCTCCAGCTCCCCGTCTATCTCCTCCAATGCCGCCTCGCTTGGGTCAGCTGGCACGTATTGACTGAGTGATCTCTTGTAACGATCCCAGTTGGCCAAGGCGTATTTTTTTTGGGAGAGGGACTGGAAGCTGGATCGGAGCGAGAGATACTGTGGTGAGGATTACTATGTGATCACTTGGAACTGTTGGGCCTGGCTCCCTATGGTTGTTGAATAGGAAGCCTTCCCTTGTTAAGATTATATCAGGTTTGGTTGCTAATGTAGAAGTGATATAGGTCGGAAAATTCGACCATATCCTTTGGATGTTTTTTCTTCCCATAATCAATTCCAAGTTTCGGCCTCTTTCGTTGGTGCTACCATAGCCCGCCGCACGGCATCTGGCATCGAGGTCTCCCCCTAAGAATTCCATTCTGCGGTGCTTGAACAGTGTGTAGAAGTTATTTAACGGGAGATAGGCTCGACGAGGGGGTTGATAGGCTGCAGCTATCACGAGGTCTCCTACCAATGTGTGGAGCTCGATCGCAACAAAGGATTCATCAAGTTCTGTTAATTGTTTGAACGAGATGTTTCCATTGATAGCTCTTGCAACACCATCGAACCTTTCCTGAGAATGATTTTTCATGACTACTCTGTGGCCCAGTATTTTAATTCGACCAGCTGTAGTGTCGATACCGTACTCAGTTATAAAAATGATGTCGGGGTCAAGCACTCGGAATAGGTTTCCATATGCTGTAGCTTTTCCGTCCCATCCATTTACGTTAAGTGTCAGAATCCTCATTCTATAGCTTACTCTCTAGGTTGTTTCTTTAGTGTTTTGGGGTGATGCTTTTCTTCCTCACGCTTTTCTTTTTCCTGAACTCAGCGTTTGAAATCTGCTCGCAGGTGCTGTAATGTAGAGTCACTTCCTGGCTGAGCAGAGCTTCTTCCACTGTTTCGGGGTCGACTTCGTAGTCGTATTCCCATTTGAATATTTTGGTTTTGATTCCATGGAAAATATCCCTGGGCTCCATCTCCTCAGGAAAGGGAAACTGATCGCAAGCGTAGATTTTTAGATTGATGCTATCCGCACGCAATCTTTTGTTATTCCTTTTCTTTCCCTTGGCTTTCTTGGTTTGTGGGACTTCTGTGTTTGAGGAGTCTGAAGATTCCGATGAACTATTGGTGTCAGTATTTTCTTTCTCTGTGGTGATTTCTTGTTTCTGTTTAGGTGCAGGAGTTTTCACATCGACTGCTTGTTTCTTTATTTTCTTGTTGGTATCATTTTGGGTAGTGTCTTGCCCGTTTGCTTGTTGATTTGGAACCATCTGCAGTTGTAGTACATCCCCGGAGGGGGAGGGGGGTTTGTCTGGGAACAACATTTGTTCCATCCCGTTTTTTGCTAACATTTGGTTTAGCTCAGTTGCAAACGTTCCAGGGCGAGTGAGATTCATGATGTGTGCGTGAAGGATGCACGTCATAATCTTCATCAAGCTCTCGTTTTGTAGTTCAAGATAAGTCTTCTTATTGTTTACTTCCGAGAGGGCCACCTTTGCCGCTTGGGCGTAGGATGTATTCGCCCTACGTGTTTCTTCTTTCTTCTTCACTTCTTGTTTGTTATAAATTATTTCTTTTTTAACAGAACATGACATGGGCATTGTACTGTGTCCTTGGCCGCAGTTAACGCACTTCTCGAGGTTACTAGTGCACGATCTTCAATTGTGCCCTTTATCGTTGCATTTAGAGCATGTTTCTTGTGGATCTTTACAGTCTTTAGTGGCGTGTGCTTCCATTTTGTAACCTCTGAAACAGAAGTGGACTGGAGTGTATTTCCCTTCTCTATCTGTTCACCACTAATTTTGGCCTTGAACGCTAATAGGCCTTGTTCCTTTGCCTTTTGGGCCATAGTTGTTTCGGCGAAGACCACCTTGAAGACATGGGTGTAATCGCTACCATCCCTTCTATTTTTGAACTTGATCACTTCAGCTACCTTGGCCCAGGTTAGCCGAAGCTGGATCTCCTTCATGATTTCATCCTTGGAGTGTTGACCAATCCGCAGATCGATTCGCCGGCACACCACGCTCCTGTGGGCCAGGATATGTGGTGGTACTGTTGGCTGCAGCCCAATGCTCCTAAGGACCTCCACTACTTTCTCCTTGGTGATGTCTTCGATGTCTCTTTCCTTTTCGCAGATTGCGATATACCCCGAGGTTATGTCCAGCAGTATCACCATGGCAATGCCTAACTTGCCATACACAGCTTGGAATACTCTCTCTCTGCTGGGCTTGGGCTGTCTGTCAACTGCCCGCAGAGGTATTCTGGTGGTATTGTCTTGGGCAATCTCTTTGAGAGAGTGGCCCCCTCCGGACTGGGTTTATTTTTTCTCGCAAGTCTCTTATTAGTGGTGATTTGTTTCTATTATAATTTCGTGCTCCCCTTCTTCTTACGATGATGTTTCCTTCTTTATTTGTTTGTGAGTGACTCCCTCAGACAGGTGAAGTGTGGCGGACTTAATGATGGGTGGTGATAGAATCAACTACCACCACCCGGGGGTGCCGCCCTATCTGGGGTTTGGTTATCGATGCTGTTTCCAACTTACACAAAGACGGTTGTATGTCCCCCTGTGGTCTTGGCCGGAAGTTACCCTTAGAAATTTGAGCGAACTCTTCCCCAAAGCTTTCAGCATCCCCTCGTAACCGGTTGGTCTCTTCGGTAGAGTTCCACAGTGGGCTAATCCTCAAACCTGCTTTTTTTTACGTCTCCAATTATGTCTATCAAAGTAGATCGACGTAGTTGGAGCGAGACTAGGTGAATGGCAGTTCAGTTCATTTTAGCTTCGCAACTCCGTCAAGGGAGGCGGAGGGGGGGGGGGTTAGGTTGACATTAAGTTGCCTACAGGCTGGTTAAAAAGTTTTCCGGCGAGTCCCCGTAGGGATAGCGAAGCGGATCTTGACGTTTTGAGGCTGCCTCCTAACCCTTTTCCTCCTTTATCGGTTAAGAGATGTAGTTTTAACATAGTTTTCTAAATGAATTCTTCAGCCTTCATAAAGTTAAAATTTAAGTGATTGAACATTAAATAAATATGAGTAAACTAATGCACGAAAGTTTAAATATTAAATAAGCAATAATGGAAGGGCCAAAGAGGACAACTAAAACATTAAATCAAGGAAAAGTCATTTGTAAACTAGATCATTTGGATATAAATGGGATAAACTAAAATAAAAATAAAAATTTCTCTGCACGGGCACTAACCTTGAAGTTGAAGTTGATGCAAGAAGTAGGAAAATGTGTAGTAGGTATATAAAGATAAAAAAGAGTATTAGTTTTGCCCTGGTGTAGAGGGCTCCTCACAGGTTTTTCATGTTTTGTCTCTTATTTTTCTTCCCTTTGTTTGTTATTATTATTTCTATTTATCAATATTTATATATATATAATTTTATTTGTTTTTATTGTTTTTTTGTTTGTTTTTTGTGTTTTTATAACTAACATAAATTAAATAAATAAATATATTTGATCTTTCCTCCATCGTGGCTTTCAAGCCTTTCAAGTTTCTTACTTGCTATATATTTCTTATTTTATATTTCTATCTTATAGTTACTATATCTTTTGCCGGGGTTTAGGTTTTAATTTTTGGTTGTCTAGGTTGGTTTTATATTGGGCACTACGCCTCTTTAACTCTTCGTTATAGTCTCTTCACTCTTTGGACTTTGTTGTTCTTTCTTCGTGTGTCTAAGTATAAATACCGACTTGTTGTTCTCGGGAGCAGTTCCTTCCACTCTGGAAGAGGGATTTCCTGATGACACGACCCCTGACTGCTCTCGGTATTTCGAGGTTGTGGTTTGTATTCGGGAGTATTTCCTCTTCTATTTTGTCCCAGGTCTTTCTCCCTAGCCTTTGGAGTTCTATATTCAGAGGGGTTAGTCCTGCTCTTGCGTGCAGGACTGTCTGCTGAATATAGTCTGTCCTTTTTGCTCCAGCTATAAGCAGGGCTGCTTTGTTCTGCACTCTCTGCATTTGTCTGAGAGAGGTGGAACTCGCAGCCTGCATGACCACTGCCGGGTACACTAATGTTGAGCGTACCAGAGCAGTGTACAGCTTTTTTTTAGTTCTTGGAGCTGAGGTTTTTAAACCTATACAGTTTGCCAAGCTGTATTTTGGCTAGGGAGATTCTGTCACTAATGTAAACTTTGTACCCTTTGGAGGTAAATTGTAGACCTAGGACTTTTCCTTTGTTACCATATGGGTAAACATCGCCATTTACTGTGACATCCACACGTCTTCGGCGGTTAATTGGAAGGATTTGGAACTTTCGACGGTTGGTCTTGATTTTCCACTTTCGTTCATATCGATTGATGTTGTCGATTTCGATGGCTGTCTGCCTTGCTTGATATCCGGCATGCTTGTAGTAGCTGGGGACGATTTGCGTGATGTCATCTGCAAACTGCAGGTACATCACTTCCTCCCCTACCGAATCAGGTAAGTCCAGTGTGTACAAAAGGTACTGCAGCGGACTCAGATAGCCACCTTGTGGAACACCCGCCTCAAGCTCAAACTCGGGTCCTCTGCGCATGATGTAATCGCAGAGGACCCTTTCCAGGGTAGGGTTCAGCTGGAGGCCTAAGATCTTGTGTTGTAAGCCTCTTAGCCAAACCTTATCGAAGGCCTTTTGCACATCTCGCATCACCACGTCTACGTATTTCTTCTCAGCTTTACACCGGGCAAGCTTTTCGTTGAGAAGGGCAAGGGCTGTGTCCACCCCCCTTCTCTTGCGGAACCCATGTTGCTGAGGGCTGTGGGCTTCTAGCTTGGTCAGTTGTTCGTGCAACCTGTTAGCCGAAGCTTTTCGTAAACTTTGCCTATAATCTCCAGGAGGGATATTCGCCTGTAGTCCACCAGTTGATCAGGCTTCCTCCCTTTGGGTATAAAGATGATTTTAGCAATCTTTAAACCGTCTGGGAAGTAGCCCGTATTCAGGGAAGCATTGTAGATGTTCGTGATTCCCTGAATGATCTACCATGGGGCATGCACCAAGTTATTTCTGGTGATGCCCGTGTAGCCTGGTGCCTTCTGTTTGAAGGTTTTTATGACTGCCATGACCTCTTCAGGTGTAGTTGGCCGGCCATGGTCTGCCAAATTCCTCCCTTCGTCGAAATAGGCATGTGGGAGCGTGCAATGCACATTCTGATGCAGATCTTCAATCAGTTGGCCTTCGAATTCCTGGTCGAATTCCGCATTTTCTTCTAGGTGTTATCCTAAAGATATTTTTCCAGAACATGCGGAATCTTTCTTCCAAAACCGCCGGGTCTTCTAAGTAGTCATTACCCTCCTTAATGCGGGTCTTTTCTCTACTTGTAAGACCTTTCAACTTGTTCACAAGTCGCCAGAACACATCGGGTCGAACCTCGCTGTTAACCTTTTCAATCAGGCTGTCCCAGACTTCAGCCTGCTTAAGTTCTTCACTCAGGCGTCTTAGCAGCGTTGTTCTTTCCCGATTTTTACCCTCTCTCCTGGTTTCCTCATACACCTCCCTGTGCACTCTCTATCTCTCTCATTTCCTCGGTCCATCGGGGTTGAGGGAGAGTTTTGTACCTTTTCATCGGCACACTCTCGCGATCTGTTTCGATGATGCGGGCAGTTATCACTTGCAGCTCCTCATCGATTATCTCCAGACTCGCGTCGTTCAGGCCCACTGGTTTATATCTGGCAAGGATTTCTTTGTAGCGTTCCCAGTTGGCCGAAGCGTAGCTTTTCCGAAGACGAATTGGGAGCTGAATTGGCGCGAGAGAAATGGTCGTCAATATCGATATGTGGTCGCTGGGTACTGTCGGGCCTGACTCACTACAGTAATTGAAAGGGAAGCCATCACTTGTCATGATTATGTCAGGTTTCGTTGCGGACCTTACGGTGAAATAGGTCGGAAAATCTGGTCCTATACGCTGAATGTTTTTCCTTCTTATAATCATTTTCAAGTTATGACCTCTTTCGTTTGTGTTTCCGTAGCCAGCCGTTCGGCATCTGGCATTAGGGTCTCCTCCAAGGAATACCATTCTCCTGTGGCCAAACAGGATGTAAAAGTTTGTTAGAGGGAAGTATTTGCGTCGAGGTGGTTGGTATGCCGCCGCTACTATGAGCTTGCCTACTAAAGTATGCAGCTCTACCACCACGAAGGATTCGTCCATATCCGGAAGGCGTTTGAACGATAGGTTCCTTCTGACGGCAATGACAGCACCGTCGTACCTCTTTTGAGAATGATTTTTTGATATCACTCTGTAGCCTGGTATCTTCAACTGCTTATTGGTCGTATCGACACCATGCTCCGTAATCAGTATGATGTCGGGATCTAGCACACGGAATATGTTGCCGTACGCCGTGGCTTTCCTCTCCCATCCATTACTGTTGAGCGTTAAGATCTTTAACCTGTTGTTTTAGTTTTCCATTCTCTGTTCTGGCTTGTGGGGATGCCCTACTGTTTACGGGTAGTTGATTTCTTTTTCCCGTTTCTTCTCTTTTTAAATTCTGTTGGGGACAGTTTAACGAAGGTTTCACGGTGGAAGGCGATAATTTGGTTATGCAAAGCTTACTCCACCGTTTCTTCGTCCCATTGGGCATCGAAGTCCCATTTGTAAAACTTCTTCTTGATCCCCACACAGATTTGTTCATGTCCCAGTCCTTCGGGAAGGAGAATTGTTCCGTGGCGTATAAATATAGGTTGATCCTGTCGGCATCAATTTTCTTATTCTTCGCCTTCTTTACCTTTTTGGGCTTTGCTTCGCATACGGAGCCCTCTGAGTCCGAGGAGTCCGTGGTGTCGAATGTCTCTGATTCTTTTGTATTTTCCGCACACTGTGGTTTTGGTTGGAGTGTCTTGGTGGCCGCCTCTCTCTCTCTTTTTTGGCTTCGATCCTGGGATCTGGCCGTCTAACCTCCTTATTATTCCGCTTCTCTGTCTCCTGGTTTCTGCTAACCATTTCTTTGGGGACCATTTTCAACTGGAGTACGTCTCCAGATGGTGGGTTCTCGGGGAACCACATCTCGCTCATACCGTTATTTGCCAGCATCTGGTTCAGCTCCTTTGCAAATGTTCCTGGGTTGGTTAGATTTCTGACATGTGCATATAATATGCATGTCAGTATTTTTGTGTAGTTCTCATTCTCCAGCCTAAGGTAGGTTTTCTTTGCTTCGGTTTCTGTGAGAACTGCCTTCGCTGCTTGTGCATACGTGGTGTTCTGCCTCCTGGTTTGCTCATCTTTCTTTTGCTGAACCTTCTTCTTGATTAGGTCTTTTTTTAAGAGGGCAGGCCATAGCCATAGAGCGATGTCCTAGGCCGCAGTTGGTGCACTTTTCCCTCGGGATACTGCAGTTCTTCCAGTGATGCCCCGCCTCGCTGCACCTTGAGCAGATCTCCTGTGGTTCGGGACAGTCTTTTTGTCGCGTGGCTCTCCATCTTGTAACAGCGGAAGCAGAACTGAATGGAAGTAAATTCTTCCCTTTCTATCTGCTCTCCGCTGATTTTGGCGTTAAAAATCAAAAGACCGTTCTCTTTTGCTTTTTGAGCCATCGCTGTGTCCGTGAAGACTACTTTAAACACATGCGAGTATTCCACGTTTTCTTTCCAGTTCCAGAACTTGATGACTTCCGAAACTTTAGCCCATGACTGGTTCTTCGTAATTTCTTCTTTAATTTGTTCCTTGGTATGTTGACCAATCCAAGGGTCCAGCTTCCTGCATACAACGCTCCTGTGCGTTTGGATTTGTGGTGGGATTGCAGGTTGAAGGCCTATCTCGCGCAGTGTCTCCCTCCTACTTCGTAATTCCCTCAACGTCTTTCTCCTTCTCGCAGACCGCCACATATCCTGTGGGGACCTCGAGCAGGCGAAGCATAGCGACCTTCAGTTTCCCGAAGACCACTTCAAACACTTTTTTCCGTGTTGGCCTAACGCTACCGCTGATGATGCGTAGCGGGATTTTGGTTGTCCCATTAGGCTCCATTATCCCCTCAGGTGGAGCCCTCTACGATGATCCTTCCTTCTTGGTAATTCTGGTGAGCTTTTATATGGAGTTTTTTATTGTGGGCAACCCCCTCCCTCCCCTTTGCAAGAGGATTTCAGCAAACATGAACTGCGGGATGGAGTGGATGAATGGTGGGTTGACCCGGGGAGGCCCCTCAGTGGGATGATATGTGGCGGACTTAATGATGGGTGGTGATTGAATCAACTACCACCACCCGGGGTTCCGCCCCGTCTGGGGTTTGGTTATCGATGCTGCTTCAAACTTACACAGGGACGGTTATATGTCCCCCTGTGGTCTTGGCCGGAAACTACCCTCAGAGATTAGAGCGAACTCTTCCCCAAAGCTTTCAGCATCGCCTCGTAACCAGGTGTTCTCTTCCGTAGAGTTCTACAGTGGGCTAGTCCTCAAACCTGCTTTCCTTTACGTCCCCAATTATGTCTATCAAAGTGGACCGACATAGTTGGGGCGAGATTGATGAGTGTCAGTTCAGTTCACTTTGGTCCTCCTGCTCCCGGGGGCTTAGCCAAACATGTGTCGTCTGTGCGTTGCTCCAAATAAACTTATTATTTTCTTCCCCGTGGGGAAATGGCAAAGCTGGTTGGCGTTTTCTTGGTTTCCCCTTGACTTTACCGCCTTTCCTGGCTGTGACTTCTTGTTGAGCGTAAAAATAACCAAGTTTTCTTCCAAGTCAGCACTAACCTTATTCAAGTGATTGAAAATTAAATATATATGAGTAAACTAACGCACGAAAGTTTAAATATTAAATAAGCAATTGTGGAGGGGCCAAAGAGGACAACTAAAACATTAAATGAAGGAAAAGTCATTTGTAAACTAGATCATTTGAATATAAATGGGACAAACTAAAATAAAAATAAAAATTTCTCTGCACGAGCACTAACCTTATTTCGTTGTAGCTGGGAGTATCAACTGATATTACGGACATAATTAAGCAGAAGGAAAACTATTAAGGGGGATGTTGTTGGTTGTACGTTTGTCTATATAGTGAATAATTTGAGGGATGATGAATAATCATTGAGTTCGGGGTTTATTTGTTTAATGTAAAGTGATTCAAGAATTTTTAAATCCAGATAAGAGGAGGCAAAAGAGAGTATACTAAAGGAATCAGGGTCAAACGGGTGGTTATATTTTAGTGAATGTTCTCGTATAGAGGAGTGTTTGGGTTTGGAGATAGGAATGTTTGTTCTATATGATACTCTGATATGATTAGCGATCTTACATCTTAAATGTAGACTTTTTTGGCCTACATAGAGACTTTGGCAGGTCGCACAAGTGAATTCATAAAAAATGGAGCAACGCAGGCATAATGGGAGCGATTCTTTGTATCGAAGGAAAGTATAAATACCAAGAGGATTAGAATTAATTAGGAGAAACTTGCATTGGGGAAAGTATCTATTAAGAGTCAAGAGTAAAGCTTTGTTGAATTTTGTGTTATCAAGTGAAAGATAAGGCAGTTTTAAGAATATTTTTTGTTTAGAGGCAGTTATTATAGGGGTTTTGCGAGAGAACTTTTTAGATAAGAAATTGGAAGTAAGTCTGTCAAAAAAAGGGCAGGGAAAAAATTAAAATAAAAAAAGCTCGTAAGATATTCTATTTTGGAATGAAAGTGAAACCAATTTGAGCTGATTTTGTAAGCTCTATGTATACTGTTTATGATGGCGGAATGCTTAAAATTAGTAGGAGTGCAACTAAATGATCGTAACCATCGCATAAATCTTCATATTCCTACTACGAATAAGGTTCCCAAGAAACGACTCCCTCACATATATATATATATATATATATATATATATATATATAGCACCCTTCATATATATATGAAGGGAGCTATTGCAAATATAATTGTCGATTTATAGGGCCGGGCTAGAATGGGTAAAGCGATAACATTTAAAAAGGCTGATTGATAACAATCTTTTTAGATTGCTTAGAAGAGCTCCTTCCGAGGGCTTGATGAATAGCTTAGTTAGCCATAACATTGCCTTCTTAACCGCATAATTACAATTACGTTATTGCAAATATAATTCTCGATATATATATATATATATATATATATATATATATATATATATATATATATATATATATATATAACCACTAAGAAATCGTCTTAAGAAACATTCCTCTGCCCAGCCCTATACTTAAACAATCATGCGAACTGGTCATTCTATGTACAACAAAGCAACGGGTACAATCCCATCTATTCTTGATCAAACAGTTTCTACATTGCGTCAAAAGATTCACCGTAGCGCTATATTGAATAGCCCTGAAATATATACCTTAACCCTCACTAAGGAACGACTTCTATTCCACCCCATAGTGGAACAACAATTGTAAAATGAAGAAACTTGAAAGAAACCGGGCTGACAGAATCTTCCGTGACACAAGATCAGCCAACGCTAACATAAAATAATAAGGATTATTTGCAATAGCCAGGCGCGAATTCAAAACGGCCCCCGGGAATCTTGGCACTTCTATGCTTCCACAATAAACATCACTACTCCCATAGGGAAAATATAGCAGCGAATCCATAAGATAACATGTGGTCACAACACCAGACACCGTCCATTACTAAAGATAAACAACGAAACCATCAGCCGACCCGAAGCTGTTGCCACAGCCTTAGAGCACAACACTGAGCACAATCTCTAAAGGCTCCTCCAAAGCGATATAAAGATTAAAAGGGGTGGGATTTCCAGAAATCCCACCCCTTTTAATCTTTATATCCCATATTTTCATTAATCAGGTGTATAAATATCTTTCTCTTTTTCCCTGTCTTTTAGTCTGCTCAGTAAAGGACCATTAGTCGAAAGGCCTCGCAGTTCTCCGTTGTTTCATTTTCCTCGTGGCTGTAACGTTATTCATATATATATATATATATATATATATATATATATATATATATATATATATATATATATATATATATATATATATATATATATATATATGCTTGAAATATCCTAAAGGAAAATAATACACAGAATAAGACCAAGAGCTTTCGCGTTTACATCATCAGAGGCAGAAGAACAATGAAATAGAGAAACAGTTAAATGTGACGTCCTTCAAACGTACTGACGAACAAAGACAATCGTTTAAGGGGGAGGGGGACCAACTGACGAACAAATGAATAGCCCATCCGCAGAACTACAATATACAAATCAAGTAAACAAATTAAATTAAGTTCTGTTTAATAGACGGATATTTCCGTTTTATGTCGTGATGCTTGTATTATTTGAATATTTTCTCGCGTTCTGCTCTGCTACGCCTGTATTCATTTGGGCCACTAACTTCGTCGCTTAAATGTCTCGTTCTATTCGTGGATTCCTTCCTAGGCCCTTTATGAATCGAATCTTGGCTTCATAAGTTCTTCTTGATTATGTGTCGTTTAGTGATGAAACAACAAGTGACCTCCAATTGTGTAGGTCAACATCGCAAATTTTATTAGTAAATTATTTATTAAGAGAAATCCTATCTGGAGTATAAGAGCAAAAGCTTCTTCCCTCAGTGCGAAATGCTTGAGATACTAAATTTGATATTGGGATGCAAAGTGAACATTCCATGAACATTCAGGTAAATAAGGTCACAAATATTCATAAATACTAACATTAGCCTTGGTTTAATGCAGAAATCATTGAATTTTCTGTCGCTCGAACTACTATGCCCTCCTATAATTAGTTACTAAAAAGAAAAAGGAAACAGGTTAAATGCAATGCATGTTTAATTAGCAAAAATAAGAGTAAAATAGCAGAAGGAAGATACAAATGAATAAGAGAAAAGTAAAAAAGATAACTGATAAAATGTTGTGGGAGTATATACCTCGCTAAGCAATATGTTGTAAGAAATCTTCAAACCTCCAGGAACAAATTCATTCAAATAATCCTAAGTACCCCAAAATATGAACATTTATTTCCCTCCGGTGCTAATGATGATATGTTGTCTAGTTTATGCGTTTGTATATTAAAGACCCTTTAATTGACATTTCATCTCGAAAATATGATTAAAAACATACAAACACATCCATTGGAGTTATGTGGCATAAAAGTTCATGGCAATAAACAAATAAATATTGTAGAAAAATCTTGATAAAATGTGCATAAAAATATATTTGTGTTTTCACAACATTTAATGTCGCAAATATTACTTATTCTAAAGAAGAAAACGAAATAAAAGCTAAAACAGGCAAACGCAAAAACAAACGTCCTAAAAGAATGAACACTCTGATGGTAGACCAGAAAAAAACACCCCAAACTGGTCTTGAGAACCATGAAAATATGGTGTTAACTTCCTTCAAAAATCTTAACAAAAATTGACCTGTAAACTAACTCTGGAAAATCCTTTGCGTTAATACCAGAAAAAAAATCCCGAAATGACTTTTTGAATACATAAATATTATGTGGGATAACACTAGAAACCCCTAACGGTATCCGAGAAGCATGCTGCCGCGGAGGTACCCTGTTTAGCCTTTTACACACGGTACCTGGAGGAGGTGCACATCTTCCCGTCCTGTGTGCGAATTAGGGAATCCCCGTCACTGGGTTGACCTGAATTCTAGGAAGGGTCTGGCGAAATTGTTCGTTACCTTTCCTCTCGCTCCCTCTTAGCGCTACTCTCCTATCCTTTTCCACACTTGCTCTTCTATACAGAGACTCTGGCTGCCATATTCGAGCTGCACTGTATACCGTGAGGTTCCTAGCTACTTGATGGACCAAATCCCGCTGGCTAGGGCAAGTATTAGGTACGAGGTGTGTTGAGCCGTCGACTCTGCTCACCCTCCTCCATTACACATACAAGGTGGCTACGCCGCCACCATCTTTTATAATGAAAGCTTCAGGACAATTTCGCTTGAATGTCGGGCCGGGTTGGCAAAGCCCATCAACGCTGGACGGGGACCACGTATGTGTAAATGATCACATTCGGGAATTTTCTGATCCTATGGAGACTTTTATTTTAACACCCCAGGGCATGGGAGGGGGGCTCATAGTATCTACTTTCCATGAGCCCCTTTTTCTCTTTTTCTATAAATATGGTGAGAGCAGAAGGAAATAGTGGGACTGCGCATGGAGATCTGCCTCCAAACGCGGCCTCGCCCTTCCTAGCTATGGTGGAAGACGAGGCAACACAAAACTTCCCTTCGATCGGTGGAGGAGCTTCCCCTTTACCATAGTTGGAGCCACTCTCGCGCAGCTCTACTTCTGAAACGAGGTGGCTTGCTCCCTTTGCTTTCTCAGGAGCCCCTCGAACCCTCTTCTAACGGAGAGGAGCCTTATTCCTATCCTAGGCGTACGGATGTGAGGGGAGGATTCCCCTTAACCCCTTCTGTGGAGTCGCTCATGGATGACTCCATCTTCCGAGCAAGGGTAGTTTCCCCCTTTCAATCACAGAGGACTGCTAATTGAGTAGGCAGGTAGTCCAAAATCAACCGCTCCCGCTGGGAGCAACTTGATAGGGACAACCTCCTTAGGGAATCAAGGAAAAGTGAGGGCCGTCGGGCCGTACCCCCTGCAGTCATGTATTTTGACTTTGTGCTGGGTCGGCGTGCCTGATTCCTCCCCCTTTCTTGCCTGATGTAGGTTGGATGGCGGGCCAAAGACTTGACTCCGACTGAACGAACATCCATGATACCGTGGGGGCAGGGATGGCTACATGAAGCCAGCCCCACTGATCCCGGAGGTAACCAAGCCACATCTTGCAGGATCTTCCATAAGAGTGAACTTGGGTTCGGAATCAAACACCGAAACTGAATCAGACCGTGTGCAAGTTTCCCTCCACGTGTCACGTGCCCCCGAGGAATCAAAAAGAGAGGAAGGACCTCCTCCCTCGGTTGGTGCCCTGTTGAAAGCCAAGACCTTCTCCATATGGGAAAAGGATCTTTCCGAGGCCGCTCTGTCTGACGTAGGGGTTCCTTCAGCCAGTAGAGAGAAGCGAGTTCATTCCCCTATCCTCCTCTCCTATAAATAAAAGAAGTAAGAGGAAGACAATGAGAAAATAAGAGTTCCTCTGCCTGAGCTCCAAGAACGGGCGAGTCCGCTGCCATTTCGGCAAGCGACCAGGCCAAGATCGGGACGTCCGGCTTCAAGGCGTTCGTGGGGGGGTGAGGGCACAGACAATGACCAAAGTCGCAAGAGGGGCCTAGTGCACTTGCTCTTGGCCCGTACAGAACTATGAGCCCGGTCATTTCGGCGCCCATTGAGAACCATTCTGCGAGTTCAACTCACCTGGCTGCTCACCTGGTAGAGCTGGCGGTACAAAGAGTTTACACCCATCCTCGGCTAAAACCAGGGCTTTCTCCTGACCAACGTGACCGTTTCTCATCAGGCAAAACGGCCGCGCACCTACATTGAGTCATTAGACTCACAGGAGACAACAACCCTGAAGGTAGTCGTGAGTTTTTTTCGGGTTCTTAAAGCTGCCCCCCTGAAAGGAGGAATCAGAGATGGTGGATCGTCCAAAGGAGAGACAGCCGCCTCCGAGGCCGCTCCGCCCCAAAGCCTCCGAAGCGGAGATAGGAAAGACACATAGCGACCCAAACCTAACCCGATAAATCCTAGAAGGGACAGTGCCTTTAGCACCTTGTCCTGCAACAGCACCCAGAATTCTGCCACTAAGAAGCGTTAGGCCATTCCTGTCAGGGTCTTCTATTCGAAGAGGGCCAACGCACCTCCTCCGAGCTAGGCTTGGATCGCATATTACTTGACTTAAATTGCCGTAGACTTCGGGCCAACTGGGAGGAGCTGCTGAGGCTCGTCTACTCCCATTTCCAATTAGCTATCTTTTTGCAGGAGACCATGCTGGACGCGTGCCCTCTCCCCACTCTCACGGAATATAAGAGTTTTGCAACTCCACCATTACGAGATCAGGCTGGGCAGGAGGATGTGCCATTTAAAACCGGCATGATGTATCTGTTCTTATCTTTGCTTTAAATACCTCTTTTTAGGCAGTAATAGTGCAGCTCCACCTGGATAGGAGGTATATTGTTATTTCTATGAACATTCCACCGTCAGACAACTTCGACGCAGGGGACTTCTGCCATATTGTGGCACTGTTGTCGATGCCTTTTCTACTGCTGGGGATTTAAACAGTAGACAACCCACTCCTGGAAGACTACTCGATCAATCACAGAGGTCAATTCCTTGCCAACCTGCTCGATGAGCTGGAGATCGATTTCCTAATTGTAGATGAGTTTACCAATCACTGCCTGAGAGGCGCTTCATTTATCTGTCTTAAAATATCTTTGGCTCTCTTGAAGCACAGCTGATTTTCCTAGGGAGGTGGTCGATGACCTCCCTTGTAGTGATCACTTTCCCATTCAAATATCATGTATTTGGCCGCTGTCGTCTGAAAGACCTCCATAGGGTGGTTGGCGCTGGCGCGGTGGTCTGCATTTCTGAAAATAACTAGTTTTTGTCACATTCGTGAAGTTAAGGTCGGTAGATGAGGCTGTTGAGTTCTTCTCCAGCAACCTCATCGCCGTGGGCCTAACTAAAATTCCTAGAACGTCTGGCCCTTTTGTTCGCTGATCGTTTCCGTGATGTTCACTCGAGTGTGATAAGGCCCTTAAAAAGCATTGTGCCTACATGCGCTATAAGCATACCCAAACGACTTCACTATCAGTGAATTTCGTCGGGCTAGGGCTAGGTTCCGGTATGTTTCGAAACACGCCCACTGCTCTTACTGGCTGGCATACATGTCTTCACTTAACGGGCAGCCTCTTCTAGCAGAGGATTCGGGGCAAATTTTCGCATGACCGCCTCCCATTCTCCTGGAGAATGGGGCGATAATCTCGGATCACACGTCCGTGGCGGAGTCATTCGCGACCGCTTTCTCCGTATTCTCTAGCCGGGATGCTGCTCCGCCAGCATTCAATGCCCGTTGTGATGTCACGGAAGACCGCCAACTGGACTTTACTTCCAGAGGCTGAGAACCCTCCAGAGACAAGTGTACATTAAGTGAGTTGCGTTTTACTCTCGCTTCGTGCATGAAAACCACCCCTTATCCGGATGATGTCCCGTAGTCCATGCTTAGACACCTGGGTGAGCGAGGCATGGCCGTTTTGTTAGATTTGTTCAAGAGGATCTGGGTAGAGGGTATCCTCCCAGACTCCTGTCGAATCGCTACTGTGCTCGCTTTTCGCAAACTAAGGAGAGATCCCTCTACCTCACCCGGTTTCCATCAATTTTCTGAACTCCTGCGTGGGCGAGTTGATGAGAAATTGATAAATGTTAAATTAGCCTTATTTATTGATAACGAAGGCCATCTGTCTTCGGCACAGTGAGGCTTCCGTAAGTTCCACTCCACGTCGGATGTTCTTCTCCGACTGAAAAATGCCGTCTGCGAGGACTTCCTTCGTAGACAGCATTATCCCACGGTATTTTTCCATCTGTAGAAGGTTTATGATACCGCATGGCGATACGGTATTATGGAGACTCTCCACACGACGAGGGCGAGGGAAATGCTGCGAATCTTTATCTCTGAATTTTTGTGAGCTCGTCGATTCCGCGTATGGGTGGAGATAGCCCTCTCCGGCCCAATGGAGTAGGAAGAGGGTGTCCCGCAGGGAAGTGTCCACAGTGTAACACTCTTTGCCCTGAGCATCAAAGGCATCACCTTGGTGCTGCCGGAACATGTTTCGCTACACACTACGTGGACGACCTTTCGATCTTTTTAAGCGCGGTCCTGATGCCAACTCTGGAGCGTCGACTCCAACAGGTATTGAACCGCGTTTCTCGATATGCCGAAGCATACAGGCTTCAGTTTTCCTCGTTCAAGCTTAAGGTGGTGCACTTTTGCCACCATCCACGGCTCCACCCTGATCCGGACTTGTTTCTAAATGGGGTTTGCCTAGAAGTAGTACACTCGTACCGTTTCTTTGGTCTTGTATTTGACGGATGCCTCACCTTGGAGGTTCATATTTGAAGCTTTAGAGTCTCTTGTACCCATGCCTTGGATATTCTTCGTTCCGTGAAGTTCAGGACCTTGGATGCTTATAGGTCTACTGCCTTACTTTTCTATCGATCCTTCATTCTTTCGAAGCTGGACTACGAATGCGAGTTTTATGCATCCTTCAGCCGAGCGTGTATTGCGGAAGGTGGACTCGATCCACCACACCAGCCTTCGCCTGGGTACCGGTGCCTTCCGGACGTCCCTCATTGAGAGCCTACTTGTCGATGCTGGGGAGATGATACTCGTCTGCGCTGTGCACAGCTAATTATTCGCCTGTACACACGAGCCGGGCGCTTTCTTCAGTCGCCAACAACTCTCACTGCATCCGCAGCTGATCTCTACGGTGCTTCTGCACCGCCGAGTGACTCCAGCTATATCTTAGTTCCTTTGGGTTTAGGGCTATAAACTCCTTCGAGAGCTCGGTGTAGCTTTCGGACTGGTGTTGGCCCTGCTTCTGGACAGGACGCCACCTGAAGGATAGCACCTTTGACTATTTGTCACTACTCCTCTGCTCCCAAAGCTTCTATAGCGCCGCGAGTATCGCCTTCGGCATTTTTTTGAGTACACTCCGTGTTAAGCCGAAACCATGCCAGTGTATACGGATGGCTACAAATCACATGATAGGGTCGGTTTCCACGCTGTATCCCCTCTGTTTGAAGTCAGCGGGGCTCTGTAAGGAGCTGCGTCTGTCTCTACGGCCGAGCTGGTTGCAATACACCGCTCGGTACGGGAGATAACACGACGTGCCCGGTTCGGAGATTAGATTGTGATCTATAGCGATTCACAAAACGCCCTGCGTGCTTTCGGGGCATTGGAACCTCCGCATCCACTAAATCACGATGTCCGTAACGGCACGGTTTTGGTGATCCGAGCGTATGTCGAGATTATTTTCTTCTGGGTTCCAGGACATATGTGAATTGCTGGGAATGAGGACGCAGATGAGTCCACCAAAGAGTCCGTGAAAACTGAGCGACCAGACCTGCGTTTCGATCTTCCTTACACCGATTACATGACAGGAATACGGGCAGCCCTCCTGTCTACTTGGCAAAACGGATGGAAAACGACCCGGGGGAGCTTAAAGTTACGTACCATTGCGCCACTACTGTTCCCATGGACCTAACCCCCTAATGCCGCAACGGCTTCAGGTTGCTTTCTGCTTTCTCCGTATTAGACACACTCACGGAACGCACCGCAATTTGATGAAGCGCTCGCCGGAACCTTATTTTCAGGACTGCGTTGTCCCCCAGACTGTTTGGCACAGTTTTGTTGAATATCGCAGGCTGAGTGATCTTCGCACATGTTACCTGTGCCGGTACTGGGACGAGCTAGGTTGCAACGCTTGTTCCTTATATTCGGGACTGGTTTGTGCATATAGACTTGCGGACTATATGACCTTTTGGAGGAGCCTGGCCTCCTCTACTTTATCTGACTCATTGTCGTAGGTCTCATTTTCCTGTGCCGGGGAGAGGCAGACACGCCTCCAATGCCGGAGTGTGCTTCCTTTTTGTTGCCCGTTTGCTTATCTTGTTTTTATTTTTGCTGTTTTTTTAGCTTGCGTCTTGGCCTCTGTTACTTTTTTATCTTTGTTATTTGCATGCTGTTACTTGTTTTTTTAATCTAGTCTAGTATTAGACTGTATCGTGATTAAGGGAACTTTTGCCTTAATCGGTAGTCGCCAGATGGGCTCTTAAATCTTTTTTAAAAAGCGAGCTTGGCGAATGCAGAGATTATCTTTTGCTGTGTTTCTGGACATGTGGGAATTGCATGGAATCAGCGCGCCGATGAGAGGGCCAAAGAGTCCGCGAAGACTGCCACCAGACCATTGTTTCACTCTTCTTCAGACCGACACATGGCAGGAATCAGTGCAGACCTCCGGGCTGTCTGCCAACAAAGATGTGATACGGAAGAGGGGAACTTAAAGTTGCGTGCCATTGCCCCACGACTGTTTCCATGGAACCACGCACAATGTCACGGCGGCTTTAGGTTGCTTTCTGTTGTCTTCGCATTGGGCGCACTCGAGGGACGCACTGCCATTTGAGGGAGCGCTCCCCTGCACCTTACTGCGACGAGGGCGGTGTCTCCTGGAATGTTCAGCATATTCTTGATGAATGTTCGAGTCTGGTTCATCTTTCGCGCAGGTTACCTGTTCCAGCACCAGGACGAGAGGTGTCATCGCTATCGGTACCTTGTTGTTTAGTTTTTGATTTTGGTTTTAGCTTTAGGAATTTCAAAGTAGTGTACAATGCTGAAGAAAACCAAATCGAGAAGAATGAATACTTTGAGGTTAAGAGACGACTAAACACACCTAAAACTGACATTTGGAAAACATGAACATTTGGGGTCAATGAAGCAAAACACCAGAAAAAAACTGATGAGAATCATGAATATTTTGAGGTTAACAAAACCCTAGACGCAATGGGTGAGGTTTCAAATCATGAATATTATACTCCTTACACATCAGAATACTACCTCTAGGATGTACAAATAACTTAATCAACGTTATTAAAAAAGAAACCTCTGGGAAGAATGTGGTTTCACCAGAAAAAAAACACCATTGAAACTGATGTGTTGGAAGCATGAATACTTTGAGGTGAATTAAACGAAAGAAATCACAAAACCTCACGGCTTGGAAACATCGTGTCTGAGATCTTTCTGGAAAAAAACTCACTTCTCGAAAGCATTTGGTTCCACTAGAACCCCCTCCCCCCCTGAAACTGACGTGTTAGAAGCATGGAATCATTTGCTTTTCGTTAGTTAGATTGTGTCACTTCGCTATTTTTATGGCCTATGTCCTCCGACCAGATAATTAAATTCACATAAAGGTCAGAAAGACAATCGCTGGCGAGCCCTTTTATCAAGAACCACCATGTTTGGCTCATTGAAATGTGAATATAAAAACACCTTTCTCCAGAACTGAAGAGGGGTATGTTGATTATGTGAAGAGAGGTGGGAGGAGGAGACAACGGTGTTGGGATTGAATGTGTATGCCATACGTGGCCGAAGCTGTCCGCGCAAGGCCCAGACTCAACGCACCTCCTCATTGGCAGCTTGCCCTTTGCGAGTCCAGTTTTTGTGTCCGGTACCCAGGCCTGAAAATCCAATGCTTTAGTGCCTAGGAAAGAGAGATCTTCGCTTTTCCTCACTTCCGTAAATATTCTATGATTTTACCCTTCGCGTTTGTTGGTCGATCTTAGGAACCCCCCGCCCCCCACCCTTCTTGGAGCGTGCGTACGTTCCTGAGTGACTGCGTCTGTATGGGAATTGTTTATACTTTGGAAGAAAAGTCGGTGCCCAACGAATTATCACCACCACGATGTTTCGCAAGAGATAGGTACTTAAAAAGTGCGAAGTGTGAAGTAGGGTATGGGCGTTTAAATTACATAGCTAGAGTAGCAGAATGAGGAGAATATTTGGAGCGGTGAGGCTCATAAAGGCACACAACTATCCTAACCAAGGTAGGCCCATTCAGGTCTCTCCTTGCAGAGCAGGTGAAAGTTGTCAGAAAAGGGGAAAGACGAGTGCCGCGGGAAAGCAAACACAGCTGCGTCGGGTGATTCGGCGCGAGACTGATTCCTTCTTGAACTTTCCAGACTTCCCACGCTAGGCGAACGGGAATTAGAAAGAAGGGGTATTTCCAAGGGGGCTTCCTATCGCGCTGTTGCTTCGAGGGCGTCACCTCACACGCCTCACACGCATCCACAAACATGTGCTGAGTCATGTATGGGAAGATTTTAACCTGAGTCTACAAGTGTACAATAAGGGTGGATATTTAAATTCAAGTCGACACGGCGGTCACTAAATGAATGAATGACTTCCATTTAATCCCTGGCGCAGGGTATATTTAAAAAGGTATCGTCGCTAACTCGCGCACAAAAAAAACACAAAATAAATAAATACAGGGAAATGCGAGTTACAAAAAAAAATCATTCATAAAAGGGTAGTGGAACCATATATAAATAAAAATAAAGAAAAATACAATTAAAAAAACACACACAGAGGACAAATATGTAAAAAAAATTTACATAATAACCAAGGAACATAATCATACATAGTTAAGACGGAGTTCTAGAATTATCATAAAAAAACGAATACACATACTCGATTATATGCACTGGAGTACAATGCTTAACACAATTTACTTCGCAGGAGAAGGATCCTCGACCGGATTCCTACTTAGACAGTCTGCAACACAGTTTTCTGTCCCTTTAATTTACATTATTCAGAACTGATATTCCATTAGAAGTAAACTCCAGCGCATAAGCCTTTCGTTCTCGCTTTTACAATTCTTTAAGTAAGCCAATGGGCGATGATCGGTTTCGATCACGAACTCCTTACCTAACAAATATGTTCGGAATTTCTGTACACTTCATACGATCTCTAGAGCTTCAAGTTCTATGACCGCGTAGCTCCTTTCGCGTGACAAGAGCTACCGGCTAGCGTACGCAATGGGGTAGCTGTTGCCGTCTTTTTCATACTGGAGCAAGACGCAAACAATGCAGATGTTAGTTTTTCCTTCAGCTCATGTAAGTGGGCGGTAGCTTTGGAGTTCTATGCGAGGAGGTCCGGGGAACGTTTCTCTAGTAGGGAGCTAAGGAGGAGACGGTAAAGCGGCGAAATTCGGGACAAAGCGTCGGTGCAAGAATGATGACCCGAGAAAAGAGCGTAATTACTTTTTAGCAAGTGGGAGGGGTATGTCAGCGATGGCCTTTACCTTTTCTTTCTGAGGGGCCATTTGATTTTCACAAATGTGGAAACAGAGGTATTTAATCGTGCTGTAGGCGAAATGGCACTTGCTAGGTCCTATAATGAGGCAATGTCCACGGAGCCTATTTAGGAGCGAGCGTAGAGAGATACGATGCTAGTCCCAGATGCGGGTGGCCACGTAAACGTTATCAAAGTAAAAGGAAATGTTACTCAGCCCATCCAGTATCCTGTGCATTATTCGATTATAGTTACTACAGGCAGTAACTAAACCAAAAGGTAGGCGCTTAAACTGCAGAAGGGCTTTTCTGTGGGAAATGCGGTGTTTTTCCGGGCACTATCCTAAAGGGGAATTTGATAGTAGGCCTTACACAAGTCTATCTCTGAAATAAGCTTAAACTCTTCAAATAGATTTAGGATCTGGTCTATCAAAGGGATAGGCTCAGCGTCGAAAAGTGTTACGGCGTTCAGCTTTCTAAAGTCTACGCACAATCGAAAAGACTGAATCCGACTTTCTGACCATAACAATGGGAGAGTAATAATTCGACGTGGAACGTACAATTATCCCTAATTTTAGCAAGTTTTCCACTTCGGCGTTAAAAGTAGGGTGCAAGTGAACGGGCACGGGGTAGGGCTTAGATCTATTAGGCTCCTGGTTGGTTAGGGCTATATCATGCTCAAAATATAAAGAGCAACCAGGCTTCTTGGAAATTACATCGGGGAATTCAGTTAACAAAAGAGCCAATTGCGTCTTCTGAGGGGGTTCCAACTGGGGGTTTAAATCGAGTTCCGGGATGGAGTTTATACGGTTTGAACTAAATTAAAAGTCTCAGATGGATAAGAGGCTTCCATTACTGCCTCTTCGTCAAGGGCAATTATATTATTAATGCAGGCGCGGCCGTGATAGCGCTTAAACATATTGACCTGAACCAATTTGTTTCCTGAAACAAATTGTTTCAGATAAATATGCTTAAGCGCTATCACCGCCGCGCCTGCATTAATTTGTTCCCTAAAACAAATGACAAGAGCTTCTTTGTCTCCGTGGGTAGGAGGAGCAGCACCTCTTCACTGGACTTGAATCACCTTTCTTTGGACCTAACGTCAAAATAGGTCCTATATTTTTCTAAATTTAGGTCCAAACTTTTGTACGCTATATCGGCGCATTCTTCCAAGCGGTTCTTAAGGTCTAGCACATAAGAATACGAGGACTTGATTTCCTCATCCAGCCTGGGATTGGAAAAAAATTAATTCAATATGCTCATTGTTCTTCGTACATTTCGGCCATACAAGAGCTCGAAGGGTGCAAATCAAGTTCTGTGGGAGATTTCTCTGCTGGCAAACAAGGCAACCGGCAGGTATCGATGTCAGTCTCGGAGCTGATCATGGCATACTTTTTCAGGATGGTCTTCAGAGTGCCATTCAACTTTTCATTGATGACGTTAGCGGCGGGGTGAAAAAGGGAGGTGAACAAGGGCTTGATCATAAGGAGCTTGCCAACGTGTTTCATTAGCTCAGAGGTGAACTGTCTACATCTGTCGGACAAGATCTCCTTCGGGATGCCGACACGGGAAAAGATAGAAATCAGGGCCTCCGCACAGGTTACGCTATCTATCTTTTTGAGGGGGACTGCGTCGGGGAATCTCGTTGCAAAGTCAACAAGAGTGAGGACGTACGAGTGTCCTTCGCTAGACGAGGGGTGAATTGGGCCAATTAGATATATGGCCAGTCTAAAAAAAGGCTCTCAGACAATTGGGGTCTTCTGGAGGGGGGCAGGTAGTATTAGTCCTTTTGTTGAAGTCTTCTGACAAATGTCACACGACCTGCAAAACTCGGCAATTTCTTTGGCAGCACCTGGCCAGAAGAAATAACGGAAGATTCTCTGAACTGTTTTATTGTGACTAAAATGACCAGCCATTAATCTATCGTGGGCGAGTCGGAGGACTTGGGGAATATGGGAACGGGGGATACACAATGAGTGAGTCGGAGTTTTATCCTCAGTCGAACTAGAGCGATAAAGAAGTCCGTCGCTAATGAGGTAGGCGACTTCCCTTTGACCATGGGCAGATCCACGTTTGTCACTTCTCACTTTTTCCCACAAAGACTGGAGGGTAGGGCATTCCTTATAATTATTTGCAAAAGTCCCGTTTTGAAGGGTTGCAAACTCTGGGACATAAGGAGGTTCTAATGACATGGGGGGCGCAGTGTCCTTTAGCGCTTGGGCCCTCTTGATGAAGGACTCCGTGATGGGGTTAGGGGAGAGCTCTGGGCTCTAGCTGATCAACACGGCCAGAACTTAATGGGGACTGCTATCACTTTAGCCCAACCAGTAAAGTATTTGCATTCGAGATAGCAGCAGCAGACCACGGGGAACCGATTTGCAAGTCCCAAGTAGTCATGGACTAGTGCTAATTTATCGTGGTCGGTGCCCACTGGAGGTCGCAACTTTTCAGAGACAAGGAAGCAAGTACATCCGGTGCTTCTTACAAGGGTTGATACTCTGCAACCATTAACAGTTCCATTTTCAAACTCAAGCCCACCGGGAGAGCTTTTGTTGAACAGGAAATTAACTTGCTGTCTCGGGAGATTGCTTGCTGGGGAAGTTTCTGGCGTTTCAGGGCAAGCGGGCGGATGAGAGAGAGAGGAAATTATTTGGTGGATTTGTTGACTAGGAGCAGAACGAAATTGGGAGGTTTGGGGACAGTGGGTCATCACATGGCCGGGAAAACAGCAGGAAAAACAAACTATGGGCATTCGAGGGTAATCCGACGCTGGGGGATTATTTATGAGAGGGTTAATATCCCTCGATCCTGGCGGGGGATGGTACTTAGGTTTAAAGGGACCAGGTACCTTCACAAACTTGGGTGAATTCTTCGGGAAAAATTTGGAGAAGTTACTTTTAATTTGAGGGGATGGAGGATGAGACTTCTTTGGATCTTTCGGGTATGGATTGTGGCTTGATGCGTGCGCATCCGCTTCTTCTATGCATTCCTTGAAAGAACATATACGTCTGCCCTTCACGAATGCGCGGATTTCAGAGGGTAGTGCAGCTATCAACTGATCCTGTAAAACGAAATCAATTAGGGACTCGTAGTCGCGGTTGACTTAAGCTGAGTCCAACCAGAACCGGAAAGTTCTCTGTAGAGTAAATCCAAATTGACGGTAGGTCTGGCCGGGGATTATTCACACCTGGCGGAACTTTGACCTATAGTAATCGGGATTCCTATTAACCACCGATAATAATTCGGACTTGAGGGAGGAGTAGTCGAGAGTAGAGTGAAATAAAGATTTCTTGGAGGTTAGTATTAAGAAGAGGAAGTAGTCGAGCGACTCCATCGGCTTCAATATCCCAGTGTTTCACTTCGAAATTTTTCTCAAAGTGAGTTAAGTAGGCGCTGAAATCCTCGCCGTCTTTAGACACAGGCAACTTTACCCAAGGGGTTTGGGGGGATTCATTTCTCGAGCTAACAGAAAGGCTCTCCAAATGATTCTTGTTATTCTTCTTAAGCTCACGCTCATGCGGACGAATTCTTTCACTTTCTTCCAATTCTCTTTGTTCTCTTCTCTATTTAGCTTCTCTTTGTTCGTTCTCTCTTTTTCCTTCAGCTTCTGTTTGTTCTCGTTTTACTGCAATTTCATTTCTTTCTTCCTCCTGAATATATGCAACTAGATCCTTTCCTGACAACCCAAGGAACTCTACTGGTTGATGGAAACGCTCAAATGGCGACATCTTGCTGGTGTAAATATGTGTCTGGCCGCTCGGCGCATCGGACGAACTTACGGAAAAGATTATGAAGCTCTGACAATCGTATCAAAATCCTAACGGAGATTTTATTACACAAAGATTGTACGCAATAAAGAAAAGAAAATAATAAATAATTAAAAACTTTATTTGTATGTGACCAATGATTATAGGCCTTTAATCCTGCATGGGGATTAGTAGAGGGTTTTAGGGAAGATCATCCCCCCCAAAAAAACACACAACGAAGATATCCTTGAACGAACTTGGCAAACTGGTTACTGAACAACTTAACTGGGGGGAGGGTAACATTAAAAGAAAAAGGGTTCCTTCAAACAAAAATAACTCAACTTCACCTGCCACCAGATAAAGATGAGAATAATGATTAAAAATCTGGGTTCTTTCACTACAAAAATTACCCAACTATACCTGACAACAGATAAAAATAATGATATATATATATATATATATATATATATATATATATATATATATATATATATATATATATATATATATATATATATATATATATATATATATATATATATATATATATATATATATATATATATATATATATATATATATATATATATATATATATATATATATATACTGTATATATCGAGGTATGCCTGTGTAGACTAGCTCGGCGCACGATGGCGGGCAGAGAGCTGACCTAAGGTCGCTTTAGATATGCTCTGAGGGACTAATAGAGAGTGCGATTAACGGTTGACCGGAACTTAACTACTTGCTTGCCAAGTTGTAGTTCAAAGGATATATAAAGAACAAGACCCCCCAAATATAATTTTAATATATATAATAAATAGGGCGATATATATATATATATATATATATATATATATATATATATATATATATATATATATATATAAACAAAAGAGCAGAACAAATTACTTGATCAAGGTTGTTAAATGAATTATGTCGATTTATAACATGACAGAGAACAAAATTAAAGTTAACTCGAACGAGGGGCTATTAACTACAATTAGCGGGCAGTCAAATCAAAGGTAGTCTGGGGATGACAATACAAGATCGCTTTACATTCAAGCACGGGCAAATTGGAGGAGGAGGGGGGGAGTGGAAGACATCGGTGCAGGTCTTTAAGAAGATCCTTCGGGGACTCCAGACGAGGAGAACTCGAAGATGGGGTTTAATTACTTCGTGATGAAGAATGAGATTTTCTCTGCCCCAGAACGATGTAATCTCAACTCGAGCCGATTCAGCGGATCGGCAGGGACTCTCAATCTCGAAAGAATGGGAATCTTGAAGGGGGGGGGGAAGAGAGGGCCGCACAACTCTCCGGGAAGAAGGCGGCTCGATAGCTTTCCCCTGAACAGGAGCCAAAGCTTAACGAAGGTAGATCTGCTGGCGAGATCTTCGACGAGGTACGACTCGAACACGGGTTACAGGTCTTCACGGGAAACAGACAAGCAGTCTGAACAGAGGAAATGGTTGGCTTTCAATCTCCTCGAGAAATGGTGAGTTTCAGGTTAAATAGCCGGGTGGCTGGTCTGATGGATATCCTCAGGGCCTGGCCGTTCTTAGAGGATTCTTGGCGCCAGTATAAGCATACACACTTCGTGATAATGAGTGGGTAAAGACGGTGAAACTTGCCTTGTGATATGGAGGCAGGGTTTGGGTGGCGGCGCACAGCGTTATCACAGAAAAGGGAGGAGACGAGTGGCGCCGGAAAGCAAATACAGCTGCGTCGGGTGATTCGACGCGGGAGTTATTGCTTCTTGAACTTTCCAAACTTTCCACGCTAGGCGCACGTGGTTTAGAAAGAAGGAGCTGAAAAGGGGTATTTCTGAGGGGGCTTCCTCTCGCGCTAGTGCTTCGAGGGCATTCCCTAACAGGGGTAAAGCGGGCCTTTAGAACCGATCAGAAATGCCCTCGAATTCCGGGGGTGGGGAGGGAATTAAGAAGCATAATAAAGTGGGAGTTCCTGGGTATACTATGTGGGTTTGTCTAAATTGTGGTGGCCTTCGCATGTTCTGGAGAGTTGCGTGTCTTCCCGACTCGCAAACTTTGTGTAAGAGATGCCCTCGTTGGTTTTCGCATCTTGATTTCAAGGGAAAAAATAAATGATGTAGAATCATCACAAACTACTTCCACAAAAGGTGGAGTTGGCGCGTATCAACCCCATTCATGCGTATCGGAGTTGCAGTTACAAAGCTTTCGGGTGTGCGGCTTCCGGAACAGTGCCCCATATCCGGGATTAGCGGCCTTTTACGATGGTATTGGGATTTTTTCGCCTCTGCGTAAATAATTGGAGGATTTAAAAGGTATTTATATGACCTCTATCAAGTACTAATAAATTATGTCATATTCTTAACCCTCTAATTTCTTTTATGGCTGTTGAATAATCCCATAAAGGTGCTTCTATACGCCTGAGTCCCTGTTCGAGACCAGCAAGAATAGCCATTGAATTCAGCCACGCTTCTTTTAAGAAGGTATTTAAGCGTCTTTTTTTTAACTATTCCCCATAAATATCAGTTTTGCTCATTTTTAAGGGGGTGGGGATAAAAGTTGCTAAAGTTTTATTATTAAGGGAGGTTTATTCGAAATTATCGGTTGAAGGGATCCTTCCACTCAGGGGGCGAGTGTTTGGTCGATGTGTTGTCCTCTGCGAGTAAATATTCCATAACCGCGTTATTCGGAGCAAGTGCGCTATTTATGAGTGGTAGGTGTGACGTGGAATGCCAATTTTGTAGTCTTCACAACTATTCTTTTTATCTAAGTGAGCAATGACTCGAACTTGATAGAAAATTCTGTAGTAGAGTTAGTAACTTTGCTAGAAGATTATAGACCAGCGATACCGAATCTTTTTCCACGCAAGTCCAGTATAACTTCCATAAAAATGTAGGCCCCGATGGTGGTTGAAAAAAAGGGGGAAAATTATAACTGTTTTTAATATTGTCATCTGAATCATTGAGTACAAAAGAATCTAACATATTTATTTACCACAAAAGAGAAACAAAATTTGCAAATGGCCTATTTAGCCGATCAGGCACTGCAACTAAACCGAAAATACTGTGTCAATCGCAACTTACCATAGATGCCAATAGCAAGGAAGCTGAAGTGACTGAGTTAAATCAACTAATGAGCTCATTTTTATCTTACTTGTTATGCCTGTTAGTTGCCAAGTTGCCATTTAGTAAATTTAAAAAAGAAACGGATGTTCATTGTCAAAAAAATGTTCTTGGATCCCACGCCACACTCAAATTTTCCTAGGCCTACCGGTGGGGTATGCCTAGGTATAACTTTAGTTCGTAAGGCTGAGTCTAAGTTCATATGCACGAACTTGTAACCAGAAGGTTCTTAATTTGCCTGTCCAACCCTAGTAAGTTTCCTGGTTTCCTGTAGCAAATCTCATCGAAACTCGTCACTTTCATTTTCACTTGTACGAGTTTCTGTATCGGTGTTTTCCTATAGAGACTGAACGTGATTTAAGGAAGGCTAACATGATACTATCACGAGATCGACCTGGTTTGAACAGCTCTTAGAGGATAATTGCTATTATTTTAAATATTAGTAGACGTATACAAAGATCATTAAGACTTAAAGCATTTAAAATAATTATCGTCCTATAAATGTGACGACACAGAAGATACAGGGTATTTTTTTTACATGTTCTACATTTTAAGTTTAATAAAATCAATAATAATTGTATGATCTTAATGAAACTTTCAGAAGTTGTTGGAGATAGGTGTAAATTCCTTTTCCTAAAATGTTTAATTGAGTTATTTATTATTTTAGAAGTTATGTTAGTTTTAGTAAATCAGTCAATTTTTTGTTAGCAACGAAACGCGTAAAAAGTTTCGTTAAAAAAGGTGATTTTGGGAATGCTCGATTCTTAGCAAAATTTCGCGAAAAATGTGAAGTGACAAATTTACTAGCATCATAGTCTTTCATAGACGATAAAAGGAGAAAAGTTTTCTAGCAAAATTCATTATTAAGAAATTTTTCAAACTGAAAACATGGAAATCCTGGGAATGATTGGACGAAAAATAAAATTGTTGAAACATTCTTCAAAGGCAACTGTTCAGTGGTTTCAACACAATGACGGATGAGAAGCGAAAGAGCTCAAAACATACCATCACGAAGAGCGCTATGCAGACTAATTGAAAAATTTCGAGACACCGGTGTTGTACAAGATGGACGAAAAGGGTGTTTTGGAAGAAAAGGCGTAGAACAACATAAAATTGAAGGGTTGCTTCAAAACGTCGAACAGGCGCCGCAGAAATCATTGAAAAAGAAGATCAGAACAAGTGGGATTGTCAAAAAGTGCAATATGCAATGTAATGAAGAAAAACTGAAACTCAAGCCATAGAAGATTCAGGTTGTGCAAAAATTAGAAGACAACGATCTCGCCGAAAAGAAAATCGTATGCAGAAGAATTTAGACGAAAATTTGGGGAAGTTGATAATGCCTGACGATGCGCACTTTCATCTCAGTGGATACAATAATAAGCAGAACAACAGAATATGGTCAGATCACAACCCAGAAGCTATATATACACCAGAGAGAGCTGCATCCTGCAAAACCACTGTGTGGTGTGCGATAGCACCTCAAAAGATCATTGGGCCGTATTTTTCTAAAAATGAAAATGGCGAAAGATACCGACACATGCTTGAAGAATATTTTTTACTAAGCTTTCAAAGGCTTCGAAATAGACGACAACTTTTTTCCAGCAAGATGGTGCAACATCACATACATCGAATGAAACAAACTTCAGAGAAAAAATAATTTCTCGAAACAGTCAATTTAAGTGGCCTCCAGATCCCCCGATCTAACACCTTTAGATTTTTTTTATGGGTATATATAAAAGATCCTGTTTACCGTAATATCCTAGAAGTATGCAACATCTAAAAAGATAATATCGCTGAAGAAAGTAATAACATCGTAGAAGAACTTTTGAAAAAAGTGATGAGAGCAATTTCGTCACGAGTAAATGAATGTTACGAGAAGAATGGTCAGCATTTGAAAAGAAGAATCTTCAAATAAATTAAGTTATTATGTTAATTATGCAAATTGATTATTAGTCTTAGGTTTTTGCTAATTTTAAGCAAATAAAATTAGTTAAAATAAAATTGATTTTAATAGTCAATAAATATCTGAAAGTTCAGCGAAACTTTTTTAAAAATCAATGCTTCCCTAAAACTGTCATAACTTCTACATAAATAAATAAATCAATTATCAATTTTAGGAACACATAAATACAACTATTACCGACAACTTCTAAAAGTTTCATTATGATAAAAAAATTATTCTTGATTTTATTAAACTTCAAATGTAGGACATGTAAAAGAAAAGACGCTGTATAAAAGAAAATTTCGATGCAGGAAATTGCTGGATGAATTTTCATTTAATAACGTTCAAAAAAATATTATTTATAGATGAAATAAAAATTAAGATTCCTAGGAATTCTGAAGCGATGTTTATGGGTGGTGGAAGAAGGCTTATTCACCCATCCAGACTTTATCATCGGACAAGTCAGTTTTCGAAAAGAATTATGGTTTTGGCCGGAATATTATGGAATGATAAGACATTTTCTTCATTCCTCGAAATGGAAAAATGAATTTACAAATTTATGTAAACCTTATAAAAAGTATTTTCCCTATTTTTCGGCATCTATATCTCATGAGTTATTTAATACTGCAACAAGACGGCGTCACATTTCATACAAGTGAGGTTACATAGATTTATCTGAAAAAGTATGCGATCACCTTTATTGCCAGAGATGTATGGCCACCTCATTCACCATATTGCAATCTCATGGAACGTCGAAAGGAGAAATTGACAGAAGCTGAATTTAAAAAAAACACAAAAAAACTCAAGTGTTGGGATAAAATAACGTTATTAGAAATTAAAAAGTGTATTATGTCATGGAAGAAAATATTACGATTTGTTTGCGAATAAAACGGCGGATATATCGATCATCATCTCTAAGCGCTGTTTAGATATAAAATGTGCCGCAAGCTTTTTTCACTACACATTTTTATAAATAAAATTGTAAAAAAAGTACGCCTTGAAAGCTTATGAAATTTTAATAAAAATATGAGAATAGATCGTAGAAAGGGGAAAAAATATTGGCAAAGGTGGAGCAAATACATACTTGGAATAGATATATATATATATATATATATATATATATATATATATATATATATATATATATATATGTTATAGATTAGGTCATAAACTTGTCAACTCAGTTTACCGTAAGCCAACATTCTCTGGTGTGTCTCTAATATATTTCAGTTTTCGCAAACATAAATTCAAAGTAAACACCATTTTCCCATTATTAAATCGAGCTTACAAATTTATGTTCTAATTACGATCTATTACATTTTGAATTTAGTTATATTAAACAACATTTTTTTTTAAACAGTTATTCACTTCATTCGGTTTTTTAAAATGTCTAAATATATTTCTTAACAATATATACATCGTATCTCTCCCAGTATATGTTCCTAAATAAGTATTCATAAATATCCCCTATTTTGACCAATAAGTAAAGGGTCTTTCAACAAGGATGCTGAGCTTTGTCAGGAGATAGTGGCCATGTTATTAAAACGACATCTGACAACCTCACTGTGAATGGATTTGTGAACAAGCGAAATTGTCAGATTTGGGACGAAAACAATACACATGAGATAGAGCAGCGCTAATTGCATCCCAACAAAGTCACTCTTTGGTGCGGACTTTCGTCTAACGGAATCATCGGTCCGTATTTTTTTGAGAACCAAGATGGGATTGCCATAACCATCAACGGCGAGACCTACAGATTAATGATAAGCAACTTCTTGTGGCCTCAACTGGATTATATGCCTGATATGGATACTGACGACATGTGGTTCCAACAGGACGGCGCTACGCACCACACTGCGCACGCCACGATAGACATTTTGCACCAGTGATTTCAGGGCGGGGTCATCTCGCACGGCGGCGACGTCAACTGGCCACCGAGATCATGCGATTTAACGCCATTAGAATACTTTCTTTAGGGCCACCTTAAATCGCAGGTCGATGTGAATAATCTACAAACAGTTGATGTCTTCAAAGTCAACATAACGAACACCATCCAGCAAATTCAGCCAGATTTATGCGACAAAGTCATCGAAAATTGGGCCTCCCAAATACGTTCCACCAAGCAAAGCCGCAGCGGACATTTGAACGACGTCATATTACACACTTAATGCCATAAAATAAACTTTCAAATTTAAAATAAATTGAGTGCATATATTACACACAACTTTTTTTATTTACATTTAAAAATAGAGCGACCTTATTGAAAGACCTTTTATATACTGAAGAAATCGGGAACAAATTCATAAATGTTTATTTTCCTCGATAAAAGCTAAAATTACTTTGTGCAATTGATTCAGAATCTGGTCATTGTTCCATTTCAAGGAGCGCCTTCTGAAGGTGTTAATTTCCCGCTGCATATACCTACACTTTCACGTCACCTGCCGCAATGTCAACTGTCAATGATGGTATAATAATCACTCTATGTGAAAAGATAGTAGAAGGTAAAAAAGTTGGTGAAGTGTGGGGGGGGGGGGGGGTGCCCTTGTTTTAGGGGCATCGTTAGCTTGCTTCCATTTTTTATTTATTTTTCCTTTGTTTGGGTATTGTTATGTTCTTATGTTTTCGTTCTGTGCGTGTTCTTCTTGTTGTTCTTCATTGTATTTGTTCTTTGTTTGTCTGTGATATTTAAACTGTGTACTTGAGCTTTCAAGCCTTTGTAAGCTTGCAGTTATGTGTGTGTACTTCGTGTCAATGATCTTCGTTAGTTTTATGATTCGATTTTTGTGTCACCATGTTGTGTGTTTCTGGTGTTTTGTGTTTTTAGGTGTATATTGGTATTATGTTTTCCTCCGAACAGACTTTGGTGCTCGGGAATCGCCGGTTACGACCGACTTCCCCGTGCAACCTGGCAGGGATGTTGATTCTGCGTCCAGTTCTTCGTAACTCTGGTAGGATATCATTGGCCATTGTGGACCAGACTTTCTTGGCCAATTTTTGGGTAGCGACATTTATCGGCTCCAGTTTCTGCCTGCGGTGCAGGTCCCTCTGCCGAAGTTGATCCCTTCTTCTGCATTTGTTCATGAAGAGGGACGCAGAGTTCTGTACTCGCTGGAGCCTTTTCATAGATGTTTTGCTGGCCGTTTGAGTCACTACTGCGGGGTAGATAAGCTTAGCCCGGATGAACGACAGGTATAATTTCCTGATGTTCGCCGAGCTGAGTTCTCTGAACCTGTATAGCTTAGAGATTTCTCTCCTCGCCATATTCCGCCTCACCGTGTAGTGCTTCGAGTATCCGCGGTCGGAGATTTTTAGGCCCAGAATGTTGCCTACGGCGGAGTAACCGTATCTCCTCCCATCAATCATGATGGGCCACGTCAACTCACGGCCCAGAGAGAATTGAGAATTTCTCCCTGTTTGTCCGGATTTTCCACTTTTTCTCGAAGTTGTTGATGTTCGAGATCTCCGCGATGGTGTTGTTTGCCTGGCTCCTTGCTTTCCTTTCCCTACAGGGGACGATCTGAGTGATGTCATCTGCGTATTGCAGGTACATCGTGTCCCCGTGGATTGGAGTAGGGAGGTCGATGGTAAAGACCAGGTAAAGCAAGGGACTCAGGCAGCTCCCCTGGGGAACGCCCGCTTTAAGTTCGAATTCAGGACCCTTGTGATCTTCTATCATGATACGCGCCCTTCTGTCCATGATGAAGTCACAAAGAATCCTTTCCAGGACCGGGTTTAGCTGGAGACTTAGGATCTTGTATTGCAGTCCACTCAGCCAAACCTTGTCGAAGGCCTTCTGCACATCCCTCATCACGATGTCTACGTAGTGACCCTTTGCACGGCATTGCGCGATCTTTTCTGTTAGGAGCGCCAGGGCAGTTTCAGTGCCCCGTTTTGGTCTAAACCCATGTTGTGCCGGGTTGTGCGCTCCTAACTCGTCGAGTTGATTTTGTAGCCTATTGGCTATAATCTTCTCGAAGATCTTGCCGGGTACTTCTAGGAGAGAGATTGGGCGGTAGTTGGCCACTCGGTCTGGGGGCTTGTTCCCTTTCGGGATAAAGATGATTTTTGCCATCTTATACCCGTCTGGGAAGTAGCCTGTATTCAGGGAGGCGTTCATGATGTTGACCATTCCCTGAATAATTTGCCTAGGGGCATTCACTAGGTTGTTTTTAGTGAGCCCAGACCATCCTGGCGCCCTCTGTTTGAAGGACTTGATGGTGTTAATCGTCTCTTCAACAGTGATTGGGCGTCCGTGGTCAACCATCTCTCTCTCTCTAGACACTTGCGGTTGTGGGTGGGTCCTATGTATCATCGTTCCGAGGTCGTCGAGCAGTTGGTCTTCGAAGTCCTGGTCGAAATCGTCGTTCTCCTCAGGTGAGATCGCAAAGACCTCTTTCCAGTGGTCCCTGAATTTTCTTTCTAGGGTATCCGGATCTTCTATGAATATGTCGCCATCTTTGATTTTAATCCCAGGCCTGGGAGGCAATCCCCTAAGTCTTCGGATGCTATTCCAAAAACGTACAGGATTAGTCTCCCGGTCTAGTCTGCAATGATATCATCCCAGATGTCTTTCTGTTTCTCGAGGATTGTGTTTTTCATAGCCTCGCTCAGTTGTCTCATTCGGGCTTTCTTTTCCCGGGTCGGGCCTGTCCTACCGACTTCTTCATAAATTTCCCTGTGTTCCCTAGCGATGTCCCTCATTTCATCCGTCCACCTAGGTTGCGGGAGCATTTTTTACGAGATCCTGGGGACGCATCTTTCGTCAGCTTGAATGAGGCGATTGGTGATGTTCTCAATCTCCTCATCAATTTCCTCCAGATTTGCGTCCTCCAGGTCAGCTGGGTGATAGGCGCTGAGCATCTCTCTGTACTGCTCCCAGTTAGCTTTCGCATAACTTTTCCTATGTGGGACGGGCCTGAGCATTGGCGCAAGCGAAATGTTGGTGATAATTGGGACGTGGTCGCTCGGGACTACTGGGCCAGGTTCGTTGGCGATGTTAAAGGGGAATTCCGGGCTCACTAACACAATGTCCGGTTTTGTCGCCGAACAGTCTGTTATATAAGTTGGGAAGTCAGGTCCTACTCTCTGGACTCTATTTCTGTCGAATAGTAGTTCCAGATTTCGTCCCCTTTGGTCAGCGCACCTGTAGCCAGATGCACGGCAGCGGGCGTTTAGGTCCCCGCCTAGCAGCTCTAACCTTTTGTGCCCGAACAGGGTGAAGAAGTTGTTGATCGGTAGGTACTGTCGCCTGGGTGGCTGGTAGGCTGCCACCACAGTTAGGCCACCAACCAGGGTCGGGATTTCGACTGCCACGAATGATTCATCTAAGTCCGGCAATGTTCTGTACTTGATGTTTTTTCTGATAGCGATGGCTGCGCCATCGTATCGTTCTTGGGTGTGATTTTTCTGTATAACATTGTAATTGTGTATTTTTATGTTGTCTGTGGTTGTGTCTATACCATGCTCCGATATGAGGATGATGTCTGGGTCCACTGTACGGAAGATGTTGCCGTAAACAATGGATTTTCCCTTTCATCCATCCACATTCAGAGTAAGTATTTTCAAGGCGTTGTTAGTGTTTTCCAGTCTGAGATGTTATGTGTTTTAGTGTACTTCTTGTTGTTCTTATGTTTGGAATCTCCTGTTGCGTATTTCCTTAAACTCTTGATTGTTTAGGGCAATACAAGAGTCTTTGTAGATTTTCACTGCGCCTTCATGCAGTGCCTCTTCTACTTCTTTTTCCTGTAAGCTCGCGGCGTAGACCCATTTTATACTCCCTTGTTGGATTCCCTTAAGGATTTCCATGGGGGAGAGTTTTTCTGGGTGGGGGATCTGCTCGTTTGAGACGATTCTGAGGTCGATCTCCTCTCCGTCGTACTTGTATGTACGCTTCGAGGTCTTCGACCTACTTCTGGAGCTCACAGGGCTTTTGGTCGCCCTGCTCACTGCTTCGTCCGCTTCAGAGTCCGAGGAAGCTCCGCTGGACAGGTTTCCCTCGGCTTCTTTCAGCTTCCTTGCAGCTTTTTTCTCCTTCTTCTCGCGTCTCTTTGCCGCTTCTAGACGGGGGTCCAGCCGGGACGTGCTGGTCTTCGTGTTTGATGAGCTTTCCTTTGTTTTTGTTTCTTCCACGATCTTCTCTTTGGGGAACGGGGTTGCTGGGGCCTCTGTTGCTCTGTCAGAACCAAATTGGAGTCTCAGCACGTCTCCCGAAGGTGGGTCATCGGGAAACCACATCTCCTCCATGCCGTTCTTTTTGAGCATGAGATTGAGGGTTTTTGAAAAAGTCCCCGGACTTGTAAGATTATTAACGTGCGCAAAGAGTATGCACGTTAAAATCTTCGTCGAGTTTTCATTCTCGAGCTTGAGGTACTGTTTTGTCTGATGTTGTGGGGTCTCTGTAATGTTTGGGGTTCTCTTCGTGGCTTGGGCGTATGAGGTGCTGGCTTTCTTTTGGTCTACCAGCTTTTTCTGCCTCACAATTTCTTTTCTTTGGGGGCAGGACATCGCCATCGCCCTATGGTTAAGGCCGCAGTTTGGGCATTCCTCTTTTGTCGCCTTGCACTCCCTCCATCCATGGCCTGATCCACTGCATCTGGAGCAAGTACTGTTCGTCTCCTTGCAGTCCTTCGTAGTGTGGTGCTCCAACTTGTAGCAGCGGAAGCAGATTTGGATGGGAGTAAATTCCTCCCTTTCCATCTGGTCCGCGCTGATTTTGGCGTTGAACACCAATAGGCCTCTCTCTTTTGCCTTCTGAGCCATCTGCGTGTCTGCAAAGATTACTTTGAAGACATGCTGGTGGTCGGTGTTGTCCCGTTTGTTACGGAACTTTACCACTTCCACCACGCTGGCCCATGTCTGATTCCTCTGGATCTCCTCCTTTATCTCCAGGCTGGAGTGTTGGCCTATCCAGGGGTCTAGTTGCCGGCACACGATGCTTCGGTGCGCCTGAATCTGGGGGGGAGTGCTAGGCTGGAGGCCTATTTCCTCCAAAGCTTTTCGACCTTCCTCCTTGGTCAGGGTCTCCACGTCTGCCTCTCTTTCGCAGACAGCGGAGTAGCCGACGGGGGTGTCAATTAGTCTCGGGATGGCTACATTGAGCTTCCCGAAAATCTGAGAGAACACCGTTCCTCGGTCTGGCTTCGTCTGCCCAGCAATTGTCCTCAATGGGACTCTGGTGGCTGGGTGGGAAGCCATTGTTGGACTTGCACTTGCAGCCCCTCGCTGGGGGGTGCAAGTCTTCTTCACAAGTGCCTCTTGATGGGTGGCACTGAAGGACTTCTTATGTGTGTATGTGTGTGTGTGTGTGTGTGTATTTTTCGGTTTTAAAAATTTTTACGTTTTACTTCTTATGTTGATTTCAGGTTTTTCCTTGGGGACGAAAAGAGCCCCCCCCCACGTTCGCCGGTCGCCTGGATGGAAATGAAAATTGCCTTTTAGGTGAAGGATGATGATGAATGAGATGAGTCCGGGTGGGATCCTCTCAGGGGTGTGATTGTATGGCGGACTTATTGACAACGCCGCCCCCCCGAGGGTTTTAAATCGCGACTGCTCCCCAACATAGCATAGAGACGGTTTTCACCCTCTATGATCCTGGGAGGGGCCTCCGCCGTATTTAGGCACCGAAGGTTGCAGTCCGTCCCTTGTCCGGAATGTTTCTGACATTGTTCTCTACTGTGGGCTACTCCTCAAACCAGCTTCCTCCAATGCCCCCAATTATGGCCAAGCAACTGCCTGACATAGTTGGGACGAAACATGAATGGCAATTTCACTTCACATCTGACGGCGGTTCACGCGGGGAGGAGGGCCGAGGACTTAAGCAGTCATCCGCTTAAGTTGGGCCGCTGAAAATAAAGGGGGTGATGGTGGTTAGTGAGTGAATGATGATGGGGTTGGACGTGACACAAGGATAATAACGTTTTTTGGAATATTTGGTCCTAAAAATAGGAACCAAATTTTTCGGAGGCGTAGGCAAAAATTGCTTAAAAATTTTCCTCCTTTACCAGTTGGTAAGATGCCTGATACGAGGTACTTTCTGCCAAGAATTCCGAGCTAGCCAACTGTCAATGTATTGGACATTGGATATAAAAAGTGTTGAAAAGGAAAATAATACATACACACATATGAGAATGCAGCTGCACTCACGCATGCATCTATGCATATGATAGTGGAAGATAATAGGTAGGGATGTAACTAAACGTTCAATGTATATATAGTCGATTCTCGCAGCACGCGGGCGTGTCGTCTCTTAGGGGTTTTGCTTTAGGTAAACATGATCCTTCACCCATCTAGAGCCGAGGCACGAAGTTTTGGGGACACCTAGAGAACTTTAGGAAATAAAATAAATGCAGAGTTGAAAAGTTTTATTTGCATGTCACTATTAATAAAACTGAAATGAGTATGAATAAATATCAATATGTTAGAAATGCCCCGAAATATCAACCAGAATTATCAAATTTTGCTAAAACATGTTTAACCAAGAATTACCCCTTGTAAGTTAACAATAAGATAATCAGTGAAAAATATGAATAAACGTTAGTATCACACATTAAAGCGGTTATAAAAGCAAAAGGAAGACAGATTAAATATTAATTATTGACAGAATATACGCAAAAATGTTTATTTGTATTATGTCCTGTATGAAATATATGAGTTTCAATCATATTCTTCACTTTTTAATACATGCCCCATAATTTTCGCCAAGTCTGTATAAGAATATATATATATATATATATATATATCTTTTACTAGTTATATATACCCTTATTATATTATTTTCTCGTGTAGTTATCCTTGAGAATGAACTGAATAAAGTTCGAAAGTACTTGGAAATAAATACCTTTTCATTTTTCCTGCGGTACATTGCATTCATTGAGAACCTCACGCCCTACTTTGTGAGTTATTTATTTCATATATATATATATATATATATATATATATATATATATATATATATATATACAGGGGGCGGCAATAAGAGCTCACCGATTTTGAACGGCAATCAAAATGAAAAAAGGTAAGATATAGAAAAAAACCCCACATTTATTCGAGAAACGTACATTAATGGCATCACAATTATTTTTTTCTAAATAACATCAATTAAATGTCGACCGTGAATGTCGAAGCAGTATTGAAGTTCTTCTAGAAAGTTTTCCATTGACTCGCGGACCATGTCATTGGAATCGCTGCGATTTCTTGCATTATTGTTGTTTTGAGATCTTTCAAATTTCCTGGTCAGTGTTGCTATAATCGTGCTTTCAGTGGACAAACCCAGCGAAGGTGGGGGTCATCCAATATCCCCCCGAAAAGAGACAAGATGACCGGTAACAATTCTCGGAGAATTCTGAGTGAACGTCGAGACATATGCGATGTGGCATCATCTTCCTGGAACCAATACATCTTCCGGGTCATGATCATTGAGTAACTCGTTAACTTTTGGACTGAGAAAATTATGGATCAGATCAAAATAACGTAACATCGCCCTCTAAAAAATAAGTAACCTCACACCGAAATCACCTACCACACACCCAACAGTAAGTTTCGGACCCCGAAGTAGTCACTGGTGGAGTTTAGGACGGTTAGTGTTAGAACAATAACTAAAGTTCTGTTTGTCGACCATAGCCGATAAATGGAAATAAACTTGATCACTGCAGATCAAAATATCTGTTGAGAGAACACTTTGGAGAATGTCCCCACTCAAAGTTTTATGGGTTTCATAATCTCCCTCACTCAACTTCTGCACAACCATCATTTTGTAGGGATGCATGTGGAGGTCCCCGTGCAAAATTCTGCGGCCACTTCGAAGAGACACGTAGCTGAGCTGCGTGTTTAGGTGGAGATTGCCTAGGAGACTGCTGTATTAAAGCTCTCACAGCTGGCCCTTTTGCGGTTCTAGGTCAAATAAGACTTTTTCCTTTCAAAGTTGACCCTGTGGAGTCTGAAGTTCGAAACCCAATGACGAATTGTTTTTCTATCCGGAATGAGATAATGGCGCCCAAGCGTCTCAATGCCCATACACTTTAATCATCTCTTTTTATAAAAGATTTAGAAACTTTTGAAATAACCTAACCCTAGAATTAATTCTCGCAGATGACCTACAAATAAATAAAAACCTAATATCCTATCTTAATGAAGCAAAATTGCACTAAAGAATTTCAACATTGGAAACGAATACCACCCGGTTAGACCCAAATTTTGGTGAAAGATAGCGTAAAAAGCTTTAAAAAATTATCGATCTTGTTTTTTCACCGTTCGCATGATTTTAGTAACAAACAATTCCCATTTCGCTCCATTCAGTAAACGAACATGTTATGGTCCTTTATCAAATCCAGAACTGCGAGCACAAATAAGAATTAAGGCAACCACAAGCTCTTACGCTCAGACATAACTTTAACTTCAGAAAGACCCCCTTTACACAATCAGTCAACTCTACTCCACATTACAAAAAGCCACACTCACATTAAAGCTTCCTGGGTATTCCTTCCCGGAGTCAAATTTATTTATCAAATAGCAGAAATAGGAATTCTTTGGCATATATCTGACCAGTCAATTTAAAATAAAGGCACAAAATTGGTCGCCTATTACATTTATTATTATTATCATTGTAAGACCCACCTTGTTCAACTGTTATTGTTATTATCTTGCCCTGTGAGTTCCTCAGTAGGCCCAGTGAGTTTTCTTTTCCCACTTTTTCTTGTAAATTGTGATCTTCACCCACCACCTGCCGAGGAGGAAGATACTTATTGTTATACTAAAGATCCGCATAAAGCTTCAAGTCTTTATATTAGGCAGAATTCACTGATTGTGGGGCCAACAACACCAAACACCCCATGATATTTCTGGTGACCCTAGCCAAGTGACCTTTTCACGCAGGTTTGCATTCGCTGGGTGAAAATTTAACCCCTGGGCAAGGATAATTTCAAAAGCAAAAGACAAGAACTGTTCCACACAGGCAGGAACTAAGAAGGCTCAACATCAACATCAGCATGACTCACATGACACCTTATTCATTCATCCGGTAACATATAAAAATTTCTCTGCCAGAATTTTATTTTTCATTCCCAACTTTATGATTCACAAACTTACATTACTCTTCTACCTCGAACGAGTAACCAGACACCAGCATAGATTTAAATCGCTGATCTAGTCTTCACATGCTTGGTGATAAATGCAATCTTCCTATACTTCAAAAACCTTAATGGTTACTGGAGCTATCATGCTCGGAAGACTGCTATCCTATAGAAATTCACCGCAAATGTTCCTGTTCCGCTCAAACGAGCTCTCCCACGTCAATCCCGTCAATCTCTTAAGCAGGTTGCGGGATACCCTGTGCAGCGCCCTCGACAAGGAATTCCCTAGAGATTTAGGGCATGGAAACATCACTGGATCAATTAGTGACAACCGCAGCTCGTAATTCGAGAAGCCCAACCGCAAGAGAGTCACCACTGTGGGAAAGGATCCTCTCCACGAGATCCGCGAACGGCTGGATTACGGCATCAACTTGTTCAAAAAGGAACTCGCCGCCATCTCCCAACTTCTCAACTACCTCGAGACGCTTCAAAGTCCCTTGAGGATGTCAAGTCTTTTCTAAGGTTGACTTGAATGACGCATTCTCTAATTTGCTATGGAAACATGCTAGATGGAAAATACCACAATGGGTTCCCCATTATGATAATTTGAATGGTTCCTGATGTATCAGAGCTTATGTAATAGTTCTTAATATTCTAAACGTTAAATATGCCAATGTCTTGAGGGATGTGGATTTTGTCTTCGCATGTTGGTGCTAATGTCAAGTAGAGACGAAAAAGCGCATATGTTTAGTCTAGAAAACTCTTTGCATGATTAAAATTGCACTGATTGCAAATCAAACTTAAATTACCCCTTTTTAGCAAAATTAGTTAATTATGTAGGTTACAAAGCTAACTCTCGCAGGATTGGCCCAGATGACAGTAAGTTTACAGCGATCACGCAATTCGCATGGCCCAAAACATTGCAGGAACTTGTACGATTGGAAGTCAATATTATATCACCAGTCAGTTTTCCGGATTCATGAATCCAAATTGTGGGTTGGATTTCGAGCGATTCTTGTTTTGGATAACCGATTCAATTTTGAATGAACAGAGGAAGCATCAGAAGGTAGTATTCACATGGTATGATTCCAGACAGTCGACACGCTACGAAAATCAAACGATAGCCTTGAAGGTCGAGGGTATGTTGAACTCTATTACAAATCTTTCGTTTCGCAATCTGTATGTGACTAGAAAGATCTGTCTATACACAGAACAGCTCCATTCCAAACTACACAGCCAACTTTATCTTCAATGTCAATTCTGCAGGGCAAACAAAATCCAAAGTGACATACTCTTTTCTGACATCCAAACGGGGAAGCCAGAGTACTGCTAACAAAGATATTGGTGATTTTATACCCCGAAATTAAAAATTAGAAGATTCCAAATAACAAATAGAAGTTTCATAAAAGGTTATGAATTGATCACTTTCAGCAGTTCCTTGCACTATTATCACCATGCCAAACTATTGGAAAAGTTAGGAAGGAAATGGGAAGACGATTATTGACGTCGTCGCAGAGTCCATTTAGAAGCCATACTGGCGTGATTTATGAGAAAAAGTGATCATTCTTATATCCAGCATAGGATATGTTGGAAAGATATCACAGACTTTAGTCTTTCGAGTGCTTCCATATCCTTCATTTATTTCTGAATAATTAAAGAAAAATCATCCGAAAAATAAAAGGAAATCATATATAAATCCACCCATTCAGTTCAAGGCCCATCACTACTTTGGATTCATATTTCGGATTCTTCACTTATGCGTTACCTCCCCAAAGTTCAACTTTGATGCATTCATCAGAGAGAATTTAAAAATCATTCAAGAGTAATTCATCGTTGAGTTATTATAATTTGATTACTGATAGCACAACAGACTTGCCCGTTAGAAGGCAATGAATGAACTCTATTAGTCAAAAGGGAGTACTTATGGGAGGAAATCCTTGTCAAGTCATTGTGTTGGAACTCTTGTGTTATATTTTGCACCTGATCAAGAACTACATCCAAGCTATCCGGAAAACGCCAAATGTCTAGCTATGTAGCTTAGAATTTTATTGACCCTTTCTTGGTGCCAAAACAGCCTTTATTACACACAGAAGTAGTACAAAAACTCACTGTGAACGAGTAAACACAAACGAAATGACTAGTAACACATGACGTATACAATGCAAAAGTATAATGGGAGACTGACTGGGCGCGACTGAGGAGCCTTAGATCTTTCCGAAACGTTGTAATTTATGTTAGAAATGAAATCTTTAATTTATGTTAGAAATGAAATATTTAATTTATGTTAGAAATGAAAAGCCTGGAGCATGCTGCTATTCATGATATTTCTCTCTTATTAATTTTATTAAAAATTTATCACTTTGTTGCCTTGTATTTATACTCGTATTTAGTTAGTTTGTGGCTTATTGAACCAAAGTGCTGACAAATTTTCTTTTTATTTAGTGATATGCTTAGAACGCAAAATCTGAGTATCCGAAATATTCCAAAAGATTCTTTTTATTTTGTGATATTCTTTGAAGACAAAGTTGAGTATCCGAATTATCCCAAAATATTCTTTTCATTTTTTGATAGGCTTTCAACTATTCGTTCTAGAATTCGAACCACTTTAGACTGAAGCAATTAATCCGAAATTTAAAATTAAATGGGTACCCTTGGAATGCGTTATGCTATCCGGCGTACTCTTCTACTTACCTAAGCCATCATCTACTATTGAAGCTATGGATGTTGAAAAATTAGAGGCAGGGTATAAAACAAACGCAAGAGCGGGGTAGAAAGGGACTAAACCGAAAGTGTGAATGGATGGAACTTAAATTAACTGTAATCTTCCTCCCTTCTGTTTGTAGGTGGATATAGATAAAGACGTTGCGGCTATTTACTAATCAGAGCAGTTTGTAAAAGAGGACTGTTCACCTACCAAGGAAACTCTTGGTCGGCGTTTGTACGTAGGTATCCAACTTTTGTACTGGAGAGACCAAGAGGAAGTTAGAACCAGTTAAAAAGCTGCATAAGGTCTGTTGGGTAGTCGTAATCTGAAAGGAAATTATTTGAATTTCTCTTTCTTACCCCCTCAACCTCTCGACCTCTTCCATAATAGGGAGTTAGTTAGTTGTAATCAAGGCTGCCGTATTGAAAAAAAAGGACATCCCGAAGACATTCTGCCCCTCCACACAGACACCATAGTATTTTCTACCGTAGAGCATTGAATTTTATAATAGTACTGTACAAATAGATAATACAGAAATCATCTCAAAACTACTGCTTTCTGGATGAATATTTCGAGACCTAAAGGAAAGGATATTTTCTGCAAAATGGGAAGTATGGCAACCTTACAATTCCATTAAGTTGAAAATGCATGTAATTCTGTATTAACTAAGATATAGTATTTAACAATAACAACATTTTTCATTTTAGTCCTCATCTGTTAGTGGCTCCTTTGTTGATCGATAATTAACTAACTAAAATGGATAGAAAAGAACCAACTCTTTCCTGTATTACCTTTCTTATTATAAATTTTGTTTCATTCTTTATAATTACTTCATTTGTTTATTATTAATTATTCATCTTTTAAATCTAATTTTACTCTAGAAATCAAGGCTAATCTTGATTGTTTTCTTTTGCCTTTGACTTTATCTGTTTGCGCAGTTTCTTCCGAATCTATACAGGACAAGAGGACATTATTCCTCTCCAGTTTTCTTGCCAGGAAAGTTATCAATTTTTCCCTAAAGAGGCCACACTCATAAAATTAGGTAGCTAAGGTTATGTTTTCTTCGTGGCAGATGAAAGAAGAAAGGGTTTATTATCTATTGTTCTTTTTCTTCCTATATCAGTGTAATATCTATATTCCTTAGTCAGCGTGTTCGCTATCGTACCCAAATCCGCGACAAACCAAGGGATTTATTGTGTTCTTTCATATTCCTTTTTCGTTGGCAAATTACCTATTCATTAAAGGCACATCAGCACAAATTTCCACGCAATCCCTGTCTTTCTCCTTTTATATTTCGTCCCTAAAATAACGGGGTTCTGTAACATTTATGTCAGGTCTTGGAGCTTCCCTGAAATTATTCCAGGATTACCTAAAATCTTGGTTTTCCATAACGAAAAAAGAAGGCAAATTTTCGAAAGCAATTTCTCCAGAGAATCTGACTTATTAAGGCTGCCTCAGATATTACTCCTATTCACTATGTTTTCTTTTTCTTCTCTTAATTCTTGCTTTTCTTTTCCTTGTTTTGAATATTTGATTATCCCCAAGTCTTCAATTTCACATTCTTTTACTATTCTAAAGTATTCATTTTAGATTAAATGTTTTAAGTAGGATACAAATTTATTTACCCTTTATTAATGTGGGTATAAATGACTTTATAGGTTAACTGAGGGCGCTTGTAAGGAGGTAATTAATTGGACTAAGTTAGGCAATTGCCGATTGGTCGAAATCTGGGGATAGGTTTAATCCTAACGTACCCATGGTTACTGGCCAATAAATATTTTAACGAATCCATTCAAGGCTCTGTCCTCATAATTTCTCTCTGGCTTGGTCCCTAGGGATAGTTTTTTCTGTAAAAAGGAGCAATTGTTCCTTTAATTCTACTATGAAAGCCAATATATATTTCTAATAAAAATACTTATTTGTGTTCTCTCGTTAAACGTAAACCCGATTCGTGTAACCTAATTATCTTTGTATATCTACTAACAATGGTTTTAGAAATCATTTAAAAAGTTTTTTTATTTTTCTAAAAGAAGCAACGAAGAAGGCTTTCAACCGTTGTTTTTTTATGATTTTAAGTCTTTAACATCAACAAAAAAGTAAACTCTGCTTCAGTTTGATTAGAAGGTAGATTTGATTTATGTATAGGTGCAAAAAACAAATTATATTCTAATTCAACAAAAACTATCCCTAACCTGATGTAAAGTGGTTTTAGTTTTTAGGATTAATAGTTAGTTTCCAAATTTCTAGTTATGTTATTTTTATAATTAATTTATACAGTTAGCCTGGAGTGAATTGATTGCAGTCCTGATGTGCAGACTGGGGCACCGTTCCAGCAGGATACCGGATCGTCTCTTCATCTTTTGATAATTTGATATATAATGTCACCCAAACTACTTAAGAGGTCTATGAACGCTGAAATCAGAGATATACTGTATGTACCCGAACTGGTAGGAAATGATTGTCCATTGGTAAGAGTGGTAGCATTTAAGTAATGAAAGCACTGTCTCATGTTGATAATCTACTATAGGTATCTGAGTCAGAGAAGGAAATGAAGTTAATGACTGAAACGGTCGAAAGTGTTAAGAGAGAGGGGGGTTTCTAAAAGGGAACAGGGAAAATTAAGCTATAATAATACTACTGCTAATGATAATAATATTGAATTTTTATATTGTACTCTAATTTTTCAATTAAAGTTAGTGTGAAAGCCACCAAAGGAATTTCCCGACGAAAGTTTCAAGGGGAGATCCGTAAAGAAAGTGGTGAAGAAGAAGAAGGGAAAGTATGTGATTATATATATATTAACCGTACCATAACTATAAAAGGTATCTAAATTCCGTTTTTTGTATTCGAAAAAGAAAGATAGAAAGTATCTTGCATATGAAAATTGTCATAAAGAGAAAGGAGGTAACGGAGATATTAATTTTTAAAAAATGCGTCACTTTTGTGGGACCACCCGATATATATATATATATATATATATATATATATATATATATATATATATATATATATATATATATATATATATATATATTATTGGGGCTATGCTTTATTAAGAGATTTTTTAATGTATGATTGTATTTAAAGGCTACCTTAATATTAATTTGTTTTAGAATGGGCACTACAGACATAAAATTATCATGATAGGGTAAAATTAATAGGTTTTTACGAGGTTCTATTGTCTCTAATTTACAATTATAAAATGTTTTTTGGGCTATATTCATACATTTTTCTAGAAAGTACTTTAGGTAGCATAAATTGGTAGCAATATCTTCAATTTGTGTGTATTCTCTATCTATATAGTCGGGACTGCATATTCGAAGAGCCCTAAGATACATGGAGGAAAAAACAGCAGATTTTATATTTTTGGCATGACTTGAATAAAAATGGACATAAGATAAATTATTTATCGGTTTTCTATAAACAGTAAATTTAAATCTATGTGGTTCTCTAATTATTAGGACATCCAAAAATGGAAGGCTCTTATTTACTTCCTTTTCTACGGTGAATTTAATTGACGGAACCAATGAGTTGATAATTAAAAGAAAACTATCGATGTTAAAACTGTTGTTTAAAATTACCAGGATGTCGTCAACATACTGGAACCAAACAATTTGGTTAGACCAAAAAGGGAGGATCAACCTAGTTTCGAAAAATTCCATATATAAATTTGACAATAAGGAAGATAAGGGATTACCCATAGCCATACTAAACACTTGTTCATAGAATTTGCGGTTGAAACTAAATTTACATTTTTTAATACATAAACAAATAAGCTCAATGATCGTATTGGTTGGTAAAGGGAGGTCATAAGTATTTAGAATAGAGGCTAGGAAGTCTAATAAATCATCAATGGGCACTTTGGTGAATAATGAGGTGACATCAAAACTGACTAGTCTCAGATCTGATGTTACCCTCATATTGTTTAATTTATTGCAAGTCACCATGGCACGGCATTGCTCGCCTGTCACCGTAACAGAATTCCCGGCATCATTTTCGTATAAATACGGCCCAATGATTCCGCTAGCAAAAAATCCACATCCATGCAGTGGCTTTTCAACAATCTTCCTGGGATTTTCATCAGCCCAAATTCGACAATTCTGCTTATTAACGAATCCACCAAGATTAAAATGGGCTTTATCACTAAAAATGATTTTTTGCGAAGAATCATCGACGGCTCGTCTTTGCTCGTGAACCCAATTGACGAATGTACGGCGCTTCAAATGGTCACCAGTCTTCCGTTCTTGTGTCAATTGAATTTCGTAAGTGTGTAGAGACAAATCTTTTGGTCAAAATTCGATGTAACGTTGTTGTGGAGAGGTTCAATTCCTGCGCGCGATGACGAATGAGGTGTCTGGATCTTCGGCCACATTCTCGCGCACCGCAGCAATGTTTTCAGCTGAACGGCGTAAACGAGCACACAATGGCGTTTTCATATCTGCCACCGACCCCATTTGTTTGAATTTACGAACAATTTTCCCAATTGCACTCTCGGTTGGTCGATTATGTTGACCAGAAAAATCACGAAGTGATTAAAATGCGTTTCTGTTTGAACGTCCATTTTCGTAATAGGCTTCGATAACTTTAACACGTTATCCGATTGATAATCTTTCCATGGGTGAAATTCTCAAAGACTGAAGTTGTTAAATCTGAAAGTCAACGAAAAAAATCATTAGACGCTTAAAATTAACTCGCATTTATAATCGGTCCAAGTTATTGGAACACCCTTCATATATATATATATATATATATATATATATATATATATATATATATATATATATATATATATATATATATATATATATATATATATAAAGGATGCGTAAAGTATTTGAGGAAATATGTTATTTTGAATATAGCAGTATATTTTCTATATTTAAGAATTACAATGATCTACAAGGTTTTTGTTTTGGTGTTTAGGAAATGGACATCATTCCTGTAAGAAATCAGTCTTCTAAATCGAAAAATTACCTTAATTCTGATCTATCAGGTCGAGTTTATAAGTTATTGAACATCCTTTTATAATACATATATTAGGTTTGAGTCAAAGTCCATATGTTAATAAGTCTGTGGATGTCCATATGTATATGTCATAAGTGTGTATATGTTATAAATTAGTCACTATGTATGTATGTGCGTCCACTACACTGGATTCTTTACTTTATTCTATTTCTAATTATTTTCTTTTTTTTCGATTTTTCAGATGTTGTGGTGAACTAAGCAATAGAAAATGAGCAAGATGTCCTCTTCAAAAAAGTGTTGCCTTAATTCTCCAAATGTGTTATGGAAACACAAAACCGAAAACTATAAAGACCTTTTTACCAACTTGATATCAACTTTTCGTGATATTGGCGCGAATATGAGCATCAAAATGCATTCTAGTTATCTTGATCATTTTCCTGAAAATCTCTGAGGTGTTAGTGATAAACAAGGCGAACGATTCCATCAGGACATTAAAGACATCGAAACTCTTTACCATCGACCTTGGGACGCTGGATTTTAAAATGAGATGCTCCTGTTGCTCAACATCAACGATGCGCAAATAAGCGTAAATTTATCCCTGAATTTTCTGCCAAAAATCTTTGCCAATGTGCATTTTCAATTTTTAATTTTTACTTGTGCTTTGTTTGTTTATGTGTTATGCTTTCTTAATTGTTTCATATCAATTACCTCTTTTGGAATTAAAATAGCTTAAATAAAGAAACATTCTCGTTTAATTGCACTAAAAATCACTAATATCAACTCATGTCCACCTTTGGAAATATTTTCATGCGCAATTTTAGCATCTAATAGAGCCAAAATGGAGATGAGGAGAGACAGAAAACTAGACTCGATGGAGGAAAACTGAAGTTATTTTCAAATTTAGCAGAAGCAAAATCACTTAAGAATTCGTTGAAATATTTCAGGCACCAGACAAAAGATTCTTTTTTGTTGTCCAATGTTATCAATGGCAGACTCTATGCTTACACAAGAAATGAAGAGGTACGCAGTTATCGTGGCTATAAAGGCTGAACATAACAATTTAGAAATAGCACGACTTTTAAAAGTCGCTAGATCCTTCGTCTATAAAGTTTGCAACAAGTTAGAAGCCAAAGATGGATCGACAATGCACCCAACGGAAGACTTTATGTGTTTCAACAAGACTCGGCACCATCACACAAGGCTCAAACAACCCAGAAATGGATGGCGAAATATTTTCATGATCACATAACCCCTAACATTTGGCCTTCTAGCTCCCCAGGTCTCAATCCATTGGATTATTATGTATGTAGCGTAGTTGAGAAAGAGGTTAATGAGCAACCTCATAACACTAAAAAATCCTTAAATTCCTCAATAGTCAGAGTAATGTCCAATGTGAACAAGACCCCCTTTATCATAGCATGTAGGCGATACAGACATCGCAATAAAGCCGTTATCGAAGTTGAAGGAAGTTTTACTGAATTAAATTACCAAAAACTATGTTTATTCTTATCCTTACAATTTTTGCAGCATAAAAGACATTATTATCTGTTTTTGAGAGTCATTTTTATGTAAGTATAAATCCGTCCTCAAATACCTTACGCACCCTATATATATATATATATATATATATATATATATATATATATATATATATATATATATATATATATATATATATATATATATATATATATACATATATTAAACCCCTACCTTTCATTTTGAACTAATTTACTTGCCACCAAACAATGATTATCCGCCTTCAAAGGCAGGTTTTAATACTTCCCCACTTTTTCGCACCTTCTCATTTACGGGAACTGCCATTCTCGTAGTTCTTTGTAATCATCCCAAATGCAAATTCTCTCTCTCAACTTCTGGACCAAAGGTGACCACCTGCGAAGACGGAGGCCACTTTATCCAATTCCTGAGGAAGCTTCGCCTCTGACGGAGACTTTGGCTCAAACAGTAAAGACACGCCTCCTCCTCCTCCTCCTCCTCGGGTTAATAACGCTGCCCAATTTCTCTCATCACTGCCTCAATCCACAATCGGGAAATTGTACAAAGCAGTAACCAAAAAGGCACTTTTTAGATCCGTGTATAAAATTGGATTTAGGGTCAGAGGGAGAGGAGGGGTAGGAGGGGTAGCAGCGGTAGAACTAGAAGTAGAAGTAAGAGTAATGTTAATTGTAATAGGAATAGTAGTAATGGGAATGGTAATAATAGCAATAGTAATAATAGTAGTAGCATCAGTAGTAGTAGTAGTAGCAATAGTTGTAGTAGTACAAATAGTAGTAGTAGTAATCGTAGTATAATATACATATATATTCCACTGGTATTTGTATCTGATCTAGGAACCTGTTGCAGGAGAAGCGGGGAAAGGAGGTGGGAGGCGAGGGGAAGGGGAATGGGGCTTGCTGGAGCGAATTGCGATCGAGTCTGATTTTTTCCTCTTTCGCCAGGCGTGAAAGAGAGCAATAACTTTTGCCTTTAAAAAATCAAGTTTGTCCTTGCCACTTATAAAGACCGGCGAGAGTTTCACTTTCACACCGGAAACTGAAAGATCCGAGTTTGATTCCGGTCCTGTCAAACTTTTCGAAATTTTCCAAATCTTATTCGTCTTTTCTTTGGGGCAAATATTCGGTTGGGTCCCCACTCAGGAAATGGTCGAAAATGATTATTGTTACACTTATTAGATGTAAGAGTAAAGGAAACTGGCTGTCATTCGTTGTGTAAATGTAACAAAGCAAAGCAGAACCGAACGTAACTCAGGTTTTGTTTTGCTAAATACAGTTTGCAGAACAAATGGTAACTAGTTTCCTTTACTGTTACAACTGGTAAGTGTATCAATCATCAATTTATACTCTTGAAACATAACTAACTAAATTTAGATTAGATCCAAGATTATAAAAAATATAGGTATAATTTACCTTTTTAGGTCCTTTATAGAGGCGCATCATTAGGAATTGCTGTCTTTATCAATGTAACCTTATTACAATAATATAGAAATAAAAAAATATTTACAATCACGTAATACAGCACGATAAAAATACGCCTAAATATCTTTCTAATGTTCATTGTATGAATATCTCGTTTCTTTGAATCGGCAAAATATTTACTATTTCTCATTACGAAAAAATGTTCTAGAGGAAAATTTGTCTGGAAACTGACATCTGGAAACTCTACTTATGTGTGTGTGTGTGTGTGTGTGTGTGTGTGTGCGTGTGTGTGTGAGAGAGAACTCAATCTCAATAGCGAGTTATGGTATTAGTGAAACCACTGTATATGACTATAGATTTTATTTACGAGACTAGTTTCGGTATGAAGTCTACCATACGCTCTTCAGGCGTATATTGAGAATGGCAAGCAGGTAAGCCTATACCGACACTAGATGTCATCCAAAACAAAGTGTTGCACTCGCAAATACAATGTAGGCCAATATGATAGAACATTTTGGCTAGCTGGTTGTGCATACTTACAGAAGCTATTTTAACATTTAAATAAAGTTTTAAAAAATAACATTTAAATAAAGTGAGTAGCTTACAATTTTATAGTTATTTTTAATGAACAACAAATTTATTTCAATTAACATATTTATTTTGTAAAACTTGAATCGCTTCCATCATCTTCCAAAGTCACAGCCCGCTACTGTTTACGATCAGGTTTCGGGAATAGGAGCTACATTTCAATTGATTTCGAGGCTGTGTAGCGATTTTTGTATCCATTTCATTATCAGAATACGACGGAAGAGGGTATGGTAAACTTCATACCGAAACAAGTCTCCTAAATAAATTCTATGCTCCTATACATCGGTTTCACTATCATATACCATAACTCGCTATTGAGTTTCACTATAGGTTTAACTATCCTATATATCATCAGTCTGTAAATGTTCTAATTGTAGTTTACGTAGTTTAGTTAGGTTAGGGCAACCGTTAATGTTGAATAATTAATTTAAATAATAACAGAGTTAACCTAAATTAAAATAATTAACTTTAACTAACTGACCTATCATCCTAATTAACCTAAGTAATCTAACAAACCTAAGCTAACCGAATCTAACCTAATTAACTCAACCTGAATAATCTAACCACCTAACCCAACCTAACTAATTTAACCTTAGTACCCTAACCCTAATCGACCTAACCTAAATTCCTGGCTCCAACATCCTCAGGACGATCTGCGGCTTGATATCGTCCATATACTTTCACTTGTTTCATCTTCACCACTTCCTATGGGAGATGGCCTCTCTGGTTTTTGCTTTAAATAGAAAAAGTACTAAAAAATATCGATTGATACCATTTGTGTGTGTAAAAAACAACAACAAAAAAGCGTGAGTGTAAATGCATCGTGAACGATTATGACGTCACCTGACGCCAGGGTTATCAGATTTGTCCTTTTCGTGATAAGTCGTCCTTTTTAAGACTCAGCCACGGTCAGAGGTGACACAGTAAGAACTCCGGGCACAACTTCCTCTTCCTAGCTGTGGCATAGGCCGCTAACACGAGGGAGAGGTGCTATAAGTTTCCCACAGCATACAACAGTTTCCCTCCACTCTAATCTGATCCCTCTGTACAGTCTCACAGATGATGCGGTTTCATTTAACTGTGAGTTCGTTGACGAAGGCCTACAGCACAGGCTGCATGATCAAAGCTTTCTCCCTAAATCTCCCAAGTGGTCGGAAGGAGCAGAGATTCCATCTGCTCCTGGCAACAACAACAACAACAACAACAACAACAACAACAACTCAGGATACCACACAAAGTAGGACGATATTTTCCATATGAATTACTCGTACCAAGTAATTTTGACGGCGAGAATTATTTTTGCAATGTCGCAATTATAGTTATGTTCTTAGAAGCAGCTAACTAAGCTCTTCACCAGGTCATTGGAAGAAGCTCCTCAAACAATCACTAGAGGATAACTCATAGACCATCGTTTCTAACGTAAACAAAAATTTACGTGTCAATTCGCGTTACCTTTGCTATCGAAAACAATGGAAAATTTATCATAGCCTGCCTCATGACTCTAGCTAGCTCATCCAATGAATTATAATTATTTTTGTAATGTCGCAATTGATGAAATAACTCACAAAGTGGCACGTGAGGAAAGCAAGAATATGAAAATTAACTCACAGAAAAATGAAAAGATGAATCCAAGCACTTTCGAACTTTATTTTCAAGTTCATTTTCAAAGAATAGCATGAAAATGGAGAAGACAACCTTATATAGGGTACAAAAATACGAAGGGAACACCCATCACATAGTACAAACCAATGGCAAAAAACACAAAAACAAGACAGAAAAATAGCAAGAAAAAGAACAATAGGCAACTAACAACAGACATATGCATCTCTAAAACGATATACACACAACGCCGTGTATATGAATGGAATGTGGTGGGTGAAAAAACAAAAAAAAAACATTTTAAAGGATTATCATTAGAACGGGTAAGAATTAATCCCATCACCATGCTGTCATTTTCTCTGCTGGAAACCCCTCTGGCTTCAGCGGGATTCGAAGAAGCGACCTTTCGCATGACAATCCCCGACTTTGCTACTGATTCATGATGCTCACTATAATGCCTCATTAAATTCATTGAGAGTCGCACGTCAAATATCGCCACCCCCATTGGAGAATAGAGGAATGAGGGGGACCTTCCTTCTGGCCCGCGCTATAAAAAAAAAATAGACCAGAATCGGTTTGTAAAGAAATGTGATGAAAAAAGTGTTCTAGTTCAGCTATCTATATAGAATAAATCCTAGGTAGTTTCAATTTAGTTTCAGACTACCGGGGGCACTTGGACTGGGAAGGCGCACTTCCAGGTGACACGTTGTCATGAAATTAATGTCGTTGTTAGAAAGGTTCTTAGTGCTGTTGAAATTGTTCCCAATTTGCTTCAAGCGATTTTAAGATAAGTGGTGCAATGCATCGGCCTTTTGTTAAGCTGCATTTTGGTACAATTCTTCATTAGTGATTGTGATAAGTGAAACACAAATAAGGCGATTTATATACACACAAGAAAGGAAATAATGCTGCATTTAGCAGTAGAAGAATTACACAAGTGTATGTAAATCAGTTGAATATCCGTAAATGCCAGCGTTGGTTCAACTAATTTCCTGGAGGATTCTGGCTTCCTTCCTTTTAGTTGACTCTCTTTGGTGTTGGTCGCATGCTCCCACGCCGGAGAAGAGGCTTCTCTCCGACGTCAGAACGTGCTAACTTCTTATTCATGCTTCTTGTTGTGTGTAGTTGTTTTTTCCTTTGATTTTGTTTGTTTATTTGAGAATTGTTTTTTTGGGGGGGAAGGAAAGGGGCATTTTGTTCGGGTTTTTTTTTATCTAGCCTATCATTAGGCTATAAGGTGATTATGGCGCCTTATGTCATAGTAGGAAGTCGCCAGATAGGCCCTGGTAAAAAATATCAACAAATTCCGTTCTGTCGATTTCAGGCTAAAACTTTCCAAGGGTAGAGGCCCCCATACTGCAATTGAGCTTGCTGCTCCTAGAGCCCTTGCGGAGTCTTATCTTCGACAAGAGACTCATGAAACAGTGCGTAACTATATTTTAAACATTGAAAAAGTGCACAAAAATGGTCCTTGACTTCATCTTTATTGGCTCGAAATGACCGTGTGACATTTGAGGGAAGAATTATTGCGGTAGGTGAAAAACGGGTTCTTTACTGCCACATACAGCGAAAAAAACAATCACTTGAGCGCAAACAAAAATCAATTCTTAACCCTAGACGTGGTATGATCTAAAGGGGTGTTTAAGAGCTCCTCAACAATAAGCAAAGTATTCAAGACTATGTTCAACAATTGCAACTTTTAAATAATCCCTTTAAAAATAACGCATTCCACTGGTCAACAGGTAGGCTGACCTTCTCCATTACAATGCTTGCCGACATGTGGCACGTTTTAACCGTGAAAAAAGTAAACATTAGGTTGGTAAGTTCTTCTCCATCCTCCATTTATTTCGGGTCTTATACCATCTGATTGCCATTTATTAAAAGTCATTAGAACATCGCCTAAATGGCAAAGTTTACTTTCATATAAAGTTGAAAAAGATATCAAATCATATGTTATCAAAACGATGGGAAAGCCTTTTCAATAATGAAACTACTTTGCTAAATAAATGTTGTTTTTTTTTGTAAATTAACCAGGTAATGGCTTCGCCACGGGGGGAGCTTACGCTTCGCTACTAAGATTAACATTTAAAATCTAACAAAAAGCAGCCATGGTTAAATTGTTATAAATTTTCTAAACTTCGCCAATTATAATAATTTTTAAAAGGAACTCTAAACTAAAATTTCCCCCTTTCATAATATCACGTTGCTAAAATATAGTTATCGAAGAAGATATATATAAAATAAATTTTCTGAACTTCACCATTTGTAATTCTTTGGGTTTTAAAATTTTCACAGAATTTCGATACTTATATTTATTCCTGAACTTCACCATTTTGTTTCTTGATATTATAAAAGAATTATTAGAAATAACTTTGAAAAAAAGTCATAACCGAACTAAGATGAAATTTTTATTCAAATACTCAAAAAAATCCCCTTCTTAAATTATAGAGTTAGTGATGATGATGATGATGCTGATAAGAATTTTACTTTCCTTTCCAAAATAGATTAGTTTATTAACAATCTATTAGCATAATATAGTCATAACACTGATTTTCTATATAGTCTTTAGAATTCGTCAAAACAAACGAAATTTGGAGTTAGGATAGAACAATGCCTCTTGAAATAGGCTACACCAGAACAGGACCTAGAACGCAAAACCGAGATAACCGCTGTCTCTGACCCGTGAAGAAATGGGTAGCTTTTTAAAAATGAAATGAATAGACAAAGGATCAAATGCAGTTGATGAATGGTTAATCCGAGCATGGCTTACTGAGATTGCGATTAGAATACACGAAGGTTGAATCTCTTTTAGTAAGAACATTCTCTCCAAAAATGGCACAGTGGCACTAGTGAATGCTTATCAAGGAAAGGAATGGACATGATAAAATAAAGGAACCTGAATATATGAGACAAGGACACTGACAGACAAGCAAAAATGAAAGAAAATGATTGTAAGAAAACTAAAATTAAGAATTACCTCTGGAAAAAAATACAGAATGAGTAAGAAAAAGATAACTAAAAAAATATTGAACGATAGATGGGCCTATTTAACTAATCGGAATTTAAGTGTGATCCTATAAATCTCGGATCATCATGAATTGAACGATTTTTTTATCATTAAAAGAGCCTATCTGGCGAGTGCTACTAAGATCATAGGTCAATGCCTCAATCAATTTTAGCTTATTAATAAGCTACATAAAAAAAACTACAAAAAGGCCAAATCAAATAGCAGAAACAAAAACAAACAAACAAACAAACAAAATCCAAACCAAAACAAGCAACAAAGAAAATAAGAAACCAAGCAAAGGCATGAAGAAGAAGGAGGCGACACGCTCCGGAGCCGGCGCCGGCGCATGCGACCAATACCAAAGAGAGTAAAAAAAATTGGAGGTGGCCAGCCTCCTTCAAGAAGTCAAATAGTCTACAAGACTGTTTGCACGAACTCGTCCCAGGTACAAGGGGCGAGGAGTAGCGACCCCCCTCGTTTTCCTATAGAATTGATGGAAGAGAATTTTTAACTGATACGCAAACGTCATGGTGCATTTTGAGATTGTTGCGCGGTTGCCTGGCAGGGGTGACACGTTCTGTCGAACTCATTGCAAAAATAGGCCACTTCACGATTGCCGCGACAGCTGCCGATCAGCGAGATTTGCGCAGATTCGACGTTCAGCTTTTCAAAAGACGAGTTCGGCTTCCTCCGCATTTCCCGTCAATCGAGCAGCGGATTTGCGCCTTAGGAAAGGCAGGTAGGATTTATGCTGTCACAACTTCCCATCATGTTGGAAGGACGCATATGTAATTTCCTTCCCATTTTGTGTTTCATTGTTTGTGTTGCTAGCGGGAAATAAACGGTGTTTCGCTCCTAGTAGAAAAAGGGAGGGATTAAAATCGGATGATAGTCATATAGCAAGAAGGAGAAAGTTGGCAGAGTGGGTGCAAGAAGTGTAGTAAAATTATCGATATAAGGAATGAGGTTATGAGGTACAGAGATGCTCTGTCCTTTTGCGAACTTCGTTAATATCAAAGCATATAAAATTTATCATTATTATTACCAGAGTCATATAATTATATACAAGGCGACTTATTTTTCACTCGGAGGGACGACAGACTGAATCAAATGAACTGGCGGCATAATTTTGATGGCAATGGTATGAAAAAGAAGAATTTCTCAATGCGTGAAATTGAAGATGTGCCGGTAATCAGACGCCCAAGATCCTTAAAGAATAATACATACCAGAACCAAAATTTATCCTTCTTCTTTTCCAGCTTTTTTTGCTTCTCTTTCATTCTTTAGCTTCTTTGCTTCTCTCTTTTATCTTATTTTTTCGTTTGTACGATAACTGTATGTAGTCAAACGTTAATCTTATAGGATGGAAAAAAAATGCGAGAAGTGATTAAAATCGAATGTCCCTAGCATCCTCTTCTACACACCTTGGTTCAGTCAAGAAATTTTTGCTTGAAGGTCTCATTGCCATGACAACTGGGGCCTACTCATCTTGTTAAGGTAGGGCTCATTCCCAGAGCCTATGGCTCCTAATACAACTACTATCAGGCATGATTTCCCATGGAAGTTAGATGTTAAGGAGACCTTTTCTTAGCCTAACCCTCTCATAAAATCTTCCAGCCAAAGACAAACAATCACACAACTGCTTCGCCAGCCTTTCTATGTTCGCAACACTACAGATTATTTGTATCAAATCCTTTTATTAATCAACACATTTCACACACGCATTCTCCGCAATCGTCTATCACTCAGTAACTCATTGGATTATTCATTTCCCCCGTTCCCTCTCTTGAACTTTCTTCCAGTAGTTATAACATTCATATTCAGCTCCATTCGTCGTTATACACTGCACCGCGTTTCCCAGATACCAAAATCAATTCATAGTTTCTGATGCCTCATTTTTTAAAGATATATTTCCTTGTCTCCTTTATCTATTGAGTGCCTTAGGCACCATCGATCATACTGGCCATCTACTTTGGTGCGCAGTGATTAGGGTAGTGTTTGCGATAATATCCTTGACTGATCCTGGGTTTACCTTAACTCTTCAATCTACAACATCTACCAGTTTTAAAAAAATAGCGTCGGCTCACTACAACGCAACTAAAACTAATCTCCTCACCTAATCCACTTTATGCCTATTGTTCTATTAATGACAAAGCCACCCATATTGGGTGTGTACAGCACTAGTACCTCATCAAGGTGCTATGCAAGGTATTATTCTAACTCATTTTCTCTCCAGGAGTTTTCTTCACCAAAGTTAGTATCCCATAGGGTGTCTCACAGGAACCTGTCCTCGGCTCTATCATCTGCTGCGACTATTTCCTCTCACTGGGTGTGCTCTTACGTGGTTTTTATCCTTCATTTCATTTTTACGCGGATGAAACATCTATTTGTCTTCCTCACCTCTCACACATTCTTTCAAATGAGCCCATATTTAGTACCCTTCATCTATCCGCGAATTTCCTAAGCTTAATCAAGGACAATATATAGGTTGTGACCCTATCTCTAAGAGATGGTGATCCCTCCATCTTATTCTAAGGGTCCATTTGCAATGAGGGCGTATCATTTGACGGGTGGCTTTCGTTCACTTTCCCACATCAAGAATGCTTCAAAATCAGACAATTTTTTTATAAACTTACATAACATCATAAATTTTGCTGATAACACATACACAAGGTTCTATCAAGGATGATCTAACTCAATCAACCAGCCACTATACCCAGCAACCAGCATCCCACGATAAACTGCATCAACAGGAAGGACTGTATCTCGAATACCTCCTCAAAGTCATCAACAATCAAAGTTTGTAAAAAGCATAATTATGCATTTTCAATATAGAATAATATCTATATTATAATAAGTACAATTAATACCCCCAACACAATATTCAAAAGCCACAAAATCATCTACTACAATAGGTTAGATATGATACGACACGGAATATTGGTCTACATAATTTTGTATCAACTCTTCATCTTTTGGATGCCATGTCTGGTCATTTAATTTTATAATTGACCTCGTCCAAAAGTCTTCCCAAGGTTAGCCCGGGAATTATTTTGTTCTGGCAATAACATGATAACTATTCGGCTGATACTTTGCTAGACTAGACTAGGCTATAATATGCTATACTCTCCTAGGCAATCCTAGAATAGGCTAGTATAGGCTAGGCTATACTATGCTAAGCTATGTTGAGATATAATGTTCAAGGGTGAGATATACTATGCTAATTTAGGCTATAAAATGCTATGCTAGGATAGCATATAGTATGATAGGCTAGAAAATACTAAGCTATGCTTTCCTAGGGTATAATAGGATAGTATAGACTATACTTGTCTATGATAGTTAATGCTAGGCTAGGCTAAGCTATGCTAAGCTATACTAGGCTAGACAGGGCTAGGGAGGGCTATGCTCTGCTATTCTAGGTATGCTATGTTAGGCTACAATAGACTAGCTAACCAAAGATATAATAGGCTAAGCTATGCAAGATTATTCTAGGGTATGGTATGCTATACTAGTCTAGGATATACAACGCTAAGGCTATAATATGATACGCTTGGCTCTCTTGTGTTAGGGTGTAGTTTTGCTAGGATATTCTAAAACAAGTTAGCCTATAGTATGCTATGCTAAGCTAGGCTATCGTATGCAAGGATATATTGGCTAGGCTATAGTAGCTATTCTAGCTTGGCTATACTAAGATAGGCTACTCTAGGCGACGCTAGGCTAGGCTCTGGCATGCAATGTTAATCAATACCTGGTTAGGCTAGGCTAGTCTATAGTTACCTAGGCTACACTAGGCAATGCTACGCTAGGCAAGGCTATACTAGGCTAGGCTAAGCTAGGCTATACTATAATATGCTAGGTTAGACTAGGGTCTACTAAGCTAGGCTAGGCTATACTAGGATACAATAGGCTGGGTTATACTAAGTTAAATTAGGATAGAGTCATCTATACTATGCTAGGTTATACTAGGCTGGCTAGATTATACTAAGCTAGGCTAGGCTAGGTGCGGCACAGCCAGGCTATTCTATTTTAGGCTAGGTTCTAACGAAATTTGAAACCTTTATGTTGTTTTTTCATTCTCTTTCGAATGGTAGAATAGCCAATGTCCTCCCTTGGTTAGTCTGGGAATTATTGAAAGTTTTAAAGGTCGTAATCTCACAAATCAGAATAAGTGAGAGCACGCGACTTTTTGGTCAGCAGACCTTGTTTTAAATCCAATCTACATATGTTTTTTTAATTTTTAAATTGTGATCCCTCGTCCTATTGAACGAGAAAACTCAAATAACTTGCTAATATCCAACATATCTAACCCAGAATTAATTTACAAAGCTCATTCATATCCAATCTCACACATTCTTTCAAATGAGAGCACATATTTAGTACCCTTCATCTATCCACGCACCCAAAGTAGTTCAGGGAAGGTATCAACTTTGTTGCCCTTTTGCACTTATTCTAGCTGATTGATATCATGTCCTAAATGTGGGGAACATGCCAGTATACACTACTCTAATTGTGGCCTAGCATAGAAGTTACATCGTTTAACGATAACCAATTTATTTTTTTAACTAATAGTCCTATAATTGAAGCACATAATTCCATTTGCCTCACACTGCTTCAAAAACTTTAATAACCTGCCTACCTATCATTACGTCCTGGCCTTTCGCAGCTAAATTTCCTCTTATTTTTTCCCATGTTAATAACATGGCAGTTTTTGAGGAGTAAAGGCCATCTGTCATCTGCATGTCCAATGTACTACTTTATTTAAGTTATCCTCAATTTTATTTTACCGCCTCAGAGTCAATAAGGATGGCATTGAGTCTACATTAAATTCCTTGAGGAATCGGTGTTTGCCCTGAATCCAGGAGATAACCGTTGGAAGGCCTTACGTGTGACAGCAGGACTCTGTACCATGGCACACAAGCAGGAGGACCCAGTCTTGTCTATCACACAATGTATTTGGCCACATCACTCCCAACATCTGGCTTCCCAACTCCCCAGACTGCAACCCCCTCTCTGTGTGGGGCTTGGTTGAGAGAGAGAGAACAATAAGTCCCCGTGCAGCAGCAAGGTGGAGCTTAGGTCTAGGGTCACCACAAATTCCACCCAGTTAAACAGGGGAACCGTCAAGAAGGCCTTCAGTAAGTTCAGACGCCACCTGGAGGCCGTATTTGAGGCCTACGGCGAGTTCATTGAATAAAATATATAATACAATCGTTCAAGTCTCTAGCAAGTAGTTTTAGTAAATACGAGTATATCCTTATAAATGAACTCAGTGTTATTTTCTTTTATATTGAAGTTAGGCAACAAATTACCCACTGAATGGCAAAAGAGAGGGGAAAAAAGCATGGGGAATCCTTTTTCTCCTATTCTATGCAATCTTTTTAGGGAAAACTACGAAACGTCCCTCCTTCCCAGAATTCATTCTCAACCTCTTATCTGGTTCCGATATGTAGAAGATATCCTATCAGCATGGCCCTTAAATAACAACAATTTTAACGAATTTTTCCCCAACTTGAACTCATTACACCCATCAATCAAATTCAAAGTAGAATGGGAACAGAAAAATTACTTACTGTTTCTAGATGTAAAAAATCAACAGTTTAAAAAATCGGATACAATGCTGTGTATATCGTAAGCCTACCAATTCAAATCACACATACATTTCTTCTCATTACATGACAAATCTGTAAGATATCCGTTCTTATTTCCTTATTCCCTCGAGCCTATAGAACATGACCCAATTTTCCTTCAGGATGAAATCAATCATTGTATTTGCAATTTCATTGAGCTCAAATATCCCATTTCATTATTTCATTAACAGATACCTTTCTAAGGCCATAAAAACTTTTATTCTATTAGCACACTCCAAAAGGAGAGCTTTAAAAATGTATAATCTTCCCATATGCCCAAGTTCTAGCCTCTTTAAAATTGTTTGATAACAAAAACAACCTAAATATATCATTGAACTATTCACATACCAACCAAAATTCTTGGACCAAACTTCGTCACATTAACCGAAACTCATGTGTATATTTAATCCCCTGTAAAGATTGTGATAAATCCTACATTGGTGAGTCATGTCGCTTTAGTAAGAGGATTAAAGAACACGGTGCAGATATCAGGAGAGGCTCACTTTCCTACAGCTTCTTCATCCATATGCAAAATTATGACCATAGAATCGAATTAACCTTGCCAAAATTATTTATGAATTCAACATTTATATAGAAAGGAAGCTTGCTGAATCAATCATTATTAGTAAGGTTGATAGCTTTAATATTTCTGATGGACAATAATAATTTAGCAAATATATCTCGAACACTGTTGCCCAATCCATTAATAAACCGCCAGAATAGATCATTGCCTTGCCTTAAAGGTTGCCTCCCAAATCATACATATATTTATATTTTCATTATATTTCCATTGTTTTCATTTTGTTTAGTCTGATTTTCCGCCTTTATATACTGGAGTCACAAAATCACGGATAGTCGGGCTGGGCGAATTTTTCGTACGCTGTAGCACTGCCTTACTACCTCCTGAAGAGCGTTGTTATTCACGCGTGCATATAGAGAGAAAGACTTTTGAGCCTTCGCCATCTAAGAACGCGATTCTGTCCTGGGTGTCTTTAGGAGCCTAGTCGATCTGCAAAAGATTTCACATATCTTTTTCGCTGCGAAGTAGAGGAAAAATGATGGGCTAAATACCCTCGTTGCTCCCGTCCAACGACCTGCGTGTGAACCTGCTCGGATGACTGCCCTTCATTAATTTCGTCTTAACTATGTCGGCCACTTGGACTGGCATAATTAAGGGCTTGCGTGGAAACTGGTTTGAGGCCTATCCCACAGCAGAAGCACAAGTCAGAAATTTTCTCGAATTTGGGGCAAAACTGCGAGTCCCGGACGGAGGAGAAATCCTCATCGCCCGGGGGCCCCGGCCAGAATCATAGAGGGAGTTACACCCGTCTCTATCTAGTTGGATGCAGTTTTGGCGTACGTACCCGTGAGGGGGTGGCACAAACTTAGCGGTCGTTGATTCGGCCGCTATGCATTAAGTCCACCAAGCTCAACCCTCTGAGGTCCCCACTCGAGAACCATCCCCCATCCATCATCCCCCCTCATCCCGGCACCATCCGAGCGGGGAAACAACAGGAAACTGGACGGGAGCACTTTTTCTCGCGTCGTTTCAAAACAAACCCTTGACTTTACCTCCTTTTTCACACATCACTTTTTTCACATACAAAATTTTCACATATCATTTTCACACATAAAAAATAATTCAAGAAAGAAGAGTGAAGAGAGAAGACGTCGGCGACGATGGAGGCCCTCCCTAAGAGGGTCCCCCTACGGACCTTACCCGGAAAAAAGACCCCCGAAAAAAAGACCGTTTGCGAATCCTTATTCGCAAACTTAAGGATTGCTCTCATAAAACTCATCGACATTCCCAACGGTTTCATCGCCATGTGCGGTGAAACCAAGGACATCGACCGGCTCCTTTCTGACGAAGGGGCCGAAGTCCTCAAGGAAATGGACCTGGAGGCCAAAACCCCACCAGCAATCTCTGCAAATAGAAGTATCATTTGCCGTAAAGTAGAGAGCTGGGTTGGCGAAAACTCCCCCGCAGACATAAAAAAGGAAATCGAGAGAAACCACAATTGGGCGAAAATAAGGGAGGTGATCAAATTTAGAGATCACACCCATGTTTTCAAAGTAACCTTCAACACGACCGAAATGGCCCACAAGGCGGCAACCGAGGGACTCCTCATTTTCAATATGAGGATCCCTGGATCAAACATCGAGCACGAAAAATATGTCAATATTCAGATGTGCTTCGTATGTTATGCCCTCGAAGAACACACAACCGCAAATTGTCCCCAAAAAGGCACAACCTGGTGCAGTGAATGTGCCACGCAGGGTCATCGCTATGACGCCTGTAAGAACACGGAAAAGAAATGTATGAACTGCAAGGGGCCCCATCGAACGATGGCCCTGAACTGCCCAAGGAGAAAGGACATAATTAAAAGAAAGGAAGAGGAAGAAAAGAAGAAAAAGACTCAAACCTACGCGAGCACCTTAAAGAAAAGTGAAGGGATGGCCTCAACATTGGCAACCCCCTCACCTGTGATCTTTACAAGTGACCTTAGTGCGAAGATTTTAATTTGCATTACTCATGCAAATGTGGCAAACGCGGTCAAACCCGGATGCTACAACCGGGTATTGAACGCACTGCTAAAGGCAAACAACCTTCCTTCTATCATTGTACCTGATGACCCGGAATGCTCTAAGGCATTCAAGGATAGTGTCATCGGAAACAATAGCGCCGAAGCAAAAGCCACGGGACTAAGAGATGTAATTGAATCTCCCCCGTCGGATGATTCAGAAGATGAAGCGAATGAAGAAGATGATACCACTTCTTCGGATAGTGACGAGGGCCCATGCACTCGCACTAGGGCAACAAAGAGTCGATCAAAGACTCCCAGCCCTACCCCGAAGAAGGTAAAGCCTGGGCACCCCAGACCCGCCCCATAGGCCCTCAAGAGTAAGAAAAAGAAAAAACACAGGTAACTCATCTTACCATGGAGCGGAACTCACTAAGAATTCTGGAAATAAACACCAATGGCTGGACAACCAAAAGAACTCTCTACGGAAATGTGTTCAGGGAAATAGATGCAGATGTCATCTTGATTTCTGAACATGGGATTGACACTCGTAGTTCTGAAATTAAGATCTGGAACTACGACGTGTTAATCACGAATTACTCTCAAGAGCGGTACGACGGTGCCGCCATCGCCATCAAAAGAGGGATCAAGTATAGACCCATAAGAAACTTGGAAGAATCCTATCTTGCAATAGAGGTCGACCTCGATATAGGAAAGTTGGTCATCGCCACCGGGTACCAGCCGCCGAGACGAGAATATTTACCAATCCATTCTCTCTCTGGCCTATTTAGCAGAAGGACCCCCACCATATTAATGGGGGACCTTAATGCCAGATGTCGGGATTCTGGGTACAGGACCTTCAATGGAATTGGAAGGTGCCTGGACACTATGATGGACCGAAACATGGTCCATAGAATAGGCCCGGACTTCCCAACCTATACTCGAGGAAGAAGTGCCACAAAACCAGACATTTGTCTGGCTAATCGTCAGCTGCCGTTTAATTACTACATGGAACCAGTCCAGGTACCATGTAGTGATCATATAGGGATCCTACTCACCATCAATAGGAACCCTATACAAGTCCCAGCTCCAGTCAGAAAAGACTACAGGAGAGCCGACTGGGCACGGTACGCCGGTCTCCTCGAGGCCTATCGCCCACCAGATCTGGACGAGGCAATTCTCGAGGAGATAGACGAGGCACTCGACGACCTCAACGAACATCTCATTATTGCAGATAGGGCTTGCATCCCCAAAACCCAGTTTAAAACCATCTCCTCATACAGGTGGACTGGGTATATGAAAGAACTCTATAGAGAATTGAGAGTTATGTACGAGTTAAATATAACAAATGCAACATTTGACTCGCTACAACGAAGTAGAGAGATCAAGGAAGAGCTCAACCAGCTGATCCTCGAACAACAACAGAGACAATGGGACGATGCGATCGAGAGCCTCGATCAAGATGCATCCCCCAAGGACTTTTGGAAGAAAGTCAAAAGTCTCAGAGGATCATCTGGAAAAAAGAAGAAAATGGAAATCCAAAAAGAAGATGGATCCATTGAAACTGCAGATAACATCATCGAAGAGATATTCCGGCGTTATTGGGAAAAAATCTTCAGCATATCGGAAGATGAAAACGAAGATTTCGATATAGAGTTCGAAAATAACATCGTAGACGAGCTTAACACGGTAATACATCGAACGCATCCTCATCACCAGGTGGATAGACTGCGTGACGGAGACGCCGAGATCACAGAAGAAGAGATCCTTGGCGCACTCCGCTCATTCCGGCAGAAAGCCCCAGGCCAATCGGGGCTTACGAAGCTTAACTTCGAAAAGGCACCAGCCAACATCATCGAAGGAATGAGACGAATTCTTAACGCATGTCTGAATACAGGGTACTTTCCAGATGCTTACAAAACGGCCAAAATGATCTTTTTGCCCAAGCATGGAAAGGACCCTACGTTGAGAGAGAGCTACCGCCCAATTTCACTCCTGGAATTTGGCGGGAAACTCTTTGAGAAGATCCTCAACGGAAGACTGGTGTCTCACCTAGGAGAAAACTCCCTCTACAACCCTTGCCAATTCGGGTTTAGAAAGAAGCGAAGTACGGAAATGGCAATTAATGTCATAACGGAAAAGCTTTCCCAAGCCAAACGGGACAGGAGTTATGTGGATATCGTTTGTCGGGATGTGTCAAAGGCGTTTGATAAGGTGTGGCAGCGGGGCATGCAGTATAAGATCTTAAGGCTGGGTCTAAGTGAAAACTTAGAAAGAACTCTCTGTGACTATGTCATGGAGAGAGCGGCGTATATCAGTCTAGGGTGCACGGACGGACCAAAGTTTCCGCTCACTGCGGGCCTCCCGCAGGGGGGGTGTCTGTCCCCCACCCTTTACTCGATATACACCGCGGACGTCCCAGACCCTGTGTACCCCAATTCCCTCAATATTCAATACGCCGATGATTTCAGCCAGATAATCGTATCTCCATGGAGGCATGCGCCGTGGCAAGCTCGCATGACAGCGATGGAAATCGCGAACCTTAACAACTACGAGGCTCAGTGGAAAATAAGAACAAACCAGGAGAAATTCAAGGTGGTCCCCATCGGACGCACCTCAAGGGCAGACGTGCGTGTGGGGGATACGCGATACCCCTACACCAACGAATGCAATGTACTCGGTATGAAAATCACCTCTACCGGGTACAAAAAGCACGTCGAAGAAAGAATTTCTCGAGCCTCGTCCGCTGTCAGAACTCTATACCGCTTCAGAAATCTACGTGAAAGCAACAAGAAGAAGATCTACAATGCCCTTGTAAGATCTACGTTGCTTTACCCCGCCTCCACCCTCTCATGTGTCTCAAAAACACAAAAGAGGCGTCTTCAAGTAGTGCAAAATAAATGCATGTACCTAATAACGGGTACACGCAGGCATGAAAGAAGACGGCAAGAAGACCTGCACAGAGAGGCGGGGATAATTCCCATTAACAAGGTCATAGAAGAACGGACCCGGAAAATGCAGGATCTGGTTAATCGTGAACTGAGTGATGAAATCACCCAGATGATTAACCAGAACAGAAGAGCTGAATGTCCCCTCAGATTCCCCAGCTCCGCCAACCGAGTGGCTGGCGGAGACGAAGTGCCGTTCTATGCGTAAAATGAGAAAGAAGAAACCTGTGATACAAGATCAATCACAAGAATAAAAGAAATCACTCGAAACCCTACTATGACAAGATACCTTTTATGACAACCTTACCAAGAAATTTAAAACCAACGATTACGAAGAGAACTTCGAAAGAAGCAATCTACAAAAGAAGAGAGAAGAAAGAAGAAACAATTATATACTAAAATACACATACAATAAAACAATACAATAAGCACGCACTTAAATAAAGTTAAAAACATATACAAACAGGCAATGCACAACACAAACCATGAAAATACTAAAGCTGCTGAGACAAATGGCTTGAACGCCATAATAGTTATAATTTTATAATTTTATAAACTTATAATTATTACCAAAAACCCAAAACAACAAAAATGAACTCACACAAGCAAGAAAATAATAAAAGTGATAAGTCTGATCACCAGACCCTAGGCATCTCTTTGCACCTCTTCCACACTTTTTTCTCTCTTCTCCACTTGTCTATTTTCTCTGTCCCCCCCCCCACACCCTATCGTCTCCCCTCACATGCACTCGCACTTACACACAAAGTCAAAGTCAAAGTCACGGATAGTCGTTATTTGGTCGACATCATCTCCGGTTCTGATCCACGCTTCGAGTAGTCAATTCTCGGTAAAGGCGGCAAGGCCAAATGTTTATTACCTTGCCATACGTGAAATTTCTTTTGGCAAAATTCAGTGAAATCCTAAGGTGTAATAGTGAAGAGTTTTAAGAATTTATCAAAGTGGAAGAGTAACAGTATCCTAAAAGTATATATAGTGAAGTGCCAAAGAACAGCAGGATTCAAAGAAAGGACCAAATTAAGGTAGTGTGAAAGTACTAACTTCCCCCCCCCCCCTTAAAAACATGTTTAACTGAGGTGGACAGGATGGATAGGGAAAGGTAGAAAAGGATGCCCTTACGGGCAGTAATGGGTGGGACAAAGCCAGCAAGGGTGAGAATGACGGAGACAATAAATGGAAAATTAAATGTAGCCCTGATCAGACTGATAGACTCGTACTCCGGGTACGTGACAATGTGCTATCAAGACGAGGGTAGAGGAAGACTAACAGGGGAAGAAGCGAGGAAGGTGCTGGGAAAGATTGACCTGGAGCCATTGATCCCACCTGAGATCATGGCTCAAAGAGCAGTCATTTGTAGACAAATTGACCAACAAATAGGGACTGATCCAGCGGAGGAGATCAAACGCGAAGTGGAAGATACGCAATCGTGGGCTAAGGTCTCAGAGGCGGTAAAGTTAGGTAGATTTAACAACCTATTAAAGATTACATCCGATGATGTAGACTGCTAGAAAGGCAAAACAACAAGGCCTACTAGCATCCAATCTGTGGGTCACTCCCTCGCAGATAGATACAGAAGAATTTGTACATGTCCTGATATGCTCAAACTGCCTGATAATTGAGGATTGTGAATCACAGGATTGCAAATCTGAAAAGAAATGCTCGGAATGCAATCAAGTGGGTCATGGGTATAAAGAATGCAGGAGTGAGATAAAAAATATGTCCAAACTGTCAAGGTCCTTACGCAGCAATAAGCATGAGTTGCTCAGCAAAGAGACAAATTATATTAAAGAAGAAAGAGATGGTAAGGACAGAGAGAAAAAGAAAGAGAATTTGTCGTACGTAAGAGCAACGAAAGCGGGAACAAAGGTAACCCCAGGCCCCAGCACCGTCGGTGAGTCATGTGCCATACCTCATAATCGAGAACCAATCTATGGAGATTATGGCCATAATAATATATGCCCATATGGCTAATATATCGAATCCGGGGTATTTCTCGAGGGAACTCAACACCTTGCTGGAAAAAAGGTATGAAGAGAAAGCTGTGGTTCCCGGAGAACTCTCCATCAAGGGACATACATAAAATAAAAATAGTCGGGAAGGAAGAGGTCGAGGAGGAGCCGGAGAATGAAAAAGGAAAGCATAGCGGTTGAGGAGAATAAGAAACAGGAGAAGAGGAAAAAGAATGAGAAGAAGAAAAAGCATAAAAAGAAGCCTCAAACTAAGAAGCATCCATTCAAAGTCAGAAAGTGAAGAAGGGGTTGAGGAAGCAGGGACAAGTGAAGTAAAGAATAGTAAGAAAGGGGACTTAAGAGATTCTAAGAAGGAAATAGTAGCAAAGAAAGTGGAAACCGAGAGCGAGAGGGCGAGCACGGAATTACCATCGTGTGAAGAGGCAGACGTACACATTTACACCACTATGGGAAACGACTTCGGACTTCGGATGTAAGAAGTAGTGAAAAGAAAAATACATACACACACATATGACAGCCATTGCCCTCATGTATGCATATATGTATGTAATAGTGGTAGATAAATAGGTAGGGATAGATCACCCCGATTAAAGAATAGTGATAGAGGGGGGGGAGAATATTCCCTGGTGATAGGGAATCACAGGCATTTTGTTAGGGTTGATGTTGATGTTATAAGTCTCTTTGTTTACTCTAATATTGATGTTATTATTCGTACTGTTAGCTCTGCTTATCTTTTGTTCTTCCGACGTTGTATTGCTATTTGCATAGCATTTTAGTTTGTTGGTTGTAGGTTTTTTTGTTTGTTTGTTGTTTGTTTCTTGTTGTCAATCGTCATTTAACTTGTAGTATGTAGTGTTTGATAGTAATTTTGTAATTTGTAATTAGTAGTTAATCGTGAGTAGTATAGCATTCAAGCCTTTGTAAGCTGATACTATGGTTTCTTTGTTTCTCTTGGTGTAGCTAAGATGTCATTAGTGTTCTTCTTCTGTTCAGCCTTGTGTGTGTCGTTGTGTGAAGTGATTTTGTTTTTACGTGTAGATTGCGTCTTCTTGTCCTTCTGTCTGTGCCTTACTGCTGACAAAGTCCAGTTTTCTTCTGTTGATGTCTTGTATCGGGATGTCAATGTGTCTTTGTCTAGACTCGTCCGTCAGTAGTCTCGGGATTTTCTCCCAGATTTTTGGGGCCCTTCCTTGCAGCTCCATGTTGATTGAAGTCAACTGGATGCCTTGGTGAAGGTCCCTCTGCCTCTTCCGTTCTCTCCTTCTGGTGTTCGTTATTAAGAGTACAGCCTTATTCTGTACTCTTTGAAGGAGTCGCATTTGGTTCTTGGAACTAACATTGACAGGTATAGGTGGATACAGTAGTTTCGACCTTACGAGCGCGAAGTAGATTTTCTTTTTGTTAGCTGTGCTCAGGTTCCTGTACCTGTACAGCTTAGAAAGCTCTACCCACGCACGCGCTGCTGCCCGAGCAACTTGGCCACCGTATCCCCTAGTCCAAGTACCATCCCGTCGTTGCTGTAAGGGATCTGGGCGTTTTCGGTCTCAATATGCGCCCGTCTCTTACGGAAGAATGGAATAACCCTGAACTTTTGGGAGTTCGTGGCAATCTTCCATCTTCTTTCGAACCTGTTTAAATGGTCGATTTCTCTGGCGGTAATTTCCGCCATGAGCTCGGGATTTTTGAACGGGGCAGTCACAATCTGAGAGACGTCGTCCACGAACTGGACATACAGGGTTTCCTCCCTGACCGGATCGGGTAGGTCGAGGGTATATATGTTGTAGAGGAGGGGACTTAGGCAACCGCCTTGCGGCACACCTGCAGTCAGTTCGAAGTCTGGTCCAGTATGGTCGTAAATTTGCAAATAGGCTCTTCTGTCCGTCACGTAGTCACAAGTAATTTTTTCTAGTCTAGGGTTTAGTCCGAGTCTCAGTAATTCGAACTGTAGACCAGTTCTCCATACCTTGTCAAACGCCTTCTTCACGTCTCTGAGCACCAGGTCTGCGTACCTTTTTTGGCTAGCAGTCTTCGCCAGTTTTTTGGTGATGACCACTAGAGCCGTGTCGGTCCCTCTCCCTCTCCTAAATCCATGTTGTTGTTGATTATGGAGGTTGTTATCCTCCATAAAATTTTGGATGCGGCTACCAAGGATCTTTTCGAAGACCTTGCCAGCCACTTCGAGGAGGGAGATGGGTCTGAAGTTTTCTGGTCTGTCGGGCGGCTTCCCGGCTTTTGGAATGAAGATCATTTTGGCGATCTTCCATTCATCCGGGAAGTAGCCGACGTTTAGACACGCATTCATCAGATTGACCAGCCCCTCTAAGATGTTACGAGGGGGGTTCAGCCAGTTGAGTTTGGTCAATCCTGTTTTTCCCGGTGCTCTCTGTCTGAAGGAACGTAGTGTCATCATAAGTTCTTTTATAGTTACTCTTCTTCCGTAACCAGTCATTTCTCTGTCAGCTGTCGTGTTATTAAAGGGGTACGTCCTGTGGATTATGGGTCCAAGTTCGTCATGTATTTCTTCTTCGAAGTCCAGGTCGAAGAGTTCGTTTTCTTCTGGAGTGATGGAAAATACATCTTTCCAGTAGCTTCTGAACTCCTCTTCCGTCTCTGTCACGTCCATTTTTGTCCCGTCATCTTTACTGAGGAGAATGGTTTTTTGCGGCGCCCTACCTTTCAGTCTGGCAAGCAAGTTTCAGAATGTTCGGGGGTCCGTCTCTTCGTCAAGTTTGTCGACTAGGTCATTCCAGAGCGCTTGTTGTTGCTCTGTAATGAGAGTCTTCATTTCAGTCCTGAGTGCTCGTAGGCGTCTGTTTTTTTATTCTGTCAGTGTTATCAAGTCTGATATCTTCGAAAATTCTCTTGTATTCGTCAGATAGAGGTCTTGTGTCCATCTTGGTGCCAGTAGGGTTTTGTATGAGGTTTTTGGGACCGCTGCACGGTCCGCCTCCACCATTGCCTTCGTCAACCTTTCCAGCTCTTGATCTATTTCCTCCAGGGTGGCTTCTTCCAGGGGCTGCGCTCTGAATTCACCGAGAAGAGTACGGTATTCTTCCCAGTTTGCTCGAGAGTAGCATTTACGCTCCCTGACGGGTATTTGGATTGGGCTTGAAGAAATTTTAATAAGTGTTGCGACGTGGTCGCTGGGGATTAAAGGTCCGGGCTGGATATAATAGTTGTAGGGGAATTGAGGGCTGGTTAGGGCGATATCTGGTTTGGTTGCAAAGGAGTGGTGACATAGGTGGGGAAGTCGGGTCCGATGCGGGCAACGATACCTCTGTCAATAAGGTTCTTCAAGTTCTTTCCCTTCTTATTTAGGTTTCCGGTATAACCAGATTCCTGGCATCTGGCGTTGAGGTCCCCCCCAAACAGGACTGTTCTCCCATGTGCACACAGCTGGAGAAAGTTGTGCATGGGGATATAGTCTCTTCTTGGGGGTTGGTACCCTGTGGACACAACAAGTGGACCCATGGTGGTTTGGACCTCGATAGCCTAGATAGGATTCGTCCAAAGAGGGGAGTAGCTTGAAGAGGATGCCTTTTTTGACTGCGATGGCGGCGCCATCAAAACGCCCCTGGCTATGGTTTTTTGTCGTCACGGAGTAATTGAATATTTTAATCGTCTGTTGCGTAGTGTCTAAACCGTGTTCTGATATCAGAATGATATCAGGGTCACAATTCCTTATGATGTTACCGTAAGTCACTTGCTTGTCGGTCCATCCGTCAGAGTTCATTTGAAGTACAGTTAAGTCTTTTTTTAGTCTGTCCATGTTGTTAGTCAGTCTAAACGTTCTTAAGTGTTTGTTTTTTTAGGGAAGGAGGGGCTAGCAGGGGGAGATCGGCACTTGCTGGATCTCTTTTTTTTTAATTCAGCGTTCGAGATTGTTGTAAAGGCGTCTAGATCCAGTCGCACCATTCCGAGGATGAGGGCCTCTTCGACGACCTTCTCTGGAAGGTCCTCGGAGAATTCCCACTTGTATCTCCCGGTGGTGATACCATCACTAACGTCTTTATCTGTTCTGTGAAGGGGGAATGGGACGTCAGATGTAGCGAAAATCTTTAGATTCAACTTCTTCCCAAGGTAGGCATGCTTGCTTTCCTTTGATGAAGAAGTGGATCTGCCCCTCTGGCGGAGAGGTGACTTTCTTGAGTGGCTACATTGCCTATGTTTGGGTTTTGCTCCTTTTGGTGAGTCCACATCGGGAGCAGTATTGGCGGGAGCGCTTGAGGAGGCGTTCTTTTGGGGAGCTACTTGGGTTGGGTTGGGGGTGGCGGGAGGATTTTTTGATTTTTTAGTGGCGGTAATTGTTGTTGGAGGTTGCATCTGGATGCAACCTCCCTGCTCCCTGCTCAGGTTTTATCCTTTCGGGGAGAGTCCTCAGGCTAATCCTGAGAACGTTGTCAGTCATTTTATAGTCATGGTTGTCATGTCCAAGTGTATGGTGGGAGAGGATAAGTGTAAGGGATAGAAAAGGAACGAAAGTCCAAAATCAATTTAGCACTTTACCTTTTGAAAGGCAGATTTGAGGTCCAACCCTTGCCGTAATCCGCGAAATTATCGTGGCACTGACACTGAGTGTAAACTTGTTAGTGTACCACATTCACTTTAATCGTTTTAAAAGGTTAAGGGCAAAAACATGAGAAATTCACTTTTGAATGAAAATCTAAGGAGGCGTCATGCGAAATTACCTTGACGGTTTCCTCCTTTGCTGAATGTCACGTACCGAGAGAAACATATTTCACGTACAGAATTCTTACCAGTCTATTGGAAACGAATTCCCAAAGATCTGAATATGGTATGTATCATAAACGGGTTAGTAGGTGGTAGATTTAAATGGACTCACCAATCAGACTATCCGACGGATGTAGTCCAAAGATATATACTGATTAGGAGCGCACAAGTAACGGAGGATAGATATCACTTTCTGAGGACAAAAAATTTCATGACGTTAAGGAACGGACAAAGGAAGAAGTTTAGAGTGTGAATAAGTAAAGAATTATGGATAAAAAAGTTATTAAACTGAAGATAGTCGAAGTGCACATTAGGATTAAAGGATAAGAAAACCCATTTCTGGAATATGTTTGCTAAAGAAGACCTTGATGTAGTAGTGATATGTGAACACAGTTTGAGTATAGGAAAGTATGAGCTGAAGCTGCAGCATTATTATACCTACACGAAAAGTCACTCGAATGAAAGGTCCGATGGTATAATAGTTGGTGTAAAGAAAGGTATAGAGCATAGAAAATTGGAAGAGCTGGACGAGAGCTATGTGGAAATAAAACTTCTCACCCGAACGGGACCAGTGGTTATAATGGTGGGGGATGAGGTACCAATTCCCAAGAAGAAACTATTTGCCTCTTCATAATTTCATTGAGGTATTCGGAAGAAACACTCCTGTTATTTTCCTTGGTGACCTGAATGCTCGCTTCAGGCACTCAGGATATACCTCAGAGAACATGATGGGAAAGAACCTAGATTTATTAATAAATATGGGTACAGTGGTACGCGCTGGGCCAGAGTTTCCCACGTACGTCACGGAAAGAGCAGCTACCAAGCGAGACATGGTATTAACCAGTGGAAATTTTCATTGGATCATGTTTGTCAAACTGGGTCCTGTGTTCCCAAAGGATGACAACTCAATCACAGCATTGCTGGCACTAAGTCCAATCCAAGTGCCATGCCCGGTCAGGAAACAATATGCAAAGGAGGAGTGAGGCAAATTCAGAGAGATGCTGGGAGACTACCAGCCGACAGTGATGGAAGGCAGAGGTGTTGAAGATATTGACCAGGAAATAGAAAGGTTAGAGCCTAGAATAAGGTCTTTCTTCAGAATTGCCTTCTGTTCCCTGTAAACTTCTCTACAATCGGTACACAACCTGCGCGCTGTGAGGGCTAACAGCCCTGAAGGGCGCATTATAAATACTTATTATTATTATTATTATTATTATTATTATTATTATGGGAAGTTGGCATACCAAAGTTGGCGATGAGAACATTTCCGGCTCCAAAGTAGTCACTTGAAATAAGAACAAAGATGCTAGAACTGGAGGCAATTAATCAACTGACGAGAGGCTATACAGGAGGAAATGTGAGCTCCAAAGAGAAGTAAGCAATCTGATGAGGGTTTAGAAAGATAGGGTATGGGAAGGTTTGATTGATAGACTAGAGAATGAAAGGAACCGGACACAATTCTGGAAATCTGTCAAAAGATTACAGGGTCCTGTGTTCCCAAAGGATGACAACTCAATCACAGCATTGCTGGCACTAAGTCCAATCCAAGTGCCATGCCCGGTCAGGAAACAATATGCAAAGGAGGAGTGAGGCAAATTCAGAGAGATGCTGGGAGACTACCAGCCGACAGTGATGGAAGGCAGAGGTGTTGAAGATATTGACCAGGAAATAGAAAGGTTAGAGCCTAGAATAAGGTCTTTCTTCAGAATTGCCTTCTGTTCCCTGTAAACTTCTCTACAATCGGTACACAACCTGCGCGCTGTGAGGGCTAACAGCCCTGAAGGGCGCATTATAAATACTTATTATTATTATTATTATTATTATTATTATTATGGGAAGTTGGCATACCAAAGTTGGCGATGAGAACATTTCCGGCTCCAAAGTAGTCACTTGAAATAAGAACAAAGATGCTAGAACTGGAGGCAATTAATCAACTGACGAGAGGCTATACAGGAGGAAATGTGAGCTCCAAAGAGAAGTAAGCAATCTGATGAGGGTTTAGAAAGATAGGGTATGGGAAGGTTTGATTGATAGACTAGAGAATGAAAGGAACCGGACACAATTCTGGAAATCTGTCAAAAGATTACAGGGCAATCCACCACCGAGAAAGATAAGGATTAATAGAGGCAATGGGTACATAACGAAAGTAGAGGAAATAGAGGAGTTGTTCAGTGATCATTGGAGTCAGGTATTGAACATCGCGGGTGAAGATAATGAGAATTTGGACAGCGGAACACGAAACAAGGATTATGGAAGAACTGAACCTCTAGCTGGGCAAGACCTACCCGATTGACAGGATCCCTCATAATAACGGGGAAGATGATTACATTAGAGACAATGGAATGTTAAAGATGGAGGAATTAAGGTCGGTAGTCCAGGCCTTCAAACAGAAAGCATCAGGGCCATCGGAGCTAACAAAAGCGAGCATAAGTCAGCTCCCGGAGAACGTACTGGAGGAGATGTTGGAAATTTTCAATAAATGCTGGAACAACGGATACTTGTCTGGCAGACTGAAAGTGGCCAAAATGATTTTTGTACCTAAACCGAGCAAGTCAACAACGGCGTCAACGGTTAGGGAGGGACCCATCTCACTGCTCAATTTTATAGCCAAAGTATTGGAAAAATATTATATGCAGCAGATTGATTAATTACCTAGAGACCAACCGTAAGTTGAACCTCCAACAGTACGTATTCAGAAGAAAGAAGGGTATGGAGATGGCCCTAGCGCTGATTACAGAGAAGCTGGCGAAAGCAAAGAGTGAGGCAAGATGCTTGACCTAGTGGCGCGCTACGTACATCAGGCGTTTGACAAGGTATGGAAGGATGGTCTCAAATATAAACTGGTAAAGATGGAGCTTGGGAAAAAATTGACCAGGCTGTTATGCAGTTTCATTAGCGACAGAAGGGCTTATATGGTGTTTGGGTGCTATGAAGGCCCCGCCTTTAATACAAAGGAGGGGTTCCCCAGGGGAGTTGCCTGTCTCCAGCCCTCTACGACATTTATACTAAGGATCTACCATTTTCCCTTAGCCGAGAAACAGCATATGTACAGTTCGCGGATGAAGTCACACAGATTATTGTGACTACAACTAGAAGAGCAAAGAAGGCGGCCAATTATACAGCAGAAGAGATCCTGAACTTAAATAGATATGAGACGAAATGGAAATTAAAGACCAATATGGATTAATTTGCAGTGATACCCATCAATAGCAGAAAGGTAGAGAGCGTTAGAGTTGAGAGCAAAATATATGAATACTCGTATAAGAATGAAGCTAAAGTATTGGGTCTGAAAATAAGTAAAACCGGGTACAGAACACATGTAGCGGACAGGATAATAATAGCTGAGGTGAATTTGTTGCAACTAGGGAGGTTTTCATGGCTGTCGCCCAGTCAGAAGAGGAAACTCTACTTGTCAATAGTCAGAGCTACCCTACTGTACCCAACTATTCCGCTACATAGTACTCCGAAGAGTGTCATTATTAAAATTTAGAAAGTACAAAACCAGGGTACCCGATCGTTTACAGGCAGCAGGTAGATGTACATGAGAAAGCAAGAATAATTACATAGGGAAGTAAGAATGAAACCGGTCAATATAGTCTTACATGAGAGGGCAGTGTAAATCTGAAGAAAGAATGAGGAAGAGCTGAGAAATGGTTGGGAGGACAGACTGAGACTAAGAGAGGGAATCAAAATGAAACTTCAATTCCCTAGTAGCATTAAAAATATAAGAACGAATCCAGTCTCAAGGTTTGTGTAAGCCTAAGACTAATAAGAGAGAGAAAATCGGTTTATACAGAAAATGGAAATTATACAAAAAGGGTGAAATCCAATTTAATATCGATTATTTCGTCGAGAGAAAAAGAGTCGGAACGTGATATGAAGTGAGAAAAAATGAAAGGAAAGGACCCTCCAGTCACCTCGTAACTACACACACACTTCCTCACTAACACATCCGTACACCTACTTCTAATTTCAACACTATACTGTCATATCTACCGCTAAATTCTACTTTCATACACCTTAAGAACCTTAAGATACCTTTCATGAAAGAGATCAGACACCATTGAGAAAACAATGCTAACTCAGAAGAAAGTTGCTACCCGATAAAGTAGGTACAGGAAAGGACAAGCGACTCCATAAACGTCAAAATTTTTCTTCATTTTCCCTATGGGGACTTTTAAAAGAGGGATATTTACAAGCTGCTCCTAGGCGAATTTTTGTCGACCTAATACGCCTCCCCACTCCCTCGACGGATTAACGAAGCCTTAAAATGAACTGGACTGCCTATCATCTTACCTCGCCCCAACTCATGACGTTCTCTAGGGGCGCCAAGGAAAGCAGGTTTGAAGATTAGTCCACTGTGGAACTCAGCGCCAGAGGCACCCGGACAAGGGGCAGGACTGCAAATTTCGTGGAAGGAAACGAGGGCCCGCCTCCACTTGTCCACTCCGGGAGTCCAGCCTAGGACCATAGAGGGAAGTAACAACCGTCTCTATGTATGTCGGCAGCAGTTCTGATACCCAAACCCTCGAGGGGTGGCCCCCCCAGTTAGCGATGGTTGATTCCGCGCTAACCAACAAAAAGTCTGCCATACAACACACCTCGTGAGGGCCCCTCCGAGTTCTCCCATCATCTTTCATCCATCCTATTTTACAGTTCACGTTCATGGATGCAGAGTTGGGCAGAAGAGGGAGTCACTCCCAAATAAGTACAAAGGGACACCGCACGAAGAAAAAGGAGCAAGAAGCATTACCTCTCGAAGTAAGATAACCACAACCAACGATTTGAGAGTACAAGAAGACTATTGCCCTGAGGGGCCACTCTCTCAAAGAGATGGTCCAGGTAAATACAACCAGGATCCCCCTCGGGGCAATTGACGGACAAACCAGCAGAGAAAAGATATTCGAAGTTATTTATGGCAAACTAAGTATAGCTAAGGTAAGACTACTGTAGGTGGCCTTAGGATATGTCGCAATCTATGAAAAGGAGAAGGACATTGAGACCATCACGAAAGAAGAGGCAGTATAGGTCCTTCGTGGAATTGGCCTACGGCCACCCTACCACCTCAGATCCTGGCCCAGAAAAGCGTGGTATGCAAGCGACTCGACCTATGGATCGGGCAACACACGAAAGAAGATATCAAGGAGGAGATTCAGCTTTGAAAAACCTGGGCCAAGGTAGTTGAAGTAATAAAATTCAAAAATATAAGAGACAACAGTGACTACACGCACGTTTTTAAAGTAGTCTTCGCTAACACCACAATGGCCCAACAGGCAAAAAAACATGGTCTACTCATGTTCAATGCCAAAGTCAGCGGAGATCAAATTGAAAGAGGGGAATTTACTCCGGTTTAATATTGCTTCAGATGCTACAAAATGGAACAACACGCAAAAAAATACTGCAAAGAGCCAAAGGAAACGTGTTACAAATGCATCCTAAAGGGGCACCATTGGAAAACGTGCAACAACAACTACGAAAAGTGTGTAAACTGCGGGCAGGGACATAGGTCAATGGCCATTGCATGTCGTGTAAAAAAGTGGTAATTAAAAAGAAGCAAGAGATAAAGAGACAAGAGGAAACGCGAAGGTCCAATACAACCCACGATCAAGCAGCAAAGGTGTCACTCACAGAAGTAGCTGCGAAGAGGACTTACCTCACAATAGAAAATGAAAACTCGACCAAGATTCTGACTTGCATACTCCACGCGCACGTCATGAATCTCACGCGACCGGAAACATTGATAAAAGAGCTAGACCAAATGTTCGCGAAAAACAGACTGGACCAAATGCGGTTCCCGGACAACCCCCCTTCCGAGGATGTCCTGCAATTGCAGATGGCACCAAACCAACAGACAGAGGAACAACCCCCCCGAAAAAACTAAGAAACAGAAAACAAAAGAAGCAGTAGACGTGAAAACTCCTGCACCAAAACATAAACGAGAAGACGACGGAGAGAATGAAATAGCTGAGGCGGATACATGTGATTTATCGGAATACTCAGAATTGTCGGACTCAGAATCTGCTCCGCAATTTAAGAAAGCAACCAAGGGAAAGAAAAGCAAGAACAAGAAACTAGATGCACATATAATCAATCTCTCTATCTAAGCGTGCGAGCAGTTTTCCTTCCCCGAGGAAAGATAACCAAGACAAATCTTCAAAGGCATTAAGGCAAAAGTTTTTAAGTGGGAATTCTATGCTGAAATAGACACGGAAGTAGTAGAGGAAGCCTTGCTCTACCAAAATGTGATTCTACATGATGAAACGTGTGAGCAGGTTTCCAATGCCGAATTCAGGAAGGAGAGAAACAGAAAGAAAAGAAACACAACTCAGAAACACTAAAGGAACAACGTGGAAAGAGTAAGTAACAGAAGAGGATCCTGACAGTAACGTTAACGGATGGGAGGGGAAAGCGACGTCATATCGAAACATATTCGGGGTGCTTGACCCCGACATCATATTAATAACAGAAAACGGTATTGACACTACATCTGGTCAAATTAAAATAGCGAGCTACAGACTGGTCAGGAAAATAATTCACAGGAAAGGTTTGATGGTGCTGCGAAAGCTGTCAAGGAAATATCTTGTCCAAGCGCCTTCCAGAGCTGGACGAATCCTTTGTGGCAAGTGAACTTCACACGTTGGTATGAAACCTCGTGATAGCCGCAGCTTATCAACCCCTCGACGAACCTACCTGCCCATAGACAACTTTTACACGCTGTTTAGGCATCGCAGAATGGCATTCTTAAGGTGCCAAATTCCGTGCGGCGGACTAGAGTAGAACCAACGAAAGAGGCCGAAACTTGCAATTGATTATGTGGAGAAAAAAAAAAAAGATAATAGAGCCAGATTTAGCGACCTATATCCCTTCCACATCATCAGTCACGAAACTTGACATAATCTTAAGGCAAGGCTTCCCCTTCAACTACCATAGCAAGCCGAGCTCAGCAGTCCCCAGTGATCACTTAGCGATCCTCACCACCATCTCACTTTGCGCAGTCACTCTGCGCAAAAACTACGCCTCGCCCAACTGGGGACGTTACAAGAGATTACTAAGTCAATACGCGCCAGCTAACCTAAGCGATGCAAACTTTGAGGAGATAGACGAAGAGTTGGCGAGGATAACTGTTGCTATTATAGAAGCAGACCACGAGTGTGTACACAAGACAGGGTACAAAACCCCTCTTCAACCGAGATGGATAAAGGAGATGAAGGAGATCACTCTTGTACACAAATAAGTGTATGAAGAAGTAAAACGTGCAGGTCCAAACCGGGAGATAAGTTCACTACTACGGCACCTTAGCGCCGAGCTAAAAAACGCTATCAACTTCCAAGAGGAAATTTGGAACAACCTGATAGACAGAGTCTATAGCCAGTTAAACCTGGCTAAATTCTGGCATCAATCAAGAAATTAAAAGGACTAACTGGAAAAACGAAGGCTCGAATTAAAGAGAACGGCTGTTATATAAACGAACCAGCGGTCCTGGAAGAAAGATTTGGAACGTATTGGAAAAATGTCTTCAGATCAATCCAGAAGATAATGAAGAGTTCGACCAGGAATTTGAAGGACAACTGATCGAAGAACTGAATCAGATTATACACTGCTTGCACCCACATCATCAAGTAAACGAAGACAGGGGGATGGTGGACCAAGGCCGACCCATAACACTCGAGGAGGTCATGGTCACTGTTAGGTCCTTTGAACAAATGGCACCAGACTGGACGAGCATTACTAAGAGCAACTTGGTAAATGCCACCACAGCAGATCATTCAGGGAATCACAAACATCTTCAATGCTTCTCTGAACTCAGGCTCCTTCCCAGACGACTTAAAGGTTGCTAAAATAACCTTTATACCTAAGGGAAGTAAGCCCCCTTATCAACTCGTCAATTACAGGCCAATCTCTCTGCTTGAATTCGTGGCGAAAGTCTACGAAAAGCTCCTGGCTGACCGGCTTCAAGACCACTTAGCCGAGCGAGGAAATCACATCCCTCAGCCTCACGGGTTCCGCAGGAGACAGGGAACGGAGACCGCCCTCGCCCTCCTAACAGAAAAACTCGCATGCAGAAAAGCTGAGCGGATGTACGTAAGACGTGATGCTGCGGGGTGTACAAAAGACCTTTAATAAGATTTGGCTGCTGGCGCTACAATTAAAGATCCTCAATCTCCAGCTAAACCCTATCCTTAAAAGGGTTGCTTAGACTATACCATTTAAAGGAGAGCCCAAATTACGATAGAAGGATACAAAGGACCCGAATTCGAACTCGAGGCGGGAGTTCCACAAGGCCAGCTGCCTGAGTCTGTTGATGTACCTCGTGTACACAATAGACCTCTTGCTCCAGTGCGGGACGATACCATGTATCTGCAGTTTGCAGAAGACATCACACAGATCGTCCCAAGTCCCATCAGGAAGGCTGGAGTTCAAGCAAGGGCGACAGCTGCCGAGATCGAGAACATCAACCGATATGAAAAAAGGTGGAAAATTAAATGGAACCACCAGAAATTCAAAATAATTCCGATGAACCGCCAGAAAGATGACGACGTCCTCGTTGATGATGAACAATATCCGTACTCTAACGAGGGAAAAGTCCTGGGCTTACGACTAACCAAAACCGGATACAAGACCCACATAAATGACAGTCTCCCTAGACAAAAGAGAGCTGAAGAAACTTTACAGATTCCAAAGCCTCAACGTGCTGAATAAAATGAAACTGTTCACTCCTTGGTACGCTCCGCCCTAGTGTACACAGCGGTGATCACAGAGATGGCCAGCTGTACCTCTTACAGGACGATGTAGATGGTACAGAATAAAGCCACATTGCTTATAACTGGCGCGAAAAGGATCGACCACATTTGGCAGACAACCCTACACGAAAAACTGGGACTAAAGCCGATTAATATGGAGATCTAGAGGCTAGGGAGAAAGACCTGGGATCAAAAGGAAGAAGAGATAATCCCGAAAATAAATAACAATGTTGACATTCCTCGACAAGAACAACACCCAATCAAAGGGACATCATTATTCCCCAGCAGAACGAACTGCACAGGAGAAGACATTAGACTAATTTATATATAATTAAACAAAGGACAAACACCAAAGCCAATACATTTAAAACATACAAGGAAATCAATAACAAATTAAAAGGGACAAAGTCCCTAAATCAAAAAGGAACTAAACCAAAAGTAAATAAACAAACAACCAAAAAGAGAAAGTGAAAATGAACAGCAAAAGATGAGTAGTGCCCAAGCTAAAATTCAAACTAAAACTGGAAATAGAAAAAGAAAAGCAAGAAGCAAAAGATTATAAGCATAAATAAAAAGAGGCAAAGAGCCCAAGTGAAACCAAGGTCATACATATTGAACAAATATAATTGTCAAAATTCATATTAATACATTCCATCAGTCTGATACAGCAACAATAAAAGTAATTATTAAAACGCTTTAATACAGAATACTAAAACTGGAAAAACTGATGACAAGAAATAAACTACAAAATGTGAAATCGAGGTATTATATTTATCAAATACACCAATCAAAATTTATATTGATACTTTTTATCAGTTTGACACAGCAACAATATAACTAGTGATTAACACAGTTTAATTCACATAATTTAACCGTTTTATTAACTGCTCTTGTCATTCACAAAAGGGATGGAACACTCGTTTGGGTCCCCCTCCAATGGGCCCCTGGGGTAACTTTTAAATTTGCAAGACTGATTGTAATATTGCATTATATAGCTTATTTCAGTTTTTATACTTAGTTCTTTGAATCTATACATCAACTTTAGCCCTGGTATAGTTTTTTGTATTCTTTCTTTGTTGTGTGTCCTGTATCTGTCAGTAGTTATTTTCATTTCTAAGACTCTACATTTGGTTAAGTACGGGTATCTTGTTCGTTTGATTACCACATCTGCTAATAAGCGTCTTCCTATGTGTATTATCTTAAATTTGTTTATATTTCGTTGTATCTTTCCTTTTCTTTCTTATTCATTTATTATTCTAACTTCTTCAGTTGTCATTCTTGTTTGCATTAAGACATTACGGTATGGGATTTCCACCAGTTGAGTCAAATCATCCGCATACTGTATATTAATACTGAATGGACTGCTCCGTGGGGCTTAAACATCCGCCTTGAGGCAACACTGATCTAAATTCGAATGATGGGGCTTTTGTCTTTTCTATGCTGACATATGCTATTCTTCCCGTTACATAGTCGCATAGGATCTTCTCTAAGTTTTCGCTTGAGCGCACTTGTATGGTCCTGCACTGCATCCCCTTTACCAAACTTTGTCTTAGGCCTTTGAGATGTCTCTGCATACTATATCTATATAGTTCTTTTTCCTTTTTGCCTGCGATATATTTTCTGTGATAACACTTAATGCCATTTCTGTACCCCGAGTTTTCTGAAATCCGTATTCTTGATCATTATATAGGTTGTTATCTTCATGGTGTACCCTCAGCCTTCTATTTAATATTTTTTATTACATTTTACCTACGAATTCCAAAAGTGAAATCGGTCTATAGTTTTCTTTTACATCCGGAGATTTCCTGTTTTCGAGATGAAGATAATTTTTGCTACCTTGTGTTGCTTAGGGTAGTAACCTGTATTCAGACATGTGTTAAATATGTTCTTTAATACCTAGATAACATTGCCTGGCGCTTTTAGTAAGTTAATTTGTGTGAGACCTATGTGACCGGGCGCTTTCTGTCGAAATGATTTAAGTGCGGTTCATCGTTCTTATCTGGTAATGGTTACTCAATTACCGTCATGGGTATTTCTGTGTTCCTTAACTTGATGTGTTGGGTGCGTTCTACCCATGTTTTCGTTTATTTGGTCAACAATGCGTTCTTCAAATTCAATGTCTAAACTGGCATTATCCTCATCGTTTGTGTTAAATTTGTTCTTCCAATGTTTTCTCAGTATCTCTTTAACTTATTTTGCCTCTTCTATGATGATTCCCTGCTCTCTTTTAATTTTACTTTCAACTTAGGTGGCAAACCTCTTATTTATTTTACTTTTTTACAGAATTCTTTGTGTAAGGCTTAGCTATCAACTTGTATTGTTGCCCTCTGTAGTTCTATAATTTTGTTTGAAATTTCCAACATACGTGCTGTTATTCTGGTCATTCTGTTTTTGAATGGCCGAAGGGTTCTCACCCTCTCTTGTTCTATTTTTAGCTACCGGTAAACTATTTTCATATCCTCAATCCATCTTATTGTGCAATCGTTTTATACTCGGTTCTCGGAATCGCTTCTTCATCCACTTTTCTTAGGTGGTATGTTAATCGATCAAGTTCTTGTTCTATTTCTTCCAGAGCTGCATCCTCTAGTTCTTTTTTGGATATATTGTTTCAGACTGTTTTTATCTTTTTGCTAATCTGCCTTTCCATACGCTTTTCTCATCTCAGCTGTGATTTAAATCGGATCCGTGGTGATGGTGATTAGAAGTCCTGTGTGATCACTATATGAGATCATAATAGGTACCATGTAGTAATTAAATGGATTATTATTCTTCTTTCCTCTTTAGTATATCTTTTCTTTGGGAGCATGCTAGGTCCATTTTCCTATGGAGTTCATTACAGATCAGGCATTTTATTTAACTGTCGAGATGCATTCCCTCCAGTTATGTTCCGTTTCATAACACTCTGAACATATCTTTACTTCTCCTTTCGAGCATGTTTGGGCCGTGTGGAGTTTTATTTTGTAGCATTTAAGTAGATCTGGATATTAATAAATTTTTCTCCTCTGATGTTACTTCTTGGGATTCTCATACAATATAGGAGAAGACCGTCAGCAACTGCTTTATTGGCCATTTCTTTAGTTTCAAATATGACCTTAAAGAAATGTGTTTCTGGTTAAATTTTATTCTTTCCTTTATTTTAGCCCATGTTTGCTTTTCTTCGATTTCCTTTTTCAGTTCTTGCTTGTGTTTGCTCGGATCCACGATTCCACTCTTCTGCAAATAACGCTGCGGTTTGCTGAGAATTGTGGAGGTGTTTTGGCTTCAATTCCTAGGCCTTCTAATACTTTTGCTCGTTCGGCCGAGAGGATCTTGTCAACATTCTGTAGCTCGGCGCACAGGGCAATGTATGTATTCGTATTTGGGATGATCTTGATAAGTGCCACGCTCAGTTTGACAAACATGACCTCGCAAAGTTTCTGTTTCCGTGATAGATCATGACCGGAGAGCACCCGCAAGGGCACTTTCTTCATTCCATTTTCCATGTTTATGATTTTTTGGGGGGGTAGGAGTGTAGAGTTCCGCCTTTTTTCTGAGATGAAGGGCAATATATATCTGGACCCTATATATTGTTGTGACTATAAGTCCCTATCTGCCTGCTTAGTTTACGCAGTCCGCGAATTTCCTACCAACAATAGACGTAGCCTATATGTTGCCTCAAGTTTCGAGCTCGTTCCCCTAAAGGGACTCCTTTTTTGTGTCCCCTACGGAGCTTCCATCAGGTGTTCACTATTCCCTCCCACCAAGAGGTTCTAGGCGTTTTGACACTTCATCTCATTACCGTAGGAAGTGCAGTCCGACAAAATAGCTTAAAGTTGACCCCTCTTTTTGATATGTTGGCGTTGCTGTATCCTCGTTTATAGCTTCTTCCCAGTCTGATTTAAGTTGCTAGATCGGCAATCATCGCAATAGACGACCCCTGTTTGATCAGTTGGTTTCACCTTCTCCTTCTCCGTTATCATTGTTCCGTACGATTGTTTGTTGGTTAGTTGGCCCTCTCCTGTCCGTGGTGTTGGAGAAGTCGGACATCAATCTCAGAATTTTTTGTTGCATATGGCAGCTTGCGCTTGTTAATGTTTTCTATATTCTCTTTGCTATTGACTTCGTTTCCTTGTTTCGCGTATGAACTTTCAAGGGTAATTATTCGATGTAAAATAAGTGTTTTTTTTCTCATCTGCGTCTATTCTAGCATTGTTGCAGTGTGTGAACTTAGGTTTAGAGCTCGTAACTGCTTTTCTTGTAATTAAGTGATGTAAGCTATTGAATCCAAAATGTGATCAGTGTGCACGCTCGCAGTTCTAGTAGTTTACTTGGTAGATTTCCTTAACGTGTCATATACATTCGGCCCACCATGCTGAAGTGTTTTGTTGAAATGGAGGGTTACACAGGCTTCTGCATCACCCGCTCTGCAATGACAACCGATAAGACCGAACACATCGGAAATACGTTGGTCTAGTGGTAAATTCCTCCATCGCATGTTTACAAAGTCGAGCAGACGCAGAAGTCCAATAACTAGAGCTACTCTGTTTGAGTTAGTCGGCTATTTGCAAAAAAAATCAACAACAGTACATTGTTGTTCTGTACGCGCCTCAATGTTTGTATTGCAAGATTTAAGAATAAATGAAAATAGAGATGTCGTATCAGAAGTGACAAGGATTTCTTCACGAAATTTCATGCGTTTAATTCTGTCGATAAAGTTCAATTTCCTTTCCGATGCCAATGTGAGAGGCTTCAGCTGCTTGGCATGCCACTTCTCACTTTTACATCAGAAAGGAGGTGCGACCTATTCCCTTCTAGCTAAAGCCATCAAGTTAAATAATTAGAAAAGCTACCTTCCATCTTCTTGGCCCTGCGTAACTACTGCAGATCATACAGGAGATCTCAAAAGTCCTGTTACACTCGTTACGGCGATCTCAACAAATGGCATAATGATAGTTTCAATGCAGTTTGACGCACTTTTCTGTTGCTGTAACATATAAATATGTGCTTAAATTGTAATATTAATCAATGCGGGTGCCATCGGCGGCGAGCACGCGCTCTAAACGAGACCTTAAGGCGGCGCACACGTTGCGGACGAAGTCCTTCCTTTTGTTGGCCCACATGCGCTTGACAGGGGACTTCAGCTCGTCCGCGTTGATGTGGCAGGCCTTGCAGGCCTTGCCCTCAACTTGCGCCCACACGCTTTAGTCGATGGGGTCGAGGTCAAGCGACTGCTGTGAACAAAAGTCCTTCGGTCAAAAGTTCATGTTCGACCTCAACCTCTCTTGAACGGTCTTGGTCGTTTGGGCTGGAGCACCGTCCTCCTGGAAGATTTACTCGCCTTGCTCGTGATCTTTCCCACGTATGGCAGGTCTTTCGTGGCCAAGATGTCCCTGTAATCGACCGTCGTAAGTAAGCATGTAACCGGCCGCGAATCACACCGGCAGCATATTGCCGTCATTTGAAGCCACGACACTGAGCATCATCATAGAAGTCGGATGCTTGTTTGTGGAGAGGAAGTGGACCTCAGAGGAGTCTTGGCTGAAACTTACCTCGCGGTCGTTCTGATTGTTGATGACCAGATCGATGGTTAAGTTTTTTTCATCAGAAAAATGAAAATTCGATTGCCATGAGACGTCAAGTCGTAAAGAAGCCGAGTACAGCACTCCCGACGTTGTTCTCGCATATGATCGGTGAGCAGAGGCCTTTCCACGCACTTCAAGCTCTTGCTTTCTTCCTTGATAGCCCTTGACACAGTAGCCACCGATATGTTCTTCTTCTTTGCGAGCGCTGTCATTTTGAGCTTAGGAGCACTTTTAAAGGCATTTGTGCGCGACTCTATGGACGGCCCTCTAGCTTGCGTTGAGCCGCTTGGCGACGTCGGACATCTTGCGGCCGGTGCGCCGGAGGGCAGAGATCTCGATTCTTTGCAGTTCTATATCGACATCCCTGTACACAATGGAACGGACGTTTTAATGACACGTGCTGGAAAAGTAGAACTTTAAGGTTGTTTGAAGGGAATTTTTTCCACCACAAACGTAAACCTCTTGAAAGATAAAAAAATCATCGAGTGTGCAGCAAATGGCGTATGGATGCAGCCTACGATTCTTATGCAACCTGTTTGCAACCCGAATTAATGATACCTCTAAGAGTTAATTTATTCTGGACATACAAGCCAAGATGAATTCAGTAGGACCGATAGTATCCAAAGAATTAGTCCAGTTGGACACCCTAGTTTCAAAAGATTTTGTTGATTGCAACATTAAAATTTAATTAAAATTTCATCGAACGAAATTTCATCGATGAAATTTCATTAAAATTTCATCGAACTATTATTTCTTTCTCTATTTCACATTTCATTGCCTACAAGATGCGGGTTTATTTTATTTTTATATATCCCATGTGCTTACTTGAATTTCTCCGCCTTTGTTTAATGACCTGTTCTCTCCTGGGTCTGTTTATGGTCTACCGTTAATATTCGCCTTCTGGGAGTCATCTTCATTCGGTAACAAAAATTTCGTTATAAGTGTTATCATTTTTATTACTCTTTTTATTATTATTGTTTACATTAAGGCTATTGTGTTTTTTTACTTATTTGCCTTTCTTTCCCATTCCTCTCCTTCTGTGCCCTTCCCTTGCTCCTGATAAGATGTAAAATTACTGCGATTCTGAAAATGTTCGCAATTGGGAAGTCTTTACGTATCTTTTATACATTCATAAACCATAATTGCGGTATGATTATATAATATCAGGTCTTAAATTAAAACATACCAAATTATTTATCAATCTTGTTTTAAAATATGACCCACTTGCAGAGGTGGGCAGTATTTATATAATTTGTATTTAAATACATTTAGATATTGTAGGGGAATGGTCACTCCCCCTTCCCCCCCCCCCGTTCACTCTTGGTGCAGTCACAAGGCGGTTACCGCAAAGACATCCGTCGCAGGCATCGGCGGGTTCAGTGCTTAACCGCAGTGTGGCACAACTCAGTGCCATGACAGACCCTAAAGGTCAAAATGTAAAATCTTCCCCAGGAGAGTGAGATCCAGTTTCACGTCAAATAAGAAATTGGAGACGTGTTTCTCCCAATCTCGAAGGCTAACGAGGAGCCGATGTTTGACTTCGTGGGAAAAACCGTTGGCCCAGAGAACTCTCCTGGGGCCGTCCTCAAGCCTCTTCCCTCCTCCCCCCTTACCACTCCCCCAGTGGGGTGACGAGGTATAAATGATGAACTCTACGGAAAATCGAGGTAGTATCCGTCAGTCTCTAGGTGACGAAGTCTTCGGATCAAACCAAACTACCGAGATTGGAGAGGTAGTGTACTTGGTTCGCCAGACCAAGAAGTACCCTGCAAGAGAGGCAGGGCTACCTACCTTAAGGGGCTAAGAAGAAGCTCATCTTCGAGCTAAGTCCCTGGTTATCAAACCAAACAATAAGTTAACTTTGGTAAGTTCAACTTACTCTCGCCAGAGAGACTCCTCATATCCTGGTGCACCTTAAACACCAGGGGTATTCCTCGTCCTTGCGGAATTAATAAAAGAAGAAGGAAAAGGCTCCCCCTCGAGCCCGTTATTCGGTGGCCACACCGAACTCCTAAGTTAACTTGGTAAGGAACCAAGTTCTAATTATTCTCGCCAGAGAAATCCCCTTCCGTTATACTCGCCCTTGAAGAAGACTGGAACTAAGAAAAAGCTCATCCTCGAGCTAGTTCCCGGTTATCAAACCGAACTTTAAGTAACTTATTCTCGCCAGAGAAACCCCCCTCCGTTATCCTCGCCCTTGAAGAAGACCCTCCCCGAGTTCAGTCCTCGTCCATAAGGAAATAAGTAACGAAGGAGAAAAGCTCCTCCTCGAGCTCGTTACTCGGTGGTCACACCGCACTCTAAGTTAGCTTGATTTAAGAACCAAGTTCAACTCACTCTCGCCAGAGAGACCACGACTGCCTAGGTGTTGCATAAAGCACCGTATTGGTTCTCGTCCTAGAAGAACCACCCTGCCCCGGAAGAACGTGTGGACCCCCCAGCTGCCACCCTCGCCAAAACAACCGTGTGATCTCGCTCATCTACATCTGGCCGGCGGCACGCGTCGAGAGTAAATAACATTTCTGAGGCCTTAAAACTCCACATGAGTCCGTAAGCCTAATTCTTATATTATTGTTGTGTGTAGAGAAAACGTTAACCAAATTTTGTGGGTAAACTAATTTAATTAAATCTTTTTTAGGATAATATTCAGAGTATTGCTGTAGTTAATGTATAAATGTTATGTATTCAATTGATAAAGATAAAATATAAGTTTATTTTGGGATTAATGTTCGTTTCTCTTATATATCCTTACGTGTTTCGTAACGGCACTGTTCGTTAAGATATTCTTATAATATCAATATATTAGACACTCTTAGCACTCTTAGAATAGAACTAAAAGAAGGGGAATTCTACGACAAATATTTTAAATTGTATTTGTAAATACATTTGAGATCATGTATTTAAATACTTTTGAAAGTAGTTAAGTACAATGTCTTTAAATAATTTTTGCAAATACTTTAATGATAATAGGTTTATATAACTGTTAAGAACGTGTAATGTATGTTTTAGCTTGTCGCAACTTGTATGACACAAACAGTTGACTGCGTGAGCCGGTGAGGCAAGATTGCTTGCATCAGTTCAGATTCAATTAACAGATGGTCACAGATGTCTTCGGTTGTATAGTGAGAGAGCTCAGCGTTATTTCAACTGCTGCATGGCAACCTTAGCCTCTTCGAAAGAGTATGAAATGGAGAGATTAGACAATAATAAAGACAAGGAAGATAAAGAATTATGCAATTATAGTCATCCTTTACTAGATTGTAATTTTTTTAGAGCGAAATCTTCCGACGGACAAAAAGTGAAGTGTGTATGTCTATCATGCAATGGCGAAATCTCTGCGGCGAGCAATGCTACTTCCAATCTACGCATTCATTTGAAGGTAAGAATTTATTAAAGCTAATTAGATGATACTTAATTGAATTGACAAGTTTCACTATTTCTTATTTTTTAAAAAAATGGCCAACAAAATTGCTAGTAGCTAACGATAATTTTAAGTAACGTTGGTTTACCATGCACGAACCTACCTGCTTCATTTGCAACAGCTTTATTTATAATATATGCTGATTGAATTTAACGTGAATTATAGCAACGTGAAACAAAAATCCTTCAGTTATCTGATCATGTACATTTATCAACAGAGAAAGCATCCTGCTTTGGCGCAAAAAGCGGATAACTACGTGACAGCTCAAAGAAAAGACTCAAAAAGAAAATGTTAAAGTAAAGACATTACCGGAGTGTATGCGGTGAATACTAAGAAGGTCAAACAATCTGTTGTTGATAAGCTGATTGCAAGATTTATCATACAAGGTGTGCATCCCCTATCAACCATAAAGCAACTGGCTTTTGTGAGATTAATTAAAGGTGAGTTCTGAGTTACAAATGTTGTTTACAATTATAGTATTAATAGTACAGGTTAAGCTCTTATAACGACCGAATACTAAAGCGTTGGGATCATTGTTCGCTACGTAGGCTATATAACAAAATTAAATAAAGGAAATAAAGCTTGATAATGTATATATTCCTAAAAATACTGAAAGTCAATATTTTACTATGTAATTCTGAATATGAAGGACTAATAATATATTTATGAATTAATGCATCTGTCATATATAAATATAGGATATTTATATAGCTACGTTTTATATATAAAATTTTATATGCATACCATATATTCTCATTTCACTCACAATAATCACACGTTCCACTACCGTATATCTCAAATTCTTTAGTTGACCTCATTTCAAGTCTGACGCTAGGCCGAAATCTTATAGAAGAAGAGAAAGTGACAAGAGCTCTACTGAAGAATAAACTAGACAGCCTATCCTACTTATGTCTTACTGCAGATATTTGGTCAACTAGTCATCGCAGTTATTTGGGCGTTACAGTTCATTGTGTATGTTAAGATTTTTCTCTTTATGAAATATGAAATTGAAAATGTCTTTACAGTTAGGGAGTTATCAGCTCTTGGCTGAAAGCAGACCTATTTGTTGGTGGAATTTATCTTGATTATATTAATATGCAAAATTTATGGAAACATTTATGAGACAAACATTGGACTATTATTCCATTTTTTGTTCAACTTGAGGAACCTGCTCTTGTCCGTCACAGTGGAGTATTGGCATGCTGTCGATTCAAAGGAAAACATAATTACATCAAGATTGCTAAACAGATGGAGAATATCATCAATGAATACGATATCCTCCTCTATAAAATCATGAGCACCGTCACTGATAACGGCTCTAATTTTGTTAGAGCGTTTTAGGAATTCGCAGTCACTGCAGTGAATGCAAATGTGACTACTGATTCAGAAGATGTAATCCAGGTAGGTGAAGAAGATGAGGGTGAGCAGGAGCTGGAGGATAGTTTCTTAATGAGAAGTGTCTTAGATCAGGAAGAAGACCTTCGTCTGACCCATGCAGCTTCAGCCTACCTAAGCATGTGCGCTGTGCTTCACACACACTCAGTCTCGTCGCCACAACTGATGCAAAACAGGCACTGAAAATATCTCCTTTTGCAAATATCAATCATGCTGCGATGGGAAAATGCTCAGCATTATGGAACAAAAGCGGTCGTCTAAAATCAGCAGAGATTATCAAAACTGTTATCAACGGCTCATTAAAGGTGCCTTGCATTACAAGGTGTAACTCTCTGTTTGATGCATTGTCATTACTTTTAAAACACAAGGAGAAATTGCATCAACTCATGACGTCCCTTGAACTTCCAGTCACGAAATTGAATTTCTTGGGGAGTATGTCTCAGTTTTGGCTCCTACTGCAGTGGCAATTGATCGCCTACAGGGCGAACAAAACTGTCTTATGGAGAATTGCTCTCTACCTTGCTCACTGTGGAGAAAAAGCTGAAGAGCCTTCAGTCGCGTTCTCTGAAATTTTGCCAACCTCTTCTAAGTGCAGTCACTAAGTGCTTTGGAAAGCGCTACCAATATTATTTGACCTTGGCAAATGTAGCCAGCATTGCAGATGCCATTATTGCATCAACAAGCCATCCATTCTTCAAACTCGGCTAGGTAGATATCATTATTTCATGGGACAGTTCAAGCCACCAAGACTCTGTCAAAAATATTATGATTTAACTGATTGAGAATTTAGCAGAGGGACCCAAAGCTGAATCATCCAGTGGTGTATCGAACAGTGACGATTATTTTGGATTTACAAAACCCACTCAAACACGATAAACCGCAGATTTAGAATTGTTTAGTTACCTTCAGGATTCAAATAAAACACTTCAAAGTTTAGATAAATATCCAAACATAAAAAAGTTCTTTATTGAATACAACACAACCCTTCCGTCGTCAGCTCCTGTGGAACGGCTCTTCTCTTTAGGAGGATTGACCTTATCTCCAAAACGAAGTTCTTTATCTGACGAAACATTTCAGCAACTGATATTACTTAAATGTGATGCTGATATAAATAGCTAACCGAAATTTCATTCTATTAAACTTTCTTCTTTTTTGTAGCACCTAAGTCCAATTGTCATCAAATCCTACATTAGTAATTATAATATACAATTTCATTTTAATGAATATTTCTTTGTTGTTATACAAATGGTCCTTATCGATTGTCATTATATATCATTTATTCGAAATGTATTTAAAAATGTATCTAAATACATTTAATGTATTTAGTATCTAAATATATTTTTCTTATGTATTTAATGCTTAGTATTTAAATACTATAAATGTATTTAGTGCCCACCTCTGCCCACTTGTTCAAAGAGACGGTAAGCTTTTCATGTCGTTTTAGAGAATCCGTTAATAGGGTTCCCTTATCTTAAAATACTACGCTTTAGTGCATACACCATGTTAGTAATTAACTTCCAATGCTTTATTTGCAACTCTACTTTTAACAAAAAAATTTGCGTTCGGACTAATGGTAATGAAGATTGAATCTGCCTTTTTAGTTTCTCAATCAAGCGTTCGTAGTAAAAAGTTTCCAATGGGATCGCGGAATGAGGGTGAAGATCAAAGGAGTTCTCCAAGATTTTATATCCTCGGCAGGAGAGAACAAACTTAAGACATAAATTAGATGTGTCGGTTGGTATAATCTGCGCATACTAATTCATAAATATAGGTTGAAACAATATCAGGCACCACAGTAACGGGAAGGATTTAAGCAATATTATAAATCAAAGTTCAGAATCGGTCATATGAGAGCAAAATATTAGATTCATATTCGAACACTCATCAAGACATCAATCAGTTTAGTTTTAGATGGTGTCACACAAAACAAACTCTAACGATCATGATCGTGGATTCCTTAGTTAAAATTCAGAATATCGAATTTAACGCAACGAATCTGCGAAAACCAAGGAAGATCTGTCTGCGTGAGGTCGAATAGAAAATGCGATACAGGCAATTGATAACTTACAACTGCAGATTACAACCCGTGCAATCGTAACAGTATTAGGCGGTAACGATATCTACAGGTTCGATACGATGTCTGGAGAGTTTGCTCATCGTTATTGCGACATAATAGCATCAGCGAAAGCAAAAGCAATTAATGTAGAATTAGTTCGCGAGATTCATGAAACTTTAAGAATGCAATCAAAGGTTTTTGCACAAACGAGTGCCTCAAGCGGCTCTGTCAAGTAATGGGGTAAATTTACTAACTTCTGGGGGAAAATTCAGGACCCCAACCTATTTCAAACAAAGGAATATATTTAAATCTAATTGGAGGGGCTTGCCTTAGCTGATTGTTAGGTAAGAGTGTTCGAGGGAGGCGAACAAATATCACTACGTGGAAAGTTTGAACACCGGAAAGAACAGCCTACGAGGAAATAATCTGTGTTCATCTCGAAGCCGGAAATAATGAATAATGGTAACCAGGAAAACGCCCAGGGCAAACGAAAAATCGAGACGTCCTTTTAAGGGGCAAATTAAATTTGCTTTAGTGGGATAGTTCATCCAAAAACACTGGTTGTAATCGTCATAAATGAAGGTTGGCTGGGCAGAGCTAATAAATAGGAGCTTTATTTAAGACTTTAGTATCAAAGGCTAATTTTTTTTTAATAAAAATCGAGTCGGGGTAAGGAAGGGAAAGAGTGCTGATTTAATTGAAAGAAGAATTGAACTCAGCACTGGTGAGGAAGGCCGCATTATGCCTCCTCACATCTTTTTACAGGGCCTCAATCTCAATCTGAACGTTTACATTGAGGTGGTGGAAAATGTAATCAAACCTCGGATGGACCAAATACCTTCAGGAAAGCCTTATGTTTTCCAGAAGGATACTACTCCCACATTCAAGACAAGGAAAACAGGGGCGTGGTTGTTCAACAATGTCCCGCACCACTGGTCCCCAGACTTTTGGCCGCTCACCTTCCCTGACCTCAACCCCCTAAATCATTTAATGTGGAGCGTTGTGGGAAGGATGTCAACAAGGCTGCTCGCAATACTTTAGAATCTCTGAGGGCCGCAATTGTGGAGGTAATGTATTTCATTTACAAAAGCTCCCGGCTGGAGAAATTTGAGAAGACAGTGATACCCATTTCGAACGATTTCGCAACTACATGTACAGTATATATCGTCTCTATTTGTACAACTCACAAGAGAATATATTACTTCGTTTGGTACACAACTTCTTTTCTTTTCACGTGTACAATTGATATTGGTTTACCTAAAAACTCCAGTACAATATAGCAAAAACAGGTAATTGTTAAATATTGGATATTAACAAATTTATTAACAAAAATAATGAAACAACCGAAGCAAAAGTATTATAAACATGTAACTTAATACTTAGTTACAAAACCATTGTTGGCAATTACAGCTTTAATACGTCTTATATATGTTGTTTTTAAGTTTTTGGCAGAATTCAGGGGTAATGGTAGTCCATTCTTGCTTAAAGATATCCTTCAGGTCTTCCACCGTGAGTTTCTCGCGTGGATTCGTATCTACAGCGCATATCACAGATTCATAATGGGATTGAGATCAAGAGATTGGCTCGAACGTTCTAAAATATTGATCTTCCTTATACGAAACTATTCTTTAGTTGCTTTCGCGGTATGCTAAGGGTTTTTGTGCGGTTGGAACGTCCAACTGCGTGGTACTCGTAGCTTTAGTGATCATGCCGAGAATATTGAAAGTTTCTCCAGTATTTCGCGATACATTTAGCTATTAATAGTTCCATTATATTGTCGTCACCAAATTTTACTGTTAGGATGTTAATACAATGATTGAACACTTTGACATTCTCCCTCCAAACATAGCCCGATGTGTTCCGTCCGTAAAGTTCTATTTTATTTTTATCACACCAAAGAAAACATTTCCATAGAAGTCGGTTAGCAAAAGCTAGGAGGGTCTCGGTGTGTTTCTTCTCCAGTAAGGGGATCTTTCTTGAGGTTTCCGAATAAAAACCTACTCGGTGCAAATGGTATCCTTGTTTAGAACTGTTCGTGTTACCTGCCGATCTTTCTGTAGCTCAGCTCGGATGATGGATGGGTTTCTCTTCGCTTTATGGACTGAAGCTTTGCACCAGGTTACGATGACGTCCAACTCACGGTCGGTTAAAGCCACTATAGTGATATTTCTATTTTCGAATGATGGCTCTGACTGTGCTAATTGGTATACTCACTTTAGTGAGTATTTTCTTTTCGTACCCCAGACCATCTTTATGAATGGCAATAATTACCTTACGAAGAACCTTTCAGACCTTTTTCGTCTTAACCATCCTGAAAAACTTAAGATGCGATTGCGGATAATTAATGCCACCTACCTCTTGTTCTAAGCGCAGAAAATTGCCGTGGTGTCACCGGAATCATCGTAGTAAATCATTTTAAATGATACGGAGCATTCTGAAAGATAGAAAGACTTTTCAAACTGACGTGGAAGGTGCAACCAAGTAAAACCATTGTCAGAGATCAGAGAAAGAGAGAGAGAGAGAGAGAGAGAGAGAGAGAGAGAGAGAGAGAGAGAGAGATAAAGATACGCACTGCTACGCCCTTCAATGGCAAAATAGACAACAAAGACCTGAGCGACCCTTTTTGTCTGCGCTAATGGAAGTTCAAAATTATGAGACGCCGTGGTGGTCTGAAGCGCTCCATCGCAGAAAGCCGTGACAATCTTGATAGCCCGAAAAGGTCCCAGTGGGAGTCGGACAAAGTTTCGCCTCGCCGACTTAGGAACCTTCTCACGATCGTGCTAAAAGGGCGAGACTAGTCTCGCTTGCCGATGTGTCGGACCCTGGAACTATCCCCTTCGGACGGAGGGGGGAAACCCCCATTCGACCCCACTATAAATCCTCCGGCGCCAGAGTTGGAAGGCAGTATCCGCCGTCTGCCCGCCCCGTCAGTATCCTCTGCCAGCTTCCTGTCAGTACTTGCTATTCGCGTCCCGTTGGACGAATTACATAATTGCAAAAGACCTCTCAAGGGTAGCCAGGGAATTATTTTCTTTTGGCAAAATCATAACTATTCGGTCAATTCTAACGAAATTAGAACCCATTTTGTTATTTTACATTCTCTTTCGAATGATATAATTGCTAAGGTCCTCCTAAGGTTAGCCCCCAAACTAGTTTTATTCTTGCAATAACATCATAACTATTAGGCTGATTCTAACGAAATTTGAAACCCTTATATTGTTTTACATTCCCTTTCAAATAATATAATTGCCAAAATCACCTAGGGAATTAAGTTTTGGGGGCAATAACAGCATAACTATTCGGCCGATTCTAATGAAATTTGAAATCCTTAAGGTGTTTACATTCTATTTCGAGTGATAAGATTGCCAAGGTCTTCCCAAGTTTACTCCAGGAATTATTGAAAGTTTTCATAGTAGTAAGGACATAGATCAAAATAGGTAAGGGTACGTGACCTTTTGGTCAGCAGACCTTGTTTCGATTTGTTGCAGTCGCAAGTGGCTTCCTGATTGAGGCGCAGTTGCGTACATGCATTTTTTTCCGTTCATGGTGCATAGTTTTTGGAACTTCACAGAACATGCTGGTTAACTGCTACGTCGAGCAACACCGATTTTTCTTGACCAGACGCTTCAAGGAGCGCCTTTTTCTTTCGTCAAGAATTTGATGCCTACCACATTTGTTACGAGATGAACCGGCTTCGCCATCTTGTTTCCAGCGTGAAATTGTTCTCTTTAGAGTCCTCATGCCTATACCTGTTGCTGTAGAGATAGCACGTGTTGATTTGACACATTCATGGAAGACGACGATGCGTCCTTTATCAAATGGTGCAATGTATTTTCCACGCGTCTTTATTTTTGCAGCTCCTGTAAAAATTAGGACGGTTATAACATCTATACCAGGTTGTTGCTACGTCAGAGACACTACTGAATGTTGCCATATTTGTTTACTCTACACTAAAGGATGCAGAAACAAATTAGTGACAAAAAACATACAATAGGGAAACTATTGAGGATAGTAGCTCTGGCGACACAGGTTCAAATCCAACTCCTTCATTCATTTTTATATAACGGTTAAAATAGTTTCACTATTTTCCGTTTTTATAATTCTCCCATTTTCTTTCTTAAGCTTTAATGGATCACGTAATTAATTTCCTTAGCGTTTACCGGGTTGTGTTACCAGTTTTCGTTAACAGTTCTCTCCACAAGGTAGATTGGTTAGCATCAAGACCGCATTGATAATTTTGAATAAAAAATTAAATAAATGCATATTAAATAATTAATGAAAGAACGATAAAAAAGAGAAAGGAATAAATAGTGATAGGGCGAGAGGTGTTACAAAAGTTATAAAACAACAGTAGGGTTTATCCTAAGCATAATCTTTATTTACATAAGGATTCTGCCGAATCGATAATCACTTATAACGATAGCCAGTTTGGGGGTTCGGGTGTACACTCTCCTGAAATTTTCTACGAATCAAATCATGTATATTTTCACGAAAAACGTACAGGTTAATGGGTCTGAGGTTCCATCCTTACTCTCGATCAAGGCACAATCCCATTTGGATACATACAAGTATCTTTCACAGAGAGACATAGAAATCATCTTGGCTCTCAAAACGGTAAAAGTGAAACCAATCCATTTTTAATAGCTCCCTAAACGCATTCCGAATATTTCAAATCAGACCTAAAAGAATCGCGTGCGATGAGTTAAATCAACGTCAGGTGATAATAATTTAAAATTCATTTAAAACTTTATTTATCAGGAGGCAAATCGGTGTTTTTTTTACAGTTTTGGCACATTTAATGTATGTAGTCTCTTAATTTTCAATAACATTTGATGTATTCATTGAGTCCCACGCTTTCACATTCAACTCAACTCGCATTGATAGCTATAAAGAGCCTCACCCCACGAAAGGAATAATGCATAATCCTCTATAATCGCTTTCACTTTTTCTGTTCCCGCTGGCAATTAAGGAAGCAGATAATAATTTCAAAAGGGAAATAAATCAGAGGTGATTGGGCGTGATTGATCTTATCTCTAACGAGAGAGACACACAAAAGGAATAACCTGAATCAGTCCTTTTAAGCCCCTCCCCCCCTCCCCCCCTCTCAATTTTGACTCTGAGCTTGTTTGGAATTTTAAAATAGCAAATTTGGCGTCTTGGCCAATGGGAGTAATTAGCAGCCTACTCCAAAATGACTCGCAGAGGGTAAAGCCCATTCTACCCTTGAAACTTTGAGTAATGGGACATCACCCCGACCCCAGTGTGTACCCTACAAGAGAGGTCAGGTGTAGCATGGACCAGTATGGTGCAGCTGCCATCTAGAAGATTAGATGCCGTCTCAGCCCGAATGCTTTCATAGGGTTTGTGGCTCTATTACCTTCGTCAGTATTTTCACTTCCTCCATCTTTACCACTTTCTGTAAAAATCTCTCATTACAAATTTGTTCGGGAGCTTCCCTCGTTTATTTCGCTTTAAAATTAATTAAAAGTGAAGTTTATCCAGTTCATTCCACCCCCCTTCCTAATTACTCCCTACCCATTTGCAATTTTCGTTTTCAAAGGAAATACAAATATGCTATTTTTTTTTGTTTTTTCTAACCCATTTCTCCTGGTTTTGCTTTTCTTTATTTAGTAAACAAATCACCTTTGTAGCGTTTGTTTATTTTTACGATTTCTAGCGCCGTAGAGCTTTAATTGCAATTTATTGGCTATGGTATCTTTGGTTCGAATTCTTTTAGTTTGTCCCAGAATTTTTCCCACGGGATTCGAAACGTTGAAGACCCTGTTCTAAGTATACCTGTACTTCATTTTCAATGTTCATTTTTAATAGCATCGATCTTCGTCTTCAATCGTCATTCCTATTTGCCTCTTATTTGGTAAAAGGCACCTAAAATGCGAGCCTTTAAGGTTTTAGTGGTCTCTTGTAGAGGCTTTGCCCCAGAGTTTTCGAGACTGAAGAGCGGCAAAACACCAAATATGTCCGTCAAGTGTAATAGATGAATAAATAGAATCCATAATTTTATGTAGCTAAGAGGAAAATCAAAGTATTTAAATGAGATTTATGGGCAGACTTTGGATGGGGACATTCGGTTGCACTTAGTTCCATAAAAGGCCCAGGTTCCAGTCTCTTGTCTGTACGATAATTCTAGATAAAATCAAGTTATAATTTCTTCTTTGTTCTTCCTGTCCATTTACATAAGAATTATTGCGTTCGTGGGTTAATGTTTTTATTCTTCCCTTGAATTGAATCACAGGATCACAACCAGACTATAGGCGATTTTTAGAAATGACTTTAATTCCTTGTTTTATCTCATAGTTTGCTATCACATAAATCTTTCAAGAGCTTACCTTTTTTAAATACACTTTTTCCTTTTCTTGAACCACCAGGAAGACTTCAATGAGAATGGTGTTGCTTCTGGCAGATAGGGTAAAAATCTGTTATTACAGGTATTGAAAAATGTTAAAAGGAAACTATTTTAATATTAACTCAAAATATTACTTGAAATTCACTTCTTTGACTGACATTGTTATTGAGTATGGGATAAACACTTGCTCAACCAAGGAGGGCATGTTCACTGAGTTTGGTGAGACTGAGGGATAGGACAGACAGATAGAATATTTCAACTCTAAATACTATGGAATGTTCGAGGTCGATTTGGAAAAATAAAACAACTATATTTTCAAGTAAATTTAATTAATTATATAATTACAAGTTTATGTTACAATTTTCCCCATTTTATTGGTTGAAAAAACAAACCCGAAACAATATTCTTGCTAAAATAAGAATTGTTATACAAATGATTTTGAGCTAAAGACTCACCTCTCACTAATAGAGTCAACTAGAGTCTAAGTTAGGCTAGTAAGGCTGTTAACTGCGAATAGGCAACTCTGTTATCGGAGATAAATAAGCGAGTTTTGACATGAACGAACAGGTTAGAACATGTTAAACAGAGTAGTAATAGCTTAACCTGTCTAACTTAGCCCCCATTTGTCGCACATTAGGGAGTGGGGCGCCGTTAGCTCAAAATCATTTGCATAACAATTCTTATTTTTTCAAAGAATTTTGTTTCGAATTTTTTTAACCAATAAAATGGGAAAAGTTGTAGCACAAACTGATAATTATATACTAGATAAATTGATTTGAAAATATTGTTGATATATTTTTTTCCAAAGCAACACGACCATTCCGGATGACCTAAAATATACCTCCAGGAACAAGCTTGCACAAATGATAGAGTCACTTTAGAAGTTCGAAATTCAATTACCTTGCAGACGGATGAAGACAAACGAGACTCAATGAGGACATAAGGAGGGTAAGGGGAGCTAAGGAGGTTCCCAGACAACTAAAAATTCAGTAATATAAAAAAATCAAGGCGGGATGAACATAGTATTTGCGTAGAACTTTGGAAACATGAATATAATGGGAATTACCCTCTACCGTCCAGCTGCACTTTTTCGTCCACCTGAATTCACAGGCTTCTTGTGTTGGTTCATATGCCCAAAATTATTCCTTATACCTGAGTGAACAATTTTGGACACTTCATTGTGTTCATTGGAATCTTCAGTGAGTTTCCAACTCGCATTTTTTTCATTATTTGCATAGTGAGAATTGCCAAATGATGTAACGAAATGGTTGCAGCGATCGGTAAAGAATTAATTATTAACATTAAATCTCTAAATTATGCTAATGTTCATAATTTTTTGTCGCAATGTGCTTGTATTGCCTTGCTTCAGGGAGGTATGCATTCCCAACTTAACCTTTTAAAGATGAAGAAATATGCCACAGATTCTTTGTCATGTTTTACTAATTTGATCTTACTATTCGTCTCTATTCGTGCCATTCCCACGCGAGAGAACGCCATCACTTTAGCTAGACAAACTAGGCACGTGTGTAAGCGCTTTTGATAACGCTAAGAGGCAATCCACTCGATCTGGGCTCTAGCCTTTAGTCGTAAAGACAAGAACTGAGTAAATGCGACCAAGGAGATTGTGTGTGCGTTTCTTGCTATAAAGAGTGTGTATTTCTTAGAGTGTGCATTTTTGAGTGTGCATTTCCAAATGTGTACATTTATTGAGTTTGCATTTGTAAGTGACTGTATTTCTTGAGTATGCATTTCTTGCACTGCACATTTACTGTGTGCATTTCTAAAGCGTGCATTTTTTGTAGTATGCATTTATAGATTGTGTATTTCTTAGAGTTGCCCTTTTTAGGTGTGTATTTCTTATAGTTTGCATTTTTTGTGCAAATTTCTTGAGTGTAAATTTCTAGAGCGTGTATTTCTTACACGCTCTAAAATATATATATTGTATGCATAGAGTTTGCATTTCTTAGTGTGCACTTCTAGAGGTTGGATTTCTTGAGTGTGAATTTTGAATGTGTGCAGTTCTCTAATTGGTATTTCATAGAGTGTGCATTTCTTATAGTTTACGTTTCTTAGGGTGTGAATTTCTTTGAGTGTGCATTTTTTGAGTGTGCATTTCTTAGAGTGTGAATCTCTTGAGTATGCATTTCTAGAGTGAACATTTCTTAGAATATGCATTTTGAGTAATCATATTTTATTGTCTACATTTCTAGAGGGAGAATTTTTGAGTGTGCATTTCTATATTGTACATTTCATGAGTATGCATTTATTATAGTGTGCATTTCTAGAGAGAACATTTCTTAGAGTAAGCATTTCTTATACTGTGCAAATCTAGAGTTTGCATTTCCTTAGTAAGCATTTCAACAGCGTGCATTTCTTGAGTCTGAATTTCTTAGAGTGTAGATTTCTTGAGTTTACATTTCTGTGTATTTTCTGAGTATGCATTTCTTAGAGTGTGCATTTCTTACAGTATGCATTCTTGATTGTGCATTTCTTGAGTGAGTATTTCTTAGAGGTACATTTTTGGGGGGTGTATTTTTTATAGTATGCATTTCTAGAGTGTACATTTCTAGAACAAGCATTGCTTTCTAGTGTGCATTTCTAGGGTGTGAAATTCTTGCGTGTACATTTGTAGAGCGTGCAATTCTTACTGCCTATTTCATTGTGGGTGCATTTCTAGAGTTTTCAATTCTGAGGTATGTCTTTCTTATAGTTATATCGTGCATTTCTAGTGTGAATTTCTTGACTGTACCTTTCTAGGCCGTGCATTTCTTACACTTCTAGAATGTATTCATTGTATGCATAGATCAAGCATTTCTTAAAGAGTTGCTTTCTAGAGTGTGGATTTCTTCAGTGTGAGTTTTTAGTGTGTGCATTTCTTGAGTGTTGTATTTGTAGAGTTTGTATTTCTTGAGTTGGCATTTCAGAGAGTGTGCATTTCTTAGACTTTCTTGAGTGAGCATTTCTTAAAGTGTGCATTCCTAGTGTGTATTTCTTAGAGGGTGAATTTCTGGAGTATGCATTTATAAAGTGTGTATTTCTTAGATTGTGCATTTTTGCACTATTCATATCTTATAGTGTGCATTTCTAGATTTCTTTGACTATCCGATCCGGAGCAACATTTTAGCAAAAGGTTTGACCTTTACTCTGGGACACCCGTCCAATACATTACCACCACTGACCTCAAGTACACACTTGACCTCGAATCATTGGCATCACACACATACACAGACACAACTTGACTAAACTACATTTACCAGAGAAATGAATTTACTCTATTCCCTCAAAGACTAGCCACAATCGCGTACACAACTCGTTCAAGCTCGCGTGTGTACCCAAATCTGGCACCGGCCGAAAGCGAAACCATTCTTGGCGACCAGCATCTACCACGACTCCGTAAACAAGGTAACTTATTCACGTGTTCAACCCTCACAAAGAGGAGCTCTCGTTAACCTCGTGGACATGGCAATGTTTTTTTTTAGCGTCTAGGTGCCATGTGCTTCCCCCGCGATGATTTGTAAGAACGAGTCATCACACATTAAAAATGTTCCTGACTTCTGGAATGGTACGGAGGGCTGCTCATTGGGCGCTTTGTGATTTGGGAAGGCTCCTCTGTGAGATAAATATAGCCGTTCATTGTCCCGTTTGCAGGCTTGAAAGAGTTAGCGGTGTGGACGCGAGGAACTGGGTGGGCCTGATGTAGAGGGTCTTCCTCCCCTGTCGCGGTGAGGGGGAGGGGGGGATGGGTCGGTGCTTGGGCAAGTTTGCGCTGGAAGATGAACGATTCACGCAAACTCCCCAGATTTGCGAAGAGTAACATTTATTCTATCTTTCATTCCTTTGATCTGCCAACTTCGAATTATCGACTTTTTTGGTTTTAACTCTCAACTAAAACTAATTTATACTTTAACTTTCAGACTAATCTTTAACTTCAAACTCAAGCGAAGCTCAGATAGCTTCGCCAAACAAACTATTGCGATCATAAAAGTGCTAAAACAAGGTAAGTTACTCATCGCTGCCCCGCGAAAAAAAGAAAGCGGGTTGGAAATTAACTCCTATATTGGTGAGTTCGAATTGATCATTTCTGTTCGGAATCTAAACAAACGCACAAACTTTAATCTCAAACACCCATTCATCTTTTTTCAAACTACTTTTTACTAACGAGGTAAGGCTTCGAGCTAAGGGTCGCTTGAAGCATTCTTCTGAAGAAAGCATGATCTTTTTAACGAATTCTTCATACTCTTTGATCATAAAAATCTCATTGCGTTGGTTATGCTCCTCAACTCGGGGCTATAGAATCAACACACGACTAAACTCAACATCGCTGTTTTTTTCCTCTCCCGTCTCACAGCTCAACGCAAACATACTCTTCTCCTCCGTTACAAGCAATATTGCCAATGGGTAGTTGTACCCTGACGCAGAATGGGTCCCATTTCAGCCCGGGGTTACGTTCGTTGGTGTAAAAAAACCCTCATAAAATACTGGCTCTTGGTACCCTCTGACTCACCAGAGATTGTCATGATGATCTTTATGTTGTTTTCATTATCCGGTCGGGGGTAAGTTTTGGCTAAGAGAATTATGGCGTTAAGCATTAAAACAAACGACAAGCATCTTCTCACCTTCATCACAACCATGTCATTGCACTCTCTCACTCTCAACTCTTTTATTATCCACCCTATTTGTTGTTTTCCAATTAATATATATCTTTATAAATGTGAACGTTTGAGTAGTAGACTATTCAAATTTCTTTCGCACTATACAAATCTTAATGAATTCTGTAATATCTTTCCCATTTCTTATTCTTGCCATTTCTTATCGTTCGCATTTTTTTGTTTTCAGGTAATTATCTAAGATTTGCTTCAATGAAATACTATCTGATCGAATTTGTCATTTAAAGTTTCAGTGATTTAAAGGGTCTCTCCCGATCGATCTTTTCTCCATTCTTAGGTTTATTTTCTGAATGTTTGCTCTTTTAGGACCAATTTGATACTGAAGGTGGTTCGTTTAACGAAGCTTAATTTCATGCGTAATTCGATAACTGATTTGTGAATACAACCGTGATTTTGAATGCAGCTGATCAAGCGAATTTCAAAGCTTCATTTTATCATTTTCTTTACGGCATATTTTCCCCCGACTTCTATTGATCCTTCTTTAACGAATTTTCTCTGTCTCATCTCATTGGGTTTTGCTTAACTCACTTGGTGGTGTTTTTAGATATATATTTGTAGTGTAACTAGGATTGTCGGTTGCCAGGAACGACTCTACTGATCTTTCTGATTTTCATTAAAAGGAAAATGGAACGAATTTTGAAGACATTAAAGGGATTTCTACTAACCATCATTTTGAGAGAAACTAGTATGAAAATTTCCTTTCCTATTCACACAACACACACATACGCACATACACTATATATATATATATATATATATATATATATATATATATATATATATATATATATATATATATATATATATATATATATATATATTAATATATTTATATATATATATATATATATATATATATATATATATATATATATATATATATATATATATATATATATATGATGAAAATTAATGCAATATCGCAAGAAAAGATGAGGAATTAAACCACATTCTCCCAAGACAATTTAATTCAGAACAGTTTCGGTGTATCTCACACCCTTTTTCAACTGACACTGGATAGAAAATATTAGAAAAATGCTTACAAACATAACACGGGGTCAGGTCGTGAAAGATCCCCTCTTTTTTCCCCCAATCCCCTACTTGTGGCTAATCAGGGGGGGGGGGAGTTAGGCCTAAACATATTGAAGGGCTAACCCCCCCCCTGACTAGACTAGGGTAAGCTAAGCTAGACTAGACTAAGTTTTAATATACAATTGTAGGCTGCGCTAAGCTAGGCTAGGTTATACTCTGCTAGCAGGCTAGGCCATACTTTGATAACCTAGGCTATGCTAGGATACACTGTGATAGGCTCATGTATACTATACTAAGCTAGGTTATATATGCGTCTATACTAGGCTAGGCCAGGGTATACTAGGCTACTTTAGGATATACTATTTTATTCTAGTCCATTCTATGCATGATAGACTAGGCTGGGCTATACAAGGGTATGCTATGATATGCAAGGCTTTGCTGGACTATACTACGCTAGACTTGGCTAGATTATAGTGTACCATGCTAAGCTAGCATAGGTTAGGGTAGGCTAGGCTAGGCTAAACTATGGTTGGGTGTGCTATGCCAAGATATACCATACTAGAATAGGATAGGATATACTATGCTAAGGTATGCTATACTATGCTAGACTAGTTTATACTATGCGCGACTAGGTTATACTATGTTTATAGTATACTATGCTAAGATAGATTAGGGTGAGGTAAGCTATGGTAGATAGGCTATACTCTGCTAGGCTTTGCAAGGCTAGGCTAGCCTACGCTATACAAGTATATGATAAGGAATACAATCTTAAACCATTCTAAACTATACTAGGTTAGGCTATGCTATACTATACTATTTTAGGCTATACTATACTATCATAAGCTATACTATGCTATACTATGGTAAGCTTCACGAAATTTGAAACCCTTATGTTGTTTTACATTCTCTTTCGAATGATATAATTGCCAAAGTCCTCCCAAGGTTAGCCTGGGAATTATTTTCTTTTGGCAATAACATAATAACTATTCCGACAATTCTAACGAAATTTGAAACTATTATGTTCTTTTACATTATATTTAGAATGATATAATTTCCAAATTCCTCCCAAGGTTAGCCAGGAAATTATTTTGTTTTAGCAATAACATCATAACCATTTGGCCGATTCTAACAAAATTTAAGCCCATTATGTTATTTTGCATTATCTTTCGAATGATATAATTGCTAAAATCCTCCTAAGGTTAACCCGGGAATAGGTTTTATTTTAGCAATAACATCATAACTATTTTGCCGATTCTAACGAAATTGGAATCCTTTAAGGTGGTCACATTCTCTTTAATATGATAGATTGCCAAAGTCCTCCCAAGGTTACTCTGGGAATTATTGAAAGTTTTCAAAGTCGTAAAGACATAAATCAGAATAAGTGAAAGCACGCGACTTTTTAGTCAGCAGACCTTGTTTAATTAAAATGTGATATGGACATTTTATATTACTCAATATTAAAGAATATATGATTGATTTAATTAGCATTCGAGGGCGTGGTTTACATGTCTAAAGTCAAGAAGCACGGCAGGAAAATAAAGAGCATTAGAGCGCCTAACGACCTTTGGCCATCGCATTTAATTCGAACCTAATGCTAGCCTTTTTGAATTGTGTATACTACTAGTTGATTCAAAATAGCGGAGATAGGGCTGCAATCCACATTATAAAGGAGGATATGGCGGAGAGGCCTCTCAATTCAAAATAATTACCTTAGGGTTCGAATTCGAATGCAGTTGCCAGACGTTGTAGTGCTCTCCAATGTTCATTGTTTTTATGCAGTGCTCCACCCTTTCGGAGAGAAGCTAGTAATTGAGTCATTAAATTTCCTTGAAGTGTGTGACTGTGGATTCCAAATTTACCAAAAAAACATAACAGGCAAACCCACCAACTGATTCAGATGACCTTTATTTATTTCGATGGCTTAAGGAAATAGAACAGCGGAGGTACAAATTCGAACTCTGTAATGACCTACCGTAAACATCGACAATGGAAACTTGCCCTTTTCATTTGAGTAACAAAAATGGATAAGGGCGTATTTTAAAGTTGAGAAGATATCAAAGGTTCAACAAGAGTGTAGTTATAATTTGAGAAATAATCCAAAAACTCGACTTACTGTTTCACGTATCTGTGAGAAATTTGAAGTATACTGCATTGTGCATGATGTGTCCAAGCAAGCGACTGGGCATCCAAAGACATCGACAGATGCTGACACTTCTGATGAAGTGCTACCGGTATTCAATCGATCGCATGAAAAATATGTAAGATAATGTGCTGATAGTACAAGGAAAAGTAAGACCAGCGTTTCCAGGATCCTGAACAATGCTAACTGGAACTCTTACATTCGAGATATGAATGAGGATGTTCTCAGAATCCACTTTTGCGAAAGGTTTCGCAGAAGAGGGCAAATTTGCAGCCCAAATTGTGTTGTCTGATGAGGTTACATTTAAGTTGAATGGTAAAGTTAATCGTCATAATTGTACATCTTGATCGCAACAAAATCCACATATTTCTGTGGAACGACATATAAATTTATCGCGTATAATCCTCTGGTGTGTTTTGAGTCACGTGCACAAGACTTTTATAAGTTGCTATGCCGGTTCGTAGGTCGATCGGTCGGTCGGAGGATAACCATTTTACTTTTTAATGGTTTTTTTTTGGCAATAAAATCGTAACTATTTGGCTGATTCTAACGAGATTTGAAATCCTTATAGTGTTTTACATTCTCTTTCGGGTGATATAATTGCCAAGGTCTTTTCAAGGTTAATCGGGGAATTATGGAAAGAAAATTAAATATGGGTCGGATTGCCCCACTTTTAGAAAGTTTTGAAGGTCGTGACGTCATTTGGTCATAAAATCATAAGCCATAATAATTGAGAGTCCGCGACTTAGGTCTGTTGACTTTATTTCTTCCAAATGTTTGATTTGTCTATTTTTTTTTCGATGAGCCCAAAATTGTGCAACCTTTCATTACCATCACGATGTGAGGGACCACATTGATGAAGCATTTCATCATCAGTGGATCTGACGACAACATAGTATAGAGATAATCCATCACCTGACGACAACATATTATAGATATAATCCATCACCTGACGACAACATAGTATAGATATCATCCATCACCTGACGACAACATAGTATAAAGATCATCCATCACCTGACAACATAGTATAGAATCATCCATCACCTGACGACAACATAGTATAGAGATCCTCCATCACCTACGACAACATAGTATAGAGATCATCCATCACCTGACGACAATATAGTATAAAGATAATCCATCACCTGGCGACAATATAGTATAGAGATCATCCATCACCTGACGACAACATAGTATAGAGATAATCCATCACCTGACGACAACATAGTATAGAGATAATCCATCACGTGACGACAACATAGTATAGAGATCATCCATCACCTGACGACAACATAGTATAGAGATAATCCATCACCCTCACCAAATTTGAACACAATTTTTTATCGGTCATTTGAAGAATGAATTAGAAATTAGAAGAGCCTTGACATTTAAACAATTAAAGAGCCAATTTGAAGAAGCAGTTAGAAATATCCCTACCAACATTTTTCAAGTCTGCAAATCGGTTAATGGAAGATCGCTGTTGTACATTGATATCAATCGTCCATAGTTAGAACACTTTTTAAAAACAAATTAAACTATCTAATATTTCGTTATTGTACGGGGTGGCCCACCCTCCCGCCCCCCAAATATTGGACCGTTTAGAGAAGCAATATCTCAATAACCATTGCAGCTAGCGACATGAAATAAAAACAAATGAAAAATGGATCCTTTATCTATAAATACTTAATCGTTGTAAAAATCGTCTTAAAGTCATTTAATGAATCAATTAGCCTTTAAAAAATAATGTAAACCAGGCAATGGCTTTGCCACTCAACCCTCGTAGGGGGGAGTTACGCTTCGCTACTAACATTAAAATTTAAAATCTGAAAAAAAGCAGCCATGGTTAAATTTTTATGAATTTTCTGAACTTCGCCAATTATAATAATTTTAAAAGGCAACTCAAAACTTAATTTTCCTCCTTTCAAAATATCACGTTGTTAAATATAGTTATAGAGAAGATATATAAAAATAAATTTTCTGAACTTCACCATTTGTAATTCTTTGGATTTAAAAAAAATCACAAAATTTTGATACTTATATTTATTTTTGAACTTCACCATTTTGTTTTGATATTATAAAAGAATTATTAGAAATAACTTTGATAAAAAACATAAGTCATAACCAAACTAAAAAAAAAATCCCCTTCTTAAATTATAGAGTTAGTGATAATGATGATGATGATGATGAAAACATGTTGTTTTGTATTTTTCGATTGATCTGCTACGAAGCGGAAAGAAAGAACAAAATATGGGAAGCAACAGCAACATTAGGTTAGCTTAGCCTTACCCATTTGACCATAAAGGAAGGCATATTGAATCATTCATTAAAATTTAAATTTAATTTAAAATTTTGAACTTTTTTAAAGGTTGCAATTTATAAAAAATAATTTAGACATTATTATTTTAAAGGCTAATTGACTCCTTAAATGATATTAAGCGATTTTTACAAGGAATAACTATTTATAGAATAGAGATTCATCTTTCATTTGTTGTCCCTAGCTGGAGTGGTTATTGAGATATTGCTTCTCCAAAACGGTCCACTTTGGGGCGGGAACACCCTGTATATTTTACCTATATAAAGAAATAAAAAATATCTAAATCAGTCAATGGGTTTGCCTGTTTTTTTTTGTTTTTTTTTAAATGTATGCATGGTTTTGGGACTGTATTTGATGGAGGTCCCAACGACGTTCCAATATTTTACACAAGTCACAACAACTAACTAACCTAACCTAACCTAACCTATCTAACCCATATCAAACCTTAAAATAGAAAGTTTACCTTAACATGAATTAGGATTAATATGGTTTTATCCGAGTTTTGTGGTGTAACCTTTATATTAGGCTAGCAGGAGGGTGCCAGGTGACATCTGGAAGATTGTGAAGCCTTCCCTGCCCCAACACTCGCAGTTTACCTTAAGATGAATTAGGATTAATATGGTTTTATCCGAGTTTTGTGGTGTAACCTTTATATTAGGCTAGAAGGAGGGTGCCAGGTGACATCTGGAAGATTGTGAAGCCTTCCCTGCCCCAACACCCGCAGTTTGCTATGCCTGTACCGGGCAGGATATGTGCCTAAATATCTTCCCCACATTTTTACCTTCTTAATCTTCATCGCTTTTTTTACATACCTCTGCTTACAAACCTTTTGCAGGAGTCGGGGCGAAAAGGGATAGAGGGGAATTTCTAAGAAGGAATAAATTCCAGGTGGTCTCAATCTAGTTTGAGACTGGTGGGTGCATTGGTGGCGGAAGGGTGTCCAGCTTCTACTGGTATCGGATGTAACAGTGTACACGAAGAAACTCTTTGTGGGGACCAAAGGAAAACAAAGGTCAATTAATCTACTGCAAACGCAGCAATAACTTTATTGTAATGGTTGTCGATTATGGTCAGCATAAACAGAGAGATAGAGAAAGAGAGACAGGAAGAGAGAGAGAGAGAGAGAGAGAGAGAGAGAGAGAAATAAAGAGAGAGAGTGAAAGAGAGAGAGAGAGTGTGTATGTGTGTGTGTCGCAAGGATACCTCCTAGGAGGTATCAGTATCGTCGACGTCCGTCAGGTCTAATTCGTGCAGTACTTTGTCTAACTGAGACTTAAACTGTTCACCACCTCCATTCTGAAAGATAGTTTCATTTGTCCCAGTTAGTGTACGAATCCCGTACATGCTAGTCCTAAATCTAGGTAGATCTAACTTGTAACCGTGGTTGAGCGTGGGATTCATGTTTACGGTCAACAACTTCCTGTACTCCACGTTTTATACTCCCCTTATAATTTTAAATGTTCCGATGAACTTGCACTGTATACGACGCGTCTACAAGGATAATAGCCTCAATTCTCGTGACCGGGGCTGGTATCCTTTGCGCCTAAGGGACAGGATTAGTTTGGTGGCCCTGGCCTGAAGAGAAAGAGATAGAGTGGGTGTGTGAGAGAAAGTGTGTGTGAGATAGTGTGAGAGAGAGTGTGACAGAGAGATTGTGACACAGTGAGACTGAGAGAGAGAGTGTAACAGAGAGATTGTGATAGAGCGAGAGTGAGAGAGAAAGTGTATGAGAGAGTATGTAAGAAAGTAAGAGTGTGAGAAAGAGTTTGGGGAAGATAGATTGGGAGAGAGAACGTGGAAGAGAGAGAGAGAGAGAGAGAGAGAGAGAGAGAGACAGTGGGAGAATATGAGAGGAAAAGTGTGTGAATGAGTGCGAGAGAGTGTGAGTAACAGATAGTGTGAGAGAGAGAGATATAATTCTTCGTGGCATTCATTTCACCAAATTTTCACAAATTTCCGACTCTCTCAGCTTGAAATTTTCGTACAGTTAGTTCTATTTGTAGTTGTGGTACTTCATATTGCTTTCCCTAACACTTCCAAGAGGTCTTATATTGGCTCTGTGGTAACCACTCTATAGAGGTGATCCCCATTTCTCACAACCAATGCTTGGTGTGGTTGGTTGGATGGCATGGGGTATTATTGTCCTGCTGAAATATAACTTGATTTTTTGTTGCGGTGGGATGGTGAAATATGTTGGGGATTTCATTCTTCCCTACATATTAACATCTTCTCCTTGCTCTGATGAAAACATGCAGCCCCATGCCATAATAGAACCACCTCTCTGCTTCATAGTTGGTACCACACAAGCAGGATGAAATGCATCTCGAACTCTTCGTTTCACAAAGCTAGCTAGCCCCGGAAATGCTGAAAATCTGCAAAATTGTTACAAAAACGTTAATTTTTTTAATAATTTTCTTAAAAGATATATTTAAATGACATTACATAAATTACATGAAATTAACAATACAACAGTCTCTGTTACATCCTTGATAATTGCTTTCATCTGACTAGATAGATAACTTTAGACCATTGTTCATGTATCTAATTTTTGTGGACTCGGCCTACTGAAGACGGGGTTTTTTTCTGTTCATCTCAGATATCCTTGACTTCTTTCTCGCCTTGCATACTGATAGCCCCTTTTATCATGTCTCCGCCTAATTGATCTGACTGAAATTCTTTACCTTGAATCTTCAGTGAACTCCCCCAACATGTTCAGAAAATATTGTTCGATGATTCTATAGTGAAGCCCGAATGATAGACCTGTCTTCTCTAGGTGTCGTAATACGTTTTCTCTCCATCTTTTCCTTGATACAAAGCTCTTGGTCTTATTATAGCATTTTATAGAGGTTAGAATGGCTATCTTGAGCATTTTATTTTTTTTTAGCGCTTTCTACTTGCGATAAACCTTGGCTATAAAGAAGATAGATTTGTGCTCTTATGATTCTGTCATTTCTTTATTTTTATTCATATTATTTATTTACAACGATATTGAATACACAAATGTTATAAATTTAAGCTGAAACATAAGAAATATTGGGTAAATTTTGATTTTAGAAACACACAATTTTATTAATTACATGCCCTTTAGTAAAATACTAACGAATTCAAACATATTAACAAAATATTCAAACATTTTAGCCAAATACAACTTATTGTCATACATATATAAAGGTTTTATTAAATATGTCATTTATATAAATCTATAAGGGATACTTTATACTTTATGCTAGGGGTGTATATAAAATTCCTTAAACCAACACTAAATAACAATTCCTCGTCTATACCTCCTTGAAGTATGAGACTTGAAAGTCAATTAACTACGATTGACTCCTCATTTTACTAATTCAAAGCAGTTCAAATATAGCATACTTAGCGGCAAGGTGTATAAAGCGATTAAATATAATACATATACGCTGTCGTAGAATAGGCTCTCGACGATATACCATATATAACTATTCGTTGAGGGAATTATTCTAATATTTCAAGTGCGTGGTAATCTGATTGACCGAGGATATTTATCTTCAATATGCTTAAGAAGTGGAACTGAGCTCAAGGATAATAATATGGCTATCATTAATAAAACAGAGTTTTATTAATTACACTATCAACAATACACAAAAAGAAAATGTTTACATAAACGGAGAATGGAAAGGGTCGTGGGAAAATCTGACTAATCCGAGGATTAAGATTTGGAGAGATTTAAAAAGGTAAACAAATAAAAATTAAAGGGGGAGGGGATGGTTTGCTAAACCATTTAAATCACAGGGTAGCGTTGACAAAAGGTTAGATAATTAAAGGTAATGCTCAGCTTACGTAATTACAAAGTTGTTGTGCAGAGGAAGACGATGCGAAGGAATCTTCGGTCCACTGGCGATTTCCGGCAGAAGGGTTCTTCGGAGGGTTGTCCTTAGCGAAGGGGAAAGACTTTCTTCGAAGAGTGAGAGCGAAGTGGGGCTCGGAGGTACGAGCGATCTTTGTGACAGCAAATCGGGGATGTTCTAGATGAACAATGGAGGTTATTGTTGAAACCAAGCGTTCTCTTGAAGAACGTTAAAAATGGGGGAATTAAATTATCCTGACGTGATGTCTTGGGAATGAGAACCGTTTCTTGACGAACGGGCTTGCAAAAACAATGGCTGTTCTAACGTTGTTCTCTTTCTGAACAACAGGGGGGGTGAGAACCGTCTCTTGTCAACGGGCTCAAAGAACAATGGCTGTTCTAACGTTGTTCTCTTTCTGAACAACATGGGGGGTGAGAACCGTCTCTTGTCAACGGGCTCAAAGAACAATGGCTGTTCTAACGTTGTTCTCTTTCTGAACAACAGGGGGGCCTTGTTGACTTATCGTCTGGAAGGCACGAACCTTGGCACTCAAGGGATATTGTCCTCTTCTGAACAATAATGGATTTCTCGAGGTAGAGAGTCCCTATGGTGCGCAAGGGAGACCGGATCGGCGTGATGCCTCGCGAAGATAATCTGGATCTGATCTGATCTGCTTCAATCGGGGAAAGCTATGTATAAATAGTCGAAGCCATCCCCTTGGCGTAGGGGACAATTGAGTGGGAGGCTTCGGGGGAATGCCCCGGTCGCGCCTGGGAAAATTCCTTATCTGCCCATAAGCCTAACTCAATCTGGCGAGATCGACGTATGGAGGCGAAACGGGGAAATGAACCTCCTTGATTAAATATTGGCTCAGGTGGCGATAACGCGCTCTGCTTCCTCTCGCAGATGCACGTGGGTAGCAATGTGTTTCTAAACATGTGATAGCGGCTGAATTTAAGCGGCCTCAGACCGTTATATCACATACACAATAACCTTAATACCAATAATCTAAAGAAATATTGTTAAATACCACAAGATGAGTCAAAATTTTCAAACGTTGTTGTAAATAAATAAAATCAAATCAGAATCATGTTTGTTTAAAAAATTACGCCTAACTAGGAACGATAAATATATATATATATATATATATATATATATATATATATATATATATATATATATATATATATATATATATATATATATATATATATATATATATACCAGGCAATGGCTTCGCCACTCTCCGATACGGGGGGAGCTTGCGCTTCGCGACTAAGATTAAAATTTAAAATCTTAAAAAAAGCAGCCATAGTTATTTTTTAGAAATTTTCTGAACTTCGCCAATTATAATAATTTTATCATTTGTAATTCTTTAGGTTTTAAAAAGTTCAAAAAATTTTGATACTTATATTTACTTATGAACGTAACTTCACCATTTTGTTTTTTGATATTATAAAAGAATTATTAGAAATAACTTTGATAAAAAAACAAGTCATAACCAAACTAAGATGAAATTATTATTCAAATACTCAGAAAAATCCCCTTCTTAAATTATAGAGTTAGTGATGATATATATATATATATATATATATATATATATATATATATATATATATATATATATATATATATATATATATATTGTTATTAGAAACTACTTTATAAAAACATATTATTTACTTGTGAGACTAGTTTGGTACAAAGTTTACCAAATCATCTTCGATCGTAAACTTATTGTATGGCAAACTTCATCCCGAAACTAGTCTCACAAATAAATATTAGGTTCCTATAAAGTGGTTTATATATATATATATATATATATATATATATATATATATATATATATATATATATATATATATATATGATAAATAAATCCCACAAGGAAAATGCAAAAACGATTCCGAGCGCTTTCGTCTTTATTCTAAAAGATCTCTTCATGGAATAACATAGGTCATAATCATCATCATCATTTGAGCATAGAAAGGACAGAGAGGGATCGCTGTGTAACACAGGCGAACAGGCAGTCGTAGAGGAAAAGGTTGCGGAAAACTTAAGAGGGGATTGGAAGAGTTGATAGGTCGGTGGCTAGATACCGATGCGAGCTGTGGTTAGGTTGGTCTCGAAGTTTTGTGACTGGACGACGGTTGGAGGGTGGTCAGGAAGGAGAGCGTATCTGCTCAGTCGGAAACGCGTTATTCATGATGCCTATGGTTTATGCGAAGAACGGTATGGGTTGCGGGTGGTCATGGGCTGCGGAGTATCGCGATGCCATCGCATATCTTCTTACATGTAGTGCGATGTATAATGGGTCTCTGGCGAAAATCCCAAGTTGTTTTGTGAGTCTGGTGTGAGCGTATGTGTTGAGGAGTGCTAATTTGTTGTTGTCGTGTAGTGTGGACATACTCGTGTACAGGGGAGAGCGGCAAGCGCGCTTCAGAGCGGAGTTTTGAATGCACTGAGCGTTCTGTTGCCACGTGACACTCGCGGCTACGAGTGACAGTGGGGCGTACGTGAGAAGAGGTCGCACGAGTGTTTTGTATACGTGTAACTGTAGTTTTATGCCCGCAGGGTAGAACCTGCGCAGCCATGTGTTTGTATGTGAAGCTCTTGCTTGTGTTGTGTTCTGGTGTATATTGAACCTGAGGGTATTGTCAAAAGTTACCCCAAGAATTTTTGTGTGTTGTGTGTATTCGAGCCTAGTTGGGTTTAGATGGTTCATGTCTGGTGTGTGTGAGAAGATTTGTAGGTTATGCATGAAGTGATTTCTTGCGTCGTAGAGTCTCATCTTTGTTTTCTGAAGGTTCGTGGCAATCAGCCATGTATCCTCGTAATCTGTCCTGTCGTCTAGTATTCTTTGTGGGTGGAGCGCGAGTTCTTCTGGTCCACGGCCGCTGACGAGAATGGTCTTGTCATCGGCGTAGGACACTGTGTATGTGCGACAGCAGTTTTCGGGTGGGCGTGGGGTGTCGTTTGTGTACATGATGTATAGTGTGAAAGCCAGTAGGCTTCCTTGGGGAACGCCTGAGCGTGGTGTGGAGGTTGTGAGAGGTTATTATTGTATTTTATGTGGCATCTCCGTTCAGTGAGGTAGTGCGAGAGGAGCCTTCTGGTGCAGAGAAGTAACTCCGTATTGTTGGGGGGTTTCCGACGGAGTCCCTCGTGCCACACTTTATCAAAGGCCTTCTACACGACCTTGCTGATGGAGAGTGTCTTTGGATGTACTTGGCTTTTTTCTATATTGTGTCATGGACGATGGTCACGGCCGTCTGAATGGACCAGCACCTCCTGAACCCATATTGATGGGGGTAGAACCAGTCCCTCTCTTCCAGGTATTCTCGTAGGCGGCATTTGATCATGCGTTCGAGTATTTTGCCTAGGTGCTCTAATAGAGCAATAGGCCTGTAATTGTTTGGGTGTTTGAGGTCTTTGTTCGTTTTGTGTAGAAGTATGTTGTGAGAGACCGAATATTTTAGGGAAGTGGCCTGAGGTTAGTGAAGCGTTGAACAGGTGTGTAAATGTGGGGTATATGTTTGCAGAGAGGTTTTGTATTAGTGTGGCTGGTAGCCCAGTGGGGCCGTGGGCACGTTTTGGTGTTGTTTTAATGTAGTGTTTTGTTTCCTCAACGGTGATGGGAGTGGTCAGTGTGGATATGTAGTCGAGCAGATCTATTCGTATCAGTGGGGAGGGCTTTAGCTCATGAGTGTGGGCCCAACACCACTCTTAGACTTCCTGGAAGTGCTCCCGCACTTGTAGGTTAGGTGGGTTGTGTGTATGTACTGACGTTAGTGTCTTTGATTGTTTGGTTGTTTACTCGGAGGGTGATGGGTTTGGGTGGGTCAGTGCCTAGCAACCTTTTTACGTGCCGCCAGAAGAAGGAGGAGTTAGTGCATCGGTTTCGTCCGCGATGCGGACGACCTCTCACCACTGCGAGTTTCTATCTAGCTGCACGCACGGTCGGATGCGAGCACGTAGGTGATTATTGTCGTGTTGCCGTGGGCCTTTAGTGTAGTGATTACTGTATTGTGTGATCAGTCTCCGAGTGTGTATGGAAAATGTAAAATGTTTTATGCAAGTATAGGTTTCTTGTGGTGAGTGTAGGTTGCGTGCTGTAGTTATGATGTTTATGATTGAGCACCAGTGGTCTTCAATAGGTCTGGATTGGTGTGGTCCAGGTCGAGGTTTTGTGGCGTGTTATCTGTTATGTGATTCTTGAAATCTTCCCAGTTTGTGTTTTTGTAGTCGAAGAGCGTGGTGTAGGTATGAGTAGATAAGATGTGGATATGATAAGCCATATAGCTATGTGGTCAGAGAGTACGTGGGGACCCGGTGAGATGTGAGTGTAGGATCGTGTAGCGTGGTCGGTGCGGAAGACCACGTCCGGAGATGTGGTACCTTCGTGAGGAGCGAAGAATGTGGGAAAGGCAGGGCCGATGTGCTCGCAGCGATAGCACCGCAAGGCACCAGCTAGGTACCTTCCTGCATTGATCGTGGTGTTTGAAAGAAGTGTTGGGTGAAAGGCGTTGTGGTCCCAGCAAAAATGATAGGGAGGTTGTGGTTTGATAGAGCCCGGAGTGGGACTTCTATGTTTAATTGTAGGCATGGTGGTCTGTAGTGTGTGGCCACTAGAATGGAGCCGGAGCTTGTTTGTACCTTGCAGGCTAGAAAAGAGTCGTCTTGTGTTTGGATAAGGGAGTGGTGTATCGAGTGCTTTACTAAGATCGCTGATCCTAGGTGCAGCGCCTGTGGAGATAGGTACGTGTGGTAACCTGTGATGCGGAGTTTTTTGTTGGGAGGATGTAGGCTGGTTAAGTTCTAGAGTACTATGTCAGGTCGTTGTGTGTTTAGGACCCAGTTTGCAACAGTATGGCGAATAACGTACCAACTGCGTACGTTTAACTGTGTCACGTTGAGGCGACCTATTGTCGTGGGTGGATTGAGTGTGAGGCCGATTTACCCAGTACCGTTCATCTCTCCTTGGTAATTGCCCAAGAGGCCTGAGGAGCTAGTACCTTTACGAGTGTCGTCGACTGTGGTTTGGAGGGGTTGTCATTGGTATTGTTGGGTGGGCAAGCCGTGGTTGAGGGGAGAGTGTGTTCTGTGGAGGAAGGTTTTGAGGTAGCAGTCGTGGAAGCAGGGTTGGAGATGGTAGAGTTTAGGAGGGGGAGTTAGGAGCAGAGGTGGAGGGAGTAGAGCAAGGAGATAAGGGGCTAGAGATAGTAGGGGAGGTGCAGATTATAAGAGGGGGTGTCGGGAGAGAGAGGAGGTTTGGACGAAGAAGGAGGGGTGGAAGGGCGATGAGAAGGAACAGCAGGAGGGGGTGGGTCGGCTTAGAGCGTGGTTGTGTGTCTGTGGGGGGGGGGTTGCTAGTTTTTTTGTTTGTTACGGGGTGTTGTGGAGGGTGTGGTGGGCTTAGGGGATATGGGGGTAGTGGTACCTGTGGGAGTGGGGTTGGAAGCTGTAAGAGGGTGGGTGGGGACGGTTGGAGGGGGTTGGTGGCAATAGAGGGAGGAGTAGAGGTTGCCGGGGGGGGGAGTTCTGGGGGTAGGAGGGAATATAGGTAAAGAGGTGGAAGGAGTGGGGGCTGTTGAGGGAACAGAAGAGGCATTTGGGAGAGAGGTGGGAGCAGTTGGCAGAGGGGTAGGTAAGGAAAGTGCAGTAGCGAAATGTGCAGGGATAGAAGGGCGGGAGGAGGCGGGGGCGTGGTGAGGGTGTAGGGCGGTGGGTCTAGGGGGAGAGATGTACGTTCCCCCCGGGGTGGGGAGGAGTGCGGGTCTCTTGTGTGTATGCTCGTTGATCAGAGCGAACACCTTCTCGGGAAAGGCGATCTATATTAGGCCGTGCCAGGCGAAGAGTGTGTTGAGTATGTTTGCGTATAGACGGAGGTAACCCCTCGACATGTCGTTTGCCACCGTTGAGAGCAAGGCGACCAGGTGTAACTTTGGTCGTCTGGTCTCGTTGGTGTGGGGTGTGGGATAGAGGTGGGTGTGTAGTGTCTGGTGGGTGTTGGAAGTAGTGGGGGTCTCTGGGTGTGAGGTGCTGGAGTGGAAGCTGGTGTCAAGATATATGGGTGAGTTAGGGTTGCTGCTGGGTTTGGGTGTGTCTAGGGTGGGACAGGGAGAGGTGCTGTCACCGTAGCGCCGACAGCTGCGGCGAATGTTCTTGTAAGGGGCAGGGTGGCGAGGGCGGGGTGTATGGTTGAGTAGGTGGGTTGTGGACGCCGTATGGCTGCTACGGCGTCATTTTGGGTTGACGGCGACATGGTCGACGCCACAGTTGGAGCAGAGGGGTGTGGTGGCTGCGCAGGTGGTAAAGTGGTGGCCCAATACACTGCACTTGGAGCAAACCAGGTCTGCTTGGCAGTCACGTGTAGACTGTCCGGTTTTATAACACTGGTGGCACTGTGTATATCTTATGTTCAGCTGTGGCTCGATGTGATGTAGGTGTGTTAGGGTGCCGTAGACCTTGATACCTTGGTCTAGCAGCAGTGACATGTTGTGTTCATCGGACAGTGTGATTACTGCTCAATGTTTCGTGTGGTTGTAATAGAGATCTACGATGACCTCCTCCCATAACTTCTGTCTGAGGTGTGTTTGGAGCTCATCTGTGGGGAAGGCCATCCATAAGGGGTTGGTCTTTGTGACGTGTATATGGTGTCTTTTGGTTATACCTTCAGCTAATTTTGTGTGTAAATCTAGTGCGGCGAGTGTTTCAGACGCGTTTTGGTGGAATTTTACTGCGTCCTTTTGTGAGCGGAAGACGAGTTTGTGGGCTGTATGTGTTTTTATGATGTTCGTGATGGAGCGTCATGTGAAGTTGCTAAGTTTAGGAGTGTGTGTTCGTTGTTTGTTGTTGTTTGTGTTTGATGTATGTAGCAGTGTGAAGTATAACTTGTTACTTTCTTCTTTATTTCTTTCTTTCTTTCTTTATGTGAGTCCCCCCGCCCCGCCGATAACGACCCTATGAACATGACCCGGATGTGGTGACAGATAATAATTGAGTATGGATCTGGTTGGGCTCCTCAGAGGGTGTAAAAACATGGCGGACTTAATGATGACTGAGGCCAGAATCAACTGACTCCAGTCGGGGTGCCACCCCCTCTATTGGGTTTTGTGTATTTATCAGTTACATCCAACATCTCACAAAGACGGTAGAGTCTCCCTCTGTGGTCTTGGACGGTACCTCGGGGCATGTTGTTATGCCTCCCTGCGTTGGTAACTGAATCCCAATCCAGGTTACTCCTTCCTTTGGGTTCCAAAGCGGGATAAGCCCCAGACATCCTTTCCGCAATGTTTGCAATTATGCCCTTTCTAAGTAGAACGGCATAGTTGCAACGAAGCTATATGTGTAGAGTCACGTTCACAGAGCCAAATCACGGCGGAGCAGGGATGGGGAGTGTTTTAGCACGTCATGCCACTATAACGTGTCAGGGAAATAAAGAAATTTTTATTCAGGGGTAGTGTGGGGCAGGGGGGCTTGGCTTAAAGATCTCGTAGGCAGCTGACTGTAGAGTACCGTCCACGGTATGTCTTGCAGGAAAATCAGTGCGTTGAGTGAGATGACTCACCCTCAACTTTTCCTCCTTTGCCAGCTGTGACTTCTCGTAGAGCATAGATATGAAGATTCTTCCAGGTAATGACATAGGTTTGATGAGAGAAGTATGGGGAGAGAGAGGATGATAGCATGAAAAATTGTTGTTTTTGTTTTTTTGTTTTTTTTTGTAGGGAGGGGGTTGAGGGAGGTTGATTGAAAGATGCGGTGATGAGGATGAAGATGATTAGTTGCCAGGATACTGGCACCTAATCTTGTAAGTTCTTTTAAGTTCTTTATCTTCACTTTTCTTCTTAGTTAGATTGGGACCTTTGCAGGTGCGTTGGTTCTAATTTTGTTGATGAGTAATTTTTCTCTTAATATAAATCATTTCCGTATATCGGTTTGTTTCTTCTAATTTTTTTCTGTATCTTTCTTGTATTAGTCTCTTGTGAATGCTTGGAGCATTCATGCCTTTGTCTTCTTTTTTTCTTTGCTTGGAGTTAATTATTTGGTTTTCTTGTTGATTTCTCAACTTTTCCTTATTATGTGTCCAATTTTGTTTTGATAGTCAGTTCCTCTTGCTCTAGGTTGATCCTATTGCTGAGGAATTACTTATTTTTAGGTTTCTTGAGAGTTATCTTGATTTAGTTGGCTTTGACGATTCCTTTTTTGCCTTTAGTCCATTTTACACTCGTTACTCTTTCGAATAGTTCTTTTCTTAATGTCTTGACGTCATCGGGGTAGATTCTGATTTTATTTGCATCTAGGAGTTTTTCGATGTTTTTTTCTTCTTGTTCAGAAACGAAGGTCCATTTGTACGTCCCTCGTTCTATGTCCTTTTTTACGTCTATCGGTTTTAGCTGTCTTGGGAGGGGGCATGCTTCATGTACAAAAACCTTGAGATTGAAGTCGCGGGCTTCGTACCGGCATCTTTCTTTGATTTTGAAATTGTCTTCTTCGGAGTCAGTTGTCCATTCCGTTTCGGTTTCCGTCGGTTTGATGTTCTTCTTCGTCTTCTTCTGTGATTTGGTTTCTTTCCTTACTTTTTGTTCTGATTCGGTTTCTTTTTTGTTCTCTTTGGCCTGTCCTTGTTCTTTCTTGTCTGTCTTTGCTCCAACACACATCATATCTTTAACGTTTAGTGTCTTTCTGGCTGTGACTCCGTATATGAGTGACGATGGAGGGTTTGGGGGGAAACCACATCTTGCGAATTCCATTCTTCTCCAAAAGGAGCTTTAGGGTTTTCGCAAAGGTTCCCGGTTCCGCGATATTGTTCTTCTGGTCTTTTTGGTACCTTCATTAACGTTAATGTTAATTTTTGGTTCTTGAGCACTTTTTACTTCGTTGATTGTGGTTTTGGCAATACTCGCATAGGTCTGGTTATTTTGTTTCTGAGTTTTCTCTTTTTGTTCAAGTTCTTTTTTCTCCATGATGACCTTCCGTTTGTTGGAGTTTATAGCCATAGTCCCGTGAGAACCCTGGCAGTTGATGCATTTTTTATTTGTTCATTGCATTCTCTGAAGATATTGCCGACTTGACTGCACTCGGAGCATATCTTCTGGTCCTTTGGGTGCATATCACTAAAAACATGTTTGGACGTTAATGAATTTTTCCAATTCCATGTTGTCAGGAGGGATTCTCATCCCAAATGCCAGATTCCTATTTGAGAGCGCTTTGTTTGCCATTTTCGTCGTCGCGCACACGATCTTGAACACGTGTGTGTGGTTTCTAAATTAGATAAGGTTTTGGTTTTCATTTTCAATCTCCGTGGTCAATTCTTCTGGCGTGTGACTCCTACGTATTCTTCGATTTTTCTGCAGATGATTGATCTGCTTGCCAGTAGTTACCGTGGTAATTTTGGGGTTAGTCCTATTTTGTTTAGGGCCGTTTTTCCTTTCGGGGAAACCAATTTTTCCACATCTTCCTGCTTGTGGCGGAGAGTCACATAACCGTTTGGGAGGCCGAACAGCCTTGTTACGGCTATTTTTAGGTCGATGTAGAGTGTTCTGATGAGATCTCCTCTCTCCGGCTTCTGTTTTCCTTGTTCTGCCCTAAGCGGTAGTCTTTTATATTCCTCCATTTTTGTGGTGGGAGTCCATTCCCTCTTAAAAGAGAGGTGAGGGAGGGGGGGTCAGGCGATCATTGAGGTTAATGCGCCTGTATAAAAATTAATATTACTTCTTTCTTTTAGGTACCTCCGCAATAGGAGGATTTTGGTGTGGTAGGGAAAAGGGTGCGAGAGACAAAATATGAAAGGAAAGGAAATGAAGTCTTCTTCTTGAACTTGGCAACTCTTCTAGGTAATAGCTTTCTTCAAAAGCAATCTGCAGTCTCTATTCCTAGGAATGAGAACGAGGCAAACTCTTCTTCGGTTGAGAATGTTATGAAGTTTTGGCGCTCGTATGCTTTACCAAGCTTAACTTGCGTGGCGTATCAGCGATCCGAGCGGCGAATTCCCGATGACGTGGGTGAGAAGGTGAGAGAAGCAAGGGAATAGAGGAGATAGCATGAGAGGTTGTTTTTTTTTGGGGGGGGGGGTGAGGAGGAGGAGGGGGGGAAGGGTTGTGAGGGTGAGTGTTTAGGAGTATTAATAGATGCCAGGATACTGGCTATTCTTATTTATTTAGTTATATTCTTCTATATTAATATCTTTCTTGTTTCTTCTAATTAATTTATTTTAGTTTGTTCTAAGTCTTTGTTTCTTATATACTTTGTTTCTGCGCTTGAGTATTTTTGCATCTGGGTACCCTTGCGGGTAGCGTCTCTTCTAATTATTCTGTTGGTTTCTTTGATTTGTTCTTACTTTTATTCTGGCATTAATGCCTTTGTTTTACTTCTTTTTGCTTGGGTTAAGCATATTACTATTCACGTGAATAAAGGTTGCTCTTCTTGCTGTAGGTGGAACCTACTACTCGGAAAAACTTTCTTTATTCGGTTTACTTCTGGTATTCTAATTTCGTTGTTTATTTCTACAAGCTTTTCTTCTATCTTCGTCTATATTTTATTAGCTCGTTCTTCTAGTGTCTTATTTATGGGTTAAATTTCGGCTGATTCTAATATATCTCTTATTTTCTTTCTTTCTCTTCTTCTAGTGTTGGTGATTACGTATGTTGCTTTATTTTGAATTCTCTGTATTTTTTCTTGGTGGGTACACCAAAACCGACTCGACGAATGCTTTGTACAGAGTTCTTTTCTTTTTTTTGGCTCAGATTCCCTAGGGTGTAGAGGAGTCTTAAGGCCAATTTCGCTGAGGCGATCCTGAATTTTACGTGGTTGCAGTATCCACGACTTTCCAACTGAGGGACCAGTACTTTTTTAATCTTGGGAGAGGGATTATTTTGAATTTGTTAACGTTTGTTTTAATTTTCTAGCGTTTTTCGTAATCATTTATGTTTTTTTTATTTCTCGTGCTGTTATATGAGCCTGCCATCTAGGATTTGTATGGTTTGTCGGAATTATTTGAGTTATGTCATCTGCGTATTGAATATTTAAACTGTTAGGTGAGATTGGGGCAGGTAGGTCGGCGGTAAATATGGAATATAAGGTGGGGCTTAGGCACCCCCCTTGTGCGACTCCTGTTTCTAAGGTGAAAGTGGGGCCTTAATGTCCTGCAATGCATATTTGTGCCTTTCTGTTTGATACATAGTCGGCTATAATCCTCTCCATTTTCTCGTCGAGGTTAAGTTGGAAGAGTTTGTATTTTAGTCCTTCGACCCATACTTTGTCGAAGGCTTTTCCTACGTCACGAAGAACTACATCGACGTATCCTTTTTTGGCCGTGGATTGGGCAGTTTTCTCCATGATTATGGCTAGGGCCATTAGGTCGGCGGTAAATATGGAATATAAGATGGGGCTTAGACACCCCCCTTGTGCGACTCCTGTTTTTAAGGTGAAAGTGGGGCCTTAATGTCCTTTAATGCATATTTGTGCCTTTCTGTTTGATACATAGTCGGCTATAATCCTCTCCATTTTCTCGCCGAGGTTAAGTTGGAGGAGTTTGTATTTTAGTCCTTCGACCCATACTTTGTCGAATGCTTTTTCTACGTCACGAAGAACTACATCGACGTATCCTTTTTTGGCCGTGGATTGGGCAGTTTTCTCCATGATTATGGCTAGGGCCATTGTGGAGTCTCTCCCCTTCTTGAAGCCGAACTGTTGTCTGTTATGTTTTTCGTTTTCTTCTATCTAGGAAGGTGTCCAATCTTTCGTTTATTATTTTCTCAAAGACCTTCCCAGGAAATTAAACAAGGAGATTGATTGGCCTGTAACTCGAAACCAGGTTTTCCGGTTTGACCGGCGTGGGTAGGAACACAATCCTTGCTAATTTGAATTTCTCAGGGAAGGCGCCTATGTTTAGGTAGGCATTAAATAGTTCTTTTATGCCTTTCAAAATGTTTTCTGGTGCCTTCTCATAATTGTACTTCGTTTGTTCCGTTGTTCCTGGCGTTTTTTGCTTAAAGGTTTTTATAATGCTTTTGATTTCCTCGGTTAATATTGTGGCTCCTAGGCCTATTTGTTCGTTTCTGTTATTTTCGACTTTTAACGCCGGGGTTAATCTGTGAATGTTTTCTGCTATGGACTGGTTGACTCTTCTTTCTGTTGTTCTATCAAAGTTTATGTTATTCTCATCTTCAATTGTATAAATTTTGCTCCAATGGGCTTTGAATTTCTCTTATATTTCTGTGTTGGTCTTAATGTATGCTCCGTTTTGTTCTATTATTTTGATCGTCTTTCTTGGCGGTCTGCCTTTTATCGCTTTTATAAGCCTCCAAGCTTCTTTGGGATCTTCGGTTGTGGCTGTTTTCTCTATTAGTTCTTGCCACATTTCTCCTTGTTGTTCTTCTATTAAGAAAATCATTTCTTTTTTGCTCTCTGTAGAGAGGTCCCGTAGTTTCTTGATACTTTATTTTGATGCTCTTTGCTTTTGTTCGCATTTCTGTTGTCCATTTGGGGTGTGGTAAGGTCTTAAATTTTGTCAGTGGCACTGCTTGTTTGTCGGCCTCTATCATTGTCTCAATCAGGTTATCCATTATGTTATTAAGTTCCTCCAGTTTTTTGCCGTTAAGATCTGGTTGTTGGTATTTTTCTAGTATTTGGGTGTATTTTTGCCAGTCTGCCTCTTTATATGATTTCCTTGGTGTTATGGGAATCATTATGGGGTTCTGATTGATCGTCACCAGGATTCCGATGTGATCGCTGCGGGGGATTGGCATTGGCTCCATGTAGATGTTGTACGGGAAGTTTGTGGTTGTTGAAATTATATCCGGTTTGGTGGCGGATCTTCCCCTGATGAACGTCGGGAAGTCTGGGCTTACCCTTTGGATTATTCCTCTGTCTAACATTAGTTCCATATTTTTTCCTGCATTGTTCGCCCCTAGGTAGCCTGATTCCCGTAAGCGGGCGTTCAGGTCTCCTAATAATATGGTAGGATTGCTATTATTGAATATTTCCATAATTGAATGGATCGGGACATAGGGGCGGCGAGGTGGCTGGTAGGCTGCAGCATCTGTGAGAGGGGAGGATTCCATCTCTAGTGTCATGACCATGTAGGCTTCGTCGACCTCTTGTTCCTGAGTGTAGTGTAGGTTCTTTTTAAAGCGATAGCCGCACCATTGAACCTCTCTCCTGTTGGGTTCTTTTTTACTACATTGTAATTAGTAATTTTTATGGGCACGTCGTTTTTCACCCCATGTTCCGAGATACATATGATATCATCTGCGTCTATTCGTCTAAATATGTTTCTGTATTTTATGGCCCTAGTCTTCCATCCGTCCGAGTTCAGGTGTAATATTTTGAGTTTACTATTTGTCTTGTCCATTATCTTAATTTTGCTTTTTTATCTTCTCATTTGGGTTTGGTATTTTCCGTTTGTAAGTTTGTCGAATGTTTCTTTTTTTAGAGGTCTAATATCATTAGGGAAGAATCTAATGCAGTCTTCCCATATAAGTCTTTTGATTGCGTTCTCGTCGTGGTCAGTTACGTATGTCCACTTGCAGGTGCCTTTTTCCAGACCTTTTCTGATGTCGGTGGGTCTGGCCCCTTTTGGTAAGGGTTGGCTTCATGTACAAAGATTCTGAGATTGAAGTCTTTGGCTTCATACCTGCAGCCTTCTTCATTTTCAGTCTCTTTTGAGGATTCCGAGTCGGTTGTATCTTCCGTGTCTTGTCTTTGTTTTGTTTTCTTTGGTTTCCTTTTCTTCTTTTTGTTTTTAGTTTCTTTGTCCAATTGTTCTAATTCAACTTCTTCTTCTTCTGTGGTCTTTTCTGATTCATCAGTCGCCTTTTTCTCTTCCATTGCGGCTCCCACTTCGAGCATATCTTATACTTAGAGACTCTTTCCAGCCGTGACTCTATATATGTATGAGAGCTGATGGAGGGTTGGGCTGAAACCGCATTTTTCTTACTTCATTTCTTTCGAGGAGAAGGTTCAGTGTGTCCGCAAAGGTCCCCGATCGGGCAATATTATGCACATGTGCGAACATAATACATGCCAATATGTCCAACCTTTTTCCTTCATTTACGTTTATGTTTATCTTTTGTTCTTCTGTCTGTTTTATTTCTTTTACCGTTGTCTTGGCCACTTGTGCATATGTTTGATTGTTATTCTTTTCTCTTGCCTGGGTCTGCTCTCCTTCCTTTCTTGTTATTATTTCCCTCCGTTTTAGGCAGTTTACTGCCATTGTCTTATGTGGACCTTGGCAGTTTATGCACTTTTTTGTAGTCTCCCTGCATTCACGGAAATTGTGTCCTTCGCTCCCACATTCCGAGCAGATTTTTTTGTCTTTGTTTAGACAGTCTCTGGTGACGTGTTCTTCCAGCGCGTAGCATTGGAAGCATATTTGCACGTTTGTGAATTTCTTCGTGTGTATGTTTTCGGGTGGAATTTTCATTCCAAAGGCCAAGAGACCATTTTGCATCGCCCTATTGGCCATTTTCGGATGCTGTGCAGGTCACCTTAAAAACGTGAGTGTGCTGCCCAAATTTAATTATCTCTGTTATTTTTAGGTATTGATTTTCCCTTTCAAGTTCTTCCTTTAGCTCCTCCTTGGTATGTGAGTCCACATAAAGGTTGACTTTTCTGCAGATGAATGAGCGATTAGCCTGAAGCTGTAGAGGTAATTTTGGTTGTAGTCCGATTTTACTTAAAATGCTTCTTCCTTCCGTCGTCACTAGCTTTTTCACGTCTTCCTGTTTGTGGCACAGGACTAAGTATCGCTATCTCAGTGTAGAGTGCTCTGATGAGGGTCCCTCTCACGGGTTTGGGTCTGCCAGGCTCCGTTCTGCACGGGAGCCTTCTGTACTTCATAGTGTTCATATTGTTAACTGCGGGGGTCCCTCCGACCCGTAGGTCAAGGCCCCACTGATTAGGATGTAAAGGGTGAAGATGATGATGATGAGTGGATGGTCCTGGGTGGGCTTCTCTCTAGGGGTGAATAGTGAGGGACTTTTTGTTGGCTAGAGCGGAATCAACCATCGCTAGCCGGGGGTGCCGCCTCCTCGAGGGAATTAAAAAACCGCGGCTGCGTCCTACCATACATTGAGACGGTTGTGTGACCCTCAGTGGTCTTGGGGGCCCCCCACAGGCGGAGTTGTTATACTCCCCTGCAGAGTTTGTAGCCCGGCCCATTTTCCTGGGTTCCTCTGGTACGGGCTTCTGGCAGTGGGCTAGTCCTCAAACCTCCCTCCACCTGTACCCCCAATTATGCAGAAGCTACTGCCTTACATAGTTGGGACGAGGTCGTAGTGACAGCTTTCATCAGCGAGGGCACTTGGCTCAGGGGCGGGGGGAAGGAGTTTAGGAGGTCATATTGTTAAATTTTAACTGGCCTAAACTTATTTATATCTCTCTTTTCCAGTACCTCCCTAAAGGGAGGATTTTTGGTGTGGGAGGCGAAACGGTGTGTGAGACGATAGATCAAAATAAGAAGTTATGAAGGTTAAGATGAAAGGCGATGAATGATTCTTCAGTTGCCAGTAACATCTTTTTTTTCTTGTTAATGTACCAGCTCTTCTGTGAATTAGTGATGGCTAATGATTATCCGTGCTTATCTTGAAACTGCTTTACCAAGCTTGTCGTAAGTATTTTGACGGCTATCCAAGCGGCGCCTGTAATTGTTTGGGTGTTTGGGTTCTTTGTGCGGTTTGTGTAGGAGTATGTTGTGAGAGACTTTAAATGTTTTGTGGAAGTGGCCTGAGGCTAGTGAGGCGTTAAATAGGTGTGTAAGTGTGGGGTATATGTTTGCGGGGAGGTTGTGTATTAGTGTGGCTGGTAGCCCGGAAGGACCGGGGGCGCGTTTTGGTGTTGTTTTAATGTAGTATTTTGTTTCCTCGACGGTGATTGGAGTGGTCAATGTGGATATATAGTCGAGCAGCTCTATTCTTATCAGGGGGGTGGGCCTTAGCTCGTGAGCGTGGGCTCGACACCACTCCTGGACTTCCTGGAAGTGCTCCCGCGCGTGTAGGTTAGGTGAGTTGTGTGTATATACTGTGTCCCAATGGGACCTAAATGCGTCAAGGATGACGTTAGTATCTGTAAGTGTTAGGTTGTTTACTTGGAGAATGATGGGTTTTGGTGGGTCGGTGCCCATCATCCTTTTTACTTGCCACCAGAAGAAGGAGGAGTTAGCGCAACAGGTGTCGTCCGCGATGCGGACGACCTCTTACTACTGCCGGTTCCTGTCTAGCCGCACGCACTGTCGGATGCGGGCACGTAAGTGATTGATGTTATTTTGTCGTGGGCCTCTAGAGTAGTGATTGTTGTACTGTGTGATCAGTCTCCGAATGTCTATGAAAAATGTGAATTGTTTTATGCAAGTATAGGCTTTTTGTGGTGTGTGTAGATTGCGTGCTGTGGTTATGGTGTTTATGATTGAGCACCAGTGGTCGTCTAAAAGGTCAGGATCGGTGTGCTCCAGGTCGAGATTTTGTGGCGTGTTGTCTGTTGTGTGACTCTTGAACTCTTCCCAGTTTGTGTTATTGTAGTCGAAGAGAGGTGGTGTAGGTATGAGTATGGAAGATGTGGATATGATGAGGCATATCGGTATATGGTCAGAGAGTACATGGGTACCCGGTAATATGTGCGTATAGCAGCGTGTAGCGTGGTCGTTGCGGAAGACCACGTCCGAAGACATGGACCTCCGTGAGGACCGAAGAATGTGGGAAAGATAGGGTGCATGTGCTCGCAGCGATAACGCCGCAAGGCATCGGCCAGGTACCTCCCCGCGTCATTTGTACTGTTTGAGAGGATTGTTGGGTGAAAGGCGTTGAGGTCCCCCACGTTGAAGATAGGGAGGTTGTGATTAGATAAAGCCCGGAGTGTGGCTTCTATGTTTAATTGTAGGCGTGGTGGTTGAATTGTAGTGTGTTGCCACTAGAATGGGGCGAGAGCTTGTCTGTATCTTGCAGGCTAGAAAGGAGTCGTCTTGTGTTTAGATGAAGGAGTGGTGTATGGAGCGCTTATCTAGGATCGCTGATCCTAGGTTCCGCGCCTGTGGAGATAGGTGTGTAGTAGCCTACGATGCGGAGTCTGTTGTTGGGAGGATGTATGCTGGTTGAGTTCTAAAGTACTATGTCCGGTCTTTGTGTGTTTAAGAGCAGTTGGCAACCGTATGGGGAATACCGTGTCAACTCCGTACGTTTAACTGTGCCACGTTGAGGCGACCTATTGTTGTGGGCGGAGTGCGCGGGAGTGATTTTCCTGGTGTGTTCTGTGGAAGAAGGTTTTGAGGTAGCAGTCGTGGAAGCAGGGTTGGAGATGGTAAAGTCTAGGAGGGGGAAGTTAGGAGAAGAGATGGAGGGAGTAAAGCTAGGAGATGAGGGGCTAAAGATAGCAGATGAGGGGCAGATTATGAGAGGGGGAGGGTCAGGAGAGAGAGGAGGTTGGAACGAAGAAGGAGGGGTGGAAGGAGGTTGAGAAGGAACAGCAATAAGTGGGGTGGTCGGCTTCAAGCGTGGTAGTGTGGATGTGTGGGGGGGGGGGTAGTTTTTTTTTGTTTGTTACGGGGTGTTGTGGGCTTGGGGGAGGTGGAGGTTGTGGTGTCTGTTGGAGTGGGGTTGGAGGCTGTGGGAGGGGGGAGGGGCAGGGTTGAAGGGGGTTGGTGGCAATAAGAGGGGGGGGGTTCTGGAGGTAGAAGGGAGTATAGGTAGAAAGGTGGAAAGAGTGGGAGCTGTGGAGGGAGCAGGAGAGGCATTGGGGAGAGAGATGGTAGCAGTGGGCGTAGGGGTAGGTAAGGAAGGTGCAGTGGCGGTGACATGGTCGCCGCCACATTCGGAACAGAGGGGTGTGGTGGCTGTGCAGGTGGTAAAGTGGTGGCCCAATACACTGCACTTGGAGCAGACCAGGTCTGTTGGCAGTAACGTGTAGAGTGTCCAGTTTTGTAGCACCGGTAGCACTGTGTGGGTCTTATGTTCAGCTGTGGCTCAATGTGATGTATGTGCGTTAGGGTGCCGCAGACCTTGATACCTTGGTCTAGCAGCAGTGACATGTTGTGTTCGTTGGACAGTGTTATTACTGCCCAATGTTTCGTGCGGTTGTAATAGAGATCTGCAATGACCTCTTCACCATACATCTGTCTGAGGTATGTTCGCAGTTCATCTGTGGGGAAGGCCATCCATAGGTGATTGGTCTTTGTGACGCGCATATGGTGTCTTTTGATTACACCGTCAGCTAATTTTGTGTGTAAGTCTAGTGCGGCGAGTGTTTCGGACGCGTTTTGGTGAAATTTTACTGCGTCTTCCTTTGAGCGGAAGACGAGTTTGTGGGTTGTATGTGTTTTTATGATGTTCGTGATGGAGTGTCATGTAAAGTTGTTAAGTTTAGGAGTGTGTGCTCGTTGTTTGTTGTGGGTTTTGTGTTTAATGCATGGAGCAATGTGAGGTATGACTTGTTACTTTCTTTTTTATCTCTTTCTTTCTTTCTTTATGGGAGTCCCCCCGCCCCGCCGATAACGACCCTATGAACATCACTCGGATGTGGTGAAGGATGATAAGTGAGTATGGACCTGATTGGGCTCCTCAAAGGGGGGAAAAACATGGCGGACTTAATAATGACTAAGGCCAGAATCAACTGACTCCAGTCGGGGTGCCACCCCCTCTATTGGGTGTTGTGTATTTAACAGTTACATCCGAATCTCACAGAGACGGTAGAGTCTCCCTCTGTGGTTTTGGACGGTACCTCAGGGTACGGTGTTATGCCTCCCCTCGTTGGTAACTGGATCCCAATCCAGGTTGCTCCTTCCTATGGGTTCCGCAGCGGGCTAAGCCTCAGACCTCCTTTCCCCAAAGTTTGCAATTGTGACTTTTCTAAGTAGAACGGCATAGTTGCAACGGAGCTTTATGTGTAGAGTCACATTCACAGAGCCAGATCACGGTGGGGCAGGGATGGAGGGTGGGGGGGGTTAGCACGGCATACCACTATAACGTGCCAGGGAAATAAAGGAATTTTTATTCAGGGGGGGATTGGCTCGAAGATCTCGTAGGTCTCGTTTTGTTCTGGAGTGATGGAAAATACATCTTTCCAGTAGCTTCTGAACTCCTCTTTCGTTCCTGTCGCGCCCATTTTTGTCCCGTCATAATTACTGAGGAGAATGGTTTTGTCAGGCCGCTTACCCTTCAATCTGGATAGTGTGTTCCAGAATGTTCGGAGATCCGTTTCTTCGTCAAGTTTGTTGACAAGGTCATTCCAAAGTGCTTTTTGTTGCTCTGTTATAAGAGTCTTCATTTCTGTCCTTAGTGTTCGTAACCGTCTGTTTTTAATAATGTCTGTGCTAGTCAGTCTAATATCTTCGAAAAGTCTTTTATATTCGTCTATTAGGTCATATAGTTCTTAAGTCCACATTGGTTCTGGTAACGTTTTGAATGAGGTTTTGGGTACCGTTGCGCGGTCCGCCTCCACCATTGCCTCCGTTAACCTTGCCAGTTCCTGGTCGATCTCCTCTAGGGTGGCTTCTTCGAGGGGCTGAGCTCTGAACTCACCGAGAAGGGTACAGTACTCTTCCCAGTTCGTTTAGGAGTAGCATTTTCGCTCCCTGACAGGTATTTGGATGGGGCTCGATAAGATTTTGATTAAGGTAGCGACGTGGTCGCTGGGGATTAGAGGTCCGGGCTGGATATGGTAGTTGTAGGGAAATTGAGGGCTGGTTAGGGTAATATCTGGTTTGGTTGCGTAGGTGTCGGTGATAAAGGTGGTGAAGTCGGGCCCGATGCGGGCAACGATACCTCTGTCAATAAGGTCCTTCAAGTTCTTTCCCTTCTTGTTTAGATCTCCGGTATAACCGGATTCCTGGCATCTGGTGTTGAGGTCCTTCCAGAACAGGACTGTTCTCCCGTGTGCACACAGTTGGAAAAAGTTGTGCATCGGGATATAGTCTTGTCTTAGGGGTGGGACCTCAAAGGCAAGATAGGATTCGTCTGAAGAAGTGAGTAGTTTAAACTGAATACCTTTCTTGACTGCGATGGCGGTGCCATCAAAACGTTCCTGGCTATGGTTCTTAGTCGTCACGCAGTAATTAAATATCTTTATAGTCTTCTGTGAGGTGTCTATACCGTGTTCTGATATCAGAACGATATCAGGGTCGCAATTTCTAATAATATTGCCGTAAGTCACTTGTTTGTCGATCCATCCGTCAGTATTCATATGTAAGATTGTCAAGTCTTATTTTAGTCTGTCCATGTTGTCTGTCAATTAGTCGTTTCTATTAACATATTTCTTGGGGGTCAAGGGGCTGACTGGAGGAGATCGGCACTTGCTGGATCTCTTTTTGTTGTATTCCAAGTTCGTTAGAGTCACGAAAGCGTCCTGGTTGAGCCAGACCATCCCGAGGATGAGGGCCTCTTCGACAACCTTCTCTGGGATGTCCTCGGAGTACTCCGATTTGTATCTACCGGTGGTCACTCCATCGCTCAAATTTTTGTCTTTTTTTTACTTCAGGAAAAGGGGCGTCATCAGAGGTGAATATTTTCAGTTCGATCCTCCTCCCGTGGTAGACATGCTTTCCCTCCTTCGACGAAGAGATTGACCTGCCCCTCTGCCGGATGGGTGATCGCTTGGAGCGGCTACCATAGCGATGCTTATTTTTCGTTCCTCTGGCTGATTTCACCTCAGGAACGGTAGTGGAGGATTCAGTTATTGTTGGGGTATTTGATTCAGAATTTTCTTGGGTTGGGTTTGTGGGAGCGGAATAAAAGCCGGTCGTGAGGCTAGAGTATTGGCGTTTAAATCCAACATAGGTCAATTACAATTAAGTTAAAGTGTGAGTGCGTTTAGGGAAGGACAATAGAGTGTGTGGAGAGATAGAGAAAATAGACAAGCGGTGAGGAGAGAAAGAAGTGTGGTAGGGTGCAAAGAGATGCTAGAGCCTGATGGTCAGGCCTATCACTTCCATTATTTCTTTTAGCGTGTTTTCTGTTGTTTTTGTTTATTTTTTATTTTTTATGGCGTTCAAACCATTTATCTTGATAAGTTTAGTTTAGCTCTGTGTGTGATATGCATTGCTTGTTTGTTTATGTTTTTTCAAACTTTTAAGTGCATGCTTAATGTTTTTGTATTCTTTGTATGTGTGTGTGTTTTAGTTTTTTTTGTTTTTTCTTAGTCGATAAAGTTCTCGTCGTTTTCGGGGTTTTCTTCTTTCTTGTTTTTTTTTCGTTGTCTTCATCGGTGATTTTTTTGTCATAATTAAGTTTTGGTCTTGATTCGGTTGGTATCTTTGATTCAGTTAGACACTACATCTCATCATGCGTAGAACGGCACTTCGTCCCCGCCAGCCACTCGGTTGGCGAGGCTTGGAAATCTGGCGCGACATTCTGCTCTTCTGTTCTGGTTAATCATATGAGTAATTTCTTCACTCAGTTCTCGATTAACCAGATCCTGCATCTTCCAGGTCCGTTCTTCTATGACTTTGTTGATGGGAATTATCCCCGCCTCTCTGTGTCGGTCTTCTTGTCGTCTTCTTTCTTGTCTGCGTGTACCTGTGATTAGGTACATGCATTTATTTTGCACTACTTGAAGTCGCCTCTTTTGTGTTTTCGAGACACAAGAGAGGGTGGAGACGGGGTAAAGCAACGTAGATCTAACAAGGGCATTGTAGATCTTCTTCTTGTTGCTTTCACGTAGATTTCTGAACGAATATAGAGTTCTGACAGCGGCCGAGACTCGAGAAATTCTTTCTTCGACGTGCTCCGTGTACCCGGTAGAGGTGATTTTCATACCGAGTACATTGCATTCGTTGGTATAGGGATAGCGAGTATCGTCCACTCGGACGTCTGCTCTTCGGGTGCGTCCAATGGGGACCACCTTGAACTTCTTTTGGTTTGTTCTAATTTTTCATTGAGCCTCGTAGTTGTTCAAATTTTCAATTTCTATTGCTGTCATGCGAGCTTGCCACGGTGCATTCCTCCATGGAAATATGATTATCTGGCTGAAATCATCGGCGTATCGAATATTGAGGAAAGAGAGGTACACAGGGGCTGGGACATCCGCAGTGTATATCGAGTAAAGGGTGGGGGACATACACCCCCCATGCGGAAGGCCCGCAGTGAGCGGAAACTTTGTTCCGTCCGTGCACCCTAGACTGACATACGCCACTCTTTCCATGACGTAGTCACAGAGAGTTCTTTCCAAGTTTTCTCTTAGACCCAGCCGTAAGATCTTATACTGCATGCCCTGCTGCCACACCTTATTAAACGCCTTTGATATATCTCGACAAACAATATCCACGTAACTTCTGTCCCATTTGGCTTGGGCAAGCTTTTCCGTAATGACATTGATTGCCATTTCTATACATCGCTTCTTTCTAAACCCGTATTGGCAAGGGTTGTAGACGGAGTTCTCTTCCAGGTGAGACACCAGCCTCCCGTAGAGGATCTTCTCAAAGAGTTTCCCGCCAAATTCTAGAAGTGAAGTTGGGCCGTAGCTCTCTCTCTCTCAACGTTGGGTCCTTTCCATGCTTGGGCAAGAAGATTATCTTTGCCGTCTTGTAAGCATCTGGAAAGTACCCCGTATTCAGACATGCGTTGAATATATGTTTCATTCCTTCGATGATGTTGGTTGGTGCCTTTTCAAAGTTTAGCTTCGTAAGCCCCGATTGACCTGAGGCTTTTTGGTGAAATGAGCGGAGTGCGCCAAGAATCTCTTCTTCGGTGATCTTGGCGTCTCCGTCACACAGTCTGTCAACCTGGTGATGAGGATGCGTTCTATGTATTTCTGTGTTAAGCTCGGCTACGATGTTATTTTTAAACTCTATGTCAAAATCTTCCTTTTCTTCTTCCGGTATACTAAAGATTCTTTCCGAATAACGCCGGAATATTATTTCGATGTTTCTGTCTTCTGTTTCAATGGATCCATCTTCTTTTTGGATTTCCATTTTCTTTTTTTTTCCAGATGATTCTCTGAGACTTCTGACTTTCTTCTAAAAGTCTTTGGGGGATATATCTCGGTCGAGGCTCTCGATCGCATCGTCCCATCGTCTCTGTTGTTGTTCGAGGATCAACTAGTTGAGCTCTTCCTTGATCTCTCTACTTCCTTGTAGTGAGTCAACTGATGCGTTTCTGATATTTATTTCATACATTTCTCTCTATAGAGTTCTTTCATGTAGCCAGTCCATCTGTATGTTGAAATGGTTTTATACTGGGTTTTGGGGATGCAAGCCCTATCTGCATTTATAAGTTGTTCGTTGAGGTCGTCGAGTGCCTCGTCTATCTCCTCGAGAATTGCCTCGTCCAGATTTGGTGGACGGTAGGCCTCGAGAAGACCCACGTACCGTACCCAGTCTGCTCTCCTGTAGTCTTTTCTGACTGGAGCTGGGACTTGTATGGAGTTCCTGTTGATGGTAAGTAGGATCCCTATATGATCACTACATGGTACCTGGACTGGTTCCATGTATTAATTAAACGGCAACTGACGATTAGCCAGACAAATGTCTGATTTTGTGGCACTTCTTCCTCGAATATAGGTTGGGAAGTCCGGGTCTATTCTCTGGACCATATTTCGGTCCATCATAGTCTCCAGGCACCTTCCATTTCCATTGAAGGACCTGTACCCGGATTCCTGACATCTGGCATTAAGATCCTCCATTAATATGGTGGGGGCTCTTCTGCCAAATAGGGCGGAGAGAGAATGAATAGGTAAATATCCTCGTCTCGGCGGCTGGTACCCGGTGACGATGACCAGCTTACCTATATCGAGTTTGACCTCTATTGCAAGATAGGATTCTTCAAGGTGTCTTACTGGCTTGTACTTGATCCCTCTTTTGATGGCGATGGTGGTACTGTCGTACCGCTCTTGAGAGTAATTTGTGATTAATACGTCGTAGTTCCAGATCTTCATTTCGGAGCTACGAGTGTCAATTCCATGCTCAGAAATTAAGATGACATCTGCATCAATTTTCCTGAACAAATTTCCGTAGAGAATTCTTTTAGCTGCCCAGCCATTGGTGTTGACTTGCAGAATTCTCAGTGCATTCCGTTCCATTGTGAGATGTATTTATCTGGGGGGTTTTTCTTTGTCTTCTTGTTCTTTTTGGCCTGGGGGGCAGGTTTGGCGTGCCCAGGCTTTTCGCTCTTCGGGGGAGGACTAGGAGTCTTTGATTTACTCTTCGTCGCTCTTCTTTATCATCGTCTACTTCATCGTCCTTCTCTTAGGATTCCTCCAATGAGGGAGATTCAATTACCTCTTTCAGTCCGGTGGCTTTTTCTTGGTTATTTTTAATCACGCTATCCTTGAATGCCTTGGAGCATTCGGGATCAGTGGGCACGATGATGGATGGTAAGTTGTTGGCTTTAAGAAGTGTGTTTAGAACCTTTTCGTAGCATCCAGGTTTTACCGTATTTGCCACGTTTGGATGTGTAATGCAAATTAATATTTTGGCACTTAGGTCATTTGTGAAGACCATCTGTGAGGGGGTCACCATTGCTGAGGCCATCCCTTCACTTTTCTTCACAGTGCTCGCGTAGGTGGTCGTTTTCTTCTTTTCTTCTTCTTCCATTTTTTTTATTATTTCCTTCCTTTTTGGGCAGTTAAGGGCCATCGTTCTATGGGGCCCCTTACAGTTCATGCACTTTTTCTCTGTGCTTTTACACGAGTCGTATCTATGACCCTCTGCGGCGCATTTGCTGCACCATGTCGTTCTTTTTTTGGGACAATTGACGGTGGTGTGTGCTTCGACGCATAGCAAACGAAGTACATCTGGATGCTGGGATATTTCTCATGTTCGATATTACAGCCTGGGATCCTCATGTTAAAAACGAGGAGTCCCTCCGTCGCCGCCTTGTGGGCCATTTTGGTGGTCTGAAATGTCACCTTAAAGACATGGGTGTGGTCACGGAATTTGATCACTTCCCTGACCTTCGCCCATGTGTGATTCGTCTCAATTTCGTTCTTGATGTCAGCAGAGTTTTCCCCTACCCAGCTCTCTACCTTTCGCCAGATAATACTTATGTTGGCCGAGATTGCTGGTGGGGTCTTGGCTTCCATGTCCAGTGTCTTTAGGACTTCGGCTCCTTCTTCGGATAGGAGCCGGTCTACATCTTTGTTCTCTCCGCATATCGCGATGAATCCGTTTGGGATCTCAATTAATTTGATAAGTGCAATCCTTAGGTTCGCGAATAGGGATAGGCATACCGTCTTTTTCTCCGGTGCCTTTTTGCCTGGTATGGTCCGTAGGGGGACCCTCTTAGGAAGGGCCTCCATCGTCGCGGGCGTCTTCTCTCCCGTCCAATTTCCTGTTGGTCCCCCACTCGGGTGGTGCCGGGATGATGGGTGATGATGGATGGGGGGTGACTCTCGAGTGGAGACCTCAGAGGGTTGAGCTTGGTGAACTTGATGCATAGCGGGCGAATCAACGACCGCTAAGTTTTTGCCACCCCCTCACGGGTATGTACGCCAAAACTGCATCCAACTACATAGAGACGGGTATACTTCCCTCTATGATTCTGGCCGGTTCCCCCGGGCGATGAGGATTTCTCCTCCGCCCGGGACTCGCAGTTTTGCCCCAGATTCGAGAAAATTTCTGGCTTGTGCTTCGGTTGTGGGCTAGTCCTCAAACCAGTTTCCACGCAAGCCCTTAATTATGCCAGTCCAAGTGGCCGACATAGTTTAGACGAAATCAATGAAGGGCAGTCATCCAAGCAGGTTCCCACGCAGGGCGGTGGAGAGGAGCAATGAGGTGCTTAAGCCCTCATTTTATTTCGTCACTCGCAGTGAAAAGATATCTAAAATCTTTGCAGAATCAACTGAGAACCTAATGACTCCCAGGACAGTCACGTTCTTAGATGGCGAGGCTCATAAAATCCGTAAATTAAGCACGAGTAAAAATCGCTCTTCTGAAGGTAGTAAGGCAATACTACGCAGTCGAATATTCGCCCAGCGACACATAGGGATAGGAATAAGGATAACAAAAGTGGTGAATATGAGGGAGAATAATATAGGATAAATAGAAATAATAGTGTAGAGGAGAGATGATTGATTTGGTGTTAATGGTAGGGTAATAATGTCGATGTTGTGTGTTTTGATGAGTGTGTGAGTGTGTACCAGGTTGCCTGGCAATCGCGTTTGTGTTGCTTTATTTTGCTTTACTTTATTTTGCTTTATTTAACATTTTACAGCTTAGGAGCCTTTGTTTTCTTAATTTCATATGTACTTATTTATTCAATGGTTTCTCTTTCGAGGGAAGCGTTCGAGCCTTTGTTTCCTTTTTTATACTTTAAATTGTTTCTTCTATTTCAATAGTTAATGGTACATTTGGTGCACTCTCGAGTGCTGTGTCAGATTTTTTACTTTTCTGATAATTTTTCTTCTTAATGTATCTACTTATGCAAACATGTATACATATATATATATATATATATATATATATATATATATATATATATATATATATATATATATATATATATATATATATATATATATATATATATATATATATATATATATATATATATATATATATATATATATATATATATATATATATATATGAATGCAATATCCCGCAGGAAAAAATTAAAAGGTGTTTCCAAGTACTTTCGAACTTTATTAAGGAACTTAATAAAGTTCGAAAGTACTTGGAAACACCTTTTAATTTTTTCCTGTGGTATATTGCATTCATTTGCCACCCTCACGTGATACTTTGTAAGTTTTTCATATATATATATATATAAATATATATATATATATATATATATATATATATATATATATATATATATATATATATATATTTTATTTAGTTTTTTTTTAATACTCTCACTCACACATACATTTATATACACTTACATCTACATACACACTTTTTTCTCTTTTTTTATGCACATGTATACATATAGGGCCTTTCTCCGGTATTCTATCTATATATTGGTTGAACATCATCTCGTATATTTTTTCGGCTACTTTTAAATCTTTGTCTAAAGTGTAGTCTTCTATATTCCCTTTCGGTAGGTATAACTTTATTGGTTATTTCGTTTGGGAGTTCCTCCTCTAATTGCTACCATATTTTTTGGGCACGTTCGTGAAGAAATTGATTAATTGGTTTCAACTTCGCTCTTCGGTGTAGTTCCACTGATGGTATTGCTTCCAGTTTTGATGTATTAGTTATGAATCTGGTTGCGTAGTTTTGGACTACTTGTAGTTTTGACATTTGCGTTTTAGTTAAGGTATTCATCGGAATGACGGGGTACGTTATAATGGGACGAACTAGGGCTAGTTATAACTTTCTTTGTTTTTTTTCAGACAAGTTTCTAAATTTCTGTAGAGAGGAAAGGGTACTTTTTGCTTGCGTAGTCTTTAGGCTCACATGCGTACTGTACCCATTCTTAGAGAATATTAAACCGAGTACCTTACCTCCTTCACTGTAGGGGTAGTAGATGTTGTTGGCGGTGACTCGGTGCGTCTTCCTTCTATTCAATGGTATTATTTGGAATTTAGCATTGTTTGTTTTTATTTTATGCGTCCTCTCGTATTCATTTATGTTTATTATCTCTCTGGCAGTGCGTTGTGCGATATCCTGCGGATGTTGTCTATCACTGGCAATGATCTGCGTGACGTCGTCGGCCAGTTGGATATACATTGTACTTTCCTCTAAGGGTTGGGGGAAATCCCTGGTGTACACTGTATACAGCGTGGGGCTGAGGCACCCACCTTGCGGGACCCCTGCCTTTAGAGTAAAAGTACTGCCAGTGTAATTGTTGATAGTCATCTTTGCCTTCCTGTCTTCCAAATAGCTACACAGGATTCTGGTAAGGTTTGTTTCGAGACCTAGTTGGATTATTTTTACTTTAAGGCCTGGCACCCATACCTTGTCGAAGGCTTTAGCGACGTCGCTGAGTGCCAAGTCCACTCTGTTACCTCTTGCTATGTCGAATGCGATCTTTTCGGTAATGAGTGCTAGTTCTGTCTCTGCACCTCTTTTCTTTCTAAATCCGTGTTGTTGTACACTTTGCATATCTTTTTCTTCTAGGAAGGTCTTTAATCTTTCATTGAGTAGCTTTTCCATTAGCTTGCCAATGAATTCCAACAGTGAGATCGGTCTATAACTCTCGATGTGGCCCTTGGGTTTTCCGGGTTTGGGAAGGAATATCATCTTCGCTGTCTTCAAAGTTGGTGGAAAATGTCCTGTGTTTAGGCATGCATTGAAGATTTTAAGGAGTGCTTGGTGGATATTGGTGGGCGCGTTTGTGATATAATTTTTTAAATTTCGCTAATACCTGTTTTTTTTTGTTTGAATAATGCTAGGGCTGCTTTAAATTCTCTCAGGGTGAAGGGCATTCCCTCGTTCCTTTGAACACGGGATTCGTCCACCTTTGGGAATGTTGAGTATTCGTGCTCTCTATTTTGTAGTACATCTTTTATGTTCTGTTCATGGGCCACATCGTTGTTTTGGTTCTCTTCCGGCGTAATCGAGAAGATCCTAGACCAATGTTCTTCTAAACCTTTCTTCAATTTCTCTGTTATCATGCTTTGTTATTTCACCTTCTTTTAGGTACATTTTCTCTTTAGGTATGGAACCTTTAAGCTTTCTGTATTGGTTCCAGAACCTTCTTGAGTCTCTTTCTATATCCATATTGTTAATTATATTGTTCCATGTTGAGTTAATATTTATTCATATTAGGTTGTTCACCTGATCTCTGAGGCCTCTTAATCGTGCATACCTTTCTCTACTGCTACCATGTCGGTGGATTTCTTCGAATATGTTGTAAATTTCCTCCATTTTAGCTTTGATTTCATCGGACCATTGGGGAGCAGGGATTGTTCTGTATTTAGTTTTTGGGACGTATAGCCTGTCGGCTTCTATGACGAGGTTTGTAATATTGTTTACTTGTGTGTTTATTTCTTCTATGGGACTTTCTGTAAGGGAAGTTATACTAAAGTTTTCTAAATGTTTTTTATATTCTGTCCAGTTGTTTTTTGACAATGCCTTCCTTTGGGAATTTCAATTTGGATAGGTGAGGTTGAAATCTTCGTAATGAGTCTGATGTGATCAGAAGGTATTGCGGGGCTGGGAGTGGTGTGGATGTTAAACGCGAAGTTGGGATTAGTTAATATTATATCTGGAGTGGTTGAAGACCTGTCTGTTACAAAAGTGGGGAAATCAGGGCCCTCTCTCTGCACCATCTGCCGTTTCAGGAGTAATTCTAGGGTTTCCCCACTTCCATTGAATGCGGTTGTATACCCGGCAGATCTACATCTTGCATTTAGATCCCCTAAGAGGATCGCTGAGGATGGTCGGCGGAAGATCCGAATGAAGTTCGGGGTCGGGAGGTACGAGCGCCGGATGGGTTGATATGCCCCGGCTACCACTAGATCCCCTGTTGTCGTTTTTAGCTTAATAGCTATATATGACTCCTTCAGATCTCTAATTTCGGTGTAAGAGATTCTTTTTTTTTATTCCCATGGCTGTTCCATCGAAGCGTGTATGTGTGTGACTTGCAGCTAAAACTGTGAAGTTTGGAATTTTTATGTGTTTCGTTTGTATGTCAATACCGTGCTCATTTATAATGACTATATCAGGATCAATTTGTCTAATTATGTTGCTATATATAAGTTTTTTGTTCTTCCATCCGTCGACATTTAGAGTAAAGATTTTAAGATTTTGGGGGTATTGTACGTTCGGATGTATTTTATCGTTTGGTTGTTCTTCCGTTTTTGGCCTTCTAAGAGTTAGCAGGTGATTTAATATGTCTTGGGCGTTTTTTCTTAAAATTGGTCCGTAGTGAGATTATAACATGAATTCGCCGAAATTTCTATTTGTCCCTGTTTAAGGGCATTATTAATTTCGGTTTCTTCGTATTCGGAATCGTAATCCCATTTGTATTTCCCTTTGACCAGCCCTCAACGATTTCTTTTTGTTTATTAATTGGGGGAAGTGGTGATGTGTGACTTCCATAAATTTTAATGTTAAATTTTTCTGTATTGTTTGTCCTTGCCTTTTCTTTTTCTTTTTCGAGTTTTTGTTTCATCAGTTTCTTTTGTTCAATAACTTCCAAGTCTTCTTTATTAATTTCAGTTTCAGTGTCTTTTTGCTTTCCTGTCGTTTCCTTTGTTTCCTCTTCTGTTGTCATTGAGATTCTGTACAGGTCGCTGGAAGGTGGGTTATCGGGGAACCACATAGGTTTTAGGCCATTTTTGTGTGAGCATTTTGTTTAGTTCTTCCGAATATGAGCCTGGTTTTGCCATGTTTACAAAATGTGCATGGAAAGTGCACAGTATGAGATCTGGCCTCATATTTTTCTCTATGTTCACGACCGTCTTAACTTCCTGTGCCGGCCTTGCCGTTGCCGCTGCATAAGTTGTTGTCTTCCTCCTTTCCTTCTCTTCTAATATTGCAGTTTTTTGTTCTTTAATATTTGCTTCTTCGGGGGACATGCCATTGAGAGTGCACGGTGTGGATCTCCACAGTTTGCGCACTTTTTTTTCGCTTTTGCACTGTTCCCATCTATGGTATGTGCTCGAGCATTCTGAGCATCTCTCGGGTTGTGTGGTCATCGAGGGCGTAACGCTTGAAGCAGACCAGGAAAGAGACGAATGTCTCTCTTTCTATCTGATGAGGTGATATCTTGGTGTAGAGCGCGAGCAGTCCTTTTTCAGCAACTTTTGACGCCCTTTCGTTATCTTTAAATGTCGCCTTAAATACGTGAGAGTATTCCTCTCCGTTTTGTTTTTTAAATTTAATTATCTCCTTTATTTTTGCCCATTCTTGATTCTTTTCTATCTCCTCTTTAATTTCATCTGCGGAGTGCTCACCTACCCACGGGTTAAGTTTTCTGCAGATTACCGACCTCTTAATTGCGACAGCAGGTGGAACTCTGGCAGCTAGCCCTATTTTCTTTAGTTTTTTAGCTGCGTTTTCGCTGATTAGGTTGTCGAGGTCTTTTTCAGTATCGCATCGTGCGACGTAGCCATTATACTGGTCTTTTAGTCTTTGGATAACCACACCTATATCTGAGAAGATGGTTTGGAGGGTTTTTTCCCGGTCTGGCTTTGTGTGTCCTTCCAAAACCCTAAGTGGGACCCTCTTTGCTCCGTCAGAGTTATCCATTAGGTTAGATGGGCACCTGTCCCCCAGTACTGGATATTCTTCCAATTGGTATTTTCCTTTAATTTTGTGCCGAAAAATTATGTTATTTATTTTTGAATGAGTGAGTTTCCGCGACCTCATTTGGAAACTTCTTGTGCCCAGATTAGGGTTGCTGCCTTAGATGAGTTAATGGGATGATAGTTGATGAGTGAATGGATGAATGATTCAATGAGTGAACCTGGGTGGGATCCTCCGAGGGGTGAAGCATGGCGGACTTTTTGGTGGACGGTGGTCGAATCAACTCCCACCGCCCGGGTGCCGCCCCCTCGGGGTTTTGGATATTCTATGCTGCGTCCAACATACATTGGGACGGTTTTATCTCTTTCTATAGTTTTGGCCAGGCTTCCCCGGATGTTCTTTTGGAACACCCCGGGACTTACAGCGTAGTCCCATTGAACAGGTGCCTATGACTCCGAGTTCCACAGTGGGATAGGCCTCAAACCTGCTTTCCTCGGAGCCTCAAATTATGCCTTTGCTCAGTGCAGGGCATAGTTTGAACTAGGCGGTGATGATAGACAGCTTTCCAACCCAGATGAGGTTGCCCCGAGGTAGGGGAGGGTGGTGAAATTAGCCGGACATATTAAAATGTGATGGCTGAATGAAATGTATTATTCTCTCTTTGGTGGGTGGGGGGATTGAGTGGGGGTGAATAAGAGGTGAGAGAAGGTAGAAAGGAAATGAGGATGAATTCGTTGGCGGGGTCGACGTGGACTTGGAATGAAGTTTCCCTGAGGATGGGATGCTTGAGCGAGAAGATTCCTCCAATGTATACTTCTTCACTATATTTGGATTCATCTGTACATTTTCCTGTGGGTTAATTTTCATATATATATATATATATATATATATATATATATATATATATATTTATGAAAAGAAACTCGCAACTTGCACTTGAGTCAAAATTATGATAAATAACACCCACAAGGAAAATGGATAAACGATTCCGAGCGCTTACGTTTTTATTCTAAAAGACCTCTTCATGGAATAACATAGGACATAGGACATAATAAGAGATGAAGTATAGGTAGAATTAGAAAGAAAATAGTAAGAGAGTAAAGTGGTTAAAGGGTGAGTTTAAAGAATAGATGATGTGTAGGAGACAGAATAGAAAGATCCCTGGTGAAAGGGTAGCTCTGTTTGTGTTAGTTTTTTTTTTTTTTTTTTTTATTTATAAACTATAAATTTTATAGTTTATTTAATCAAATTAACTTTGTTAATTTAATTAAGGGTTTCATCTTGATGATGATTGATTTGTGGCATTCAAGCCTTTATTTGAGACGGGGTTTTTAAATCCCGCTTTAGGTCTTTGAAAAAATTTATATTTTCCTAAAATGTTAGGTTGATTTTAAACAATAAATTTTATTATTTGAGTGAATTTTGGTTTTATGGTGAAATTAAATTTTTACTAAAAAACTTGCGCATTACACTGGTTGGTTGAGTCTCGTCTATTGTCGATTCCGTAGTGTGTATTGGGGAGTCACGTCGCCGTCAGACTGTAATTTACTACTTTTAAATGGTCTTATTTGTCTGTCGGCTTCGATGTCTAGGTGTGTACGAGAAAATTCAGGGGTCAAGCGTGCACCAATGGCTTGCCATATCCTCTTAGCTCTCTCGTGGAGCGCCACGTTGATTGGAGATAATCCAACCGAGTCGTGGAGCTCCCTCTGGTTTTGTGTTCTCTTCTTCGGGTGTTTGTAATAAGAAAAACCGCCTTATTCTGGATGACTTGTAGTTTCGCAATGTGGGTCTTGGCGCTCGCGTTCAACGGCTGCGGGGGGTACAGGAGTCTCGAGCGAATGCACGCATTGAATATCTTGAGTTTATTTGAGCGAGTTAGGTCAATGAACCTATAAAACTCCCTCAAATCTCTCTTGCTATTCGCAACTGTCCGCCCGATATGACTCTTGTAGCCCCCTGTGGTGATTTTGAGCCCCAGAACCGTCCCTTCCGAGCAGTAGGGGATTCTCTCCCCCTCGACCCGTATATCATTGAAGGTCTTGCGAAACATGGGAATTATTTTGAATTTTGAGGCATTGGTCGATATCTTCCATTTCCTCTCGAAAGAGTTGATGTTAGATATCTCCCTAGCCGTTTTTCTCCCTATAAATTCCCTGTGAATGTAAGCGGCTGTACAAATTTGCGATATATCGTCAGCGAACTGAACGTATATCGTACCTTAGGAAAGAGGTCGTGGTAGGTCACGTGTGTATATGTTGTATAAAAGGGGACTGAGATAGCCCCCTTGTGGGACCCCTGATTCGAGCTCGAATTCGGGGCCTTTGTATCCTCTGATGTGTATGTATGCTCTCCTCTCTATTATGTAATCGCATAGTATCCTTTCAATGATGGGGTCGAGGCCTATTTGAAGGATCTTAAATTGTAGGCCTCTCTTTCAAACCTAAACAAAAGCTTTTTTGACATCTCGAAGCACCAGGTCGGCATGACTTTTGTCTGCCTTGATCTTGGCGAGCTTTTCTGTGATAACGGCTAGAGCCGTATCAGTCCCTCTTTTCCTTCTGAAGCCGTGCTGTTGCTCGTTATGCAGGTTGGCTTCGTCGAGAAAAGAGTTGACTCTGTTGGCTAATATCTTCTCAAAGACTTTGCCAGCAAATTCTAAGAGAGATATCGGCCGAAAGCTGGCAGGGCAGTCCGGGGGCTTTCCCGATTTGGGAAGGAAGATCATCTTGGCCACTTTCCACTGATCGGGAAAGTAGCCCGTGTTCAGAGCGGCATTCATGATGTTAAGAAGCCCACTCAGAACATTAGGCGGGGCCTTGATGAAATTTTCCCTGGTCAGTCCCGTGGTACCCGGTGCTCTTTGGCGAAAGGATTTTAGTGCAACGGAGAGCTCTTGGGCAGTTATTTTACTCCCATAGCCCTCCATCACTCTTTCCTGCGATACACAATGATGAGGGGAGGTTCTGTGTATTTGTGCGTTTAGTTGTTCGATTATGTCAGTCTCGAATTCGAGGTCGTAGTTGTCATTTTCTTCTGGGGTGATTGTAAAGATTGAGGACCAGAAAATCCTAAAAATGTCCTCAATCTCTTCAGGCTCGTCGATTTCTATACCGTCGTTTCTAAGCGTTATTCTTTTTTTTGGGAGCTCTTCCTTTTAACCGTTTACCGGTTTGCCAGAAGGTGTGTGAGTCTCTTTCAATGTCGAGTCTTTCTATTAGTCTGTTCCTACTCCCGGAAGCGCCGCACCAATAACAGACAGAGTGACTCCGAAACTAATCCTGCCGGCCGAGAGCAAGGAAATTATGACGATGGTCATAGTCGCCCACCTGGTGAACCTTGCTCGCCCCGGCAACTTCTCGGAGAAGCTCAACACAATGTTAAAAAACAACGGTGTGAAGAAAAAATTGTGGTTATCCCCGAACCCAGCATCCCATGACGTGCTGAACATCAAGTTAATTGATGACACGCAGTCAGAAAACACCGAAGAAATAAGGAAAAAAGAAAAAGAACCAACCAACAATCAAGAAGAGGATGGGAGCCAAGAACGGGTAAAAGAAGATAACGCACAAGTTAAAAACACCCCGAAGGAAAAGAAACCTAAGAGGAAGAAGAGCAACAAACCCCCTAAACAAGTAGAAGAGGAGAGTCTGGATGGGAAGTCAGAAGACGATCAGTCTTACCCCGGAGTCCCCCTGACTGAAAAAGTCGATGTCCTGGAAAAGGGACATTGTTTCGACGGGGAACAACTAAAACTAAAAAATTTTGGGACTACCGAATGTAGACCCGAAAAAATGAAGCAAACCCACTTAGTAAAGGGCATTAGGAACGGCGAATTCAAGTGGACCTTTGAGGAACCCTGGTCCCCAAAGGAAATGGACAGCCTCCTATGCAGCGGCACCATGTATATCCCGGAGTCCAGTCGTCACACAATGAACTCATCTACCTACAAAAACATAAAGTGCGGAATGATGACCTCGTCAATAAACTAAAAAGTAAGAAGTGATAAAAAGTGTTAAGCGCGAAAATAATTAAATAGCGCAAAAAGTTAAAAGTGTGAATAATTAATCAAATAACTAATTCAATAAACGAGTTAAATAGATAAATAAGTAAATAGTTAAATGTGACAATTAATAGACAAACGAATATAAAATAAAATAATCAAGTGATAAAATAACTTAAACAAGTGAAAATTTAGCGGAAAATATAAATAGGAAATTATAAAATTAAAACTACCAATTAGTATATAAATACAGTGACTTAAAAGTTAAAATTAAATATACTATAAAAAGCATAATATGTGCTGAGTTTATTATTCAGAAGTACATATCAAAAAATCAAATTAAGTGAACCAGTATTTTAAACTCAAATGTTTATGTATAAAACGTGATAAATCCAAACAGTAATATATAAACCAATGATTAGTTCCCAAAATTAGTGTAAATATTAATACCCAATTAGCGGGTAGAATTAGTTTATAAATTAAAACCCTATTAGTGGGCAGAACTTAAAACTGTAAAATATCAACACTTTTACTACATATTTTTTGCATTGTATAAATTTATTTATTTAATGTATAAAATACTTGTACTCTTTCCAATAAATATACCATTAGTCTGTCCCATGTGAGTATCAGTTGGTCCGTAATTAGTGTCTGGAGTTCGTTTTTAATTTCTCTTAGTCTTCTGTGGGCATTGTGGTTGGGGCATGTCAGCGCTACTACATTGGACAGGTCCTTATATTCCTGGGCCAGGGCTTTCATGGGAGGGGTCCAATAGGGAGCTGGAAGGGTTTTATACTTAATATGGGGAACACTATTTTTATCGGCTTTAATTAGGAGGTCAGTGATTTTATCCAGCTCTTTATCTATCTCTTCTAAATTGGCATCGAGTAAAGGGTCAGGGATATAATTTAGAAGATAATTTCGGTAGCTTTCCCAGTTCGCCTGCTTGTAGCTTTTGCGTCCTGGGATTGCAATTTGGATGGGATTTACACCTACTGTAATTTTAATAGCCTGGTGGTCACTCTGAATTAGTTGTAGGGAAACTTGATACTGGATAAAACAATATCAGATTTCGTTGCTGCATTTCCTGTAATGTATGTCGGGAATTCTGGTCCGATCCTTGTCACGTATTGTCTGTCTAGTAATACTTCGATGTTTCTACCTGCATTGTTGTAGGAGGTATACCCTGATGCTTCACATCTTGCATTCAGATCTCCAGCAAAGATTACGTTTCTCTTATGGCTGAAGATCTGTAGGAGGTTGTGCAAGGGTACATAGCCGCGTCTTGGGGGTTGATACCCCGTGGCCACGACCAGACCCCCCAGGGTAGTGCCTACCTCAATGGCAAGGTAAGATTCATCTAAGTCGGGTAGTCTTTTATATTTTAGTCCTTTTTTGACGGCTATTGCACAGCCGTCATACCGTTCTTGGCTATGATTTTTACTAATGACGTCGTATTGAAATATTTTAATCTCTTTATGAGCGGTCATTCCGTGTTCGTTAATAAGTATGATGTCAGGGTTATTCTGTCGCAAGATATTGCCATAGATGGAACCTTTTCCGGCCCATCCATCGGCATTCATCTGTATTATCGTTAGTCTATTAGTCATTTTGTGTATCGTTTGGGTCTTTTTATTTGTGGGATTAAAGTGGACGCTTATTTGCGATCCACTTTAGGCCCATGTGGTGTACTGAGCGGGGTGCGCTCCCTGCCGTTTCGTTTTGTCCTGTGTTCAGTGTCCGTGTTTCTGTGAAAGCAGTCGGTGGTCAATTATACCATATTTCGTGAGAGGGCCTCCTCAACTTGCCGTTCCAGAGCCTCATCAGAGCATTCCCACTTGTATCTTCCGGTCCTAAGACCCTCAGATACTTCGTGGGAATCGATTTCGGTTGGGAAGGGGGCCGATTCGGGGGCATATAGTTTAAGATTAAATCCTCTCGAATGGTATTTAAGTTGGGTCTCTCTGCCTTGAGATGAGGAGGTTGACCTGGGACCACGTGTCTTTGAAAGTTTTCTCGACCTTGGAGACCTGGTCTCTTTTGGTCGCACTGCTTCCTTGTTTGGTGACTTGGTGTGAGTTTTGGGTGTATTCGTGTCAATTTGGGGGGGTGTTAGGGCGCTGGTTTTTCTGTTTGGGAAGTTTGTTTATTTTTGTTTAGGCGTGGGTCGCGTGTGGTGACTGTGTTTTGGGGCGTGGGTCGCGTGTGGTGGCTGTGTTTTGGGATGTGGGTACCTTTTGGCACGGTTTCGGGCACTGAGGGGCTACGCTTATACGCATAACCTCCTCTGGAGGAGGGTTGTCTGGAAACCACATCTCCTGTAAGCCGTTCTTTACGAGCATGCGGTTGACCTCAGTTGCGAAAGTTCCAGGGCGAGTGATGTTAGCTATGTGTGCATAATAAATGCAGCACATAATTTTGGTGGAGTGTTCGTTTTCGATGTGGAGAAAAGTTTTCTGGTTGTTCGTCTCGGCAATCGCGGCTATGGCAACTTTTGCGTAGGTCGAATTTACCTTCTTTTCCTCCGTCTCGCGTCGTAGCTGGGTTTGTTTCTGGATTTCAGTTTTTCTGATCGGGCATGCCATGGACATAGTCCGGTGGGGGCCTTCACAGTTCAAACACTTTGGGAAGGGACTCTTGCAGTCGCGCCAAAAATGGTTGCGACCGGCAAAAATAAAGCAAAGAGTGAGTTCTTTATTTTCAGGGCAGCTTGAAGTGGTGTGTTTGCCGTACTTGTAGCACCGAAAGCACATTTGCAAGTCGACAAACTCTTCCCTTTCAATCTGCTCTGGGCAGACTCTCACACTAAATAAAAGTAATCCAAGATCCTTAGCCTTTTGTGCCATCGCCGTATCCTCGAACACAACCTTTAATACGTGCGTGTAGGTTTTAAATTTTATTACCTCTGCAACTTTAGCCCAAGGGTGGTTCCTTTCGAGTTCGTCTTTGATGTCCTCTGCCGAGTGGCTCCCGACCCAAGAGTCGAGGCGCCTGCAGATGACACTACGGTGAGTTTTTATTTGTGGGGGTGTGTGGGGTTTTAGGTTTATGGTCTTTAGGCATTCAACTGCCTTGCTTGAGGTTAAGGCTTCACAATCGGCCTCCCTTGCACAAATGGCAGAGTATCCATTTTGGATGTCGATAAGTCGTACCAGTGCAATCTTTATGTTTTCGTAAATCTGTTTAAATACTTTACCACGGTCAGGTTTCGGGCCCTCCGAGAGGACCCGAAGAGTAATTCGAAGGGTCTCCTTCATTTTTTACACATCCCACCGCTCACTGGATGATTACAACTCATAGAAAAACACTTGTGTAGAAAAGGTGGTGAGATAGAAAAAGGTGGAGGAGATCAGAGGGTCAATGTCCAAGTACAAAGAAAAATAACCACTTTACCTCAAAAAAATTTCCACGTAGGAGTGAAAATTTGTCCTGTACTGTCTTTAACGAAGAAGGCCAGTGGTCCACTTACGAACGAACGATCGAGCTACTATCAACAAGACGAGTCACTCTGTACACTTTCTCGCTAAAAATTCACTTTATGTAAAAATCCGAAATTGCTGTCAAAGCGGGAGTCAGACTTGCTAAGGCAACCAGAGCAGTCATGGAATAACATAGGTCCAATCAATCAATTTGTGTATACAAAGGACAGAGAGGGACTGCTGTAATACGGCAGTCAGGTAGTCAGAGAGGAGCGTTGCGGAAAATAATTAAGAAAGGGACAGCGAGAGTAGATAGGTCGGTGGCTATACACCGAAGCGAGGTGTTGTTATGAGGGTGTAGGTTATGTGGTATTGACTGGGTGAGGGTTGGGGGCAAGTCAGGAGGGAGAGGCTGACAGCTTATCCGGAAACGCGTTATTCACGATGCCTATTGGTTTATGCGAAGAACGGTACGGGTGGCAGGTGTTCGTGGGCCGCGGGATATCGCGGCGCCATCGCGTACCTTCTCACGTGTAGCGAGGTGTAAAGTGGGTCTGTGGTGAGTTTACCGAGTTGTTTTGTAAGTCTGGTGTGAGCGTAGTTGTTGAGAGGAGTTAGTTTGTTGTTGTGTAGTGCGTCCATTCTCGAGTACAGCGGCGAACGGCAAGCGCGCTTCAGAGCAGAGTTCTGATTGCGCTGAGCCTTTCGCTTCCAGGTGTCCCTCGCAGCTACGAGTGACAGTGGGGCGTACGTGAGAATGGGACGCACGAGTGCTTTGTATAAGTGTAGTTTTAGTTTTTTACTCGCTGGGTAGAACTTACCCAGCGATGCGATTGTGCGTGAGGCTTTTGCTTGTATTATGTTTTGGTGTTAGTTGAACCTGAGGGATTTGTCGAATGTTATCCCCAGGATTTTGGTGCACTGTGTGTATGCGAGCCTTGTTGGGTTTTGGTGGATCATGTCTGGTGTGTGTGAGTAGATTTGTAGGTTGTGCATGAAATGATCTTTAGCGCCGTAGAGTGTCATCTGTGTCTTCTGAGGATTCGTGGCAATCAGCCATTTATCCTCGTAATCTGTCTTCTCATCAAGTATTCTTTGTGCGTGGAGCGCGATTTCTTCGGCGGCCCGGCCGCTAACGAGAATGGTCTCGTCGTCGGCGTAGGCCACTATGTATGTGTTAACGCAGTTTTCTGGTGGGCGTGGGGTGTCATTTGTGAACATAATGTAGAGTGTGGGTGCCAGAACGCTTCCTTGGGGAACGCCTGAGCGTGGTGTGAAGGGTCTTGAAAGGGTGTTGTTGTATCTGATGTGGCAGCGCCGTCCAGTAAGGTACTGTAAGAGGAGCCTTTTGGTGCAGAGAGGTAACTCCGTGTTGTTGGCGAGTTTCCAACGGAATCCCTCGTGCCACACCTTGTCAAAGGCTTTCTCCACGTCCTTACTGACGGAGAGAGTCTTTTGGTGTATCTGTCGTTTCTTCTGTATTCTGTCGTGTACGATGGTCACGGCCGCCTGAGTGGACCTGCCTCTCCTGAACCCGTATTGATGGGGGTAGAACCAGTCCCTCTCTTCCAGGAACTCCCTTAGGCGGCAGTTGACCATTCGTTCGAGTATTTTGCCTAGGTGCTCTAATAGAGCAATAGGCCTGTAATTGTTTGGGTGTTTTGGGTCTTTGTGTTGTTTATGAAGGAGTATATTGTGAGAGACTTTGAATATTTTAGGGAAGTAGCCTGAGGCTAGAGAGGCATTAAATAGATGTGTGAGTGTGGGGTATCTGCCGGAAGGTTATGTATTAGTGTGGCTGGTAGGCCGGAGGGGCCGGGGGCGCGTTTTGGTGTCGATTTTATGTAGTGTTTTGTTTCCTCGACGGTGATTGGAGTGGTAAGTGTGGACGTTTAGTCGAGCACCTCCATACGTAACAGGGGGGCAGGCCTCAGCTCGTGAGCATGAGTCCGGCACCATTCCTGAATGTCTTGGAAGTGCTCCTGCGCATGTGGTTTTGGTAAGTTGTGGGTGTGTACTGTGTCCCAGTGGGACCTGAATGCGTCGAGGATGTCATTAGTGTCTGTGAGTGTGTGGTTGTTTATTTTAAGTGTTATTGGTTTGGATGGTTCCGTACCCAGCATCCTTTTCACGTGCCGCCAGAAGAAGGAAGGATCCATGCAACGGGTGTCGTCCGCGATGCGGACGACCTCACGCCACGGCCGGTTTCTATCTAGCTGCACGCATTAAAGGATGCGGGCACGTAGTTGGTTGATGTTCTGTTGTCGTGGGCCTCTGGTGTAGTGGTTGTTGTACTGTGTGATAAGTCTCTGTGTGTGTATTGGAAATGTGAAGTGTTTTAAGCAGGTGTAGTTTTTGTGTGGTGAGTGTAGATTACGTGCGGTGGTGATGGTGTCTAAGAGTGAGCACCAGTGGTTGTCTATTTGTCCTGAATTGGTGTTCTCCAGGTCGAGGTTATGTTGTGTGTTTGTGGATATGTGGCTCCTGAATTCAGCCCAGTTTATTTTTTGTAATCTTATATAGGTGATGTGGGGATGAGTATGGGGGATGTGGATATGAGAAGGCATATTGGTATGTGGTCTGATAGTACGTGGGGACCGGGTGCAATGTGAGTGTAGAATCGTGTGGCGTGGTCGTTACGGAAGACCACATCCGGGGATGTGGTGTCCCCGCGCGGGCCGAAGAACGTGGGGAAGGCAGGGCCGATGTGTTCGCAGCGGTAACGCCGCAAGGCACCGGCCAAGTAACTACCCGCATCGTTCGTATTGTTAGAAAGGAGTGACGCGTGAAAAGCGTTGAGGTCCCCCGCAAAGAAGATAGGTATGTTGTAGTTTGAAATGGCCCGGACTGGGACTTCTAAGTTTAGCTGTATTCGTGGTGGTCTGTAATGTGTGGCCACTATTATGGGGCCAGAGCTTGTGTCAATTTTGCAGGCTAGAAAGGAGGTGTCGTGTGTGTTGACGAGGGAGTGGTGTATGTGCGCTTTACTAGGATCGCAGATCCTAGGTGCCGCGCCTGTGGGAATAAGTATGTGTGATAGCCTGCAATGCGGAGTCTGTTGTTGGGAGGATGTAAGCTGGTGGAGTTCAGTAGTATGATGTCGGGTCTTTGTGTGTTGAGTACCCAGTTGGCGACCGTATGGCGAATACCGTGCCAACTGCGTAGGTTTAGTTGTATTAAGCTAATACGACCTATTGTCGTGGTTTTAGTGCGCGGGAGGCTGATTTGCCAGGAATCGTCCCCTTCTCCTTGGTTATTGCCCAGGATGCGTGAGGGGCGAGTACCTTGACTCATGTCGATGTATGTTTGTGAGGCACGGCAGTGTTATTGGGTAGGGGAGCCGTAGTGGGTGGAGGAGTGTGTTCTGTAGAGGTGGTGGCTTTGGATGGGGTGGTGTCTTGGTTGGGGGAGTTCGTGACGGAGGTGGGCGGTGTAGAGCTGAAGGATGAAGGGCTGGAAGTGGTTGGGGAGGTACAGATTATGAGAGGAGGAGTGTTGGGGGAGAGAGGAGGTAGAGACGGCGGAGGGGGGGTTGAGGGAGAAGGAGAAGGAGAAGGAGTCGGAGGAGAAGGAGTTGAAGGAAGGGAGGGTGAAGGGGAAGGAGTCTTAGGTGAAGGGGCGGAAGGCGGAATAGGAGGGGAGTGAGAAGGAGTAGAGTGAGAAGGGGTTTGTTGAGAAGACGAGGATTGAGAAGAAGTGGAGGGGAAAGCAGTAGGGAGCGAGGGAGGAGTGGAAACGACAGGAGAGAGGGGGGGGGGTTGTTTGTCCCGTGCCTGTCTACGCGGATGGGTCTTGGGGGTGATGTTTTTGGAGTTGGCACGGGGTGTAGTGGACTGCGAGGGGGTTGCGGTGACCGTGGAAGCTGTGGGAGAGGAGGCAAAGATGGGTGCGAGGGGGGTGGTGGTAGTGGGAGGTAGGCGGGGTTTTGATAGAGGGGTGGAAGAAGTGCGAGGAGGATAGGTTGTTTGAGTGGGGGCTGGAGCAGTGGCTAAGGAAGGTGCAGGGACAGGACAGGTGGCGGGGAGAGCGTGGTGAGAGTGGGGGGCGGTGGTTCCCTGCAGGCAGGGGTGTGTACCCGTCGGCGTGGGGAGGAGAGCGAGTCTAGTTGTGTGTGCGTCTATTAGGGCGAACACCTTTTCAAGGAAGGTGATTTGCTCTATGCCGTTGGAGGCGAATAGCGTGTTCAGGATATTCGCGTATAGTCGAGGGTCACCCCTCGACATGTCCTTTGCCACAGCTGAGAGCAGGGTGGCCAGGTGTAGTTTGGTTTTTGTGTTGTCGCTGGAGTGGGGTGGGGTGGGGGTAGGGGTGTAGAGTGGGGTGGGGGTGGGCGTGTGGGGTGGTGTGGGGGTGGGGGTGGTAGTATGGTGTGTGGGTGTTGGTAGTAATGGGGGTCTCTGAGTGTTATGAGCTGGGGTGGGGGGGAGGGATGTGTGAGGGGGGTGTGGTTGCTGCAGGGGGAGGGGTGCGTTAGGGGTAGAGCAGGGGGAGCCGGCAGCAGCGGCGAATGTCATGGTAAGGGGAGGGGGTGCGGGGGCAGGGTGTGTGGTTGTGTGTGTGTTTGGTTGTGGGTGCCGGATGGCCTCCACGGCATCGTGTTGTGCCTTACCTAGGTAAGGGCACCTGGGGTTGACGGCGACGTGGTCGCCGCCACAATTTGCACAGCGGGCTGTGGTGGAGGTGCAGGTCGTGTAGTGGTGCCCCACTACACTGCACTTGGAGCAGATTAGGTCTGTAGTGCATGTATTGGTGCTATGTCCGTTCTTATAGCACCGGTGGCATTGTGTGGGTCTTATGTTATGCTGTTCTTCAATTTGTTGAGGGTTTGTGAGGGTGCCGCAGACCTTGATGCCTTGGTCTAGCAGCATGTTTTTTGTGTTATCACTGGACAGTGCAATCACTGCCCAGTTCATTGACCTGTTAAAGTAGAGGTCTTTGATGACATCCTCCCCGTACTCCTGACGGAGGTGCGAGCGAAGGTCCTCGTTGGTAAAGGCCAACCACAAAGGGTTGGTCCTTGTGACTCGTTTCTGGTATCTTTTTATGATACCGTCAGCGAGTCTAGTCTGTAGGTTGTGTGTGTTGAGTGTAGTGGTGGCATTTTCGTGGAACGTTAGCGCGTCCTCCTGTGAGCGGAAGACGAAGCTTGTGGCCTGTGCGTAGTTTTATTATGTTGGTTATTGGTGTGTCGTGGGTGGAGGCTAGGTTAAGCAGTGTGTGGTGGTCGATTGTGTCGGGTGCTGGTTCTGTGGTGTTTGTTAGGATTAGATGAGATGTGTTTGCGATTTTATTCTTTTAACGTTTACTTCTGATTGGGAAGGCCCCCGCCCCGCCGATGAGGACCCCATGAACATGACTCGGATGTGGTGAAGGGTGATGGATGATTTTATGGACCTGGTTGGGCTCCTCAGAGGGTGTAAAAACATGGCGGACTTAATGATGACTGAAGCCAGAATCAACTGACTCCAGTCGGGGTGTCGCCCCCTCTATTGGGTTTTGGTTATTTAACAGTTACGTCCGACATCTCACAGAGACGGAAGAGTCTCCCTCTGTGGTCCTGGACGGTGGCCGCAGGGTAGGTTGTTATGCCTCCCCACGTTTGTAACTGAATCCCAAACCAGGTTGCTTCTTCCTCTGGGTTCCGCAGCGGGGTAAGCCTCAGACCTCCTCTCCCCAGAGTTTTCAATTATGCCTTTTCTAAGTAGAACGGCATAGTTGCAACGAAGCTATATGTGTAGAGTCACGTTCACGGAGCCAGATATCACGGCGGAGCAGGGATGGGGGGGGGGGGGTTAGCACGTCATATCAGAATGACGTGCCTAAGAAATAAAGGTATTTTTATTCGGGGGGGGGGACAGGGGGTGACTTAAGTTCTTATTTAGGTCCGGGGGGTATCTTGTAGTTGATGAAATCTCGTCCTCGAGAAAAATTCGGTGGTGAGCGGGAGTGTCCTGGAGTTGACTTGCCCTCAACGTTTCCTTCTTTGCTGGCTAAGACTTCTCTTAGGTGGTAGTGCTCACGTAGAAATTCGATCGCTGTATGATAGGTCCGGACAGACAATGTCTTAAATAGTAAGGAGTTGGGGGTTAATACGGCTACCTTCATCAAAACCCTAACTAGGGGGTACAAATTCTTTAAACGAGTACGAGTACGAGTGAGTAAGAGTTCCGAGTCATGATGTCTGACCGTGCAAAGGAGGAAAAGTTTAGTGAGGAATTCCCTTCAACGTCATTCGGACAACTCTTCAACCTCAAAACTCGAACTCCGAAGTGAAGTAATCTACCTCCCCAAGAAGTTAGAGAGTACCAGAAGGGGGATGCGCAGCACTGCCCATAGGGGGACATGGGTCCCCTAGTCCCCCAGGACACCAAACGGATCCCCCTCTGGTTAAAAGCGGGGCACCAAAAACCTGGAAGACAAATCGTTTTCGAGAGAATATTCGGTAAAATAAACATCAAGCTCACCCGTCTCCTCGAGACACCAAACGGGTGGGCAGTGATTTGCTGGAAAAATAAGGATGTGGAGGTCCTTGTTTCGGAAAATGTGAAGGAACCCCTACGCAAGATTAGGCTAGAAGTGATTGACCCCACGAATTACTCGTGAGGCGCACTGTCATCTTAAGAAAAGTTGATCCCTTCTTCTTGGACAACTCCACCGAGAAATATCAAGGCTGAGCTGATCTCCAAACAGTCATGGGCCAAGAGATACAAGGTGGAAAAAATCGGAAAGTCGCTTATTAAAATCATCTTCACCAGCAGCGAGATGGCACAAAGAGCGATGAGGGATGGCCTTCTGGGGTTCTACCTACGGGTAGCTCCAGAGCAGATTGAGGCAGAAGAGTATATTTATTTAGAAAACTGCCAAAACTGCCTCGCGCTCGAAAGCCACTCAACCAAAGATTGCCCGAAGAAAGAACAAACTTGTGCGGCATGCTCCAAAACCGGCCACGGTTGGAGAGACTGCAGAGAAGAGCGAGAGAAATGCACGAATTGCTGAGGGAAACATCGGGCTCTGGCCATGAGATGCCCTAAAGAAATGATACGGGCGAAAAGAGAAAAACTGAAAAGGAAAAAGGAGGCAAAGACCCGAGCAGGATCCTACGCCACAGCAGCATCGGCACCAGCACCAACAACCACGCCAACAGCGGAAAGAGCTAATCCGAAACTCGTCATTCCAGTTGAGTGCAAAGAAATAATGACTATGGTCATAGTCGCCCACCTGGCGAACCTTGCGCGCCCCGGAAGCTTCTCGGAGGAGCTAAATAATATGCTCCAACACAATGGAGTAAAAAAAAAGTTGTGGTTTCAGCCGAACCCAGCATCTCTGGGTGTGTTAAACATCAAATTCGTTGATGACGCACCGACTGAGATCGCCAAAAAAGTAGCAACTCCAAACAAGGAACAATAAAATCAATCCGAAAACACTAAAGAAGACGTAGGAGTAGATATAAAAGAAAACCCAGCAAATGCAAAAAATAGCCCGAAGGAAAACGAACCAAAAAGAAAAGGAACACCAGAGCAACAGCGAAACTAGAGGAAGAGGAGAAACAAGCTCAATCAGACGACTGCTTGGAGGATGACGGAAGCTACCCAGGAGTGCCTCTTACCGAAAAAATCGAGGTCCTGGAAAAGGGACACTTTTTCGACGGGGAAGAGGTGAACCTAAAAGTTTTCGGAATTATTGGACGTCGACCAGAGAAGAACAACCAGGTGAAGCTAGTACAAGGAATTAGAAGCGGGGAATTTAAGTGGACCTTTGAGGGGCCGTGGTCTCCAAAAGAAATCGAAAACCTCTTGTGCAGTGGAACTATGTATATTCCGGAATCGAGTTTATACACAGTGAACGAGACATCGAAAATGAGGACATCAGAAATGAGGACATCTGAGATAAATTAGTGGTAAAAAGTGACAAACAATTAATAGTGAAATTCGAAAAATTAAAAGTGTATAATCATGAAATGTATAAAGTGATAATAGTGAATTGTGAATCTAGAAAGTAATAGAAGTGTACTCAATAATTTTAAAAAAATTAGTGCTCATTAAATAAAGTCATTAAATAAATGATAACCCGAAAAGTTATATAGCAATATTAGCGTGAATAGTAATAATAGCAAAAACCAGTGAATAATAACTAATTAATAAGAATAGAGAAATAAGAACTAAATAAAGGTAACAGTGATAAATAAAAAATATAATAAGATACAAATAAAGATAACAAGTGAAATCTAATCGTGTCAAGTATAGCATAGTAATAGTAAAAACAAGTAAACAATAGATAAATAAATAAGAATAGAGAAATAAGAACTAAATAAAATAATCAGTGATAACTAAAGGTATAATCGGATAGAAATAATTAAAGACAACATGTGAAACTTATCTAAAGTGCGAAATGGTAAACAAACAACCAACCAAAAATTGCCAATAAACTCGAATTTTAATTTAAATACGAAACCCCTACCAGTGGGTACAAACTAAATGTACAAAAAACTTTGTAAATAAACAAAAAACTGAGCTCCTGCGTAATGTTACTCCAGGAGGACCCACTTTATGTATCTTTGCCACTGACTAAATCCTTCCCCTTCTCAGCTAAAATTTTAATTTTCAACACTTTTAACTATATTTTACTTTTTTGCATTACATGAATTGATTTATATTAATGTAAAGGTGAAAACCTTCTTGTACTCTTTCCTTCAATAAATATATCATTCTTTAAACACTTTAATTTGTGATTTAATATAATTAGATATGATAGGATCTAGGCTAAACAATCCAAGGCTAATATTAAAATTTGGGAAAGTATTAATAGAGATACACTCCAAAATATTTCTTGAAATGTAGTTTGTACATTTAATTACCTGTTTAACACTATTCCAATTAATAGTATGATCCTAACTATAGATATGTAAAAATAATGCAGATTGTTGACAAAGATTACGAACATTTGTTTGGTGCTGTTTAACTCTAACATTCAATTCTTTACCTGTCTGTCCATAATAGCATTTTTCTCAATTATTGCAAAGAATAAAATATACAATGCCTGGTTTAGCGGGTGAATTTTTTACGAGAAGGCGATGGATAGTAATTTAATGAAAATTTGGTTAAAAGCTAAAACTAATACATTTTTGGCATGAAATTTGGGATATTACGATTAGATTGATAAAATGAACGCTTAGCAGAATTATAACAATTTTTAAGTACGTAGAAATAGTAACACAAATTTAAACCTATATTATATATCCTATCAACCTCTTTTTCCAAATATTCGGGTAAAACAATTCTAAGGGCACGGAGAAACATGGAAGAGAAAACACTTTTTTTGATACTAATATGGCGATCGGAATAGAAAGGGATGTATGAGTCAATGGCTGTAGGTTTTCTATAAATTTCATATTTGAAACCTTGGTCTGTTCGGTGGATCAAACTATCTAATAAAGGATGGTGTTATCTTTTTCATTTTTTAAGGTAAATTTAATTGAGGAGACTAAGGTGTTGATTTTTTCTAGAAAAATATTGATAGTAAGATAATTAGGCCACAAGCAAAGAATATCATCAACATAACACATCCATAAAATAGGGGTTACGAGAGGCGGTCAATAGGTTTTGCGAATCGGTATAGCAAAACAGAGGAAGGGGGATGGCTGTTTGTGTGGGTGTTAGGACAAGTTATGACAAGTCAGGACCTGCATCCGCACGCTCCTGCCTCGTCTATTTAAGAAGCAGTAGCTGATCGCAAATCCTCAGTCACAAATTTTTCAACAATGGAGAAGGTTGAGCACCGCGCAGTGATCAAATTTTTGACCAAGAAAGGCAAGAATGCAAAAGAGATCCATAAAAGCATGGTTGCAGTGTACACTGACACCGCCCCTTACTATGCAACCATTGCTCGCTGGAATAGTGAGTTCCGCCATGGTCGTGAGTCCCTTGAAGATGACCCCCGTCCAGGACGCCCGTCAGAAGTGACCAACGAGGACAATGTGGCCCGTGTGGAGGGGATGATCCTCGAAAATCGACGGGTGAAGGTTAAAGAAATCGAGCGAGAACTTGGAATATCACATGAAAGTGTTATGAGCATCATCCACGACACATTGGCCATGACCAAGGTCTCTGCCCGTTGGGTCCCTAGAAACCTCACGCTCCATGATCGACTTCAACGTCTTCAAAGTTCGAGGGAGCTGCTGCTCTTGTACAACCAATACCCGGCGGGATTCGAGTCACGCATAGTGACAGGTGATGAAACGTGGGTCCATCACTGAGATCCCGAGACCAAGCTCGAAAGCATGGCTTGAAAGCACAGGGGCTCTCCGATCCCCATCAAGTTCCGGACCCAACCCTCAGCCGGGAAGATCATGGCCACCATCTTCTGGGATTCTGAGGGAGTGTTTATGGTGGACTATGCGCCTCGTGGAAGGACCATCACAGGCCAATATTACGCCGAGGAACTGGCTGGGTTGAAGAAGTGCATCCGTCAGAAGCGGCGCAGCAAGTTGACACGCGGTGCCATACAACTCCACGACAATGCCCTTGTCCACAAGGCCAGAGTTGCACAAGCTGCCCTGCACGAGTGCGGATTCGAGGAGCTCAACCATCCCCCCTACAGTCCAGATCTAGGCCCCTAGTGACTACTTTTTATTCCGCCAGCTCAATGCTGCACTGCGTGGACGCCGGTTTGGGCACGATGAAGATGTCCAGCTCGCTGTCCAGGAGTGGATTGAACAGCAGTCGGGAGATTTCTGGTTGTCGGGAATTCGAAGCCTCACGGACAAATGGCGCAAGTGCATTAAAGTTAAGGGTAGTTATATTGAAAAATAATAAAACACTTTTCCTCATATCTCGTTTCCTTATATCCGAATCGCAAAACTTATTGATCGCCCCTCGTATGTTGGTCTGGGGAAGTATTTTAGATTAAAAAAACTCCATAGCCATTCCAAAGATTTGACGGTAATATTTCCCGTCAAAGGTGAATTTACAGTTGTTAATACAGAGTGAAATAAGCTTAATAATAATGGAAGCCGGCATAGGGAGAACAACATTAACAAGGTATATATATATATATATATATATATATATATATATATATATATATATATATATATAAAGAAAGAGCAAATGCAAGTTCTGCGGGTGATAACAACCACCACAGGGCTTTCGCCATATTTATTTTCTGCCTTTCAAAACAATTTTGAAGACGGAAAGAAAGGGGCAGAACCTTGCATTGCAGACTATATAAATTGTGAGCGGGTAAGAAGATATGGTATAAAAATTCCTTGGATGTCCCTCCTGTAGAGAGATACTGGGTTTGATGGGGTAATGCTTTGGGCGAAGTAGATTCACTGTGCCTGGTAACTTAGCGGTAGAGCATCTGACCGGCAATCAGCAGACCCGGGTTCGAGTCCCGGCCAGGAATTTCAAACTTTTTTTGTCCTGGCGTTATCGTTGTCTTCTCGGTAAAGGATTGCTTTCATTGCGCGGCCCTCTGCTCTCTTTGATTCTAGTCTTCTTCTAATGTCCCTTTCTCTTACCTCTAAAAAACTCATGTTTCTTTTCTCATTGCTCATTTGCGTCCAATTTCTCTTCTTATATATATATATATATATATATATATATATATATATATATATATATATATATATATATATATATATATATATATCTCAAAGTAGCACGAGAGAATGATGAAAATGAATCTATTAAACCACATTGAAAGAGAAAACGGAATAATTTTTTTCCTTGCAGTAATATTTTTATTACCTTTTTCGAACAAATCCGTGCAGGAAAGCGATTCGAACCAGGCACACTGAGGCAGTGAGCACCGCTTTGATCACAGTTAAAAGTATGCGGTTAGTACACTACTGGTTCTCTGCGTAGCGTAGTGTACTAACGGCATACTTTTAACTGTGATCAAAGCGGTGCTCGCTGCCTCAGTGTGCCTGGTTCGAATCGCTTCCCTGCACGGATTTTTACGAAAAAAGGTAATAAAAATATTACTGCAAGGAAAAAACTTATTCCGTTTTCTCTTTCAATGTGGTTTAATGGATTAATATATATATATATATATATATATATATATATATATATATATATATATATATATATATATATCGGGTGTCTCAAAATATTTGACATCATTTGAAAAATGAAACTTAATACGATTAGTTGCGAACATATCAAGTTTTATTCTCCAACTTTAAAACGAAAAATCGAAATCCTGCGATGGTAATTTTTTATTCAATTTATTACAAATGTTCAATATGCGCGCCGCTTGTGACGCAGCACACATAGAGTCGGTATTCGAGTTCCTGCCAATCTCACTGCAGCATGTCTGTGAAACAGTATCTAAAGCCTTAGAGATTCTCTCCTTGAGTTCCTCTACACATGTAGGAAGTAGTGGGATATAGACTAGTCTTTCCACATAATCCCACAGAAGAAATTGCCCGGTGTCAAGTCAGGTGAACGTGGGGGTCATTTCAACACTACGTTGTCTCCATCACCAGCCCGCCCGATCCATCTTCCTGGCAAATTCACGTTGAGAAATGTTCGAACTGTGTGTTTCTAGTGTGTAGGAGCCCCATCCTGTTGAAAAATGATTTGGTTATGTTCATTTGCTTCAAATTCGTCAAGTAGCCACTTCTGAAGCATCTCAAGATAGTCGTCGCTGGCCACGTTTCCCTTGAAAAAAGGGGCCATGCACACAATTCTTTGAAATGGTGCAGAACATATTCGCTTTTGGTGATTGCTTTTCGTGTTCATATTTGGCATGTGGATCTTCTTAGCCCCATATGCAAATACTTTGCTTGTTTACTTTGCCATACGTATAGAATGTGGCCTCGTCGCTGAAAACAAGACGGTTTTCAAAGTCGTCATCTTGAAGTCTCTATTGCATATCTTCACAGGTTTTACGCTTTTGCTTGTCACCCGGCTTTGTAGCCTGTAAAGCCGAAACTTGAGGGGGGGAGGGCGCAAGCGTTTTCTTATGATACGTCAACAGTTGACTTGGGGATCCAGATTTACAGGCCTGCTCTTCGTACAGATTTCTTTGAACTCCAACTGAATGTTTCCCGAAGTTAGTTAACTATCTCTTCTGAAACTCCTGGCCGTCCAAATCCTTTGTGCAGACACAAACAGCCCTCCTCATGAAGCTTCTTATGCCACGTCCAAATCTGCCTCCCCGTTAGCGCTTGTATGTATAGGAAATCTTCTAACGAAGCCACGTTGCGCTTTCACATTTAAATGAGTTTGGGCATATTTCAATACACAAAACGCCTTTTCAATTGCAGAAATATAGGTAGGATTTTCCTCTATAAATGTGTTGAATTCTAGACATATGGCTAAAGTTTTAGACAATTTGGACGAAAATTGTTCACGCTATTACGTAAGTGATGAAATGATGTTAAATTTGGGGGGACACCCGGTATATATATATATATATATGTGTGTGTGTGTGTGTGTGTGTGTGTAGTATTGAAGACAACAACTGTGGCATTTAAGTTCCTTATCAAGGAACTTAATAAAGTTCGAAAGTACTTGGAAACACCTTTTCATTTTTTCCTGCGGGACATTGCATTCATATATATATATATATATATATATATATATATATATATATATATATATATATATATATATATATATATAATATGCCGTTCAAGCCATTTATCTTCAAAAAACAATTAATCTTCTTGGGTATGATATGCGCATTTGCTGTTGTGGTAATAATTACTTTATTAATTACTTTGGTGTTGTGCTTAGTGTCTTTGTTTTTTCGTATGTCTTGTAGTAAGCGTAATTCGTGTTTTTTGTTTTTTCGTGGGTCTTCATGGGTAAGTTCTTGAAGAAATCGGTGAGGTTTCACAATTAGGTAATCTTTTTCTTGGTTGGGTTTTTTATCTGGTTTAAGGTAAAAAAGATTTCTATTCTCATGTGTAGAACGGGGCTTCTGCTCCGCGAGCTAAAAGCCCAGCGGAGATCGGAAATCTGGCGCAACTTATTCCTCTTCTGTTTTGGTCAATCATTTTGACGATGTTATTGTCCAATTCACGATTAACCAGTTCCTGCATATTCCTTGTCCGTTCTTCTATGACAATGTTAATTAAGTACATACATTTATTCTGCACCACTTGTAGTTTCCTCTTTTGTATCTTCGAGACACACGAGAGGGCGGAAGCAGGGTATAGCAAAGTCGATCTTAGAAGAACATTGTAGATGTTCTTCCTATTGCTTTCAGGGAGATTTCCGAACATGTATAGAGTTTTGACTGCAGCAGTGACCTTGGTGATTCTTTCTTGGACGTGCTTCTTGTATTCGGTTGAAGAAATCTTCATTCCGAGTACATTGCACTCCGTGGTGTAGGGATAACGTCTACCCCCCACCCTAACGTCGTGAAGTAGTCTCCTGCCTATGGAGACTAGTTTGAACTTTTCCTGGTTGGTGTGGATCTTCCATCGGGCCTTGTATGTGTTAAGATTTTCAATTTCTGCTGCTGTCATACGAGCTTGCCAAGGCGTATTCCTCCATGGACAAGTGATTATTTGGGTGAAATCATCGGCGAAATAAATGTTGAGGCAAGTGTGGCTTACAGGGGCTGGGACATCAGCGGTGTAAATCAAGTAGAGAGTGGGGGACAAACATTCCCTTCCCTGCGTGAGGCCCGCAGTGAGAGGAAACTTTGGTCCGATCATGTACCCTAAACTGATGTACGCCGCTCTCTTCATGACATAGTCACAGAGAGTTCTTTCTAAGTTTCCACTTAGGCCCAGTCGTAAGATCTTGTACTGCATTCTCCGTTGCCACACCTTGGCTAGCTTTTCTGTGATAACATTAATCGCCATCTCCATACTTTGCTTCCTCCTAAACTCGAATTGATGTGGGTTGAAGAGGAAGTTCTCCTCCAGGTAAGATAACAGTATTTGGTTGAAGATCTCCTCGAAGAGCTTCCCGCCAAATGATAAAAGTGAAATTGGCCGGTAGCTCTCCTTCAACGTTACGTCCTTTCCGTGCTTAGGCAAGAAAATCATCTTAACCATTTTATAAGCATCTGGAAAGTATTGCGTGTTGAAACAGGCGTTATATATCCTTCTCATCCCTTCGATGACATTGGCTGGTGCCTTTTCAAAGTTTAGATTGTAAGCTTCGATTTTCCTGGCGCTTTTTGTCGAAATGAGCGGAGCGCGCCGAGTAGTTCTTCTTCGGTAATCTCGGTATCTCCGCCACGCTGTCTATCCACATGGTGGTGAGGGTGCGTCTTGTGTATTTGTTCGATAAGCTCGTCGATGATGTTGCTTTCAAACTCTAGGTCATTGTATTCGTTTTCCTCCTCAGTTGCACTGGAGATTTTTTTCAAATAACTTCGGAATAGCTCTTCAATTCTTCCTTCTTCCGTTTCGATGTTTCCATCTTCCTTTTGCAGCTCGATCTTCTGCTTTTTCCTGGTCGATCCTTTGAAATTTCTAATCTTTTTCTAAAAATCTTTGGAGTTGCTTGGTGATCGAGGCTATCGAACGAATCCTCCCAACGTCTCCATTGTTGCAAGAGGATCAACTGGTTGAGTTATTCTTTGACTTCTTTACTTCGTTGTATTGAGTGAACTGAGACATTCCTGATGTTGATTTCATACCATAACTTCAGCTCACGGTATAAATCCTTCATTTATTCGGTCCATCTGTAAGATGAGATGGTCCTATACTCGGATTTAGCGATACAAGCCCTATTTGCGTTGACGGGATTGTTATTGAGGTCGTCGAGGGCCTTGTCAATCTCCTCGAGAATTGCCTCGTCCAAGTAGGGCGGATCGTAGGCCTCGAAAAGGTGCACGTACCGTGTCCAGTCTGCTCTTCTGTAGTTCTTTCTGACTACAGCTGAAACTTGTATAGGGTTCCTGTTGATAGTGAGTAGGATCCCTATATGGTCACTATATGTTACCTGGATTGGTTCCATGTAGTAATTGAACGGTAGCTGACGATTCACCAGACAGATGTCTGGTTTTGTGGCACTTCGTCCTTTGATAAAGTTAGGGAAGTCGGGGCCTATTCGCTGGTCATTGTTTCTGTCCAGCAATAGGTCCAGGCTTCTTCATATACCATTAAAGGTCCTTTTAACCGGATTCTCTGCATTTGGCGTTCAGATCCTGCATTAATATATTGGGGGCTCTTGTGCCAAATAGGCCGGTGAGAGTGTGAATTGGTAACACATCTCTCTTTGGCGGTTTATATCCGGTAGCAATGACCAACTTTCCTATGTCAAGTTCAACCTCAATCGCGAGGTAGGATTCTTCTAGATTTCTTATTTGCTTGTATTTAATCCCTTTCTTAATTTCAATATCGGCTCCGTCGAACCGCTCCTGCAAATAATTCGTGATCAACACATCGTTGTCCCAGATTTTCATTTTTGCACTAAGCGTGTCGATCCCGTGTTCCAAAATTAAGATGATGTCTGCATCAGTTTCCCTGAATGCATTTCCGTAAAGAAGTCTTTTCTTTGTCCAGCCGTTTGTATTAATTTCCAATATCTTCAGTGCGTTCCGTAGCATGGTGAATTGTTTTTACCTATGCTTCTTCTTGGGGGCAGCTGGACGGTTTTACTGTGCCCAGGGTTTTCCTTCTTCGGAGGGGGACTCGGCGTTTTGGACCTGCTCTTCGTACCTCGTGTACGGGTTCAGGGGCCCTCGCTTTCACCCTTTTCTTCTTGTTCTTCTTCGTCCTCTCCGGATTCATCCGATGAGGGAGCTTCGATGATCTCCTCCAGTCTAGACTTGACAGTGTTGTTCCTTATGACTGATTCCTTGAATATCTTGGAACATTCAGGGTATGCATGCATAATTACTGAATAGAGATTGTTTGCTTTCAAGAAAGCATTGAGTACCTGGTTATAGCAGCCAGGCTTCACTCTATTAGCTACGTTTGCGTGGATAATGCAGATCAGTGTTTTTACACTGGAATTTATTCACAAATTGCTACACTATATATAGTCTTTCTTCGTGAACATAAGTATTACAAAAATTGGCCAATCATAGCGCGGGAAATTTTTAAGGTCAAACTAAGCGATAAAAGAAACATATAAAATTGCCAGGCTCAGATTGTCTGACTATTGTGCCCTAAACTATACAATTGTAAAGTTACAACGTCAGACCCTACCCGAGTAGACCCCCAAACTCCTGAACCCCACAAGGGGTCACTGTAGCCCCGAAAAGACTCACCTTTTCTACGGCTTCCCAAGAGACCCAGTAAAGCAGCCACAGTTTCACCAGCTAGACTTCCAACGAATTCCGTTTAACTGGAGTCCCTCTCTCCCATGGATCCCTACAAACCCTTCCCTCTCACCGGTGCTGATTCAACCTTCAACGAAAAATTCAGCTCTACTCTTTTTCATGATCTGCTGAACTGAGACTGGGAAGGCTTTGGGACTGCTTCTTTTTCCAACCCCTGCTACCGAGCGGCGGACTGATTGGAGATACCTCCTGTTTCTGCCGATCGTGGTTGGGTGTTTCCAGGCTCAAGTGGACTGATTGGAGATATTATCTCTTGTTTCTACCTGGCTTGGAAGAGAGACAGCGACCGAGTACCCTGTTCTTGTCAGTCTTCCTCCTAGGACTTGGACAGGCGGTCGCCGGACTGATTGGAGATACCTCCTGTTTCTGGCGCCCTTGATAGAGATAGACTGATTAGAGATGCCTCCTGTTTCTGACTCGCCTGTATGAAAGGAGGGTGATACTTTACGGAAACGGAGTGGGGTACCCCCCCCCCAATGAAAAGACGTTCCTGCAATGAACGAGGCGGGGGGAGTCTCTGGATTTTGGGGTCCCACCGCGACTAGTCGGTAATGAGAAACCCAACAAAGCTAAGGTCTTTGACACTATCTTCGGGAAACTGGGAATCGAACTCAAAAGACTAATCGAGGCCACCAGAGGATACACCGTGATTTGCCACGCATAGATGGACCTGGTGAAGCTGCCCTTAACAACCGGCATAAAAGAACTAGTCACCATAGGACTAGACCCAAACGTTCCCCAGCCCTAGCGGCAAGGAAGGCTATCGTATGCAGGCAAGTTGACTCATGAGTAGGCGAAGGAGCAGCCGAAGAGATCAAACAAGAAATAGAGAGAAATCAAGAATGGGACAGAGGTGATATAAGTGGTTAAATTTAGGAACCTCACATACGTGTTTAAAATTGTGTTCAGAGAAATGGAGATGGCGGCCAAGGTGAAGGAAGTAGGACTGAAGCTTTTCCTTATGTTAATCTTCCCAGAGCAGATTAAAAGGGAGACAGTATTCGAGCTGCTAACTTGCTTCTCCTGCTACAGGATCGAAGACACCATACTAGCGCCTGCCCAGACAAGGAGAACGATAAGGTCTGCTCCGACCACGACTGGATGCACTGCGTTAACGACACGAAGATGTGCATTGAATTCGCTGGTCCCCACCGTGCCTTGAGCATGACGTGCCCAGTCAGGAAGGAACACCTAAGAAAGAAGAGCTTAGGGGATGACAGGCCGAACATCTCTTACGCAAAGGCCGCCAAGTTTCCACCCCAAACAAACACAACGCCGGCACAACCCCAAATATTCCTACAGCTCAGTAGACATGAGCCTGCAGCTAACCAAACACAGCTGCCTACCTCGCTCAGACAGAAAAATTTCAAAAAGAGAAACAAAGAAGAACCCAGAAAACAAGAGGAGGAATCAGAACGACTACCACAGCAGGAAGAACACGAGCTCGACGGAAGGGATATCAAACTCACCATCGCACTTAACAAAAACATCACTTAACAAAGAGAGATAACCATTGAGGTGGTAGCCTCAGGAGGCAAAAGAGGACAATTCAAGAAGTGCTATGACTCACCCGAAGAAGAAGAATCAGTCAAGATAGCCTTAATGAAATGCAAAGTAAGGCTCTAGGACGACAACTTCAAACTCTACGAGCTATCCCTCTTCAAAAAGCTATGATCGGGCAGACCCAACAACCAAAAGCCCTCAATCAGCCTAGACACACACGATGGCAACTAGAAATAGGCTAACTATTCTAGCACACAACGTGCATGGGTGGCAGATGAATAAACACCAGCTGTACAACGTCTACTGAAAACTGGATCTGGACATTCTTCTGTTGTCCGGATACAACGTTCTCCAATGGAACGTCACAGGAGAGAGGTTCAACAGAAATATAATAGTGGTCAAGAAAGATCTGCAGTACACACCAGGGAATCCAATGGACGAATTGTTTCTATCGATCATACTGAGGTGCTCTCTGGGTAATATCGAATTCGGCGTGGGCTATCAACCTCCGCGCTGTTTATACTTGCCCTACCACGACATGTATACCCTTTTCAGGAAAGAACACCCAGTGTTGTTCGTCGGGGACCTGAACGCCAGGAACAGAGTAGCGGGATATGCAAGGACAAACGCAAGAGGCAGGAATCTTGACATCTTGCTAAGAAGGGATATAGCTGAGCGCATCAGGCCGGACTTCCCTACATTCTTGTATCCAGGGTCGACCATCAAGCCTGATGTAGTTCTCATGAATTCCGGCTTCCTCTTCCACCAGCTCGTCAGTCCAGGACCGCTGACATCTAGCGATCACATTCCCATGTTAATCATCATAGCAGCTACTCCTATTCCAGTTCCGGTTGCTCCAAGAAAAGACTTCTCGAAGGCCAACTGTGAAGCATACAGGAGGGCTTTCCCATTGGACCTCCCTGACCTGGACGGTGCATCTGAAGTAGACCTCGACGATGAGCTTACTGCTATTAATGCCTGCATTTCAAACAAAGACGCCATAGCTATCCCGACAACCTCTCACAAAATTACACTAACAACAACCTCCACACAAAAGAGAGTGGTGCTCCAACAGCGCTTTTCTGATGTCTATAACCGCATCCTCGACATGGGCTACACCAGGCTCATGGATTTCCGACTTATTCAACACCTCAGGGGACAGCTGAACACCCCTCTGGCGCACGACCTGAGGGAGAAGTGGAACGGTCTAATTGAAAATTTAGACACTGACAAGAATCCGAAATCATTTTGTGTCACAGTCAACAGACTAAAGAGGAACTCCAGTTATCATGGCCTAACTGCAATTTCCCATGAAGGTACCACGGCGAACACCCCCAGAGAGAAGGAGAGGCTGTTCCGTGGAGTTTGGAAAAACTTTTTCAAAGTATCCGATGAAGAGGAGGAAAACTTTGACCTAGGCTTCGAGGATCAGGTTCTCGAGTACATGGAGATGAGAGAGGGCAGGTTCGACCTTTATGGAACCTCGTACCTCCACCATCTACATGGCAACTCTCAAGGGGAAAACTCCATCTCAAGTGCGGAATTGTGGAAAGTAATCATTTAAGCCTAAAGCACCAGGCCTCAGCCAAATCACAATCAGGCACCTGAAGGAAGCACCAGAAAGATTTCGGACTAGGCTGTTGAAGCTGCTCAATTCATCCTTAGCAATGGGATATTATACAGATGGCCTGAAAACATCGAAAATGATTTTCGTCCCTAAGCCTGGGAAGCCAGTGAACCAGGTCATGAATTTCAGACTTATCTCATTGCTGGAAGCCATTGGCAAGGTTTTAGAGAAAATTCTCAACAGCAGACTATCAAAACACCTGTCAGAGCACTCTCTGTCGAACGAGGAACAGCATGGATTCAGAAGAAACTGAAGCATGGAAACAGCTATAGCCCACAAGCTTTAACACGCAGCGGCAGGGCGAGCTAGGGGGTGCTTGATCGACGTTGTCTGCAGAGACGTAAAGAAGGCCATTGACAAAGTTTGGATCGACGGCCTGAAGTACAAAACTCGCGAGTAAGACTCATCCCCCTCTGCAGTTACTTGACCAACTGGCAAGCTGTCATTGCCTTCGAGAAGTATACAGGGGAAGCCTTAGAGCTCCTTCCTGCCTCCATCAGGGAGGATACCTCAGCTCCACTCTCTACACCATCTTTACGAGAGACGTATCCAAACCAACTGATGGAAGAACTCTCAACATCTAATATGCGGACGATATTACCCAAGTTGTGTTTCAGAGATCAAATTCTGCGAGGATGATGGGCAGAGCCACGACAGCATAAAATAAAAGAATCTCCAATTTCGAGAAACTATGGAAATTACAGACCAACGTATCAAAATTCTCAGCAACCGCAATAGAAAGACATCGTTCCGTCCCTCTCAATCTAGAAAACTCCGAAATTGACCACTCACCGCGCGTATCAGTCCTCGGCTACAAACTTGCCAGTACTGGCATGAACAGACACGTCAGTTTCATGATTGGATACGCCAACACTGAACTAGACAAACTCCCCCGATTCAGAAACCTCAGCACAACCAATAAAAAGAAGTTGTACACCAGTCTAGTCAGATCGAAATTGGTCTACCCTGCTATCCGGCTCAACGTGGTGTCAAGGAAAAATATGACAAGATTCCAGAGAGTGCAAAATCGAGGTTTTAGGTTTATTACCAACGCGAAGTGGTATGAGTTTCGGACCTCGAGGAGCCTCAATGAAGAAACAGGTATGTTGCCATTACATACATACCTCTATAAAAAAAGGCTGAGACATCTGGGCAAGACTAGAGGCTATTCTCCCTATGGAGAGTGTAGGGGCTCTAGACCTATAGGCAGAGGGAGGTGGATACAAGAGATATCTCCCCAGCACCAGAACAACAGAACCTGTACCAAAGTACAACTAAAAGGAAAGAAAAAATTGCGAAATAATAAGAAACAGTAAAAAAAAACAAATCCCCAAATGGGACAAATTAGTATGTCAATAACAAATACAAAATGATAAAAAGATCCCACAGTGGGACAACATTAACAAATACGAAATAATCAACAAAATAACAAATTGAGATGGCCCGTTCACCGGGCACTCACACACATACATACCTGACTACTACTTCCTTCCTTTTCTCACTATTACCCTCCAGCCTCTCTTTCAAACTCCTCCCCTCTTATTCTATCTTTCTCTTTCAAGTTTCAAGTTTCAAGTCTGAACATTTGTCGCTCCGATCTAGTTCTCTGGCAAAGGAGGCAAAGGAAAATAAAGTTTGAAAAAGTGCTTCTTTTAACGGCGGTCAACTTGGAGACGCTGGGATGTCGGAAGTATAGGTTCCAGCTAAAGTTGCACGTTAATTGCCGGTTTCTTCCTTTGAATAATGACGGCCTCGGCTATCCGCAATCTTCTACAGTTTTGGAGTCTCAGGATGATGGAGTTGTCATTATTCAGCTTTTTACTGGTTAGGGTAGTGCTATGAGAGTGGGTGTGTTTTTTAAACGCGCCATCTTGAAGGTGAGCTATTAGTCGCCTTGACAGGGTTGTGGAGGTTACGCTGATGTACTTTGAATTGCGACGTTAGTCTCCTGGAGTTCGCTCGTCGGTGGGAGACAGCTGTTCTTCATAAATGCAACTACTTGTTTTCTTGCTCTTGTATTATATAGTCAGATTTATATTCGTATTAGGGTCGGTTGGGGTCGCATTACGATGGAGAATGGATTTGAGAGCCTTTTCGTCTTCACGATAGCCGGTGTTCATATTGGCATTGTAATAAAGGTCGATAATATTCTTCTTCGGAGTAGACCGGACGCTAGCACCAGCAATCAAGTTCATTTTCTATTTTATGGTGGCGTCGATGGATTCTTGTGGGTAGCCGTTGTTGACGAGAACTCGGCAAACCCTCTTAAGTTCGAGATCAACAGCCGTCCATGAGGATGAATGGAAAATTGCCCTGTTAACTACGGTATTGATGACTGATCTCTTGTAGCGTTTATAACACTCAGAAGAACCGTTTAAGCAGAAGCCCAAGTTCGTGGCATTAGCGCAGACTTGGGTCACAAATTTGGAATCCTGGGCACTTATGAAGATATCAAAGAAGGAAAGGAATTCTTCATCTTCTGTTTGGTGGGTGAAATTCAAACACGAGTTGTTTTTGAATGTTTCAACTAGGTCGTTCACTTGTTCTAGGTATTCCGTATTCAAAGTATGTCGTCGATATAGCGCGCGTAGATGGGAGGCTTGGGCACTATATTGCTTTTGAAAAAACTCGTTTTCAACTGAGCTCATGTAAAAATTGACAAAGAGGACGCCAAGGAGTATTTTCCCCTTGACGTTCCGATTATTATTATGTCCTGGTTTATTGCTTTTATTTCTGCATTCTTAGTTTTCATTTTGTCTATCCATATAAAGTATTTAACTGTTTTCTATGTGTTTCTGGTTATTGCATTCTCGTAAGCTGTTTGTATTCGCGTTTTTATTTTTTCCAGCTCGCCGTCGATTTCTTCTAAAGTAGCTTCATTTAGTCTCTTTGGTGCGTAGTCATTCAATTCTTGTTTGTATTTTTCCCAGTCTCCTCTATGGTATTCCATTTATTAGCGGGTATTTATATTGGTTGCTGATTTACGGTGAGTAATGTTGCTGTGTGGTTGCTGCAGATAACATCCACAGGATCCATGTGGTAGTTCGCGATTATCTGTGGAGGTACTTTTGCTTCTAGGTCTATTTTACGGGGGGCGATCGTTCTCGCAGATGCAAGTAGTAGTTCGACTTCATTGTTATCAGCACAAATTACCAGGAATCCATTGGTCGGCTCGAGGCATTTGATAAGTGCAATTTGTAAATCCTTGAACAAGCTTTGAAAGACTTCTTGGGGTTTCCTTTTATTTCTGTTTGGTATAACTCGGAGGGGTAGTCCCTTGGTGAAATCCGGCGGGTCCATTATCTTAACTCATACCCTCTTCCGGACTGGGACGTCCTGCTGAAAAGTAAAACCTGGATAAATATTATTTCCGCTCCACTAGCGGAAGAAGGTCCCTATATAAACCTATTTCTAAATATCCTACCTTCCTTGGGGCGCACACGCTCTGACCACCCTACCTCGATGGCCTAGCCCTATATGCGATTCTACAGTCGGGTTTGGGCTCGTTACCGCTAAGCGGGCTCCTTCTCTGGCCACCTAACGGATCTCCTTCAATAGTTCACTATACCCTACTACCGACAGTTTCTGGGACCTTACTGGTGGTTGAGTTATACTGTGCTAAGCAGGAGTACAGTTTAAGAAAAAAAGGCTGAGGACAGTGATAGTTAGAGGCAGAAAATTGAGGGAATCACCGTTTTGTAGTGATGCCTCGCGAATCGGAAAAAGGAGATCTCTCCAATCAGTCCGATTAGCGCATATATTTCTTCTCTCTTCTGCCTCTTTTTTATAGATAAAAAGTCGTATGTATAAAAATGCTTCTTGTTTCACAAAGTTAGTCAAGACAAATAGTTGTCGTAACTTAGCAGTGCGTAGATCGCTGTGAGTATGCAGATGAACTGAGCCTTCATTGTAAAACTTATGTTCACGTAGAAAGACTATATATAGTGTAGCAATTTGTGAATAATTCCATTGACTGCCGAATATTCGATTATTACGCACTGCTGACTACCTTACGGATAAAGCATTTTTACTTGCTTAATAACGGACTTTGAGCACCACCTACATAGAAAATAGACTATTCTGGAAGTATTTTGGTGAATTTCGCTTTACCCTTCAAAAAGAGAGAATACTATTTGTTTCACCGATGATTCATAATTCAATGAGAGCTTAAGCACCTCACTCTTCCCGTCCATCGCCGTGCGTAGGAACCTACTCGGATGTCTGACATTCATTGATTTCATCTTAACTATGCTAGTTTGAGGACTAGCCCACAGCGGAAGCATCAGTCAGAAATTTTATCGAAACTGGGGCACAATTGCGAGTCCCGGACGGAGAAGAGATCCTCATCGCTCAGGGGACCCGGCCAGCAGCATAGAGGGAAGTAACACCCGTCTCTATGTAGTTGGATGCAGTTATGGCGCAAGTACTAAGAGCAGGTGGCAAAACTTCAGCGGACGTTGATTCGACTGCTACTGCATCAGGTCCACCATGATTCATCCCTCTTAAGGGTTTTCATTCGAGATCCACCCCATCCATCAATTACCCATCATCCTGGCAGCAACCGAGCGGGGGACCAACTGGAAAATGGACGGGGGCATTTTATTCATTTTTTGGAATCATTCATAAACTTACTTTCACTAACCGCTACCTCCTTTACCACCTCATAACTCCCTTTTTCACTCCAAACACCATAATTACACTTTAGTTTCAGAAAAGAAGACAACACAAGAGGACTTAGTAGAAGGACGTGGAAGACTATGGATACCCTCACTAAGAGGGTCCCCTTAAGGACCATCCCTGGAATTAAGAAACCAAAAAAAGGAATCGCTGCGAAACCCTCTACCTTGAATTGAAGGTAGCACTGGTGAAACTGATTAGCGTCTCATCTGGGTTCATCGCCTTATGTGCCGAGACAAAGGACGTGGGCCAGCTCCTAACGGAAGAGGGGGCGAGGATCCTCAAGAACACTGGACTTGAAGTAAAAACCCCTCCACAAGTGGAAGCCAACCGAAGCGTGATCTGCCGCAAAGTGGAAAGTTGGGTGGGGGAACATATGCCGAGGAGCTCAAGGAGGAGATTACCAAGAGAAATCCGTGGTCACAAGTTCATGAAATAATAAAATTTCGCGAACACACCCACGCATTTAAGATCACTTTTGCTACCACTGAAATGGCCAAGAAATCAACACAGAATGGAATACTGGTATTTAACATGAGAATACCAGGCCATAACATCCAACAAAAAAAATTCAGTAGCATTCAGATGTGTTTTTCCTTCTACAAACTAGAAGAACACACAACCACGACCTACTCAGACAAGAACAAACTGTGGTGCAGTGAATGCGCCATAGAAGAACATCGGTTCAATAAGTGCGAGAGCACTAAGATGAAATACCTAAACTGCAAAGGAGAACACAGAACCATGGCCCTGAACTGCCCAAAGTGCCGAGATATAATCAAAAGGAAGGTAAAAGAAGAGAAGAAAGCTAAGGAGATAACGTACGCGAGCGCAACCAAGAAGAATGGGGAAGTGAAGACTACAACTTCACAGATGAACATCACAGGAGATCTGAGTGCAAAGATTCTGATCTGCATTACTCACGCAAATATGGCTAATGCAGGGAATCCTTGCTGTTAAAACAAGGTTCTCAATGCACTTTTAAAGGCAAATAATCTTCCTTCAGTGATCATGCCTGCAGCCCCTAAATCCTCCAAAGTATTCAAGGAATCAATCATAAGAAATAACACTGTTAAATCTGGAGTGGAGAAGATAATCAAAGCTACCTCATCGGAGGAATCCGAAGATGACCAAGTAGAAAAAGAAGAAGAAGAAGAAAAAAAGAGCTGAAAATGAGGAGGGATCCTCCTCTTTAGACATCGACGAGGGCCCCTGCACCTATACACGAGCTACGAAGAGCGGGACCAAATTCCCAAGTCCCCCACTTCCCTGGAGAAGGAAAACCCTGGGCACAATAAAAGCGCCCCAGCAGCCCCTAAGAAGAAAAATAAGAATAAGAAGAAGCATAGGTAAAAACAATTCTCCATGTTACGGAACGCACTGAAGGTACTTAAAATTAATACCAACGGCTGGACGACGAAAAGGATGCAATAAAGAAAGGGATTATATACAAGCAAAATAAGAAATCTAGAAGAGTCCTACCTCATGACTGAGGTCGAACTCGACATAGGAAAGCTGGTCATTGCTCCCGGATATCAACTGCGAAGGAGAGACGTGTTACCAATTCACACTCTCACTGGCTTATTCGGCAGAAGAACCTTCACTATATTAATGGAGGATCTGAACGCCATATGCTGAGAATCTAGTTACAGGAACTTCAACGGTATATGAAGGAGCCTGGACCTATTGCTGGACAGTAACATTGCCCAGCAAATAGGCCTCGACTTTCCCAACTTTATCAGAGGAGGAATTGCCAGGAAACCAGATATATGTCTGGCGAATCGTCAGCTACCGTTCAATTACTACATGGAACTAGTCTAGGTACCATGTAGTGACCATATAGGGATTCTACTCACTATCAACAGGAACCTTATACAAGTTTCAGCTGTAGTCAGAAAGAACTACAGAAGAGCAGACTGGACACGGTACGCGTGCCTTCTCTAGGCCTACGATCCGCCTAACTTGGACGAGGCCATTCTCGAAGAGATTGTCGAGGTGCTCGATGACCTCAATAACCACCTCATCAACGCCGATAGGGCTTGTATTCCTAAATCCGAGTATAGGACCATCTCTACCTACAGATGGACCGAATACATAAGGGCTTTATACCGTGAGCTGAAATCATTGAATGACATCAACATCAGGAATGCCTCAGTTCACTCAATGCAATGAAGTAAAGAAATCAAAGAAAAACTCAAACAGTTGATCCTCGAATAATAATGAAGACGATGGGATGATGCGATCGATAGCCTTGATCATGAAGCAATTCCCAAAGAATTTTGGAATATGATAAGATGTCTCAAAGGATCGACTGGAAAGAAGAAGATCGAACTACTACAAGAAGACAGAAACATCGAAACAGAAGAAGGAAGAATTGAAGACCTATCTCGAAGTTATTGGGAAAAAATCTTCAGTATAACTGAGAAGGAAAACATCATAGGCGAGATTAACGACAAAATATACAAGGTGCACCCTCACCACCAGGTGGATAGACAGCGCGATGGAGACGCCGAGACTACCGAAGAAGAACTACTCGGCGCACTCCGCTCATTCCGACAAAAAGCTCCAGGACAATCGGGGCTTACAAAGTTGAAATTTGAAAAGGCAACAGCCAATGTCATCGAAGAGATGAGAAGGATATTTAACGCCTGTCTCAACACGGGATACTTTCCAGATGCTTATAAAACGGCTAAGATGATTTTCTTGCCTAAGCACGGATAGGACCCAACGTTGAAGGAGAGATACTGGCCAACTTCACTTATAGAATTTTGCAGGAAGCTCTTCGAGAAGATCCTCAACCAAAGACTGGTGTCTCACCTGGAGGAGAACTCCTTCTTCAACCCACATCAATTTGGGTTTGGGAGGAAGAGAAGTGAAACGGAGCTGGCGAGTAATGTCATCGCGGAAAAGCTAGCCCAAGCAAAACGGGAAAAAAGTCACGTGGACATTGTTTGTCGGGGTGTATGAAATGTGTTTGATTAAATGTGGCTATGGGGAATGTAGTACAAGATCTTACGACTGGGCCTAAATGAAAACTTTGAAAGAACTCTCTGTGACTATGTCAGGGAGAGAGCGGCGTATATCAGTTTAGGGTGCACGAACGGACCAAAGTTTCCGATCACTACGGGCCTCCCACGGGGTGGGGTGCCTGTCCCCCACTCTCTACTTTATTTACACCGCTGATCTCCTAGCCCCTGTGAGCACCAGTTGCCTCAAAATTCAATTCGCCAATGATTTCACCTAGATAATCACTTGTCCATGGAGGAATGCCCCTTGGCAAGCTCGTATGACGGCAGGAGAAATTGAAAACCTCAACACCTACGAGGCCCGGTGGAAAATTCGCACGAACCAAGAAAAGTTCAAAGTAGTCCCCATAAGCAGGAGACTACTATACGGTGTAAGGGTGGGGGATAGACGCTATCCCTACACCAAGGAGTGCAATGTACTTGAAATGAAGATTACTTCAACCGGGTACACGAAATATGTCCGCGAAGAATCACCAAGGCCACAGCTGCACTCAGAACTCTATACATGTTTGGAAGTCTCCGTGAAAGCAATAAGAAGAACATCTACAATGTACTTCTAAGATCGACGCTGCTACACCCCGTTTCTGCCCTCTCGTGTGTCTCGAATACACAAAAGAGCAAACTACAAGTGGTGCAGAACAAATGCGTGTACCTAATCACAGGAACATTTAGGCGAAATAGAATAAGTCATAAAAGAACGGACAAGGAATATGCAGGAACTGGTTAATCGAGAATTAAACTATGATATCGTCCAAATGATTAACCAGAACAGAAGAGGTATAAGTCGCACCAGATTTCCGAGCTCTGCTGGGCCTTTGAGCTGGCGAAGCAGAAATGCCGTTCTACGCATGAGAATAAGAATGTTTTTACCCAAACCAAGAAAACCAACCAAGAAAAGAAAACCTAATTACGAAACCTCTCCAATTTCTACAAGAATTCACCGTTTATCCACAGCAAATTCACCGATGAAGACCCAACTATAACGAAGAAGCCATCCAATAAAAAACAAAGGACACGATTTATGTACACTTACTACAAGATATACAAAAAAAAAACAAAGACTAAGCATAATACTAAGGTGATTAAAGCAATTTATTACTCTAACAGAAAATGCGCATAACATATCCGAGAACATTAAATTTTTTAAGACAAATGGCTTGAACGCCATGATAATGTAAACTATCCCAAAGACAACAAGAACCACAAAACAAGAAAATATTTAAAAGCGATAGGCCTGATTACTAGACATTTAGCATCTCTTTGCACCCTACCACACTTCTTTCTCTTTTACCACTTGTCTATTTTCAGCTATCTATCCCCTCCCTTTCTTTATCCCCTACCCACACCTACCCACTTACATCGTTCATAGTTCATAATTCCATTACTCTCCTAGATAGGAACATAGTCCAGAGACTTGGCCCCGATTTTCCCATCTTTATCACAGAAAGGTTGGCCTGCCGTAATTCTTCCTTGTATGTGATGGTAACAATATAGGGTTAACGTTGATATAAAGATAAATCCCTATATGGTCGCTACAAAGTATCACTTCAGGGCTCATGTGATAATTAAAGGGTAAGAAAAAAATGGAATTAGAAGAAGACCAAGGTGAAATTAAATCAGAGGAGAATGAAATGGAAAAAATTCTCAGGCAACACTGGGAACATATTTTCAGAATCAGTGAAGAAGACATTGATTTTGAAAATCAGATTATAGACGAGCTGAATGAAATCATTGAAAGGAACATCCTAACCACCGAGTGAACAGGGAAGAAGGAGAAGAAGAAAACGAGTGACGTTAGAAGAACTAGAAAGCGCACTTTACTCCTTTAAACAAAAAGCTCCAGGACGGTCATGTTTGACAAAGTTAAACTTCGTCAAAGCACCGAGATGCGGGCGGGAAGGTTTACTTAGCATATTTAATGCCTGCCTAAATGTATGCTACTTTTCCGACGCATACAAAACGGCAAAAATTATCTTTATTGCCAAACCTGGAAAGCCCACGACGAGAAAGGAGAGTTATCGCCCAATATCCCTTCTTGAAATTGAGGGGATACTCTTCGCGAAATCCTGAACAGAAGACTCGTCGAGCACTTGGAGGAAAATTCCCTCTACAAATAACAGCAATGCGGCTTGAGGAAAGAATAGAAGCACTGAGATGGCAATAAATGTCATCACGGAAAAGATTTCCCAAGCGAAAGAAAAACAGGAGCTATATCGACATAGTATGCAGGGACGTATCAAAGTCATTCGATAAAGTATGGCTAAGGGGGGTGCAATACAATATCCTCCAGCTAGGTTTGAGCGCAAAGCTGAAAAAATCCTCTGTGATTGTCATAGAGAGGTCGGCCTACATAAGTATAGGACGCACGGACGGTCCCACCTTTAATCTATAGGCAAGGTTGCCTCAAGGCGAGTTCCTCAGTCCAACCTTATACTCGATATATACAGCCGACATCCCAGAGCCATGCTTCCCTACTAGCCTAAACATGCAGTTCGCCGATAGCATAAGTCAACTCATAGTTAGTGGATATAAAAACGCGCATTGGCAAGCTCGAATGACTGCCGAGAAAATAAGAAAAGTAAATGAATATGAATCCAAATGGAGAATCCGAACTAATGGCGCCAAATTCAAGATCGTCCCATTGGGAAGAAGAAAAACAACAGATGTGAGAGTGGGAGATACGCGTTAACCCTACACAAACGAGTGCAATGTACTCGGGATGAAGAACACTTCTAACGGGTACAGGAAGCACGTCACAGAACGAATCCGAAAAGCATCTTCAGCAGTCAGAACCCTCTATAGCTTCAGGAACCTCAGCCAAAAGAATAAAAAGAAACTGTATCTGACGCTATTCAGACCCACTCTCATCTATCCCTCAACATCTCTGTTCAACGTCTGAAAAGCAGCAAAATAAGAAATGCAGAGGATACAAAAAAGTGTTTGTATATCATCTCCAATACACGAAGGAGGGATAGAAGGAAGCAAGAGGATCTGCACAGAGCGGTGGACATCAAACCACTCAATACGATCTTAAAGGAAAGATAATCAGATATGAAAGAGAATATTACAATGAATAGCACCGAGGAAACTAGAGCACTCATCGCAGAAAACCAACGAGGTCCAAGTCACGCAAGATTCCCATGCAGCGTCAGCAAGCTTGGAAATGCAATTGTCCCATTTTTTGCATAGGAAAAAAAACTATCGACCAAAACCGACGATGAAAGGCAACCGATAACGAAGAACCAAATCGATTTTACCTCAAAACCAAAGAAGACAACAACTACCTAGTGATGACAAGGAAGAATAAAAATGAAGAAAATAAGACACACGTAAGAAATGATGTAGAAACAAAAAAAAACACAAAAGGAACCTATATATATATATAACAACATTATTAAAACAAACAAAATAAACAATGAAAGATTTTAATTAGCCTGATTTCCAGGCACCTTTGCAAATCTTGCAACCTAAGACTTCCTTATTTTCATCACTATTCCCAAACCACACTATTCTAGTACACCACTATTTCTCACACTCACATACTTCCCCATACTACTAATAATAATATAGGCATGTTTTTAAGATCGTACTCAGCGATACTTCGATAATACAGAAAGCTAAAGAAAAGGGACTCCTCCTATATAACGCTAAAATCTGTGGGGAGCAGATAGAGATTGAGGAATTTACTCCCAACTCTGCTTCCGCTGTTACAAGATGAAAGCCCACACGACGATGGAATGCAAAGAACCACAGGAGATTTGCTCAAAGTGCAGTGAACCAGGCCACCACTGGAAGGATTGTAAAAGTCACCGTGAGAAATGTGTGAACTGCGGACAAGGCCATCGTTCCATGGTTATGGCCTGCCCACTGAAAAAGGAAACTCATAAAGAAAAAGGAACAACAGAAGAAAGAACAAGAAACCAGGAGAAGCAATACTACGTATGTACAGGTAGCGAAGGCGGCCTATTCTGAGGCGGAAACAAGAAAGACGTATCTCAAACTAGAAAATGAGAACTCGACGAAAATACTGACGTGCATCTTGTACGCACACGTCAGCAACCTGACACAATCCGGATCATTCGCCAAGGAATTGAACCGAATGCTTACCATGTTCGGCATGAGTGAGATGTAGTTCCCTGATGATCCTCCATCAGTGCTCCAATTGAATATAACACCGAAGGAGATGACGGAACAAATACAAGATCGCAAACAGTGTGAACCAAAGTCAAGGGAATAGACCTGACGGCCCGACCCAAGGATAGAGGCCATAAAAAAGGAGAGGCAGCCGCCAAAACAGCTAACATGACCAAACAAATGGAGGCACCCAAAGCAAAAAGGGAAGACACGGAATTCTCAGATCCCACGGACTCAGCTGACTCCTCTTTCTAGGAGGTCGCTACCAATAATGTTTGACGCAAGAAAGGAAAGAGGCAGGCCAAGAGGAAGCTCGGCGCTGATGGACTTAACCTTTTAGTCTATGTATCCAAACAATTCCCCTTCCATATAGACCTTGACACCAACAAAATTTTGGAGGAATAAAGAAAGAATATTATAAATGGGACTTTGATGCTCAATGTGACGAGGAGACTGTTGAGGAGGCCATCTACAACATAAATGTTTCCTTCCATCAGAAAACATTTGTAGAGATCACCCCAGCAGAATTCAAGAAGAAGAGGAACGGGAAAAGGAACTCTACAACAAAGAAACACTAAGAGCTAGAACACGGAATGGAAATCTCGAACAACAGACTAAAGTTTGTGACACTCAACATTAATGGATGGGAGGGAAAAGCCACTGCATATAGAAACATATTCCGCGTGCTTGACCTCGGCATCATTTTAATCACGGAGCACGGTATCGATAGTACTACTAGTTAACTGAAGATACCGAGCTACAAAGTCGTCACTAAGAACCATTCTTAAGAGAGGTTTGACGGTGTTGCTGTTGCCATCCAAAGGAATCTTTTGTCCGGATAACTACCAGAACTGGACGAGTCCTGTGTGGCAGTGAAGATGCCTACGCTAGTAGGCAGTCTCGTGATAGCGGCAGCATACCAACCACCTCGACGATCGTACCTTCCCCTCACTAACTTCTACAGCCTGTTCGGCCACGGCAGAATGTTATTCATCGGGGAAGACCTCAATGCAAGATGCCGAACGGCTGGCTATGGTAAAATGAACAACAGAGGCCATAACTTGGAGATGATTATGCGTCGGAAAAACATTCAGAGAATAAGACCGGACTTTCCGACCTATATAACCTCTCTGGCAGCAATAAAAACCGACATGATCATGACAAGTGACGGCTTTCCCCTCCAATTACCATAGCGAACCGGGCCCAACAATTCCCAGCGACCATATAGCGATCTTGACGACCATCTCACTCGCACCGATCCAGCTTCCGGTCCCTCTTCGTAAAATCTACTTTTTGGCCAACTGGGAACGCTATATGGAAATCCTAGGCAGATATGGACCAGTGGACCTAAGCGGGGCAATATTAGAAGAGATCGACGGGAAACTGGAGAGGAAAACAGCCAGCATCATCGAGGCTGACGGTGAGTCTGTACCTATGAAAAGGTACAAAACTCCTCCACAACCCAAATGGACCGAACAGATGAAAGAGATCGATAGGGAACACAGGGTTGTGTATGAAGAAATCAGAAGAGCAGGTACAAATCGGGAAAGAAGCTCGCTGCTACGTCGCCTGAGTGAAGATCTGAAGAACGCTATAAAACAGCAACAGGTTCAAATCTAGGAGAGCTTGATAGCCAAAGTAGATAGCGAAGTGAGACTCTAAAAGTTCTGGTGATCAGTAAAGTAATTAAAAGAACTACCAAGAAATTATAAGACCCGCATTAAGGAGGGCAATGACTTCTTGGAGGATTCGGCGGTTTTGAAAGAGAGATTCTGCATGTTCTGGAAGGAAATCTTCTCAATTACACCTCAGGACGATGCGGAATTCGTCCAAGAACTCAAAGGCCAGCTTATTTAAAATCTTAATCAAAGAATACATCGAATGCACCCACAGGCCTATGTCGACGAAGGGAGGGAGATGGCAAGCCATGGCCGACTAATAACAACCAAAGAGGTCATGGTTACCATAAAATCCTTTGAACACAAAAGGCACCAGGCTGGACGAGCATCACTAAAAACGACTTAATGCATGCCTCCCCCCCCCCTCCGATAGATCATTCAGGGAATGAGGAACATTTGCAGCGCTTCTCTGAATACAGTCTACTTCCCCGACGGCGTAAAAATAGCCAGAATCATTTTTATACCCAAAGGGAAGAACCCCATCCCCCCCTGATCAACTGGTAGATTACAGGCCAATATCACTTATCGAATTCGTAGGCAAAGTCTACGAGGAGTTTCTGGCTAACAGGCTACAAGACCAGCTAACAGAGCTAGAAGCCCACAGCCCTCAGCAACACGGGTTCCGGAAGAGAAGGGGGGCTGATACTGCCCTTGCCCTTCTCACCGAATAACTGGCCCGCTGTTAAGCTCAAGAGAAATACGTAAACGTGGTGTTATGTGATGTACAAAAGGCCTTCGATAAGGTTTGGCTGAGAGGTCTACAATACAAGATCCTAGGCCTCCAGCTAAACCCTATCCTGGAAAGGGTTCTCTGCAAATACATCATGGAAAGGAAAGCCCAAATCTCGATGAAGGGCTACATAGGGCCCGAATTCGAACTTGAGGCGGGTGTTCCACAAGGTAGCTGTCTGGGTCTGTGGGGGAATTCCACGTGGAATTTCTTTCCAGCACGGAAGTGATGTCCTGGCGCTGGAGAAGATTATAGAGGTTGGTTAGGCTTAAGTGGGTAAGCCTTCCCTCCCTTCCACAAGCGGTAGCCTCGAACCGCGTCCACCACGGACGACCTTTACGTGGGTTAGAATCGCCTCGGCGTGAAGATTCGAGGCCATTCGAGAGTAGCGCTGTTCTCCCACCACCGCGGGGAGAGCCTCGGATATATGTATATGGCTCGTCTTCCATGTGGGACACACAGAGTTGAGGAGTCTCGCCAGGACCCAAGAATATTCTCCTAGTTCCAAGTCAGGTGCTAACAACAAAGCAAAGTAACGGCTGAACTATTTGTGTGTTGGAATAAGCCCCAGCCAGTGAGGTAATTCCATTTAACGATCGCTACCGAGTGATTTTCAAGACTCCACCCATCAACTCCTGTCGAAGCCCTCCTCGTTCGCCCCTCGTTTTCGGGTGGCCGAAATACTTTCCCTTGGACCGGACGTTACCGCCCTCTTTCCTTTTGAGAACCGTCATCCCGTTAACTTACCGCTCAGAAGCTCCGAGCGCCCTCGTCTCACGTTTATTGCCTCAGAAGACATCCGTGATGCCTTACCCTGACGTCTCACCCGGAATCCTCCGTAAACTAACCCCTCTTCCCCTTCAGCAACCCATTTGAGTTAATCCTCTCCATTTGAATAGTCTCCTCCTGTAATACATTAAATTTTAACTTTAGAGTCTGATGCATAACTACAATTCCCCCCCTCGTTTACCGATGTAATTTTGCCCATTAATTCTCTGATGTAATTTTGCCCATGAATTCTCTTATTTTTATGTAAATAAAATTATATTTTTGTACATGCCTCTTTAAATAACCTGGAGCTTTGCCATTGCCCAAATTTTACATGACCTCGTTGCACTCTTATTCGTTGTTCCGCGCGTCGAAACTCGTGGTGTTTCGTTCCTTGTCGGTTCGCCTTTAAATTATTGGTCCCTTCCCCATAGATATAATATGGTATTGATATAATGTAATGTCATACCACGACATATATATTTATTAATATACATATTATATGATTTTGGTGTCAAGTGTGTTCGGGGTTTTTACGAACCCGTGTCATTGTAATTTCGACATTAGAATTTTCCTTGTTATTCACGTCTATCCCTTTTATTTTATTTTTTGTATTGTACTGCAGAAGACAAGTTCAAGTTAATTGAAGAGCAGTGGAACGTAATCTATTTATATTTTGTGTTGGACCCCATGTAATTAATTTTTTTTATTGTGTTTGATTTTTGGAGACTCTCCTGGTTATTAATCCAAAAGAGTTAAGGTCTTTGGTGTCCTAATTCCGGTAGGACCATTTTATTTTTTTTCCGCTTAGAAACAGCAGAGGGAGGTAGCTGTATCATATATATATATTTTTTTTTTGGTGAACAAGGCCTTCACGAATATTCAAGTATTCGTTTCGCGTGGGTAGTGTCCTAGCTCGTTCGCGTGTCAGTGTTCCCTCAGTTAACTGCGTAAAAATGTCATCCTTCGAAAAATTCAAGGGTCAGGGTGAAATGTTAGGTCTTTTAGGCAAAGACCTGCTAAATTACGTACAGGAAGAAGAGAGGAACGAACGGGCAGAGCGAATGGAGATGGAGATGGGGAAGAACAAAATCGAGATGGAGAACAAAATGGAGATGGAGAAGAACGAAATGGAGATGGAGAAGAACAAACTGAAAATGGAGATGGAAGAAAGTTAACAAATTAGGCAGCATGAGCTGGAAATGAGCCGAAATCAAATGGATTCTCAGTCCATCGATTCCTGGGCTGAAATTCCCCAAACTCCTTCAGTCAACCTTCCCGCTTTTAATGATTGAGAGGACTTTGGGTCATTTTTTACCCATTTTGAGAGAATATTTCAGCTCAATAGAAGGGATCTCGAAAATGATGGCGTCGCTCGCTTACTTTCCCTCCTAAATGCCCAGTTAATGGATATCTTCGTATCCCTTCCCCCGGAAGCAACTTTGGACTAATCCACGTTAAAGTCCGAATTGTTAGCCGCTGTTCATATGACTTGCGAATTCTACCGCTTCCAATTCCGCTAGGAAAGGATCCGCCCTGGCCAAACATTTCGACAACACTTGTACATCCTCCAAAGACACCTTCAGTGTTGGCTGAATGCGTTGCAAGATTCCCCAGGTCTACGAGTCCCTCCTGGACTTCTTCCTTAGGGATCAGCTTTTAGCTGTCGTCGCTCCCGAAATTCGCGCCTTCATTAAGGATAAACGTTGTGCCACTTTCAAGGAGTGCTTGGAAGAGACCGATGTCTACGCGCTCCCCAAAACTAAATTTTATGGTCTTAAGACCCCCCTCCTAAATTGGTTCCAAGATTTACCAAAGTTGTTAGTCCTTCGAAGCCAAGAGACCTCCATCCATCTTAACACCGAGACGTTAAGCCCCTAGTTTCTTCTCCCTCGATTGTGCTGTACCAAAGGAACCCGATCGTCTGCTACACCTGTGGAGTTCCCGGCCATTACTGCACGAACTGTCCTCAAAACTCCCGATTCGCAAACACTCAGTCCCACCAAGTGCACCAAATCTGGGCTGCCCCTGATCCCCCTCCGTCGCCTCAGGAGACACCCGAAGCTCCCTTGCCCGTCAAGGGTCCGGTCCTTTAGGTAAACTTCCTCTTTAATGAGAACAACCCTAGTGGATTGAAATTCGAGAACGGAACTGTGAACGGTCGCCGAGTATCCACCCTCGTCAGTAACACCGGGTGCACCTGCATCATAGTGTCTGAGGACCTACTTCCCCCTGTTGGCCCCGACCACAAGAAGTTTGCGGTGGTCCACGACTACCTTGGCCGGGCCAGTCGTTTCCCAGTAATTCGTTGTCACATCGAGTGTGACTATATGTCCTGTTTGGCCGAGGTGGTAGCGGCCCCAATCCAGCAGTTCTGCACCGTTTTGTTCGGTCAGAACCCCGTAATCCACGACCATCCCGTGGCCCAGCCCGTGATTAACCGTACACAGGCAGCCCTGGAATCCCATGCACCCGTTTCCCTGGTAACCCCTATCGACCCGGAGTTCCAAGCCCTCCGGAGCGACAAGTTTGCCCGCTCCCAGAAGGAGTGCGCAACTCTCCTCCCCCTTTGGGAGAAAACTAAAACCCTCGAGCGTGAGTCCACCCGAGGTAACAAACGAGTCTCGTATCCCGTGAAGAAGGACTTATTGAGATGTATAAGACCTACTTTGACCTTAAGTCACGAGAACGAAAATTCAAGCCTAGCGTGGAGGTGCTGGTACTACTTCCGACGGAAAGCAACAAACTCCTTAGCCAGTGGAAGGGACCCTACCCCGTCCTCGAGGCTAGAGGAGCCGTGGATTACCTCATCCGTACTCCGGCAGGAGCGAAGGTTTTCCACGTGAAATGTATATATTATCTCATTAATGTTCTTAATTATGATTTCTTTTGGTCCACTTAATTGTTTAGTCATTAGTTCCATATTTATGCCTTCATTTAATTGTATCCTTTTTTGGAGGGTTCCACTGAAATGTCGCCAATGTTCTCCTGTGATTTTTGGGGGGTTTAAAATTGTGCTAGTTAAATTGTCTCTAGAATTGACCCGTTTAAGGCATATGTCCGTAAATTCCCCGCTGAGCTGAGATTAACGTTTTTTTGTGTGTACACCAGTCGTTGCAGGTCAGAATGTCCCTAGACCCTTGATAATTCTAGTTAAACGGGTGGGATGATCCTTTCCTACGAAACTGCTCTGTAAAGCATCATCTTTCGGATGAGAGATGTGTGGGGGAATTCCACATGGAATTTTTTTTCCAGCACGGAAGTGATGTCCTTGCGTTGGAGAAGATTCTAGAAGTTGGTTAGTCTTAAATAGCTAAGCCTCTCCCCCTCCTTCCACAAGCGGTAGCCTCGAACCGCGTCCACCACGGACCACCTTTACGCGGGTTAGAATCGCGTCGGCGTAAAGATTCGAGGCCATTCGAGAGTAGCGCTGTTCCCCTACCACCGCGGGGAGAGCCTCGGTTATATATATAGCTCGTCTTCCATGTGGGACACACAGAGTTGAGGAGTCTCGCCCGGACCCAAGAAGATTACCCTAGTTCCAAGTCAGATGCTAACAACAAAGCAAAGTGACGGCTGAACTATTTGTGTGTCGGAATTAGCCCCAGCCAGTGAGGTAATTGCATTTAACGATCGCTACCGAGCGATTTTTTCAGACTCCACTCATCAACTCCTGTCAAAGCCCTCCTCGTTCGCCCCTCGTTTTCGGGTAGCCGAAATACTCTCCCCTGGACCGGACGTTACCCCCCCCCCCCTTTTAGAGAACCGTCATCCCGTTAACTTCCCGCTCAGAAGCTCTGAGCTCCCTCGCCTCACAGTTATTGCCTGCAGAAGACATCCGTGAAGCCCTACCTTGACGTCTCACCCGGAATCCTCCGTAAACTAACCCCTCTTTTCCTTCAGCAACCCAATTGAGTTAATGCTCTTCATTTGAATAGTCTCCTTCTGTAATACATTAAATTTTAACTTTAGAGTCTGATGCATAACTACAATTCCCCCCCTAGTTTACCGATGTAATTTTGCCCATTAATTCTCTGATGTGATTTTGCCCATTAATTCTCTGATGTAATTTTGCCTATTAATTCTCTGATGTGATTTTGCCCATTAATTCTCTGATGTAATTTTGCCCATGAATTCTCTTATTTTTATGTAAATAAAATTATATTTTTGTACATGCCTCTTTAAATAATCTTGAGCTTTCCAATTGCCCAAATTTTACCTGACCTCGTCGAAACACGTGGCGTTCCATTCCTTGTCGGTTCGCCTTTAAGCTATTGGTCCCTCCCCCATAGATATAATATGGTATTGATATAGTGTAATGTCATACCACGACAGTGTCCACTGCTGCACCTAGTGTACACATTCGACATACCTGCTCCAGTTGGGGAGGATGTGATGTATCTACAGTTTGCCGATGATATCACTCAAATCATCCTCAGTACTTACAAGAATGCTAGAGTTCAAGCAAGGGAGACAGCTACCGAAATCGAAAACATCAATCGATACGAAAAAAAGTGGAAGATTAAAACCAACCGCCGAAAGTTCCAAATTCTTCCAGTAAACAGCCGAAAAATTGACGACGTCATAGTTAATGATGAGTTTTACCCTTACACCAACGAGGGTAAAGTCCTAGGTCTACGCATCATCTCAACTGGGTATAAGATGCACATTAAAGACAGAATCTTGCTAGCCAAGAGAGAGCTTGGAAAATTATATAGATTCAAAAGCCTCAGCTCAAATAATAACAAAAAGATGTTCACTGATCTGGTACGCTCAACATTAATATACCCGGCATCGGTCATGGAAGCCGCGGGTTCTCACTCTCTCAGGTAAATGCAGAGAGTGCAGAACAAAGCAGCCCTACTGGTAGCTGGAGCGCACAGGATGGACCATATTTGGCATACAGAACTGCATGCAAAAGCAGAACTGAAGCCACTGGATATGGAACTCCAGAGGCTAGGGCGAAAGACCTGGGACAAAATAAAAGAAGAGATACTCCCAAACTTGGACACTGACATATACATTCCTAGAGCTCAAATTGGACGCGCCACCAGGAGAGCCCTAGTCCCAAGTGGAAGAACATGCTCCCGAGAGAACTTAAATGAAATATTCACCTGACCACGACTCAAAAGAACAAATACAAGAACAAAAGAGGCGAAATACCCAACCACAATTAGAATACCAGACAATGATAATGAAAAAATAAATAATAATAATAAAAAGAGGCGAAGTGCCCACGACAATTAAACAAGAACAAAAGGAGGCAAAGTACCAACAATGAAAAACAAAGAATAAATGAACAAAAGAAGAAAAATGCCCACAAACCGGTAGATAGCATATATTATAATTGAAAGGCTTGAATGCCATGACGTTGGAAATAGAAAAGGTTACTTATATAATTAGAAAAAAGAAAAACAACAAAATATTGAAAATATATTTAGAAAAATAAATAAAAAGAAATAAAACAAAAATAAAATAAACAACGTGAGAGAGAAAGATAAAATAAAACAAACAACTGCAACAATGGTAGCAAAGCGGCTAACCACACCACCAGCAAAATACTTATGGTACAGAAAAGAAAACGAAAGAGAGTATGGAAAAGAAAAGAGAAAAACTCAAGAGATGCCTTCTACACCAGGGCAATACTCAACTTCTATTTTACTTCTATTTTACCTCTATTTATCTAATATATTTTTCAACAATTTCTTCATCTCATCTCATCATAATTCCATTTCTGTTCATTCCCTGAAGATCACCTAACACGGTCGAAAGACGTCTAGGAATAAAGAATGTCATTCGCGGATGTTTTTTCTGGCCTCGAAGACCCCGTTAAAAAAGTTGTAAGAAATATTAAGAAAATACAAGTTAAAATTAAAAACGCTGCCACAGCTGTGGACTTCAATAGTACATGCATACAACATGGTCTCTTACATATATATATATATATATATATATATATATATATATATATATATATATATATATATATATATATATATATATATATATATATATTATTAATTCACAACGAGCACACAAGCTTTACATTAAATAAACCTCTATTAATTCATTAATGTATTCTTTCTTCGCTCTAATTTTTAAGAATGTGAGTATAAAATGCAATATTTTAAAGATAGCGACGAGGGGTGATATTTTAAAGAAGGTTGAGAAATTCTGTAGCATTACGGCAGTCTATTTATAGGTCACGTACATTTTATTTAAACTGAAAAAGGATACTGCATATGGAAAACCTTAGCGTAGGGTTCATTAAGTAAATGGTGAAGAAACAAATAGAAAAAGCAAAACGAATAGGAAAAGTTGGAAAGAAGGAGGAGGATAATTCCTTATCAGCAATTTTTTCAATCCCAAACGTGTGAAATAGATGATGATTGGAGGAAGATGGACATCATTTGAACCCTTTTTAAAACAACCTAAACGACTAATGGGCATTATACCGTTAATCACAACATTTATTTTTCATTTACATTATCCATTTTTTTAATATCCCACTTAAATTTACTAAATAACTTCACTTACTTCCCTCAGTATTTCTTTTAGAATACAGTGACAGATTTTCCATCTTTCTTCAATGATTTGCGAAAGCCTCGGAAATCTTCGCCGCATCAACGACTATTTTGAACATTAAAGTTTTGCTTTCATTATTACATTTCGACTTGTCTACTTCAATTCCCTTTTTGCTGGATCTCCCGCTTAGAATCTTCGAACCATTTAACATGTTTTACTATGCCTCTAAATTTTCAGCAACATGCACGTTTTTTATATCAACTTTTTATAATTTATCTTATTACTCAAAGAACCTTAAATACTCTTGTGAATATACAACACGTTAATAGAAGGTGTCACTCTTGCTTAACAAACTTAATTGAGTTCTTTAACGATATGACCGCTATTCATGAATATTTACCGGTTGTGGACGTATTTACTTGGACTTCTAAAGAAGGCCTTTGAATCGGTTCCTCACAGACAACGTATTGAGAAACTTAAAACACAGGATTAGAAGCAAACTTTTAACTTGAATTTTCAAAAAAATGGCTTTTAAACTGCAGGAAAAAGTAATTTTAATTGGGCGACTATAACTAGCGACGTCCCATATGGTTTAGTGTTGGGTCTAGTATTTTTCCTAATTTTAATAAACGCTCTCAACTATAACTTGCCAACTAAGACCGCTATGTCCGGATGATGGCCGACTAGGGCATAAAGCATACCACAGAAAATACAGGAATGAAATTCGCCCTCTTCCAATTCATATTTAACTAGCCTAACACATGAGAGCTTCCGTTTAATGTAAACAAATATAAAGTGATTCACATCGGTTAGCACAACAGCTAATGCGAAAAAGGTTGGAGAGATCACGTATTAGACTTTGAAACAGAGGAGAGTGATCCTGAGTTACTAGTTTCAAGCGACTTAAAAATTTAAAACATTTTGCTCAAGTTTCAAAACAGGCTAACGTAACTAGGATTCGTTGCATCAAACTTTGTATATAAGAATATATATATAATTATTTGAGTTGATCGATCGACCGCAGTTTGATTAATTAGTTATGCGCCCAATTATTGTCACCTATTTATCCGTTAAGCTATTGGGGCGTGTTCAATGTCATGCGACAAAAGGCTTTGCAATATAAATTTAGAATTACTTTTCGAACAAATGTCTAAATTTAATAACAGAAAAAATAGTTTTAAATTAAAACTAAAACAATTCCAGTCAATTGGCTTAAAATTAAGTTCCCTCCTGGACATTGTAGTTGAAAGTACTTCTGAAACACTTCAACCTCTACGATGGAATACAGGCATCAGAGGACGCCCTCAAAGTCCTAAAGATGTTCTAGTTACTAAAAAGTGAGTAAATATCAAATAAAAAACATAGATATAGAAAGAGATACTATAATTTCAAAAATATGAAGAAAACAATGTGTATAGTCATACTTGATAAGAGAATCATGACAGGAGAGAAAAACGTATTTTAATACGGCAATCGTTTGCTACGAAGCCGCGAAATGGCTCCTAAATATAAGAAACAAAGGTTTATTTTTGTGTAAGTTTTGAAGCTATAATCGTAGGTTACAAAGACGTGAGTATCTCCTAATAGGAGAAATAATGGGGTAGAACCCCCAAAAGAGTGAGAGTTGTCCTGAATGTGATTAAATTAACCATTTATATCACTTACTTTTGGAATGGTAGACCCCAACTCACTATTTATCCAAATAATGACAGACTTTACAGTTACAATATTTTTTCCTTTTATATAGTGCAAATAGGTGAAATCTTAATATATGTATATAAAAATGAAATGACAAAATTTCTAGTATTTTAGTAGGACTATCATATTTTCCAATTATATTGAGGTGATACATATATAACATGAATATAGGTGGCAATATTATTATTGTTAAATAAAAGAAGTGCTAATACAGAGACGATGCTTTAAAATTGAACTGAACTACCTTAAATGTGAAATATTTATATCGCAGCCATTAATAAGTATATGATTCTTATGCCACAAACGTCAGATTGTATCTAAGGCTCTTTGATAGCTTGAAATTGTGCAATTCTTCGTCCCATTATAATTAGTAATTATTGTTATTATTTAATATAATTATTATTATATCTTGGAGAGTATGACTTTAAGGTAAAAATTAATTTCGTTCCGTTTACACTGGATTCTGTGTTTGTTGGTGTACAAAGGATTTATTTTCTCTGCTAACTACAGGCATTTATAGTGGCGAAATTAACTGTTCAGCCATCAAACAGCGAAAGAAAAAAACATTCTTGTAACATTTTGCCTGAAAAGTCGGTTTTACTTTAGTTAATGCGTTACTTTGTCTGAAGGGTTAAATATTCCCTAAAAAGGGACTTAAGCGTCGTGATTTTGTTTGCCATTTATTTCGTGTTATTCCCTCACTCTTTGTACGCTTGTTTAAGGCCATAGCGGAGAAGAAACGTTGTAAAATTGTACCCAAATTTCGAGTAAGGGAAATGTATTGTGGCTCCAGGTTCTCTCAGTCAAATTCGGCAGCATTCAGGGCTGATGGCACGGCTTGTGGTTGTTCACAAACGTTCGAAGACAAGAAAGGACGTGTGAGAATGAGATTAGCGGTATTTGGGGGTTGTTTTGACCTTGGTAGCGTCTTGAAGTGAGGGTAAGTAGCATTTATTCTATTTTCCTATTCGTGTAGAAAGGAGTGGTGTCCTGACCGTAAAAGTGCCATAGAAAGTCTGATTCTGCGTGAATGTAGGTGTGCTCTGGCAAGGAGGGGGGTGGGGAAAGGGGTGAAGTAAGAGATAAACGAAATTAAATTACTTTTAAAATCCTTGTAAAGAAAAATTTTAAAAAGTATGTAATCAGATGAGGGCATCTACACTCGTCTAGTAAGAATGAAGGGAGGGAAAGGAAGCAGATAAAACCTGATAGAAAAGAAAAATAAAGAGATAATAGCGGATGCCAAGGGCAGATATAGCAATGCTTTCATTCGTAAATGCTGATTAAAGAGGGAGACATTTCAGAATCTTTAAACTAAGTTCTACAACACACAAAGACCCTCCTAAGTATGGGACTTGTAGCCTTTTTTTGGCGGAAGACTATAGAAAATTCTTGCGCTGGTACACTAGAGGCGCTCTGCAAATAACTGTGTGTGTGTGTGTGTGTGTGTGTGTGTATGTATTTCTAGAAGTGACGAAGGTATGTGTACTACACCTGACTGCATTCTTCTTAAATAAGTTTCTTAAAATAGAATAATAAATTAAAATAGAATAACTAATTCCCGAGGCTATTCCTGCCGACAAGGAAACACGGACAAATGCTCCCGGATTATCGAAAGCAAGAGAGACAGCCTCGCCTGACGCCACTGTTTTAGTACAAGAATTTATACGTGAATTTCTTTCATTCTTTGTGAGATTTAATACAAACGATGGCAGACCCAGGAACATATAACAAAAGATGTTCGTTACGTCAATAGAGAGTTCACTTTTTCCAGCTCTCATTCCTATCCTCGTACATCGAGTTTCTCGTTCGTATTATTATTCCTTAACTGACAAAACTCTTCTTCGCCAGCCCAAGACAGGAAAGAGAGCTTTATCCTTCAATCTTGCGAGGACAAATCTTTCGTTGCTAATTTTTCCTCTCTATTGTCGGCCGTTTTCAACGCCTTTCACTCTCTCGCCCAACAACCTTCCCACGGCATATTCTAGACTCTTTATGTGACTTCATCACCACTTTGACCCAAAGCTACCTCTCTCGCTTGACGACCTCATCACAGTAAATCCTCCCCTAGTTTTTTTTCTGTCGAATTTCTTCTACCATCGTGAAAGCCTCTATGTAAAGCTGATTTTATTTTCTCCCTAATGACTTTTGCCCACTAAATTTTACATCAAATTTCTGCCATCATATTTTTTACTAAAATCTTTTATTTTCAACCTTAAAAAACACTTCCAAGTAGCACCGACTTTATTATCAATAATTGTAGCGTCTCTTACGTTTTCTAACTCCATATCTACAATGTATTGTGGGAAAGCATCACTCTGTTCATTGTGTTCCATTGCAATTGCGATTCATTGCGTTTATTTGCTTTGTTCTTCGCAACGGGCGAGTTTCCTTCCCTGCAACATCAAACTTGCGTTTGCTTAAATCCTTTATTAAATTATCTATCGTTATTATCATAAATAATTCGATGCAGTATTATTTTCGGAAATAAAGCAATACGAACCTCTAGGTTTTCTTCTCACAAAGGAGAGAACAATTCCACGTTCCGTACAAAATACTCTCAACCACCTCTTAAAACCTAGACTAAGCTCAGAATATTGGCTAATTGCATACAGGCCCCAATACCATTTTTAACATTATTCGATGTTACTCGAAAACTGAGGGTAATAACTTTTTTGCTATAGGTTTTGCAGTTTTCATATATAGATATTGATTCATGACAATGTATAGACGAAATTTATTGGTGGTAATTGGTGAAATAAGAAAAAAAGTTAACTGTAATTAATTTATCAATCTCTGCTATATTGCTGCTGAAGGAAAAAATATTATTAGGTTTTAACTTCTCATTGGTTTCCATAGATTCTCAGATCATGAATGAACACTAAATATCAGTACAATGAACGATAAAAATCATTTTGACTTCCAACACTAACGCTTGGGAGGCAAGGACACCAGCCTCAGCTTCTCAGCTACAAACTGGCACAAGAGGAAAGTTTCCTCGTCAAAAAAGTGCTTGCCCACCCTGTCCAAATACTCTGTAGCCGTTGTCATCTGATCGCTAGCGTCGACGGTAACCGTCTTCAAACGGGCCAAGACATTAAGAACCTCACTTGTAGCATTGAAGGTGCCTGACTTGGCCGTGAGATCAGAAGCCTGTAAGGTGATCAAGAAACTACTATATACGTGCAAGTGTCACCGTGTGCGTTACCTTACGAACTGACACTTCAGTGCCAGACACATACATTCGGTATTCGAGACTCGGGAAGATAGTAAAATTTCTTTTAATGACAGGGTGTCCTGTCACTTCATCCAGCTCTTCCATCCTGATGGTAATGACGTATCGTCAGCATTCAGGAAACACCACCTTTGTCATTACATAGCCAGTCGGGAGTCTCTCCTGAAAATTACTACCGGGCGTCAGTAGATACTGACACATTGAAACTAAAAGAAAATTCTATTAGAATACTAAAAACACTGACGAAGTACATTCGACAACTTATTCCACATGCAATCGATGCAGTCCACCTTTTCGGTGATGAACAGGTCCTCACTCTGTTGCTAGATTAGCAGGTTTGCAGGTTGACGTGTGGCTGATGAGAGTGCCATTGATGTTGGTCGCTCAATGGTCTGCTTAGGCTTGGCTAAGCTGAAAATACAACAATATTGGTTAAGAACTTTACTTCCATTATTGACAAACTTGTCACATTTTTTACATCTCATTTTTGTACATATATTTACTTTCCTCTCCTGTAACTCTTTACCCAGTTCCTCTGTCTTGGATACTGAAGGAGAAAGAGAGAGGAAGAAAGAGAGAGAGAGAGAGAGAGAGAGAGAGAGAGAGAGAGAGAGAGAGAGAGAGTATAAATTGATTTTTAAGAATTTTATCTACATCAGATTTTCCTTCAAATCTTCTGAGGCATGTTATGCAGTTGTAGTCAATGGGGAAAGGTCCGGCATACATATTGCCAACATATTGGAAATTGAAACTAATTACGAAGCAACAAAAAAACAAATATTACTGATAAAACTCGTATGTAGATGAGAATACTAAGAAATAGTACATTGATAAACATAATATGGATACACCAAAGGGATGTTCACCGTAAGTTCAAGATACTATAAATTTACTTACTCTGGATAGGAGGTGAAGACCGAAGGAACAGCTAGAGTTTGAGATATTTACCCTGTCGCTCTGTCTTCCGGAATGTTTCGTGGTGAAAGTCATCCGGTAAAAAGTGCAACTCACACACGTCAACATGGCCTGGGTTCCAGCCAGTATCACTGCGTTTTAGCGCAGAGATCCACTTCGTACGGATCTCTTGCCTGTCAGACTTGGGAAAGGCAAACACTGAGTGCTTACAGGGTGCTTGGCCACCCGCTGCAATAACCTTATTTTCTGTTTTCGTGGGTCTGCACCCAGATCGGCAATTGACGGCAGCACACTTAACCATGTGCTGAGTTGACCATACCTGCGTGAACATAAAGGTAGTACAATTACAAAAAAATGTATTCCAATCATTACCATATGTCATAGCAACAATAATGATAATAATACTGAAAATAATAAAAATAATAATAATAATAATTATAACAATAATAATTTTAATAAATTTATTATTATTATTATTGAAGAGTGCTAAAATATATAAAATATTCTGCTACTTATCAATTCTTAATACGATAGGGTAAAATGGTGATATTATCGATATGAATACTAATATGACTATATACTAGCTACTACTACTACTATTAGCAACAATAGTAGTTCACCGAACCCTCACACACACACACACACATTGTTGTGGTGGGGAGTCCAAAACAAAGGTCTCGTTCTTAAAAGTGTCAAAACAATTTTGCCAGAAAAAGACAAGGAACAAGGCACAAACCTCTTAAAACTTTTTTATCATTAGAGCAAAAAGGATGCAGTTTTGGGTACAAATATACAAAAATAATGTAAACTTACCATAACTTTCGGAGACAGGGCCATGTGACTTGTAGCTGCACTCACTGATGAACTCAAACTGGCGTTCTCTGCGGCTGGCGGCGCGTTTGAATTCAGTGGGGCCGTTATGCAGGCAACATTTAAAACATAGCGCAGTGGCCATTCCAGGGTTAAAGAGGTCTATTTCTCAACCTTTTTTTCAGTGCAACAAAGTTCAAACATAATTAATCCTTTAAAGGCGGGGAGGGGAAACCAAAGGAAAAACAAGATGGGTGTGCATATTATGGAAATGCTTATGTTTGGTGTGAAAAAAATGGTAGAGTGGTGTGGGTTTTGTGTTATGTTAAGGGAGATAGTGACTAAAGAGTGAAGAGTATTGATTTTACAACATTTTACACATGAAAATGAATCTGAAAACGTAAGTTATCGTTCATTAATTTTAAAGTTTGTTTTCTTCCAATCTCTACCCTCGTCTTTCGCGCATTTTTCTTCTTATTGCTCTTCTATTACCATCTCTACAGTCACTATTCTTTTTCTTTCTTCTTCTCACTGATATCTTTGTTAAAAATATGTGTATTTACGGCTCACTGTACACATTATGTCTAAAAATATACCTATTTCAATGGGCACTACTAATTTAAACCATATATCCTAAAGTTTTGCACTTATGAACCGTTTAGGCTAATGGTTATGTCTGATAGAATGCCGCGCACTTCTCCGATAAAAAAGAGTAAACGTTGATTACAGGGTTTTTCACTGCTTAACCCCCATGACGAGGTTTTAAAGATTATTTCTGAGAATTTCACATGGCCTGCCAGAATTCAGGAAAACATTGTTACTCAGGTATTAAAAGGTGAATATATATATATATATATATATATATATATATATATATATATATATATAAGATAGAGAGAGTTAAAAAATTCACAAACTTTCACGTTGATAGTCCTTTATTTAGAGTCCGTGCCCAGGCCTTCAAGTCGTCCACTAGTGGCCTCTCTCCAGACACTGACCTCAGGGTGAATAAGAGTCGAAAAATTATCCTTACTTAGTAATGAAAATTGAAACAAAGGAAATGCACACTTTGTCTGCCTTCAGAAACACAAGAAAAAATAACAAGAAAGGGTTCACATTCACTTCTTGGACGCCAGCGCAGCCTTCTTCAGGGTTCCAGGCAGTTAGCGCCGGTGCTCTGACACCAGCCGGAGGCAAAGCTGCTTCTGCTCTTCGTCCTTGTGAGAGTGGAGTTGTATTGCTCGATCAGAGCAATGGCCCGCTCCGCAGCATCATTCACGACGCGCAACTTCGCAGCCCGTAACGCCAGCGCGATGAAGGTCTCCTCCACCGTCCAACGGCTGGGGTCTTGGATGAGGAACCCCTGCTGCGCCATCTGCTTCCAGTCCTCCATCAACAGGTCAAAGATAGTGGCAGACCGACGCGTAATGAACTGATCGACAGTAACGGTGCTATCTTCGAAGGGGGGAAGGCGATAGCGCACTCCCATCTTTGGTTCCTGGAGCTAGGTCACCATCTCAGCTTCAATTCGAGGGATACGCGCCAGTCGAAGAACGCCAGTCCAGCCAAGTGCTCCGACAGGAACCAAAGGTGTCGCTAGAAGGCAGCAGTACCCGGCTGGGCAATGGCCTTGTCCGGGTACCTCTTCAGTGCTTGAAGCAAGCGCAGGTCAGTGAAAGGGGCCTTGGCTGCTTGAGGGACCTAATTCAAGGCTCGGGTAAAGCAGCGACGATAAGAGCGACAGCAATAGAGTGGCCTTGGCATCCCTGGCTGTCACGTGGAGTTACAAGGAGTTACAAGGAAAGAGAGTACCCTAGGAGACCTTACGGTCCATTCAAAGAGGGTACTTTTCGACTAGCAATCGAGCGGGCACATGGCTGCTCAATTGTTTTGCGTCCCTAAACGGCCACTTTTCAAGACCTTGTCTAGTCTTGACTTGAACTGGTCAACAGATTCACTGTTAACAACTTCCACTGGAAGTGCGTTCCACTTACCGCAAATACTGTAGATGAAAAAATTTCCACACAGATTGCGGTTGTAACGCTTCAGTTCAAGTTTGAAGCCGTGATTGCGCGTTCTGTTCTCACTCAGTGTAAAAATATCCCGGTAGTCAACATTGTCGAACCCTCGAAGTATTTTGAAGACTTCGATGAGCTGACCACGCAGTCTATGGGTTTCCAGCGAGAACAGATCTAATTCCCTTAGTCTATCCTCATAACTTTTATGTAGGATATAGGGAATCAGTTTGGTTGCCCCAGCTTGTACGCGTTCCAACCTTGCGATGTCCTTTCGAAACGAAGGACTCCAAAATTGTACGGCATACTCCAGGTGCGGCCGAACGAGTGAGTTGTACAGACAAAGTACTATCTCCTTGTTACGGTATCCAAACTGGCGCTTTATGTAGCCTAACATCCTTTGGGCTTTCTTCTCTGCCTCGATGCACTGTTTCGAGAACTTGAGGTCGCTAGTGATAGTTACACCTAAGTCCTTTTCAGTGTCACTTGATTCAAGGGCAGTTCCCTTGAGGAAGTACTGAGATTTGGGGTTTCGGTGGCCGATATGCATTACTTTGCATTTGTTCACGTTGAAAGGCATTTGCCACGTGTCCGACCACTCCCAAATCCTTTGAAGGTCCTCTTGGCGACTGGCAGTGTTCCCCTCCTTTGCCACATTGATACCAATCTTGGTGTCATCGGCAAATTTGGAGATTTTGGCAACCATGTCTCCGTCCATGTCGTTGACATAGATAATAAACAGTAGTGGTTCCAGGACGGAACCTTGAGGGACACCGCTAGATACGGGCGCCCATTCAGAGGCCCGACCATTTACCACTACGCGTTGCCGTCTGTCACTTAGCCAGCTCTCTATCCAACCTGCTACCTTGCCGCCTATGCCCTGCGCTCGCACTTTCCGGAGAAGGCAGCGGTGTGGTACCTTGTCAAAGGCCTTTTGGAAGTCAAGGTACACAACATCCACCGCCTTATCTCGATCATGCTCACTGAACACGAAGTGGAAGAATTCCACAAGGTTCGTCAGGCATGACCGTTGCCTTCGGAAGCCGTGCTGGGAACTCCTCAGTAGCAGGTTTGACTCTAAATAAGACGTTATCTTGTCCAATATCATGCTTTCCATGGGTTTACCGACTATCGAAGTCAGACTGATGGGTCGGTAGTTTGACGGATGGCTGGGGTCTCCTTTCTTGAAGATCGGAGTCACCTCCGCCTCACGCCAGTCTCTAGGATCGCATCCGGTCCGGATTGACATGTTAAAGATAGCGCACAGATGTCGTGATACTTCATCGTACGCTACCTTCAACACCTTGGATAGAAACCAGTCCGGTCCGGGTGACTTATTCGTCTTTAGGTTAGCGATCTTTTTTCTTTATTTCACCTTCGGTGAAGTCCATTACCTCCAGCTTTTCTCCCGAGTAGGAATCCGTCGCGGGCTGTGGGATGGGACCACACTCTTTAGTAAACACTGTAGAGAAGTAGTCATTGAGCAGGTTAGCATTTTCTGCATCTGAGTGAGTTAATGCACCCTCCTCGTCCACTAAGAGCCCAATCCTACGATGGATTGGTTTACGGCTATTTACATAGCCGAAGAACTCCTTGGGATTCTCCTTGCAGAGTCTCGCCACTCGGAGTTCATCAGACCACTTAGCCGCCCTTATGCTGGACTTCACTCTTCTGGCTAGCCTCAGGTACTCGTCAAAGGCACCCGATATCTTCGATCGCCGGTACGCATTTCTCTTCTTCTTAAGCAGTTGGCCGATTTCTCGATAAAACCACTTTGGTTGAACAGAAGACCGACGGAGGCATTTCAGAGGGATGCAACTTGATTGAAGACTCATGAACTTATTTTTGAAATTGTTCCACGAATCCTCAACATCTTCGCATACCGCTAGCCTTACATCAGTCAGCCCAGCACGAAGGCTCGCAAAGTCTGCTCTTCTCAAGTCAAGTTTCCTTGATTGACTGACAACAGACCTTACCTTCGGGATCTTGACGCTAAATCTAATTAGCTGGTGATCACTGCCACCGAGCTCTTCGCCTACAGAGAGATCCTCAACGATATCATCTTCAGAGGTGAAGACCAATTCGAGGATATTGTCTCCTCTCGTCGGTTCTCTGACCCATTGAGTAAGGAACTCGTTGTTGGCGAACTCCAGGAGTAGCGCGCTATCGCCACAGGCTGCTCTGGTTTTCCAGTCAACTTGTCTGTTGAAGTCGCCCATAACTATGCACACTCTGCCTTAAACAAGCTCACCCAGCAGCTGGTACAGTTCCATGTCCTTCTCAACGGGTTGGGAAGGGGGTCTGTAAAGCAGCAGGGTCCTGTATCTGCCAGGACCTATCTCTCGGTCAACGCCTAGGAGCTCGTGATCGGATATAATGTTGGAGTTCGTAGATTTGATTGTATCCTTGACGTACAACATTACACCGCCACCCTCTCTGTCTGGCCTATCTTTGTGGAAGAGTTGGTAGCCTTGACTGTGAATTCACCTTCAAAGTCTCGGTTTGAGGTTTTTATCCACGATTCTGTTATGGCTACCATTTTGGGTTCTTCCGTCGCTACGAGGCCACGGAGCTCAGGAAACTTGTTCCTAATTGACCTCGCATTGAACAGAAGAACTTTCCGGGAGTCCCCTAATGTAGGACCCCCTATACTCTTCCGTTTCCCGGCTTCTTGGTTGTCGCGGCGGCACCATTTTTGACAACCTCCGAGAAGGTTGTTTGGGGAGTGACTCGGGCGTACTGGCGTACGTCAGCCTTCCCAATGGGCCGGATACTCCTTTGGGTGCGCTCCACAACATCCTGGATGAGGTTGGCTAGGAAAGCCTTGCCCTTAAAGGAGAGGTGCACCCCATCCCTTTGGTAAAGGGTCGTTTCTACCATAGAATACGGCGTAGGGGTCAACAAAAAAGACACCCTCCGCCGTACAGAGGTCTGCAAGTCGCCGGTTTAGCGACATGTTCCTCACGTGGGCAGTCCGGCTTGGACCCCACCTCGGGAGCATCCCCACCACAACGCGTCTGCCGGTTTTCAATCCACAGTCGTCGACAGCACCCATAACCGTCTTTATAATCTCGCCTGTAGGGCCTACCCTACCTCCTCTGAGGTAGAGGTCGTTGCCACTTACTATAAGGGCAACGACTGAAGTCTCGGCCTCAGCTCTTACCTGCTTATTCCCACAGCCTGGGAGGCAGCTCACCTTAACGCTTGTGCGAAGGCGGGCCGCTAGCAGGGGCTGCAGGCCCCGTGCCTGAGAATCACACACAAGGCTGATCCTGGCACATTTGCCTGCTGAGTCTTTATTTTCTGAGGCAAGCTCTCCGATTCCTCTCTCTTCCCCGTCATGGTCTTTTCAGGCTTCTTTTTTTTTCTTCTTCTTCTTCTTCTTCTTCTTCTTCTCTCTCATCTTTTTCCTCTTGTCATCCTTTTCATTAACTTCTTCTATTTCTCTCTCTTCCTCTTTCTTCTTTCCCTTTTTCGCCTTTTTTTCTTTCTTTTTTCCTTTAGGCGTTTCTGCCACATTCGGGCCCGTCTCTCTGCAGAGGTGGTGTTTGCTACAGGACTCGAGAGCTCGTTTAACTTCCCTTCGAGCCTGCGGATCTGGTGGGAGTGCTCCTTCTTGAGCCTCTCGATTTTCTTTTCGAGGTCTGTAGTTCTTTCACTGTAGTAGGTCACTACTTCCTTCACTTCCTTCTTTAAGATGCAAGTGGTGCATACACTGCATGGGTGGCATTTCGCATAGCAGCCCTCCGGGAAGTCAACGCACCACTTGTCCTTCTTACATGTGGCACACGTGAATTTTAGAGCTGCTGAACCTTTCTTCCCTGCCATTTTGAACACTCTATATTTCTTAAGCTTGTGACCAATCAATATATAAAAAGGGGGCTTGTTGAGTTCTCCCCGCGTGAGTCGCTCCCGCCTATTGATCGGAGTCGTTTCGGAGTCTTCCAGAAGGCACGCTCCTGTCCTAGTCTCTCGCAACCAGTGAGCGTCGATTGGCGTTGTTTATAGAGGTTCCAAAGCCTCTTTTCTGACGCGTGAGGTAGCTGCCAGGTCCTTATATGTAGATAGAGGGAAAAAAGGCAAAGAGTGACATGATAGGAGTAGGGGTTTTTTTGTTTTTTTCTTTTTTTATTAGTGGGAGAGATAGGATAAAAGTTAAAAAGGAGAAGGATATAAAAGAAAAAGGAAGGAATGACGCACTTATTCTGGAACCTCGTTTCCGACTGAGTCGACAAGGGAAGCCCTACCAGGGGTACCCAGAAGAGGTACCCCCGCCGACATAGCTCGAAAAGTCAAAGGTACACACAAGCTCTCTTCCCGCGACAAGGGGGCGTCACCTCTCCCTCTACTTTTTTTAAGAGAGAGAGAGGAAGAGCTAGAGGGAGTACAAAGCCTTGGCAATCCATCTGGCGTGATGAGCAGTGCCGGGAGACCGGAAAGTTGCTGGGATGTTTTTCCCACCGAGGAAGATTTATCTTAGGAATAGCAACTCCTTGTAGTCGGCTCTCGGCTGCTGATCCTGCAGGGCCCGTTCCAGGTAGTCAACCGTAACCGTCCGCAGGTGCTACAGACCTTGCTGCTTGAACATTTCATCCTTGGGGAGAATAGAGGCGGCCTAGTTCACTTCGCGCCACTCCTTCTGGAAGCGCTTGAATATTCCAGTCTCCGTTCCTGCGGTCGGGCCAAAGGCGGACCTGAACGCGGCCGAAAGGAGGAGTTCAAGGACGTGGTACTGACAGGGAATCCACACCAGCTCCCGTACTAATGTCTCCTTCCTTGACAAGGGTACACGCTCCACTGTGAAGGCCGGTGTTGGAGGCTATGGTGTCAAACACAAGGCAACGGATCTTTGATCGAATAGCCCACTGGTCGATGGTGGCGACACAAGCAGCTGCTTGGGCTTCTCCCATCCTTCTCTAGATTTTAGGAACACCGAGCAGCTTCTCGAAGTCCTCGAGGATCGTGATGAGCACGGCGACTTGATCAACCGTGTACCGATCCCCCTTGCCGGTGACATCAAGCAACAGCTTGCCGTCCCAGTGGAGAATAAGAGGGCCATCAACCGTGAAGTCTTCCATCTCCTGAGCTGCAAACCAGTCCGGGCGAGGCGCCTATACCGTCGCACGGACCTTCGTGACAGCGTCAAGTCCGACAAGTCATGGCCAAGGGCCGATGCGACCGCTCCAATGACAAAGACACCCTTCCAGTCAGTGAGGTTCACGCGATCCAGAGCACCTGCAACTGCTGGATCCGTGAAAATGTCCTTCGTCCTTTTGGGCGCCAGCGCTGTAGTCGTCGAAGTACCTTTAGTCGGGTGATACTCCTCGTCTTGGGATTACGGAGATGAGGCGAAAGTGGAAAAGGGAACTGCAGGAGCTGCTCGCTGGGAGGATCGGTCCTCCCTCTGCTCGTATCGTCGCCGTCGTCGCTCTCCTCACTCTAACCGGCTCCGTTTTCGGCCTTCTTTTGCCGTTGTGACAATATCCTCTCCTGCCATGCTGAAGGAGAAGACGTCCTGGAGCTGTTTCCGGTAGAACTCTCGGTCCTCTTCATTCTCCATAGTAGCGAGGGCGTCCCGGGTGTTGATGTTGAAAATCTCGACGAGGGTGCCCTGGAATATAGCATCCTGGTCCTTAGACAATGGCGTGGTCTTCATCCGGCTCTTCTTTCAAGTCTGGTACTCGAGGTTCAGCTTCTCGAGGGAGCGGATGTAGTTGTCGATCCGCTACACGGGAATCCTCGCCCTCATCTAGATCGCCACGACAGCCTCAATTGTGTACTTGGCGGCCTCCCGCAACAAAGCATTCAACGGATCACGGAGGGTTTAAAGCTATCTCAAAGCGTCCCCACGTGTGGAGAGTGGGAGGTGGTGAACCTTTCCAGAGGGCCATTAATCAGCCACCACTTCGGATCATTTCGTCGATTCATCCTGGGAACAGTGGGAGACAAAAGAATCATGAAGAGCGCGGACAGTAATTACTCGTACGTGCTGAGTCTTACCAAATTTTACACAGATGCCTTGTACCGATAGACGAACAAAAATAACTTTGTGGAGGAAGAATTCCTAAACTTAGAAAAATCACCTATATGGGATGGACCAGTCTAATATATATATATATATATATATATATATATATGAATCCATTAAAGCACATTGAAAGAGAAAACGGAATAATTGTTTTCCTTGCAGCAATATTTTTATTACCTTTTCCGAAAAATCCGTGCAGGGAAGCCTGGTTCGAATCGCTTCCCTGCACGGATTTTTCGGAAAAGGTAATAAAAATATTACTGCAAGGAAAAAAATTATTCCATTTTCTCTTTCAATGTGGTTTAATGGATTCATTTCCATCATTCTCTCGTGATACTTTGAGAGATATATACATTTATATATATATATATATATATATATATATATATATATATATATATATATATATATATATATTTATATATATATATATATGTTTATTTATACAAATGAAATTCTTAATATACAAGCGGCATAACCAATTTTAATCATACCTAATGATTAGTTTCCAAGATAGTAATATAGGCAAATGATCGAGAATAATAGCCATAATAGGGAGAGAGGAAACTATTATTTATAAAAAAATAATCGAAAAAAAACAGAGAGAAGTAAATATCCCTTTTAAGGAGCCGAGGATGGCGAATTTTGAAACACTAACAAGTGTCGGCAAGAACCGACAAAAACCTCAGCGTACGTAGAGGTCTGGACGCGCTGTGGTTAGCCCTATACTAGGGCATGGACTGGGATGGGTGGATCTTACACTTCTCATCACACACATAGCCAATTATAACACTGCTTTCTTTCCCCTCTCGTCTTTGCAGCACAATACACACACTCACTCTCTGTTCCAAAAGGTCCTGCTGATAGATATGTATATCCACATACCTCCGACGCGGAACAGGGAATTTTTTGTTACGTTATGGTGTGCAGGGACAAGGATAGCAAATGTATGGGCTTGGCCCGGGAGATGCCGTTAGATTTCTCATATTAAACATAAAATATGGTGAATGAATTAATAATCAAACGATTCCATAAACGCTGCAAGGGGTTGTTTTCATAATATCATTTGCATTAGGCCGTTCGCTAAGGGGTGTTGGGGTAGGATGGTAGTTATGGCGGAGAGTTGTGTGATTCTTAGATCTATGTGAATTAGACGAGGTAGAGAGATTTACGTTAATGATGTGTACCGATCGTCTAATGTGAGTTATAGTTAAGTGTATAAGGTGGTATATACGCGCGCACACAAACACCTAACAGCCAACACGACGGTTGTGTTTTTTATCCTCACTCCACACTTACCACACTGAGGATTTCACAATTGGGCTAGGAAGATTTCCTCGCTCACTTCCTGATTGGAAAATACGAGTATACCACCACTGCTCGTTTTCCGCCTTAGTTTTCTTGGACTTACTACTGGTTGCCTTCGTAATAAAAATGAAATCGGTGATAATAGACAACAGAAAATAAGGAAAGGAAATAACAAATATTCGGAGGTAATATCGAAGAAAGGAATTTCGAAGCTGATTGTATTCAGTGTGAAACAAAATGTCGCCTCATTCGGTATCTGGTAATTGTTATTTTTCGTGAAACGTGGACGTCGAGAGGAATTCTTGTGCTCTTCTTTTGACGGGTATCTTCTCTAAGTAGGTTATTGTTATTGGTTCATTTTTCTTGACTGTTCTCTCCCAATCTCTACCCTCGTTAATTATTCATTATTCTGTTACCTGTTCACAGACTATCTCAGTCATCGGTATGCATAGACACTGTTCTTCTTCTTCCGGTCGTTCTCTTTGTTTAAAAATATTACTGGGGATCTCGGAACAGCGCGACTTTTATTCGACCCTCGCCTCAGATATACATCTGAGAGTCGTAAAGTAATTTCTACGTATATCTGCAGATAAATGATGACGGAAGAGAAATACCGTAAGGTGTTGAGAGTGCGACTGTGTATAAATTTTTAGACGTGTATGCAATTCTGAGTAAATCTGCGTGTATACCCGTCAGTGTTTGTTTGCGAGTATGTGCTGTCTATTTTTGTGAATGGCTGGTGAGTTATCTATCGATTAACCCAGATATGGTATAGCGCTTCGCGGAATTTTTTTTTCGTTCTGTGTGAAATAAGAGATGTTAGGAATTTTATCATTATCATCGCTTTTCTGTACGACGGATAAGTGCTGAGGATAGAAGGACACAGGCTCATCAATCTCATGGAGTCATATATTTATCTATATTCTACATATGTCTGCGGATGTAGCTGGCAGATTATCTCTCGATTGACTTGAAAATGAGCTCCCGCTTTGGGTATTTCTTGTTCGTTCTTCTGTGGAATACGTGGTGCAAGAAATGCTATCATTAGTCATTGTTTTTCTGTACAACGGATAAGTGTTGAGGTTAGTAGGGAACAGATTCCTGTGGTTGGTGCGCGCCTGTACTTGTTTGTTTGTTTTATTTATCTATTTTTTACAACCTCCTGGAGTCATATATTTATCTGTTATACCAATGTTTGTGAATGTGGCTGGTGGGTTTATCTATCGATTGTTCTTATCTCAAATGACACATGAGTAGAGAGAGAGAAAAAAAAAGAAGTTTTGAACACGCGTATATGCGGGTGCGTACGTGTGTATATCTAAATGGCTGTATGCGCTTGTGTGTGTATTATTGGCCGTTGTGTATGCGTGCATGCATGTGCTTACGTGTTTTCTATGTACTACCGCACCCAGTAGTTTTTAAAAGAAATTGGAATAAGAATGGACATGATTTACGTTGGCGCAGTCGGTTCGCGCATAGTTTCTCACGCCAAAGATCGCTGGTTCGATTTAAATTTAGTCCCATTTTTATGGCAGATTGTGAGGAAGAATATTTTAACAATGTGATGATGATGGCATGTAAGAACTATAAATAAAAGAGTAAGAAAAGGAATAGAGAACAAATAAGAGGATAGAGGTGTTAAGATAGAGGCACAAGAGAATATATGAACACCGCGCGGTGACGTCATTATGTAAGAATATTCGGGGGGGGTATGCATATATAATCTAACAACAAGTAAAAAGGAGAAAAGGAATAAAATAAGAGAAAGAATAGAGGGATAAGGGGAGAGAGAAGAGGTAGGAACGCACTGCGAGGATGTCACCAGGCAAGAATACTTGGAGGTGGGGAGGTGAGAGTGCATGTATAGTATAACCACAATTAAAAGAAAAGGGGAATAAAAAGAACTAAAAAATGAAGAAAAAAAGAAATAGGGAGAGTAAAGAATGCTCATTATGCCCGTGCGTGTATAAGTAGTGTAGCTGTAGAGTAGAAAGGTTGAGAAATGTGGGAGGTAAGTTTGACTCCGGTATATTCCGTTTTGGCCAAAGGTTTTGAGAACAATATATATTTTTGAATTAAGAAAGTAAAAGAGCTAATCGAACTTTTCATTTTGTTTTATTATATTTATATCATAATTTGTAGGTAAAATATACAAAAAAATAGAGCCAAAACCCAATTTATTAATAAATACCTTCAATTGATGGGCGCAGACAATATTTACAGTGATGTTCCTTGTTCTTCAGGACTGTTTCAATTCGTTATGGGATGATGGAGACAAAATTTGCGATGATATCTTGGCTGATGTTGCTCCTGTTCAATATCCACCTGCAACTGCTCACAATTGGATGCCTTTTGTTTATCAACCGCCACTTTGATTATTACCCACAAATTCTCTAATGAGTTCATATCTGGCAAATTACCAGTCCAAAGTCCTAAAAGTTCGATGTTATTTTCATCCAAGAACTTTGAAAAGGCTTTGCTTTTGCTTTGTGACAAGGTGAGCAATCATGCTAAAAACTAAACATCAACACCAAATCGGTCCTGAACTTTGGAGAGAAGGTTCTGAGGAAGCGCGTTTTGGTACCATTTTAGGCCCATAGAATCATAATTGAGCAAAATTGTTAGTAATCCGGTTCCTTCAGATGAGAAGCAGCCCTAGATATAGAGAGTGTCCGGATGCTGCACCATGGGCACGACAAAACACTCGTTACAGCGCTCCCCTTTTCTCCTTTTAACGAGGGATTTTCAGAAGTTCCAAACAAGCGGAAGTGATCTTCACCAGAGAATCTCACTTTGCTCTAGTTTTCAACAGTCCATCTTCTTGGGGAGATGAGGATTCTTAGCAACACGTCTGTATTTGAGAACTTTGTCGAAATTCTCAGCATCACTGGTGCGCGTTGAAAAGTTCACAACTACCGGGTTTGCAAAAGTTCTCTTACACTTTGTTTTTTTACCTTTTGAGAGGTGTACGTGTGTGATAGAAACAAACTTTACTTTCTAATTTTCCAGGACGTCTTATTAAAACGTCTTTTGCATTGTGTGTAGGTGTGCCGAAATGGAATTCAAAAGAATCGCGATCTCTGCTCTCCTGCGCACGGGCGACAACAGGTCCAACATCACCAAGCGGCTCAACGTCAGTTGGATGACCGTCCATAGAGTCGCGGAGAGGCTCAAGAACGGGAAAGACCTCAAAAATCGATCTCGTTCAGGCAGACCTTAAGTTGTCAACCTTTTGGCTGTGAGAAAGGCCTTCGAAAGTGCTCTAAAGCTAAAAATGACAGCGCTCGCGAAGAAAAAGAATATCTCCGTGGCCACGGTATTTAAAGCCTTTGAAGGAGCAGGGCGTCACCATGTTTTTACACCCTCTGAGGAGCCCAAACAGGTCCATAAAATCATCCATCGCCCTTCACCACATCCGAGTCATGTTCACAGGGTCCTCATCGGTGGGGCGGGGGCCTTCCCATCTAAGTAAAAAGCGTATAGACCACAAAAATGGCAAACACTTCACACCTTATCCTAACGAGCACCACAGAACCAGCACCCGACACAATCGACCACCACACATTGCTCACGCTAGCCTCCACCCACGACACACCAATAACCAACATAATCAAACTACGCACAGGCCACAAGCTCGTTTTCCGCTCACAGAAGGACGCGCTAACTTTCCACCAAAATGCCACCACTACACTAAACACACACAACCTGCAGACGAGACTCGCTGACGGTATCATGAAACGATACCAAATACGTGTCACAAGGACCAACCCTTTGTGGTTGGCCTTCACTAATGAGGACCTTCGCTCGCACCTCCGTCAGGAGTACATGGAGGAGGTCATCAAGGACCTGTACTTCAACAGGTCAAAAAACTGGGCAGTAATTACACTGTCCAGTGACAACACCAAAAACATGCTGCTAGACCAAGGCATCAAGGTCTGCGGCACTCTCACAAACCCCACACACATTGAAGAACAGCACAACATAAGACCCACACAATGCCACCGGTGCTATAAAACCGGTCACAGTACCAACACCTGCACTGCAGACCTAATCTGCTCCAAGTGCAGTGTAGTGGGGCACCACTACACGTCCTGCACCTCCACCACAGCCCGCTGTGCAAACTGTGGCGGCGACCACGTCGCCGTCAACCCCAAGTGCCCTTACCTAGGCAAGGCACGCCACGACGCCGTGGAGGCCATCCGGCACCCACAACCAAACACACGCACAACCACACACCCCGCCCCCGCACCCCCTCCCCTCACCATGTCATTCGCCGCTGCTGCCAGCCCTACGCTGCCGGCTACCCCTGCTCTACCCCCGACGCACCCACCCCTTCCTGCAGCAACCACACCCCACCCACACATCCCTCCCCCCCCCCACCCCAGCTCATAACACTCAGAGACCCCCACTACTACCAACACCCACACACCACACTACCACCCCCACACCACTCTACACGCCCGCCCCCACCCCACTCTACACCCCCACCCCCACCCCCACCCCACCCCACCCCTGCGACAACACAAAAACCAAACTACACCTGGCCACCCTGCTCTCAGCGGTGGCAAAAGACATGTCGAGGGGTGACCCCCGACTATACGCGAATATACTAAACACGCTATTCGCCTCCAACGGCATAGAGCAAATCACCTTCCCCGAGAAGGTGTTCGCTCTAATAGACGCACACACATCCAGACCTGCACTCCTCCCCACCCCGACGGGTATACACCCCTGCCCGCAGGGAACCACCGCCCCCCACTCTCACTACGCTCTCCCCGCCGTCTGTCCTGTCCCTGCACCTTCCTTAGCCACTGCTCCAGCCCCCATTCACACAACCTATCCTCCTCGCGCTTCTTCCACCCCTCTATCCAAACCCCGCCTACCTCCCACTGCCACCACCCCCCTCGCACCCATCTCAGCCTCCTCTCCCACAGCCTCCACTGTCACTCCAACCCCCTCGCAGTCCACTACACCCCGTGCCAACCCCCCAAACCCCACCCCCAAGCCCCATCCGCGTAGACAGGCACGGGACAAACAAACCCCCCTCTCTCCTGTCTCCACTCCTTCCTCGCTCCCTACTGCTTCCCCATCCACTCCTTCTCAATCCTCCCCTTCTCAACACACCCCTTCTCACTCTACTCCTTCTCACTCCCCTCCTCCTCCGCCTTCCGCCCCTTCACCTAAGACTCCTTCCCCTCCAACCCCCCTTCCTTCAACTCCTTCTCCTCCGACTCCTTCCCCTTCTCCCTCCACCACCCCTCCGCCGTCCCTACCTCCTCTCCTTCCCGACACCCCTCCTCTCATAATCTGTACCTCCCCAACCATTTCCAGCCCTTCATCCTCCAGCTCTACACCGCCCACCTCCGTCACGAACTCCCCCCACCAAGACACCACCCCACCCAAAGCCACCACCTCTACAGAACACACTCCTCCACCCACTACGGCTCCCCCACCCACTACGGCTCCCCCACCCAATAACACGGCCGTGCCTCACAAACACGCATCAACACGAGTCAAGGTACTCGCCCCTCACGCCTCCTGGGCAATAACCAAGGAGAAGGGGACGATTCCTGGCAAGTCAGCCTCCCGCGCACTAAGACCACGACAATAGGTCGTATTAGTGTAATACAATTAAACGTACGCAGTTGGCACGGTATTCGCCATACGGTCGCCAACTGGGTACTCAACACACAAAGACCCAAAATCATACTTCTGAACTCCACCAGCTTACACCCTCCCAACAACAGACTCCGCATTGCAGGCTATCACACATACTTATCCCCACAGGTGCGGCACCTAGGATCTGCGATCCTAGTAAAGCGCAACATACACCACTCCTTCGTCAACACACGCGACACCTCCTTTCTAGCCTGCAAAATAGACACAAGCTCTGGCCCCATAATAGTGGCCACACATTACAGACCACCACAAATACAGCTAAACTTAGAAGTCCCACTCCGGGCCCTTTCAAACTACAACCTACCTATCTTCTTTGCGGGGGACCTCAACGCTTTTCACCCGACACTCCTTTCCAAAAATACGAACGATGCGGGTAGTTACTTGGCCGGTGCCTTGCGGCGTTTCCGCTGCGAACACATTGACCCTGCCTTCCCCACGTTCTTCGGCCCGCGGCGGGCACCACATCCCCGGATGTGGTCTTCCGTAACGACCACGCCACACGATTCTACACTCACATTGCACCCGGTCCCCACGTACTATCAGACCACATACCAATATGCCTTATCATATCCACATCCCACATACTCATCCCCACATCACCTATATACGATTACAAAAACACAAACTGAGCTGAATTCAGGAGCCACATATCCACAAACACACCACATAACCTCGACCTGGAGAACACCAATCCAGGACAAATAGACCACCACTGGTGCTCACTCTTAGACACCATCACCACCGCACGTAATCTACACTCACCACGCAAAAACTACACCTGCTTAAAACACTTCACATTTTCAATACACACACAGAGACTTATCACACAGTACAACAACCACTACACCAGAGGCCCACGACAACAGAACATCAACCAACTACGTGCCCGCATCCTTCAATGCGTGCAGCTAGATAGGAACCGGCAGTGGCGTGAGGTCGTCCGCATCGCGGACGACACCCGTTGCATGGACCCTTCCTTCTTCTGGCGGCACGTGAAAAGGATGCTGGGTACGGAACCATCCAAACCAATAACACTGAAAATAAACAACCACACACTCACAGACACCAATGACATCCTCGACGCATTCAGGTCCCACTGAGACACAGTACACACCCACAACCCACCAAAACCACATGCGCAGGAGCACTTCCAGGACATTCAGGAATGGTGCCGGACTCATGCTCACGAGCTGAGGCCTGCTCCCCTGATACGTATGGAGGTGCTCGACTATACGTCCACACTTACCACTCCAATCACCGTCGAGGAAACAAAACACTACATAAAATCGACACCAAAACGCGCCCCCGGCCCCTCCGGCCTACCAGCCACACTAATACATAACCTCCCCGCAGACATATACCCCACACTCACACATCTATTCAATGCCTCTCTGCCTCAGGCCACTTCCCTAAAATATTCAAAGTCTCTCACAATATACTCCTTCATAAACAACACAAAGACCCAAAACACCCAAACAATTACAGGCCTATTGCTCTATTAGAGCACCTAGGCAAAATACTCGAACGAATGGTCAACTGCCGCGATATCCCGCGGCCCACGAACACCTGCCACCCGTACCATTCTTCGCATAATAACCAATAAGGCATCGTGAATAACGCGTTTCCAGATGGACTGTCAGCCTCCCCCCCCCCCCGACTTGCCCCCAACCCTCGCCCAGTCAATTACCACATAACCTACACCCTCATTACAACACCTCGCTTCGGTGTATAGCCACCGACCTATCTACTCTCGCTGTCCCTTTCTTAATTATTTTCCGCAACGCTCCTCTCTGACTACCCGACTGCCGTGTTACAGCAGTCCCTCTCTGTTCTTTCTATACACAAAACTAACTAAACAGGGCGTCAAAAGAAGGAGGTTCGTGGAAAGGCCTCTGCTCAACGACCGTATTGGAGAACAACGTCGGGAATGCTGCCGTCGCCTTCTTAACGACCTAACGACATGGAACGTCATGGCAATCGAATTCTCAATTTTTCTAGTGAAAAAAGCGTCGTGGCTCCGGAAAGCGAGATGATGCCACCAGGGTGGTTCACGGCAAACACGTTTCTTGCGGTGGCTGGCAACCGAGTCTTTTCGCAACTGCGGGATACTTCTTTTTCGCATAACTTCAGTACCGAGCAAGCTATCGACCATGTTGAAAGTACGTTGTGTTTCATTTTCAATTCTCTTTCCTTTGCAATGAGAAAAGGCGCGATCCACTATTGGTGCACATTGGATTTAACACATATAAGTATAGTTTACTGCAATGCGACCCCAAGGTGGGTCGTAGCTTTGATTGTCAAATGCGACCCACATATGGGACGCGTTACAAAGTGTCATATGTGGGTCGCAATTGATAATTCAGCGGCTCTATACTTTCACTATTATTTCCTTTAGGTATTTATTAAAATTTTATACTGTATGTGTTCTATTTTTAACACTTCTATTTCACCAATTTGGTTTGAATTTACGCTTTACGTGGGTTTCGAACCTTGAGTTACTATCCTGACGGAGAGTATTTGAGTTCATTTCCAATCCAACTACTAATCCAACCTAATATATGAGAACTTAGCTTTGGTGATTTTACAGGACTAAAGATGCAGTAGACTGAGCGTATCCTATTTATTTCAGTGGAATTTCCCCCTTCGATTTTTGGTCCTTTTACGAATGATACATTTCGGCAAAAATGCCGATCCGAGCGATTATAAAATCGAGAAATTGGCTGATGCAATTCTTGAAAATTATCAGGCAGCCTATCAACCAGGATTAGAAGTGGCGATTGCTGAAACTAGGGTGCCATTTAGAAGGCGTGTGTCTTTTAGGCAACATATCCTGGGAAAAAGACATAAGTATGGGTGCAAACTTTATAAGTTCTGCTCTAAGGATGGGTATACTCATTATCTGCAAGTTTATTGTGCTCAAGAAAGTCGTTGCCCACCCCTCACTAGTACAGAATCACTTGCCATGAAGCTAATAGGACGAGATCTTTACCAAGGTGTTACATTATATACTGACAACTATTATAACACTAATATGTTAGCTGAACAACTCCCCTCAAGAGCAAACAGGAAAAATATCCCCCAAGAACTTCTGAATGCTAACCTCAAAAAGGGTGAAATAAAAGCATTAGAAAGCAAATCAGGTGTCAAAGTGTTTAACTGGAAGGACAAAAGGAAGGTTCTGACTATAACGACCATTCCATAACATGATGACAGTCTAGTTCCAACTGGGGAAAAAATCAAGAGGTGAAGAACCTATAAAGAATCACCAAAGTGTTCAATGTAGAAAGTGGTACAGAAAAATAGCATTTGAATTGCTCGTTGGCGCATTTTGTGTAAATGCCTGGATATTGTACAACAAATTCTATGCAGATAAGAAAATATCATTTCGTGCCTTCAAAGAATCTCTAATTCTTTCTTTGACATGTGGTACCCCAAAAGAAGAAACTAGGACAGGGAAAAAGACCAGCATTGGTGGAGACACTAGAAATTCAGGTCATCAACTAATGGAAGCCAAGGGTCCCCAAAATAAGGCAAGAAAAAGGTGTAGGGGGTGCTACAAGATAATATTAGCACAAGATAATATTTTTTAGATTTTGAATAATAATTTCATCTTAGTTTGGTTATGACTTGTGTAAGTATATTTTAATTTTTTATAAAGGTAATTTCTATGAATTTCTTTAGAGTTTGAAAATATAGAATGGTTAAGTTAAGAAAAAATATGATTATTCAATGCTTTAGTATGTTTTAAAAGAAAATGAATTACAATTGGTGAAGTTCACAAAATTTATTAAAATTTAAGTAAGGCTGCTTTTTTATTTTATCTATAACTAGATTTTAGCAACGTGATTTTTTGAAAGGGGGAAAATAGTTTAGAGTTCCTTTTTTTTTTAAATTATTATAATTGGCGAAGTTCAGAAAATTTATAAAAATTTAACCATGGCTGCTTTTCTTTAGATTTTAAATTTTAATCTTAGTAGCGAAGCGCAAGCTCCCCCAGTAGGGAAGCACTGGCGAAGCCATTGTCTGGTATTCTTCGAATTTTGCATCGATGTTTAACTTTAAATATTGAATTCTTTATGTTAAAATAAAATAAAAAATTTCATGAAACGCTTTTTTTTTAACCTTTTCTAACTCTCATTGTCAAAAAGAAGTGGAACTTGATACCATTTTTCATCCGCAAATAGGAAAAATGAAAAAAAATAAATAAATAATAGATTGTGAGTCACCCGTTGGTTTGCATTGCGGCAAATAGAAGTGAGTTGAGACCCACTTGTGGGTCGCATCTCAAGAAACGTGTTAAAGATCACCGCGCCGATTACAGGACATCTTCACCACCAAAGTGTTGCCCTGGATGAGAATGATCGCGACAAAGGCGGGCTATATGTTTCATCAGGACGGTGCCGGGGTCCACACGGCCAAGCGGGTGCGGGAGTGGTTGGGATCGAACATGAACCTCTGGTGGAAGAATGTTTGGCCGCAGCCGTCGCCCCACCTCAATTGACCCCCTTAACTACCGCGTTTAGACGTATGTGAAGAGTAAGTCCTGCGAGGTAAAATATGGAGAGGGAGAATCAGAGAAGCCACAAATGGTACGAGGTTCTTTATTACTAATATTTCGCTCCTTTCGACCTTCTTAAGAATAACAAGAAACTAACAAGAAATTTGATTTGATTTGATGAATAATAGTTAAGAAAAAAATTGGTGTGGAGGATAAGATGATAGATTGTGGGTGAAGAGAGTATGTAGGGTTTGCCCTGGTAGTGAGGGCTACACTTTTCATTTATTCAGATTTCTTTTTCTTTGTCCATGACTTTCAATCCTGTAACTTGTATTTTTTCGTGAACCTGATTTTGTGTTTTAACGCATTTAAGCTTTTCTTGTATATTTATTTTGCAACCTTTTTTTTTTGTTTAAATTATTAAAATTATTATATTTATTTATTTTGTTTATTTACACATTCATATATACATATACTTTTCTTTTTTTCATTTACATACATACACATTTGTGTATATATATATATATATATATATATATATATATATATATATATATATATATATATACTTAGTTTAAGAGAGATAATATTTTGAAAAGTAATACTATATGTAGTTAATCAAGTAATCTATTTCTTCTATACTATATTTTATTTTTTGTTTATTTTTTTATTTTTTCTTAATTACTAGTTATATTGAAATATATACATTTATATAGCTTTCATTCAACACATTCATTCATGTTTGTGTGTGTATTTGTTAATATATAGTGTGTGTAGTTGTTTGTTCAGTGTGGTCTCTATGTGAACAACGGTGCCAACTGTTCCTCTGAGCATTGTCTCGAGCTGGGAAATTGCCTTGTTCTGGCCACTTTCTCCCTTTTGTTCGCTGGGATGTTTAGACCCTCCGGTAGTTCGGGTGCCGTTTCATTCACGATCCTCTCCCATGTTCTTTTGGCCAGACTTTGGGTCGCCAGATTGATTGGTGTCAAGGCGGCTCTCCGGTGGAGTTCTATTTGGGGTATTTGGTCTCTCTTTCTGTGTTTGTTTATATAGAGAGACGCCTTTTTCTGGACTCTTTGCAGGCGCTTTAAGCGAGACGTACTTAGGGTTTGTTTCATCACCGCGGGGTATATGAGTGTAGCTCGAATATGAATAAGATATAACTTTTTGATGTTGTTAGAGATCATATTTCTAAATCTGTAAAGTTTGTTGATTTCTAACTTCGCCAGATTTCCCCGCGTTATGAAGTGATGGCTATACCCGGTGGAGGTGATGTTGAGCCCCAGAACACTTCCTTCTTGCTGATAGTGAAATATAAGCTCCCCTATTGTTACATCCGCTGTTTTTCTGTGGCCGAGGGCGAGGATCTTGAATTTTCGGCTATTCGTGCGGATCTTCCACTTTCTTTCGTTCTCATTTACGTCGCTAATTTCATTTTCAGACTCGAGAGCCTGAGCCCTGGGATTCCTGTATGTACCAGGGATCACCTGGGTTATATGAGCCACAAACTGGAGATATAGTGAGTCCTCCTTTACCGGAGTTGGTAAATCTATTGTGTAGATTAGATAAAGGAGGGGTCTCAGACAACTTCCCTACAGGACTCCGGCCTCGAAAAGGAACTCTGGTCCTTGGTGACCCTCTATCATAATTCGGGCGCGCCGTTCCATGACGAAGTCGCAGATAATTCGTTCGAGGATCGGGTCTAGCTGAAGGTTCAGGATCTTATGTTGAAGGCCCCTTAGCCAGACCTTATCGAAGGCCTTTTGCACGCCCCTTAGTGCGATGCCAATGTACTTTCCATCCGCTCGGCACGGCGATTTTCTCGGTTAGGAGCGCGAGTGCGGTGTCCGTTCCACGCTTCTTCTGGAACCCGTGTTGTTATGGGTTGTGGGCCCCCTTCTCATCAAGTTGTTACTGAAGCCTGTTGGCTAGGATCTTTTCCAGAATCTTGCCGATGATTTCCAAGAGGGAGATGGGCCTGTAGTCCATCGGCTGTTCTGTCAGCTTTTTCCCCTTTGGTATAAAGATGACCTTTGCCACCTTGTATCCGTCAGGGAAGTAACCAGTGTTCAGTGCCGCATTCATTACGTTTGGTAATGCCCTGTAGCGCGCGTGGGGGAGCATTTACCAGATTGTTTTTGGTAATCCCTGTCCAGCAAGGAGCTCTATGCTTGAAGGATTTGAGCGTGCTCAGGAACACCTCAGCAGTGATCGGACGTCCGTGGCCCTCCATTCTCATCTCTTCGGATTATAGTATTGAGTTCGTCAATCACCTGGTGTTCGAATTCCAGGTTAAAATCCTCGTTCTCTTCATGGGGGATGGATAATATTTTGAGCTAGTACCTCCAGGACCTACTTTCGAGTCTCTCTGGATCTTCTATGATTTCTCCATGTTCTTCTAGCCTTATTTTCTCCTTCGGGGGCATACCTCAGATTTTTTTATTTCCTTCCAGAATTTCTGGGGGTTCTGCTCTGTGTTGAGCCTCTCGATAATTCCGTCCCATATGGCCCGTTGTTGTACGTTGATCCGCTCTTTGAGTTCCTCTCTGAGTTGTCGGAGTCTTCTAATGTGATCTCTGTTTGGCCCAAATTGCCTGACTTCCTCATAGATCTCTCTATGTTCTGAGGCAATATCTCGCATCTCCTCGGTCCACCTGGGTTGTGGAGGGCTTTTATGCGTGATGTATGGAATACACTTTTCGTCCGTTTCTATGATTAGGAGTGTTATGAGGTTTATTTCTTCGTCAATCTATTTCAGGATAGCTTCACTTAGGTTGGCTGGTTCAAAGAGGTTTATTTCTTCGTCAATCTATTTCAGGATAGCTTCACTTAGGTTGGCTGGTTCAAAGAGGTTGAGCATTCGTTTGTACAGCTCCCAGTTTGCTTTTGCAAAGCTTTTCCTGGGTGGGATAGGAAGCATGATAGGTGAGAGGGAGATGGTGGTCATGAGGGAGATATGGTCGCTTAGAACCGTGGGGCCAGGCATACTGACTAGATTGAAAGAAAAGTTGGTGCTTGTTAATATTATGTCCGGGGCTGTCGCTGATCTTTCATTGATGTAGGTCGGATATTCCGACCCGGATCTCTTAAGCCTATCCTGATCAATGACAAGCTGCAGATTTCTGCTCCTTTCGTTTGTTCTGGTGTAGCTTGAGCGCGCCAGTCTAGCATTGAGGTCGCCGCCTATGAATACACTCCTGCGGTGTGCAGTTAGGGTTATAAGATTATTGATGGGCAAATATGGACGGCGAGGTGGCTGCTATGCTGGTGCAATCGTGATTCCCCCAACAAGTGTAGGGATTTCGAGAGCTACGAAGGACTCATCAAGTTCTGGTAGCCTTTTGAAGGCCATGTTCCTTCTTATGGCGATTGCAGCACCGTCGAATCTATCTTGTGTGGAGTTCTTTGCCAGGACGTGGTAGTTCGGGATTTTCATCTGTATGTTATTCGTGTTGACACCGTGTTCAGATATTAGGATAATGTCGGGGTCCGCCCTTTTGAATATATTGTCATATTCATTCTCTTTCCCCAACCATCCATTCGTGTTTAGTGTTGAAATTTTTAAGGTGTTGTTTATGTTCTCCATGTTTTGTCTCTACTTCTAGAGTGTGCTGCTTATTCCTTGTGCTTACGCACCTTTCCGTTCTTCGTCTTCTTATATTCCATGGCTGGAATCGTAAAAAGGGAGGTGTTGTCGAGTTTCACTTTACCTGAGTAGAGTGCTGCTGCAACTTCAGTTTCGTCTTCCGATTCTGTAATTGTCCATTTTAGTTTTGGGTTTTTGGTGCCTTTGGTGATGTCCGCGAGGGATATTTGTTCAGGGAAGGGGGGGTCTTGTGATAAGCGTAAACCTTCAGACCTAGTTCTTTCCCATTGTACCTGGGCTTATTTTTCTTGCCTTTTTTTCTTTTAATGTTGTCCTCTCCTGTGGGTTCGCTCAGGGTACTGTCGCTGTCCGAGTCTGCATCAGTCGGAGTTTGACGTTCCTTCTTTGTGGTTCGTTTGTAGCAGCTTTCCTCGCTTTTTCTTCCTTTGCTTTTCTCGCTACAATTCTGGGGTCGGGTCTCCCGGTGGGTTTCTGGAATTCTTGTCCTTGATCCTTGTGGTGTAAGTCTGTTATTTCAGTAGGGTAGGTAGACGCTGCTGCAACTACCTCTTCATTCACCTTTAGAGAGAATTGTAATTGTAGGATATCTCCTGAGGGAGGGTTCTCTGGGAACCACATCTTTACTCAGATTGTTCTTCTTTAGCATCAGGTTGATCTCACTTAAGAACGTACCCGTTTTCGTGAGATTTCTTACGTGCGCATAAAGAATGCAGGTGAGAATCTTCGTTGATTCCTCGTTCTCACGTTTGATGTATGTTTTTGTCGGGGCTTGTGTAGGGTGGGACATTTTTTCTGCTTCCGCATACGAAGTTGTCCTCCTCCTCGGTTCTTTTTCTTTCTTTTCAGCTTGTTTCCTTTTAATTATATTTCTTTTCATAGGGCAAGCCATGGCTAGTGCTCTATGGCCCTGCCCGTAGTTTACACACTTCTCTGTCTTCATGCAGTTTTTCCACCCGTGACCCCTTTCACATCACCTGGAGCATGTCTCCTCTGCTTCTTGTTAATCTTTTGTGGAGTGTTGCTCTCTCTTGTGGCAGCGGAAAAACATCTACACCGGCGTGAATTCCTCACGCTCGATCTGATCCCCACTGATCTTTGCATGGAAGAGTAACAGACCCTTCTCTTTGGCCTTCTGAGCCATCTCCGTCTCCTTGAAAATCACCTTGAATACATGGGTGTATTCTTGGTTCTCTCTTCGGCTTTTAAACTTAATTATTTCCGAGACTTTCACCCAGCTCTGATTAGCTTCTATCTCTTCCGCTAATTCCTCCTTCGTGCGATCACCTATCCAGAGATCGAGTCGACGACAAATCAGGCCATCTTCCTTACTGATCGTTTCGATGTCCTTTTCCCTCTCGCAGATCGCCAAGTAACCGGTTGGGGTGTCTATAAAGCGAATGACTGCGAAGCTGAGTTTTCCGAAGAAAGTCTCAAAATGAACGGGACAGCCGGCTTATATAGGAATAAGAATAAACATTACTCTGACCATCGTCTGATTTCATCGCAGATTCTTGTTTCTTCATTCGTCCAGACCAATGTATGAAGCCAATAAGGGGCGCAATGAATTTTCGTTTCCTTTTCCTATTTAGACTTAGTTGCATATATATATATATATATATATATATATATATATATATATATATATATATATATATATATATATATATATATGAGAGGAGAAGCGATACACAGAAACAAGAGAGAAGAGATCCTACTGGAGGATCTCTTCTCTCTTGTTTTCGTGTATCACTTCTCCACACATACTGATATCTAGCGTTTAAGCTTCGTGGAGACGCGTGCTAGTTTGCGCACCAACCACATAGGCCGATAGCTTTTGGTCGCTCAAAGGAGGGATGTCGTGTTTTTCCAATTATATATATATATATATATATATATATATATATATATATATATATATATATATATATATACGAGGGGCGTTCAGAAAGTAATGCTTCCTAATTTTTTTTATTCTGCCCCAAGTAGTCCGAGGGGATTGCTTATAGCATTGTTATGATGACTGAACCTTTGCGCCAATAACCTGAATTTTAAATTTTCTGTTGCAGATATTGACGGTTCGACAGCCTAAGAAAGCAATCCCTATCATGGACGTGCGTCAGAAGCAGAGATGGGTCATTGTATGCCTCCATGCAGAAGAAGTTGAACCAATCTACATTCACTAACGCCTTGGTGAAAGTTTACGGAGCCGGGGCAGTTTATGTCAGCACGTATAGGTAATTTTAAGAGAAATAATAGGGCACTATAAAAAAAAATCCACCTTTTTTATATAAGTTTATTCATGTCCAACGTTTCAAGTTGTGAATCCATTTTCAAGGACATTATAAAAGAAATGAAAATACTATATTAGAGTGGAATTAAATGGAAAAATTTCTTCTATTAATGCTTCGCTGATTGATATTTACTCTCTTCTAGAGTATTTTTATTGGAAGTTTTTCTTAAATAATATAGATGAATTGTTATTGTTAATATTTAATTTAAAAAAAATATTTATGAGTTAAAAGGGGGGCAAGTATCGAAGGAACAGGAAGCGAGGTATAAACTAAAAAAAAACCCCGGTATTTTAATGGTTATTGAATGTGAAAGTTATGTGTAAGTAGTTCTAAGAACTGGGCCTACTAACTTTAATGCTGCCGCCTTTTCGCTGCGTCGAAGAAGGTGAAACTAAAAATTATGGAAGGCTATAACTTGTTTTGAGTGAGAGTGCAATGAAGAGGCGCTGGTTTTCGTTAGTTATATTTGTAATAATAATGAAGAGGAGCTTGTAACAGTGTTTAGGTTAAGGTTTTTAAGTTTAAATGAAATAATTTTAATATTTGAATATGTGCTTCATTAGTAGCGGTGTCTAAAATGGAAAATGCTTCGAAAGAGCCTTTGTGATTCAGATGACGATTCTGATACTGTGATCGGATGGAGGAATTCCCCGAGTTCGAGATAGGTGCTTCTGTTCTATTATTAATTCCTAGATGGACACAAATGCAAGCATGTAGAATACGCCGTGTCGATCCTATATATTCCTCGGATGTGCTTCGCGAGCACATCCGGAATCGTAATGGGTAATTATCAAGCGCTTCTTCTTATAATGAAAACATGAAAAGGTTTGCCATAGAAGCAGTAACAAGACTACCCATAGCAAGGCCTTCTATTAGGTGGGAATTATTTTTATTAAATGAAAAGTAATTATCATGGGAATCTGTATGGTGTATTTGCTTTATTTGATTCTTGCTTGCTCCATGAAGAAGCGAGTTGGCAGAGGGAAAGGTACGAGAAAGAAAAATGTTAATTGTTTCTATACAGGTGAGGAGTTAACATTTTATGTTCTTCTTTAAGGTAAAGGAAATTTTGAATAGTATAATAATTTATCACTAGTTGGCTAATGAGGGGCGCAATGAAGTTTCGTTTCATTTTCAGGCCTGTTGTACACATACACATATATATATATATATATATATATATATATATATATATATATATATATATATATATATATATATATATATATATATATATATATATATATATATATATATATATATATATATATATATATATATATATATATATATATATATATATCAAAGTAGCGCGAGAGAATAATGAAAATGAATCCATTAAACCACATTGAAAGAGAAAACGGAATAATTTTTTCCTTGCAGTAATATTTTTATTACCTTTTTTCGAAAAAATCCGTGCAGGGAAGCGATTCGAACCAGGCACACTGAGGCAGCGAGCACCGCTTTGATCACAGTTAAAAGTATGCCGTTAGTATTTTCAGGTCATTTGTAGGAATGTAGAAAAAGATGCATAGAAGATCAGAGAAAAGTGTATTTAAATATTTAAATGAAAATTGGTACAAATACTCTTGACAATCATTATAATACGGTCATTTAATGAATCCACTATTAATTTTAATGACTACTTCAATTCGGGGTCTGAAACATTGACATGCCAGACTCAGATGATCTTTATCGATTTCGAACAGTCTTTGTTATAGCGGACTTGAGAGATTAAATGGTGTTATGAGGTGTTGATTGACATCTCTTTCGACGACCCTCCATACCTAATAGTCCATGTGTCTGGGAGAACATGGTCATGAAAATTTGCACTCATCCAAGTTTGGTCTGTTCGAGCCCTATGAGATGGTGCAGTCTTGTTGGAAAAAGTAAGAGCTTCCGTTGCATTCTCTGTTTATCCAGGGCATTACAACTTTCTCCAAAACCTTTGTGTAGGCAGCAGTATTGATTCTTAAACCCTCTGAAAAAAGGTTAGAGTGCATAACACCTTCCCCATGCTAACAACTCCCAGAATCATCACAATTGCTGGAAATTGGTATACATTACACATTACAGTTGGAAGCTTGCCTCGCATTCTGCATAACCATCTGTCATTCCTTGAGTTCACCTTTTTGGTTATGATCGAAGTTTTTATCAGAGAAAAACGAAAGCATTGCAGCCTCTTACCTGATATTAACTCACCTCTCCGCATCACATAAGACTTGTACCGGATATCTTCATGCACAAAACTCCTATGATCCTGTATTCTGAAACCTTGGTCTTCTGTAAGGGCTCCAATCGAGTTTCAGGAGTTTCTTGATTCTTTAACTTACTTTGAGCACAAATTTGGGGTTTTGATCGTCCTTGAGCCCTTTGCATGTGTTGGATTCATATCAGCAGCTTCCAGATCATTTCTAACTTTGGCAACGAAAGATCGAGCAACATTCAGAAAGCGATCAATCTTTGTATCATTATGCTGAAATCTTATGGCAAAGATTACAGCGAGCCGTTTCATTTACCTCGTCACTTTAATGTCATACGTTATCACTATGTTGCCCCATTTGTTGTTCCTGGCCTGTAGGTGTTATTTTCCAACTCCTTTGCGTGAAAAACAATAGAAAATAGACATTTTTTTAAGCTGTGCTATTTTGGTTTGTATGATAAAATATCTACTAAAATAAGCAAATTTGTCTTTTTTTATCCATTGTAGGGCTAAAAACAAGCAAAAAAGAGTTAAATTTATGCAGTTTTACTTAAATTTCTACAAGAAATATATAAAAATAAGTAAAAGAAAGTTAAAAATGAACAGGTTTCCTCGATTACCGTATGTAATGTAAATTAATTTCTTGTATAAGCCTCCAAATGTAGTCTTCCAGCACGTTTTCATTGTAAACTCCTTGGGATCTATGTTCAAAGTTCAGTATATCTGGATGAAAGCGCTTCACTTGCTCCTCTGAGTAGTCTCCCATATTTTCCTTGAACTTGTCAAGATGGGCATCAAGGATATCTTGTAGCTCATTTGGCCGTAGTTTTGCACTGAGTTTTCAACCAATTTTATATAATTATCAGCCTTGCAGTTGCCCTAAAAGCCCCGACACACCTGAACAAAACTCATTCATGCTTTTTTTTCCTCTTTAGTAAACTTTTCAGGAATTCTGATTACTTTATGATTTTCCTGATTTGCCGTCCCAAAATACATCAGTTTTCACCTTTGCCTCAGAGAGTTTGGTAAAGAACTTGTGAAGTCAGTTGAAGGCTTCACACTCTTTGTTAATAGCTCTAACCAACTGCTTCATCAGACCTTTTGATGGTCTATTAAGTTTTCATGCATGGCATTATGCCCTCCAACAAAGAACTTTGTCCATGTGTCCAGTGTTTCTTATGGTAATATGCTGTGGTATCCTCACTGTCCCAAAGACAGAGATGACATGGAAACTTGGTAAAACCTCCCTGGAGACCCATTAAAAATGCTACCATTTTAAAGTCTACAATCACTTCACAGCCATACTCTAAATAAGTCAAAGCTTGTAGCAGATGAATGACACTATTTTAGTTCTCTATGAGATATACTGAATGAGCCAAGGGAAGGAAGGGATGGTTATTCCAATTATGGAGAAGTGCAGCGCTAATGCTTATTCAGTAGCTATCAATGATGAGCCTCCTCTCATCTGGATTACACGAAATTCTAATTGCATCAAACAAACCAGACATATCATTACAGTAGCATAGTCCAGCTTGATGTGTAAAGATTCATAAGAAATATTTTTGACATTTTCTTTGGCTAGTCACTTGCACATTTTCATCCAGCAACTCCCACTAGTTGGGCCTGGAAATCCAAAGCTCAGCATTTAACTTTGACAAGTCAAGATCTCTAACAAAGTCATTGAGATTTCTTTAGTTTGGATAATATGGATTCCTCTCAGCAGGCATATTTATGAAACTGTAGTATATATCTTCACTGATCTGTTCACCTTCTGAATTGTTGCTTTCTTCTGAGAGTGGCTTATTCCTGTCTGCAGTGGTAGGTACAGGAATATCAGCACTGTGTTGGATTGGTGCAATGAAGGATGGAAGATCTGGATGGGAAATAGCAGGTGCATTTATGCCACCTAAATCTTTGGAAGGAACCACCATGCAGAAGTAGCAGTTGCTTGAGTGGTCAGTAGGTTCACGCCAAATCCTGGGAATGGCAAACTTCATGGTTCTTCTTTCCCTTTTATACCATTGTGTAAAAGTAAGAAAAATATGTTTTATTACTCTCTCCTGCCTCGCCGCCCTACTTCCGCACCCCCTCCCTCTGCTTGGATTCTGATCAAATCAGTATTTCGCCGGCGAGTTCGGACTCGGGTCCTCTTCCCGTCCCCCGTTGGGACCTTTTCGGCGACGCCCTTCCTCCTTCGCTTCCTCCACCCAGTGCCCGCATTGCTCTTTTTTTGTCCGCGGAAGTGCCTTCACACGTTCTAGTTCCTCGTGTTGTGGAACTTGTTGACTCTGTGATATCAGTGACCCCTCTTGGTGACCCCCTCCGTGATTTCTTTTAAGATGCGGCCAGAGAACTTGGCGCTCTCAATATTTCGGACCCCCAGTCCATTAAAGTGCTCCCTCTTCCCGGCCTCGTGGTTCTCACTGTCTTCCGTGCGCTTCCCTCGGACTCCCTGTCCACGGTGTCCTCTTCCACTCATCCCTCTGAGATGGGAGATATCCTTCGGAATATCATGAGTGGACCTCCTAACATTATTGCTAACCGAGGAGACTGTGACCAGGACAACTAGGAAGACAACCGCAACAACGACAACGACGACGGCAACGCTCAGGAGGGCAACCAAGACCAGCAATGGGTCAGCCCAGGCCTTGACCCGCTGGCTCAAGAATAATCTTCGTTAAGTCCCGACGCCCTCCTTGACATTCAGCCCCCTGGTTCCTTCGATTCGGGGGAACCCAATTGCCACATCCTGAAAACGAACAAGCAGCAGGGCCTTAAGGTCTTCTTTAAACGCCAATACAGGCATTTGCGTCCCTCGTCCTTGGTTATCCAACCCCTTGTTTACCAGCTCCTTGAACATGGGATAGTCGAGGCGGGAAGAATCACCAAGGCTCACCGGGCCTTTTGGGTCCTGAAGCCGAACGGAACGACTAGGATAGTCTACGACATGTCCGCCACCCGGGAGTCTTACGATCCTCCCTCATTTCGACTGCCCTCAATAAAGAAGGTGTTCGACTCTTCATCGCGGCCCACTTCGCAATCAAACTAGATGTGAAAGATGGTTTCTACCACATTAGACTCCATCCATCTGCCAGACACCACTTCGGATTCGTCGTAAACGGCGCCCGCTACCGTCTTAAGCGCCTTCCAATGGGCTTCCGGGGGGTGCCGTTTATTATGCCGATGGCTTTGTCATGTCATAAACCAGTGGGCTTCCATGGCCGGCGTCACCACACATACGTACCTCGACGACGTGCTGGCCATCGGGACCAAATCCGCCCTGCGACGTTTCCTCTCCCTGGTAAATAACAGCTCAGTCAACCTCAACCGGTCTAAATGTGTCCTGGCTCCCTCCAAGAAAATCACCTATCTGGGCATGGAGATAGACCTCCCCCGCACAGCTGCACGCCTCATTGCTGCGCTAAGGGAGAAGACCGTGCGCATTTCACCGCGCGTGCTCGGCAGTTTACGTTCACGCATGACTGACCGTTAGGTATGAGCAAACAACGCTGTGGCCACTGAAACAGATCGAGCTCTGATCTATAACTCTACATTATAAGAACGGGATATTTTTTTCAAAATTTCTCCCTTTTGATGCCTTTTTGTAGGGGGGAGGGGGAAAGAGAGAGAAGGAAGGAAGGGGAAGAGGGGGAGAATGGAAAAAGAGAGGTGGAGGATAGTGGAGAGAGAGGGAGGAGGAGGTTGTGGAGGGTTAGAACGGGATTTTTTCAATGGACAGACAGATACACACACACAGACATACTTCCTTTATATATATATATATATATATATATATATATATATATATATATATCTTTCTCAGCCGACTGTATGTGGGCTCCCCTTGCTTTTTTCTTCCCGTCTTTCCAAAATGAAGTAGTAATTGTTTCCGTGGGCGGTGGAAAGGAGCTGGATTTGGGGGTCACCTCCGATTGTCATCTCGGGCGACAAATCATTTGAGCCGTCATGTTTAACGTCCACCTCCGAGGACTAACTTACCCTCAAGGTGCTAACTTGGTTAACACTTCATGGATGCGGAAGGCGGGTGGTATAATGGAATCTGCCTCTCGGAAGTTATTTATTTCTTGAATCTCTCGCTAGTCGTCTTAGACCCACGAGTTCTGCGAAGCTCCATTCCACATTCATATGCACATACATATGACTGGGATGAAGGTTCTTGACTTAAGATGAAATAGACGAAATCTAAACGATACTCCAACCTTTACTTACACTTGAGGGGGGGAGGGGAATTTTGTGATCTTTTCTATTCGAATGGATAAAATTACTGTGGTCTTGAATGATTTGAGGAATCTTTGATTAGTAAAACTCTCGTGGTTGCAAGTCTATCCCCCTTTTTATGAAATCCTAAATTATTTAATTTAATCCTAAATCACTACATTTGGATAACTAATTCTCATGTTTGTTTTGTTTCATTTTTCCTTTATTTGCATACGATGAAGCAAACAAACGATGAATGCTCATTCCTAGATTGTGAGATAGCAAATATTTGTTCAATTAATTTCTCACTAATAGTATTAATTCGCCTCTAGAATATTGCATCTCTTTTCTGTATATGTGAATAACAATGAAATTTAGCTACTTAAACAAGCTATTCGATCGGTGAGAACACGAAGTACCCGTGCTTGAAAAAAGTACCACTAAATTTGATCGTGGATTTGATACACCGATATGCCTTTCTGACTAACGTAAATGCCTTCCTTGATTTCCTCTTCATATAAAACACTAAATCATAATTATGAATGGTTTATATGGGGGGGAGCGTTACAAACTATCACAGCACTACATAAACCAAGAATAGAGCTCCTGTAGGTATTCACTTCGAGACTTTATAACTAAATGTTCTTTGTGAGGGTCGTGATTCAGAATGGGTCTCAAGATTTAATTTATTATAGCTTATTTATTTCATTATTTATTCGTGTTTCTCGATGATGAAGTACCCCATAAATGTTGACTGGATTTATTGGACAGAGTACACTGGCAGTGACGGTTGTTTGGGACTCAGCATGAAAGGATTGAAGAGGAGAGGAGTGAAAAAGAGAAAAAGACGATTTGGATGCTAAAAATCCTAACGATTGATTAAATATTGACTTGATTACTTTAGACCGGTTAGCCTAACTCCTGTAGTCTGTAAAATTCTTGAGAAAATAGTTAAAAAAGGGATTTGCCAACATCTAGAGAGGGAGGGGTTAATCAGCGATGCTCAGCATGGGTTTAGATCAGGTAGATCATGTTTGACTAACTTACTAGACTTTCTGGAGTTTGTAACAGATCAAGTAGATAAGGGAGAGACTGTAGATATAATTTACTTAGATTTTTGTAAAGCATTTGATAAGGTACCACATAGGAGACTAGTTCATAAATTAAAAATGATTGGGATATGTGGGGGTGTTTCGAATTGGATAGCTGAGTGGCTGAAAGACAGGAAGCAAAGGGTAGTGCTAAATGGTGTAAAGTCAGAGTGGAGGGATGTTATCAGTGGGGTTCCTCAGGGATCAGTTCTCGGTCCATTATTATTTGTCATCTATATAAACGATCTTGGGGAGGCAGTTAATAATAAAGTGTCAATTTTTGCGGATGATACCAAATTAGCAGCTGTAGTCAAAGATATTGATGATAATTTTAAAGTGCAGGGGGATTTAAATAAATTATTATCCTGGGCACATAAGTGGCAAATGAATTTCAACCTTGATAAGTGCAAAGTTATTAACATGGGAAAAGATAATAGAGAATTTAACTATGAAATGGATGGGCATTGGCTGAGCTCAGTAGAGGATGAGAAAGATCTAGGAGTAGTAATAGATAAGTCATTAAGGTTTTCTAAGCAGTGTATTGAAGCAAGAAATAGGGCAAATAGAGGGCTGGGTTTTATTAAGAGAAATGTCAGTTACAAAAGTAAGGAGGTTATTCTTAAACTCTATAACTCATATGTTAGGCCACATCTAGAGTACTGTATACAGGCATGGTCCCCACATTTTAGACACGATATTAACCTTCTCGAGTCAGTGCAACGGAGGGCAACAAAGATTATTCCTTCCCTGAGGCACCTTGAATATATAGATAGACTGAGGGTATTAAATATGTTCTCGTTCGAAAGGAGGTGTGTGAGAGGGGATATGATTGAGCTCTTTAAAATTTTTTCCGGGATAGATAAATTGGATGTTAGCAAGTTTTTTGAGTTAGATGATGGAAATCGGACTAGAGGTCACCACTTGAAAATTAAAAAGCAAGGGTGTAGGTTGGATTTAAGAAAATATTTTTTCACCAATAGAGTGGTAGACTTCTGGAACAAATTGCCGCGGAGGGTAGTAGGTAGTCCAAATCTAAATGTATTTAAGAGTAGGTTGGATGAGTTTATGGGAAGGGAAGGTTGTGATGGTTCCTAAGTTTTGTATATATTAATATTGTTTGTATATATCTATAGCTGCATGATTTAGTTCTTGACAAGCCTTGATTGGTGATACCCTTGTTTCTGGATGCAATCCTCTGGATGTAGTTTTCCTGGGAGTTTGGGTGCCTTAAAAAAGAGGCCGTTTGACTCGGATGACCTATGATGAGCCCTTGTGGCTTTTGTCATCTGTTATATTATATTGTGGGGGACTTTGATTTTGTCTTCCCCTGGCGATGGTGCTTTTTGTGGGTGGGTTTTGACGGAGGCGGATGACCTTTGATAGGCCCTTGTGGCTTTTGTCATCCGTGTAATTATGTTATGTTATGTTTGTTAGGATACGTGAAACCGGATCATTATAACGATAGTCCATCCTTTAAGGTATAAAGAAGAGATGGACGCGAATGATTAGCTTAGATATAAAATAAATAAAAGTGATGGATTTTATCTTAAATAAACGCCCCATCTTTAATTAAAGAACTTCAAGCCCATTGCGAGAGGGGCGAAATAAATGTAAACAATGGAAAACAGATTCCATCGTACCGACTTAGAAACTAAATTACGTTGCTTATACAGGGTGTCCCTCAAGTCTGGACACAGTCAAAATGCATATTTAAAAAAAAAAAATTGAACTATATTTTATTTTATTCAAATATTGATAAATAACACCTTCAATGTAACTTACACCATTTATGATGCAAATTTCGATGCGCTGTGCGAGATTAACTCGATGAATCCGCTTCATTAACTACAAATTTCCGTTAATTTTAGCTCATTCATTTATGATGCGCTGTTCCCTCAGGTGTCTCGTATCTTTAATTTTCATTGAGTACTACACCGTTATTAACATACCCACAACATAGAAGTCGACGGGGGTAAGTAAGGTCTGGTGAACGAGGAGACCATTGAGTATATATATATATACCTTCTCCTTTAGCATCCCGCAGAAAAAGAAATAAGGAGGGACTAAGGTCTGGTGAATGACGAGAAAATCGAGTCTACTTTCTCATTGTGAATAGCCTAAAAAAAAGAAGTCAAGGGCAAATAAGGTCTGGTGAATGAGACCATTGTGATATTTCATTTTTGACCAGACTTTTAGGAATACCCTGTAGATAATAACTAAAAAAAAAGACTTTAAAACAAAGAAAGGAAAGAATTCCCGACATGTTTTACTATTTCAATATTACGACTACTACTTGATGTCCCAAAATATTATTTTAGAGCTTTATTTTGCGTCTCTCCTTAACAAACGTTTCCTAACTTCATTATATGAAAACTTAGCCCTTTTTTTACAATAAATTGCGGATAATAACTTTGAGCAATTTCCGATATCAAAGTTTACACACTTTTAAATGAATTTATTTGATTTTCCTGTTTATAAGGACACAATTTTTGTTTAATTTTATAGCAGGAAAATAAAAATATGTACATAAGTCACCACCAGTGTTTTGCACTAGACAAGTGTTTCATAAACGGTGCGCCATGAAAGGTAGCCAGGTGTTCCCTAAGATACAGAAGATTTAATTTATATATGTTTATATTTTAAATTTTTTAATGATTTTCGTATATTTTAGAGGCACCAAGATCGTGTTTTCCAAGTCTGAGTCAAGTCTTCGCCAGTTGATATTTTGAACTGGAAGGTAAATTCATGGCTTAATCTTAAATAAACAATTGATAATTCTTTTAATTTCCTTTCCTTGGGGATTTAAATCAGTCATTACTGACCTCTTTCTCAAAAAGTTATTAACTATAAATCCCTGTCCTGCTAATCTTATTTTGACCTTGAGGTCAGTTGGCAAAAGAATTAAGTAGGACTAAACGAAAGTACAGTAATCCAGATTAATAACTTTACCATATGGTGGATGACAGGTTAAAAAGGGTTCATAATTCGTGAGAATCATCTCTTTGTCCTATTTAAATGCAAGGTCTTCTGCAATTCTGGTCATTTAGTTAGTCAGTGGCTGATTAGAATGTCAAGTGCTGCTACATTACTTTTTAAAGTTCTCGTTTAAGACATCAGTGAATTATAATTCGCTGTTTTTCTTATACAGCTAAAAAAGTGAACTACCCATACAATGGATAGATTTTAAGTAAGAAACGTACCACTACATAACTTGATTCTAATAATGAAACTATTTTAAGTGACATGAAGCGTCCAACCAATAAAAATAAGAGTAGACCCAATTGCAAATACGACAAAAGTTATTTGTTGTTGCTTCACGTGAGCTGGAGATGAAAATCTGCTTTAGCCATTACGTTAGGTTTGTGGATGCAAAATGTCAAACGAGTCGATGTTTCCTAGTAAATTAAGTAAGCATTTTCAAACATCACATTGTAGTCTTCAAGGAAAAGACGTAAGTTATTTCAAAAGAATAATTGAGCAACGAACAAAGCAAGCAGTTGCTTTCGAAAGTAGAGCAATGGTATCTGAGAAAGTTCAAATTGCTTCTTAGGAAATATCGGAAATGATAGCCGTAAAAATGAAGTCACGTACTCTTGCTGAATCTATTTTTTCCACTGCAAAAAGATGCTTAAGACTATTTTAGCAGACTAGGCAGAAAAACAAATAAGTAAAATTCCATTATCAAATGATACTGTTCGTAAGCCTGATCTGAAAATGTCCAACTATATTGAAGAAAATGTTTGCTGTAATAAACTTTAGAATTCATACTTTGCACTCCAACTTGATGAATCAACCGACATAACCAACAAAGCGCAGCTACTCACCTATATTCGCTTTATTGATGGAGATAAAATAGTAAATCATTATCTTTGTCGCGAAGAATTGCTTACGATTACTAAAGGTGAAGATATTTTTCATATTTTAAATAATTATTTTGAGAAATGGAATTTATACTAGAAGTCGTGTGTCGCAGTTTGTACTGATGGAGCTAAATCAACAGTGGGTTCTATGAAAGGTATTACATCGTTTGCAAAGCAACATCATCCGAACATATATTAACTCACTGTTTCTTACATAGAGAGGTCCTGATAGCAAAATTCCTTGGTACTAAATTGAAAGAAGTTTTGTTCAAGTTTTCGAAATGATAAATTTCATTAAGACTAGACAGGTAAAAGCTCGTATATTTGAGCTACTTTGTGAAAACATGAATTCACAATACATGCGCTTACTTTTGCTGAAGTGAGATGGTTATCAAGAGGCAAGGCACTCTGCCGTGTGATTGAACTTCGTCAAGAAATATTCGCATTTTTTTTGAGAAAGAAAATAAAAGTAAATTGAGATATCTGACCGATTAAATTCAGCAATTGAATCGTCTGAACGTGTGCATGCAAAATAGAAATGAAAATCTTCTCTTGTCTACAGAAAAAGTAAATGCATTCCAGAAACAAACTAGCAGTTTGGAAAAGAAAGCTAGTTCAGGATGTTTGGAAATGTTTCCTTTGGTTAGAGAAGGCCATTCAAACAATTTAATTCCTTTAATAATAATAGATATTTATAATGCGCCCTTCAGGACTGTTAGCCCTCACAGAGCGCAGGTTTTTTAGCGAGTGTAGAGAAAGTTTACAGGGGAGAGAAGGCAATTCTGGAGAGACGAGTCTTCAGGAGACGTTTAAAAGTAGCAAGGGAGAGAGAGAATCGGACTTCGGCAGGAAAAGCATTCCAGAGTCTAGGAGTACAAACTGAGGAGGAACGGTCAACTATCGAGCAGAGGACAGAACGAGGAGTGTTCAGGAGGGGAGCGAGGTTAGACCGCAGTGTCCGAGGAGTTTGACGACGGGAGAGGGCAGACGAGAGATAAGGTGGAGCCTCGAGGTTTAGGGCCTTGTAGGTGATGAGAAGAATTTTATAGTGGGTATGGAAGCGAATAGGTAACCAGTGTAGATCCTGTAACAGAGGCATCGAAAGAGAGAACCGGAGGCGGCGAAGGAGGAGCCGGGCAGCATAGTTTTGAACTAGTTGTAGGGGGCGAAGTGACGAAGAAGGAAGATTCACTAGAAGAGAATTTCAGTAGTCTAAGCGTGAGGTGACGAAGGCATGAATAGCAGTCTCAAGGCTTCGTCGATCAAAATGGGATCGAACACGTGAGAAGTTGCGGAGGAAATCGAGGGAAGACTTACAGATACGATGGATGTGCAACTTAAACGAGAGTTTCTCATCGAAAATAACATCAAGATTACTGACAGTATCAGAGAAGGCGACATTGGTTTCCCCAAGGTTAAGGGAGGGGAAGAGAGCTTTAGATTTCTCGACCATCGAAGCGGTACCAACAAGGAGAACTTCAGTTTTATTGTGGTTAAGTTTGAGAAAGTTGGCAGACATCCATTCGTTTATGGAGGTGTAGGCTGAGAGGAGCTTGGTAATTGATTAAGAGAAGGACACTGGGGATGAGGAAAGGTATATCTGAGTGTCATCAGCATAGAGATGGAAGGACAGGCCCAAATCGCGAAGAAGGAAGACAAGAGAAAGTAAGTAGATGCGATATAGGAGGAGAGAGGTATGAGGGAAACCAATCAAGTGCAGTGTCCGAGAGACCAGGGAAAATGCGAAGACGATCAAGGAGGACAGTGTGGTCGATGGTGTCGAAAGCAGAAGAGAGGGCTAAGAGGACTAGAAGGGACGTACAACTCCTATCGGCTGCTCTACGTAAACTGTCTGAAACATTAAGAAGAGCGGTTTCAGCAGAGTGCTTCGCTTTGAACCCCGATTGGTACGTTTCATCGATATTGCAGGTAAAAATATGGTCAACAAGGCGAGAGAAAACCACTCTCTCGAGGATCTTAGAGAGGAATGGAAGCTGTGAGATAGGGCAATAGCTAGATGGTTCAGAGGGGTTAAGGTGTGTTTTTTTAAGAATAGGACGAATTGAAGCATGTTTAAAGGAAGAGGAAACCACCGCTGTGGCAAGTGAAGTTTTAATGAGATGAAGAATTAGGTGGAGGAGTTTGGGTGGAAAGACGTCCTTAGGGGATCCAGATTTGTTAGAGCATGAGATCAGGGCAGTTACTTCCTTAGAGGGCGCCCGAGTGTGAGGACGTTAAACGGCAATGGGCTTCTTCAGACAACTGAGGTAGGAAGTTTAATAACTTTATCAGAGAAAAATTTAGAAAGCTTTGAAGGGTTGATGGGGAAGAGGTGGGGGAAATGGGGCTAGGCGAGGAAAGACGAGAGAGGAGACAAAAGATAGTCCCAGGGTCATTCTTGTTCTCAAACAAAAGTTTGCGTGAATGAGCCTTGCGCGCTGATATTAATTTGGAAGAACAATTCGAAGTAGCAAGGCGATAGGCAGATTTATAAAATCTGGAAGATAAAATGAATTATTATTTTTTATCAATAAACAGCGAGCAATAGGGTTGGATTAGCAAACCTATCATTGACATTTCAACTGATGAAGTTAGCTTTTCGTTAACAGACGAGGAGGAGCTGGCTGCCATATCTACTGATTGTGGCTTAAAGATCAAGCATAAGGAGGTGCCCATCGATCAGGTTTGAATTTCAATCAAAGAAGAATATCTTTCAATAGCTAGGAAAGCTTTGACAATTTTATTGCAGTTGTCCACATCGTTTCTCTGTGAACAAGTATTTTCTGTAGTACAGTAACATCTACAGTAACACTAAATGTAAACACAGATCTAATATTAAATGCATTGATGAAGAGGTGAGAGCACGTTAATCCCAAATAAGGCCAAACATAACCAAATTGCTAAATCTCCCCGATCACATGTTTCACACTAGAATACTTAAATTTAACATGTAATATCTAAAAAATAAATGGTTATTTCAGTATATTTCTTTATCATTTTCCTATTTTCAAATTTCATGACTAATTTATCAATTTATCCCTATTTAAATCAATGATGAGTCCCAAAGTTTCGGTTATTTCATAGGTGCGCTCTGAGGTAAAAAAAAAAAAGGTTTGAGAAGCACTTAAATAGTCTTAGTGAATTATTTTTGTGGATAAGTGCCTATTTTTTTATTGTTTATTTCAAATACTTTGTCGTAAAGGGAATTGAGTTCTTGCTTTTTTGGTTCCCCAAACCACTATTTGGCAAGAAAACTAGACATAAGCGTCGGGTCACAGAAATGTACGATGCTCTAAAGATTTGGGGCCGCATTTAGGAGTATTGGTTTCTTAAGACGCGTCACGTTGGTAATTCATTATCCAATTAGGAAAGTGGTAGAGACAGGGAAAAAGAGGTAGTGAGAGTGAAGTAGAGATGCTTAGAAACCACTTAAAATCGTTGTAAATATTGTTGTTATCCACTTATAACTAAGAGAACCCACCAGGCTATCTTCGCCTGAAATTTTGTCAGTAATAGTTCATGAAGAAAGTGGTAAAAATGGGGGAAGTTAAAATAGGCGGTAAAGTTGAAAGAAAATGCACAAACATCTCGCCCTTACTGTTAAGATAGACTATTTTTTTCTTTAAAAAGGAGATGCCAGGAAAAGATTATTATGGAGAGACGTCGAAACCATTCTTTGCTCAAAAGAAATATAAATAAATTTCGGAGCGAAGAAACCACCGATCTCAACCATAATTTATAATTATATATGGTTCAATTTAGAATTATTTTTTATTAAATTTATAATTAATTATGGTTGTTTATAATTAATTATTGTATAACTTATTATTATATATAGTTCAATTTATAAATATATATTGTTCAATTTATAATTATTTTTTATTAAATTTATAATTAATTATGGTTGTTTATAATTAATAATTGTTAACTTATTATTATATATGGTTCAATTAATAAATATATATCGTTAAATTTATAATTAATTATGATTCAATTTATAAATATATATCGTAAATTTATAATTAATTACGATTCAATTTATAAATATATATCGTTTAATTTATAATTAATTATCATTCGATTTATAATTATATAGGATTCAATTTATAATTATATATAGTTCAATTTATAATTAATTATCATTTGATTTATAATTATATAGGATTCAATTTATAATTATATATGGTTCAATTTATAATTATATATGGTTCAATTTATAATTATATATGGTTCAATTTATAATGATATATGATTCAATTTATAATTATATATCGTTCATTAAATACTACCAGGTTATCCAGAAATTATTTTTATTCTTGCGAATAATTTCATTTTAAAGCTTTAAGGTGAGTAATCTTCATTGCCTCGCATGTAATTACCATATAGGGAGGTTCAAATCTGCTGCTCTGCTAAAATCAGAAAACTTTCTATGGTCAATGACCCAGCCGAGTACAACACCCCATTCGCATTTGAACGAAGTTAAGTCACAAAGGGTGTGTTAATCGCAGGATGGAGTTACTATTCCACTAGACTTTGCCGACATTTGTAGTGCGAATTTCCTATTGAACTGTAATTCCTGGCTTAACGCTCACTTCATCCTATGATTATGATTACGTTAAAGTGGGTGCATGTAGGGAAGGACTATAGGGTGTGTGGATAGATAGAGAAAATAGACAAGCGGTGAAAAGAGTATAGAAGTGTGGTAGGGTGCAAGGAGATGTTAGAGCGTGGTGATCAGACCTACGAGTATCACTTTCATTATTTTTTTGTAGCGTGTATTCTGAGTTGTTTCTGTTGATTTTTTATTTTTTATGGCGTTCAAGCCATTTGTCTTAATTATTTTAGTTAAGCTTTGTGTGTGTTATGCATTGCTTATTTGTTTATGTTTTTTAATACATTAAAGTGCGTGCTTAATGTTTTGGTATTCTTTGTATGTGTGTGTGTTTTAGTTTTTTTGTTTTTTCATAGTCGGTAGGGTTCTTGTCGTATTCGGGGTTTTCCTCTTTCTTGGTTTATAGTTGTCTTCTTCGGTGAGTTTTAGTCATAATTGTGAATTTTTTCTTTAGTTCGGTTGTTTTCTAAGGTTCTTAGGTTATACATCTCATCATGCGTAGAGCGGCACTTCGTCCCCGCCAGCCACTCGGTTGGCGGAGCTCGGAAATCTGGCGCGACATTCTGCTCTTCTGTTCTGGTTAATCATCTGAGTAATTTCTTCACTCAGTTCTCGATTAACCAGATCCTGCATCTTCAGGGTCCGTTCTTCGATGACTTTGTTAATAGGAATTATCCCCGCCTCTCTGTGCAGGTCTTCTTGTCGTCTTCTTTCTTGCCTGCGTGTACCTGTGATTAGGTACATGCATTTATTTTGCACTACTTGTAGTCGCCTTTTTTGTGTTTTCGAGACACAAGAGAGAGGGAAGGCGGGGTAAAGCAACGTAGATGTTACAAGGGCATTGTAGATCTTCTTCTTGTTGCTTTTACGTAGATTTCTAAATGAATATAGAGTTCTAACAGCAGTAGAGGCTCGAGAAATTCTTTCTTCGACGTGCTTCGTGTACCCGGTAGAGGTGATTTTCATACCGAGTACATTGCATTCGTTGGTATAGGGATAGCGAGTATCCCCCACACGCACGTCTGCTCTTAGGGTGCGTCCAATGGGGACCACTTTGAACATCTCTTGGTTTGTTCTGATTTTCCATTGAGCCTCGTAGTTGTTCAAGTTCGCGATTTCTATCGCTGTCATGCGAGCTTGCCACGGTGCATTCCTCCATGGAGATATGATTATCTGGCTGAAATCATCGACGTATTGAATATTGAGGGAAGAGGGCTACACAAGGGCTGGGATATCCGCGGTGTATATCAAGTAAAGGGTGGGGGACAGACACCTCCCCTGCGGAAGGCCTGCAGTGAGCGGAAACTTTGGTCCGTCCGTGCACCCTAGACTGACATACGCCGCTCTCTCCATGACGTAGTCACAGAGAGTTCTTTCCAAGTTTTCACTTAGACCCAGCCGTAAGATCTTATACTGCATGCCACACCACCACACCTTAACAAACGCCTTTGATACATCCAGACAAACAATATCCACATAACTCCTGTCCCGTTTGGCTTGGGCAAGCTTTTCCGTAATGACATTGATTGCCATTTCCGCACTTCGCTTCTTTCTAAACCCGTATGGGCAAGGGCTGTAGAGGGAGTTCTCTTCCAAGCGAGACACCAGCCTCCCGTTGAGGATCTTCTCAAAGAGTTTCCCGCCAAATTTCAGAAGTGAAATTGGGCGGTAGCTTTCTCTCAACGTTGGGCCCTTTCCATGCTTGGGCAAGATCATCTTTGCCGTATTGTACATTACTCTCAATTCTCTATAGAGTTCTTTCATGTGCCCAGTCCATCTGTATGTTGAGATAGTTTTATACTGGGTTTGGTGGATGCAAGCCCTATCTGCATTTATAAGTTGTTCGTTGAGATTGTCGAGTGCCTTGTCTATCTCCTCGAGAATTGCCTCGTCCAGATTTGGTTGACGGTAGGCCTCGAGAAGACCCGCGTACCGTGCCCAGTCTGCTCTCCTGTAGTCTTGTCTGACTGGAGCTGGGACTTGTATAGGGTTCCTGTTGATGGTTAGTAGGATCCCTATATGATCACTACATGGTACCTAGACTGGTTCTATGTAGTAATTAAACGGCAGCTGACGATTAGCCAGACAAATGTCTGGTTTTACGGCACTTCTTCCTCGAATATAGGTTGGGAAGTCCGGCCTATTCTCTGGACCATATTTCGGTCCATTAGAGTTTCCAGACACCTTCCAGTTCCGGTGAAGGACCTGTACCCGGATTTCCGACATCTGTCATTAAGATCCCCAATAATATGGTGGGGGTCCTTCTGCCAAATAGGCCAGAGAGAGAATGGATAGGAAAATATCCTCGTCTCGGATGGCGATGGCGGCACCGTCGTACCGCTCTTGAGAGTAATTTTTGATTAAAACGTCGTAGTTCCAGATCTTTATTTCGGAGCTACGAGTGTCAATCCCATGTTCAGAAATCAAGGTGACATCTGCATCAATTTTCCTAAACAAATTCCGTAGAGAGTTCTTTTCGCTGTCCAGCCGTTGGTGTTAATTTCCATAATTCTTAGTGCGTTCCGTTCCATTGTGAGATGTATTTACCTGTGTTTCTTCTTCGTCTTTTTGCTCTTTTTGGCCTGTGTGGCGGGTCTAGTGTGCCCAGGCTTTTCGTTCTTCGAGGGAGGACTAGGAGTCTTTGACTGACTCTTCGTCGCTCTAGTGCGATTGCATGGGCCCTCGTCACTATCCGAAGATGTGGTTTCTTCTTCTTCCTTATTTTTATTTGCTTCATCGTCTTCCTCTTCGGATTCCTCCGATGAGGGAGATTCGATTACCTCTTTCAGTCCGGTGGCTTTTTCTTTGTTGTTCCTGATAACGCTATCCTTGAATGCCTCGGAGCATTCCAGGGCATCGGGCACGATGATGGATGGCAAGTTATTCGCTTTAAGTAGTGCGTTTAAAACCTGGTTGTAGCATCCAGGTTTTACCGCATTTGCCACGTTTACATGGGTAATGCAAATAAGTATTTTAGCACTTAGGTCATTTGTGAAGACCATCGGTGAGGGGGTTGCTATTGCTGAGGCCATCCCTTCACTTTTCTTCACAGTGCTCGCTAGGTGGTCGTTTTCTTCTTCTTTTCTTCTTCATCGTTCGATGGGGTCCCTTGCAGTTTATACACGTCTTCTCTGTGCTTTTGCAGGAGTCGTATCTGTGACCTGTGTGGCGTATTCGCTGCACCGTGTTGTTCTTTTTGGGGGGCAATTGGCGGTAGTGTGTGCTTCAAGTGCATAGCAGACGAAGCACATCTGGATACTATAGTACTTCTCATGCTCAATGTTGCAGCCTGGGATCCTCATGTTAAAAACGAGGAGTCCCTCCGTTGCCGCCTTGTGGGCCATTTCGGTGGTTTCGAATGTCACCTTAAAGACATGGGTGTGGTCACGGAATTTGATCACTTCTCTGATCTTTGCCCGTGTGTGGTTTTTCTCAACCTCGCTTTTTATGTCAGCGGGGAAGTTCTCTCCCACCCAGCTCTCTATCTTTCGGCATATGGCGCTTCTATTGGCAGAGATTGCTGATGGGGTCTTTGCTTCCATGTCCATGGCCTTTAGCACTTCGGCCCCTTCTTCGGATAGGAGCCGGTCTACGTCTTTATTTTCACCGCACATAGCGATGAATCCATTTGGGATGTCGATTAGTTCAATCCTTGCGATCCTTAGATTGGCGAATAGGGATTGGCACACTGTCTTTTTCTCGGGAGTCTTCTTTCCTGCTATGATCCGTAGGGGGACCATCTTAGGCAGGGCCTCCATCCTCGCTGGCGTCTTCTTTCTTCTTTATTTTCTTCCTCTTTGTAATAAATGTGTAATTATAATGTTATGGGTGAGAAAAAGTGATGTCAGAAGTTGTAAAAGAGGTAGAGTCAAGGGTTAGTTTTGAACTTCGATGTGAGAAAAACGATCCCGTCCAATTTCCTGTTATTCCCCCGCTCGGTTGGTGCCGGGATGATGGGTGATGATGGATGGGGGATAATTCTCGAGTGGGGACCTCAGAGGGTTAAGCTTGGTGGACTTGATGCATAGCGGCCGAATCAACGACCGCTAAGTTTTTGCCACCCCCTCACGGGTACGTACGCTAAAACTGCATCCAACTACATAGAGACGAGAGTACTTCCCTCTATGATTCTGGCCGGGTCCCCCGGGTGGTGAGGATTTCTCCTCCACCCGGGACTCGCAGTTTTGCCCCAGATTCGAGAAAATTTCTGACTTGTGCTTCTTCTGTGGGATAGGCGTCAAACCAGTTTCCACGCAAGCCCTTAATTATGCCAAACCAAGTGGCCAGCATAGTTAAGACGAAATTAATGAAGGGCGGTCATCCGAGCTGGTTTCCACGCAGGGCGGTGGACGGGAGCAATTAGATGTTTAAGCCATCATTTTATTCCTTTACTCGCAGCAAAAAGATATCTTAAATCTTTGCAAAATCAACTTAGATCCTAATGACTTCCAGGACAGTCGCGTTCTTAGGTGGCGAGGCTCAAAAGTCCGTATTTAAGCACGCGTGAAAAATCACTCTTCAAAAGGTAGTAAGGCAATGCTACGCAGTCGAATATTCGCCCAGCTCACTTATCCTGATTTTTTACTTCTCTTTATATCAACCAGTCCTTTAGGATAAGTTGTCAACAACCCCCTTTTATTGGTCTATATTTCGTCACACGCCACACATCTTTCTTTTCTAAATGGTGATTTCCTTCATACACATTTCCCCTTAAGATTCATGACTGAACACACATTACACCTTTGGTTCTAGTAGTTTAGGTGAAGTGATGAAAGCTCTGGATCTCAAGGAGGTCGTAGAAAGAATTAGAACCGTACGAGTCCTTAAATACTTCTACAGTGGTTAAACGCGATCCACCACGCAGCATTACCTCAGCTTACATAGAAGCAAGGAGAAAACAAATCAGGAGTTACCAACTACCTTGATTCAAATGAAAAAGAAGAAATAAAATATATGTGACAACTGCATGAGGGCAATCAAATCTGGTTTGAACCAGTCCTATGTACTCATATTTTTCGGAGAATAGAAACCTTGTGATGAACATTGCATTCTGTCGTGCAATCAAAAACAAACTTCACAGGGGTCAATTCGAATGATTCCCATACCTCAGAAAACTCTAGTTACACCGAAAGAAGATCATTGCATTCTGTCGTGCAATCAAAAAAGAGCTTCACACGGGTCAATTTGAATGATTCCCATACCTCAGAAAGCTCTAGTTCCACCGAAAGTTCATTGCATTCTGTCGTGCAATCAAAAAAGAGCTTCACACGGGTCGATTTGAATGATTCCCATACCTCAGAAAACTCAAGTTCCACCGAAAGAAGATCCTTGCATTCTGTCGTGCAATCAAAAAAGAGCTTCACACGGGTCGATTTGAATGATTCCCATACCTCAGAAAGCTCTAGTTCCACCGAAAGAAGATCCTTGCATTCTGTCGTGCAATCAAAAAAGAGCTTCACACGGGTCGATTTGAATGATTCCCATACCTCAGAAAGCTCAAGTTCCACCGAAAGAAGATCATTGCATTCTGTCGTGCAATCAAAAAAGAGCTTCACACGGGTCAATTTGAATGATTCCCATACCTCAGAAAGCTCTAGTTCCACCGAAAGATCATTGCATTCTGTCGTGCAATCAAAAAAGAGCTTCACACGGGTCGATTTGAATGATTCCCATACCTCAGAAAACTCAAGTTCCACCGAAAGAAGATCCTTGCATTCTGTCGTGCAATCAAAAAAGAGCTTCACACGGGTCGATTTGAATGATTCCCATACCTCAGAAAGCTCTAGTTCCACCGAAAGAAGATCCTTGCATTCTGTCGTGCAATCAAAAAAGAGCTTCACACGGGTCGATTTGAATGATTCCCATACCTCAGAAAGCTTAAGTTCCACCGAAAGAAGATCATTGCATTCTGTCGTGCAATCAAAAAAGAGCTTCACACTGTCGATTTGAATGATTCACATACCTCAAAAAGCTCTAGTTCCACCGAAAGAAGATCATTGCATTCTGTCGTGCAATCAAAAAAGAGCTTCACACGGGTCGATCCGGAAGATTCCCATACCTCAGAAAGCTCAAGTTCCACCGAAAGAAGATCCTTGCATTCTGTCGTGCAATCATAAAAGAGCTTCACACGGGTCGATTCGAATGATTCCCATACCTCAGAAAGCTCAAGTTCCACCGAAAGAAGATCATTGCATTCTGTCGTGCAATCAAAAAGAGTTCCACACGGGTCGATTCGAATGATTCTCATACCTCAGAAAGCTCACGTTTCACCGAAAGAAGATTATAGACAACTGATTAGAAGGTACGAATAGTGTCAAGGATGGAATGAAATGCATCGAAATTTAGGAGTGTAAAAACCTGCACTTGTCAAGTCAAAGAATCCTATGCTTCTTCACGTAATGCTTTTCCTCACGCCACGTTTATAGAACAGTGATGGAACCAGGATAAAATAGGGGGAAGGGGGCTAACCTTACTTCCTCACTCTGAATAGTCTGAGAAAAGGGCATTGATGATCAATAATGGTTATCTTGCACACTCTTGGTAATAAATTACAGTATCTCAGACAAGAATGATCACTAACTCTCTCAGCTAAGGTATAATATTGAATTTAATTATTAATTTTGTGATTTACTTCTATTTTAACATGTATCATATAAAATACATTCGATCACAACAGTTTAAAAAAAATACTGTTCATATATATTCTATATTATTACATAACTCTTTCTGAATAGCAGAATACAAGTAAGGCTAAAAAAGAGATATAAACACAAACGGGTCTCAAATTTGGGAAGCCCCCTCCAGGAATCGAATTCCTAACTCCATTCTTCTCAAGCGTAAGTTGCAGGAAATGCTTACAATGGTTTGTCCGAGATTACATTTTAAAATTGGACTGTAAGCTGCATTCAGGCAAATTGTACTTACTATACGTAATACCTTATATATTGTGATGTACGATGAAGAAGTATGTAATAATACGTATGCTCTTTATAAAAATACTAATTTTTTGTATTACAACAGTTAAGCGAGATTTTTTTTTTAAGTGTAGAGGTGAATAGAAAATAATGGTTACAATTAAATAAGATTAACTGGACAAGTTTGCAGAGTGAGCTTAACGTTTGCACAGACCACTGATGTTGCAAAATGAATTGCTTGGAGGCTGCCGTAGACTCGTTTAGGTTGGATAAGTAAAATGGATGGTGTAAACCTGTGTTGTTAAGTACACACTGTAAAATATTTATTGCGATTTTTACAGTAATTAACTGGCAGCTATTCAGCCATTGTCTTACTGTACTTTTCAGCAACAATGCATGCTATTAGATTTTTTAATACAGCATGTTAAAATTGGACTGTAAGCTGCATTCAGGCAAATTGTTAAGTACACACTGTAAAATATTTATTGCTATTTTTACAGTAATTAACTGGCAGCTATTTAGCCATTGTCTTACTGTACTTTTCAGCAACAATGCATGCTATTAGATTTTTTAATACAGCATGTTACAGCGAATGCTACAATACGCACTATATAAAAATACTGTAACAACCAGGTTAATATTTTAGGTAGGATATACTATTGTAAATATTACAGAAGCATACTGTAATTAAAATACACTAACTTGCATTTTATTTTAATTTTCTATGCAGTTTTACTGTAATTTCTAGATTAACATGCATTGAAAATACAATATCATTCATTGTAGTTGTAAAAAATACAGTTACTGGTTGCTTAGCTGCCAATAATTACTGTAAAATTTACAGTATATGTAGAGTCCTAAGAAGGGAAAGGTGGTGTAACGCCAGGTTCGGATTTTATTTTTACAATCGGGCAGGTCCAGGATGGCTCAAGTTGTTTTCAGGGTGGGTTCAATAAATGTTATGATAGAGGTCAATGGGTGATTAGCCCAGGTTAATGGTTTTACAGGGTGGGGTCAATGGGTGCGCAAGAAGGGTTTAGCTTAACAAGTGTTGGTGGAAGGTTGAATGTATGTTCAAGGGTATAGTTCAATGGGTGTGTTCGAGGGAAAACGTTGGCGCCAGAATGTCTGTTGAATAGATATGTAAAGAAAGGTGATAAAGATAAAGGAACTAAAAATGTGTGGAAATTATATCACCACAGATCAATGCCGATGCCGATGGAGACGTTAAGGCTAGGAAGCCAAGCAATCATACAGATATCTTGATACTCCGTGTAAGCGAACAGTTTAAAAACTTCGATTAAATATATTTGTCTTTTTCTTGAGACTCAGGATGGCTCAGTTGATAGGCCGCTCGCCATCAGTGGTCCGTCAATGCAGGAAGAAGTTTGCAACTCGCCTACGCTACTTTATTCTTTAACTTTTCTCAGCCCCTTTTCTTACACCCCTCTATCCAATAGAGGTTGGAAATAAAAATTCTCGCACAACGTTTATTAACAATGCAGAAAAAGAAACATCAATGCACAATGTAATTAATCACCGTTATTTGGTAGCACTTGATTCCAACGACGGGATAGATCAGGATGCCTTTGTTGTAAAATTCAACTGGTTTGGTATCAAAGATGTCTCCAACTGCAGCTTTCAGTTCATCATCATTTGCCAGGAAAAGATGGTACTCTGTTGGCGCCAGGTCTGGCGAGTAAGGGTAGGTAAGGAAGAACTTCCCACTTCAGTTCCAAGAGTTTTTCCTGGGTATGATTTAAAACGTATGGTTGGGTGTTATCATGAAGAAACAGGACATCAGTGGATTCCAGGTGGTTCTACGCGATTGAATCTGCCACCTGTTGCAGTTGTTGATTGTATAATTGAGCGTCGATAGACTGATTCTGTTCCAACACTTCCCAGTAAATCCCTCCCTTCACATCCCATCAGACACAAACCATAAGGTTCTTTTGATATCTGTCAGCCTTTGTCTGAAGTTGCGCAGCTGCACCTTTTCTCTCCAGCTTCTTTTGCATGGCATGTTACAGTGTAGACACCATTTCTCATCTGCAGTAACCACTTTGTTCAGCCAATCAAAACGACGTTTCCTGGGCAGTAGTGCCATGCAGGCGTCAATGCCACGCTGGCGGTCGAAGCCGGTCAGTTTACGTGGAATCCATAAGTCCAGTTTGATGACTTTGCCCATTCCCTCTAAATGATGCAAAATGGCTGTATGGCTGACGCTAAACTTTTCAGCAAGCTCGCGTGATGTCCGATGTGGATCAACTTTGACACAGGCGGACAAACGGTCATTGTCAATAAGTGAGGCTCGACCACTTCTTAGCTGATCTTGGAGATAGAATTGGCCACGCGGAAACTTCTTAAACCAATCCTAGGCTGTGTGACGACTTATTGTGTCTTCTCCAAATGTTTGGTTGATACGACGTTGTGATTTGGCAAGGTTTAGGCCGGACTTGTGATCCTACAGTAAAAGTGTACGTTGCTGTTAACAAGAATGTGTCATTTGATGGGTAATTTGTGAAACTTTAGAAATCATATAGACTGTCCGACTAATTACTCTATAGTGGCCTAGGCCTTCCTATACTCTAGGTCACTTTGTACTTTCAAGCGAGGCCTAGGAAAGACTAGGGCACTACAAATTAACTAGTAGTATATCCTGTATAAATCTATATATAAATAAATAAATAACTAAATCTAAAAATAAATAAACTTTTTAAAAGAGGGTTGTGCGGGAACTTTGTTACCAACCTAATATAATATAAACTATTACATAGAGCACCGACGCAACTAGAATTGCAAATCCAACACCTTACCACTCTCATCACCAATCTAAAATACAAACTACAAAACTACAAAACTAACTCAACGCAAACCTGTAGAACCCGAAAGATAAATCATCACACTTATCCGCGGCTCCCACGCACGAGTCTCTGATTACTCACACCAAAAGAATATACAGGAAAAAAAACACTACTTAAACACCAGCTTCTTATGTATGCATAGACAAAACAAAGGATTTCAAAGAAATATAAAAAACACACCCATAAACAAAGACCAGTCTCCTCCATACACACACCTCACCAGAGAACATTTGGTTCGCAATCAAATCTAACAAAACTACCAACTTCACAAGCCTAATAACACTTGGTTACAATTGTAACCATTTTTTAATTGATCTGAAAACAATTGATTTCGACTAAATCGATGGTGCTGAATTCAGATCTGATATTTAAATTCCCCTATCGAGTCTAATATAATCCTCCGAGGCTTTTATCTCTTCACTTCATTATAGAACATTTTGGCGGCATTATGTTAGTTATGCTTAAATAATTATTATATCAACACAGGGATGTTATTATTCCTTTATTTTAGTTTAGGATAGATAGTAAAGTTTCATTGTCAGAGTTGCAACCTCTTGGTCCTGCCATCAGATAAATGCGCATAAACAATGCATTGAGTTTTCAGATCTAAGAGTCTTGATTTGTCACGCGTAGAATGAAGAGTACCTTTTTGTCCAGGAACCAATAATACTCACCCATCGTACTAAGGTTGAAGTTCCCTTGATATCTACTTTCCATAAGAAATTTCTTGATGAACGAGTTAACCATTTTCACCGCTTACAGCCCCAAGATTTACAGGGAAAAGGTAAGTTGGGCATCTAAGTAATGCATTTTAAGACATATCCTACATCCTAAATAAGTTTCTGACCTTCTGTACTGTGCCCTTCCATGTTAAGGTGCCTGCAAACGAATCAGTCGACCAAGGTGCTCGGTCAGCCTCCACGCCAGCAATCCCAGGCCCCCTTCCATTCACTGATCTCCTTCGATATGTAAAGGAGAAACAGTGTACAGTGGTTAATGCATGTCAAGATCGCCCCGTCATCAGATTGTACCGCATTACTCCCCATTTTCTATCATTCTCGCCATAGAGAGTAGAGGCGGTTCTTGCCCACCTCCGCCTTGGGCATGCCAGGGAAACCAACGGATATCTTATGTCCCTGATCTCCCTGCCACCCATAACCCCTCTCTTAGCAAACCAGTGTTTCACGTTTTCGTTGAGTGCCCCCGTATTCTATTTCCCCTTGCTACATTTTCCCTTTCCCCCATCTACGTTTAATTCTGACCGGAGGCCTCTGATTATCCATAACTAATATTTCCACTCTCATCTCTGCCACTCGTCACCTCTGCTACAATTGTGCCTGTGTTCCCTCCCATTTTCCCACCTCCATCTTCCCACCCGATATCGATTGGTTTCGCTGTTAGGCACATGGTCAATCGGTATTCACCTCACTAGCATAAAATATATGTTTATATATACTAAACCAACGTATGAAGATGTTTTTTATAAATTATATCTATTCGCCATCAAAGTATTAACTAAAAATATTTGCGCCATATCCCTTCGTATTCTACAGATTGTTTTCCATTATATTTTCACAAAAAAGTTGATTTTATGTACTGGCTTTAAATCATATTACCATCTGCATTCTTCAGTTTTTTTTAACACTATAAAAATATTATCCAAACATTCATTTTATAATTTTACTAAACTAACCAAACCTTTCTAACCCATAGCCTTTAAATCTTACAATTTACTCAGCCATCTGTAGTTCTGCAGCTCCTTCTCAAACAATTTAACATTAATGCTTAATTTAAATATGATTCTATTTTATACCGGCTCCTTGTATAAATCCCCCCATCCTCTTGAAACCAGGCGTCATTTATACAATTCAATATAATGATTGCCTTGAAAGTTACATCGGATTTTCAGGCAAAGAACTCAGTGTAAGAATATAACAGCATCAATCTAATGTTCACCGTTAATTGACTTGGACATTGCCAAATACTCTTGTTTCTAGTAATCATATCTAAAAACATTGTCTGTGTATATGTATAGCATTCCTCTTGCCCCTCTGTATACAAGGCCAGGCTTAGAGAAAACCTCCTGGTTAAGAAAAGAGAAAAAATAAGTCATTTTGGGACGGCGTCAACACCCCAATGTTCTGTTTGGGGTCTGATATCATCAATTATATTTATAAACTACTTCAATGACGATATACTATGTAGAATTGACCCCAAAGTGAAATTAAATTAGATATGGAACAGATCAACATGATTTAGATACACTTTATGAGTGATCCGGCAAATAGGTAGTATATTTTAATATAATGTAATGTGATATTTAGGAGTAAAGTGTGAACATTTTGTATGACTCTTTGGTGTACGTGTAGATTAGTGCGAACTATATTTAATGAGTAAATTAGAATTCAGGTTTACAAGGTTAGCAATGAGGGATTGCTAATTAGGGTATGTTATCTTTTTCTTAGTTTCATCAAATTTTACTCCTCCCACAGGACTAGCTAAGTCAAAGAGTGGACTATCAAGGTCTGCTGACCAAAGTCGCGTGTTCTCAATTTATGACCTTACGACCTTTAAAAATTGCAATAATAACCGGACTAACCTTGCGAGGACTTGGCAATTATATCATTCGAAGGAGAATGTATGACAACTAAAGGATTTCAAATTTCGTTAGAATTGGCTGAATAGTTAAGATGTTATTGCCAAAACAAAGTAATTCCCGGGCTAACCTTGTGAGGATCTGACAATTAGATCATTCGAAAGAGAATATAAAATAACAAATGGGTTTTAAATTTCGTTAGAATCGGCGGAATAGTTACAATGTTATTACCAAAACAATAAAAAAGTAAAACGGGAGCCAACGGACCGACCGACCGACATAGTGAGATATAAAGTCGCACGTGACAAAGAAAGGATTTTGCTCGCCTGTTGTTATTGTCCTTCGTCTTATTCCTCTTTGACCCCCGTCATAATTTCAACCTTGATACTTAAGCATCATCTCGATGATAGCCAGATCCTTGGTCTTAATGAGCCAACCAAGTTGAGCTTATCATTTATACCCCACTTGCTCAGCGCCTTTACTTACAATAAATTCGACTTGGGGCCCTCCCCTCTGCCCTCTACTTCATATTTTCCCAGGTGTACATGAACACCCCATTATATTTATTTTGTTTTTTATTCAATTGGTCAATAAAATACCAAGTTTACAAGCCAAGTTTCATTAAGAAGAGGCCCTTTTTTTGTTTGCATTGTCACATCGCGTTGAAGAGGCAAGGCTAGGCTATCATTAAAATCTTGCGCAATTTATGGAAAGAGTCTCGGTTAGTAATTACATGAGGCCTTATAAGTCCGGACCCTATCGGGAGATTATCACTACAGTGTACACAAAACAGGAATTAATTTAAGAGTTAAAATTAAATTCCTGCCCCGAGGTATCGAAAACTCATTGGCGACCAGAAATTCCTTTTATCTATTCATCGAAGGAATGAACTAAGTCATAGTTTCCATCTTTCCCAAGATACTTTCCAAATGAACATTTTCTCCCACTAATGTCTATCTATATTCAATTAAAGGCCAAGGAGAGAAAGTCTACAAGACCTGGCAGATCTCTTACCATGAGCAAGAAGTATTTTGCGCGCAGAGGCCAGTTGGTCAGTATGAAAAAAACATAATTTATAGACATAATAAAGAGTGACACTTGCTACTGACAGATTGCTGCTCAGCTAAGGCGAATAAGGTTAACAAGGGGGAATAAAAGGAAGAAGGGAATGATAAAAACAGATATCACAGTTATGAAACATTATTTCAATCGCAATTATTTTCTAATATTTATATCCAGACGAAAGATTTTACCGCCATGTTTGCGATACTCTAACATCCCATGTAAAATGATTGCTTCAAATTCTCACAAATTTAGTATCAAAACAGATTAATAAATTTACATCATCCTACCATTAAGATTTTTTGATAAATTAACCATTGCAAGAATGAATGGCTACGAAATTAATTTACTTGTAATCGAAAGATGTACATTTAAAAGAATTACCAATTACTACTCCGTTCGTTTCATTAGCTTATAATTAAATATCGCTCGTTAAGTGGAAATAAGATTCCATTATACTTTTATAAGTTTATTCATTTAAAATTAAAATTAAATTTTTAGTAAATTTAACGATCAATAAATGGCAAGAAAGTTATATGCTCGAAATGATGTTGCGATTTTAAAATGCTTAAAAAAAATCGAAAATAGTAGACCATTTTTCATTACGAATAGAGTGTAGCATAACTGGATCCAGACCCCCCCCCCCTCCCCTGACCAATCATTTGAACGGTGTCTGGGTAAAAATCATAAACATTTAAAAAATAAATATTCCACCTTCATAATAAACCTGTTCTTCAATAGCTAAGATAAAAAACGAACCCGGTGTGTTCTAATGGAACGTCGATCTACTTGAAGAAAATGGAAGGATGAATGATGAAAATAAAAGGAAAGAATAAGTTTTATTGAAGAGGTGGTTGGTAGGCAGAGCTGGGCACAGTTAATCGGTAATTTGTTAATCCGTTAAAGTATAATGGAAGTTAAACGTTAATTAATATAAAACAATACAGAAAACGGTTTGTTGTATTTTTTTTGCTCTAAAATCACTTCCAAAATTGCCAAAGCTATAAAATATAAAATAAAATGCCACAATCATTGAAGACAAAATAATGAGAAAAAGGAAAACTTTGAATGGATCAACGATTAACTCAGGCCACTTTTTTGTCGCCATAAATTCCTATCGTATGATGCCAATGGGATTCCAACCAATAATGTCAACTAGCTAACTAGTCCAATGTGACTTAACTTCACCCAATTTACGCACCAACACATCTAGTGAACTGTTGGCTGATAAACGTCTCTCTCTCTCTCTCTCCTACATTAGAGGACTCCCTGAAAGTTCTTCTGTTCAATGCGAGGTCCATCAGGAACAAGTTTCCTGAGCTCCGTGGCCTCGTAGCGACGGAAGAACCCGAAATGGTAGCCATAACAGAATCGTGGTTAAAAACCTCAAACCGAGACTTTGAAGGCGAATTCACGGTTCCTGGCTACCAGCTCTTCCACAAAGATAGGCCAGACAGAGAGGGTGGTGGTGTAATGTTGTATGTCAAGGATACAATCAAATCTACGAACTCCAACATTATATCCGATCACGAGCTTCTAGGCGTTGACCTAGAGATAGGTCCTGGCAGATACAGGACCCTGGTGCTTTACAGATCCCCTTCACAACCCGTTGAGAAGGACAAGGAACTGTACCAGCTGCTGGGTGAACTTGTTCCAGTCAGAGTGTGCATCGTTAGGGGCGACTTCAACAGCCAGGTTGACTGGGAAACCAGAGCAGCCTGTGGCGAGAGCGCGCTACTCCCGGAGTTCGCCAACAACGAGTTCCTCACTCAATGGGTCAGAGAGCCGACGAGAGGTGACAATATCCTCGACTTGGTCTTCACCTCTGAGGATGATATCGTTGAGGATCTCTCTGTAGGCAAAGAGCTCGGTGGCAGTGATCACCAGCTAATTAGATTTACCATCAAGATCCCGAAGGTAAGGTCTGTTGCCAGTCAATCAAGGAAACTTGACTTGAGAAGAGCAGACTTTGCAAGCCTTCGTGCTAGACTGACTGACGTGAGGCTAAAAGTGTGCGATGCTGTTGAAGACTCGTGGAATAGTTTCAAAAATAAGTTCATGAGTCTTCAATCGCGTTTCATCCCTCTGAAATGCCCCCGTCGGTCTTCTGTTCAACCAAAGTGGTTTAATCAAGAAATCGGCCAACTGCTTAGGGAGAAGAGAACTGTGTACCGGCAATCGAAGATCTCGGGTGACTTTGATGAATACCGGAGGCAATCCAGGAGAGTGAAGTCCAGCATAAGGGCATCTAAGCGGTCTGAGGAACTCCAAGTGGCGAGACTCTGTAAAGAGAATCCCAAGGAGTTCTTTGGATATGTAAACAGCCGTAAACCAATCCGTCGAACGATTGGCCCTTTGAGGAATGAGGAGGGGACATTAAAGCATTCAGATGCAGAAAATGCTAACCTCCTCAACGACTACTTCTCTTCAGTGTTTACTGTAGAGTGTGGTCCCATACCCCAGCCGACGGATTCCTACTCGGAGGAAAAGCTGGAGGATATGGACTTCACCGAAGTTGAAATCAAAAAGAAGATCAGTGACCTAATGACGAATAAGTCACCTGGCCTGGATGGGTTTCTACCTAAAGTGTTGAAAGAAGTGCGCGATCAAGTGTCACGACACCTGAGCGCAATCTTTAACATGTCAATCCGGACCAAATGCGTTCCTATAGACTGGCGTGAGGCGGAGGTGACTCCTATCTTCAAGAAAGGAGACCGTAACCAACCATCGAACTACCGACCTATCAGTCTGACTTCGATAGTCGGTAAACTCATGGAAAGCATCATGGTGGACAAAATGACGTCGTATTTAGAGTCAAACCTGCTACTAAGGAGTTCCCAGCACGGCTTCCGAAGGCAACGGTCATGCCTGACGAACCTTGTGGAATTCTTCCACTTCGTGTTCAGTGAGCACGATCGGGACAAGGCGGTGGATGTGGTCTACCTAGACTTTTAAGAAGCCTTTGATAAGGTACCACACCGCCACCTTCTTCGAAAAAGTGCGAGCGCTGGGCATAGACGGAAAGGTAGCCGGCTGGATCGAGAACTGGCTAAGTGGCAGACGGCAACGGGTGGTGGTAAATGGACAGTCTTCTGAGTGGGTGCCCGTTACTAGCGGGGTGCCTCAAGGTTCTGTCCTGGGACCACTATTATTCATGATCTACGTCAACGACATGGACGGTGACATGGTTGACAAGATTTCCAAATTTTCCGACGATACCAAGCTTGGTATGAACGTTGCAAAGGATGGAAATACTCCCCGCTTGCAGGAAGATCTTGGGAAGATTGGAGAGTGGTCGGACACGTGGCAAATGCCTTTTAACGTGAACAAATGCAAAGTGATGCACATCAGCCACAAAACCCCCCAATCTCAGTATATCCTTAAGGGCACTGCTATTTAATCCACCGACACTGAGAAGGACTTGGGTGTAACTCTTACTAGCGACCTCAAGTTCTCCAACCAGTGCATCGAGGCAGAGAAGAAAGCCCAAAGGATGTTAGGCTACATAAAGCGCCAGTTTGGATACCGTAACAAGGAGATAGTACTTTGTTTGTACAACTTCCTCGTTCGGCCGCACGTGGAGTATGCCGTACAATTTTGGAGTCCTTCGTTTCGAAAGGATATCGCAAGGTTGAAACGCGAACAAACCAGGGCAACCAAGCTGATTCCCTCTATCCGACATAAAAGTTATTAGGATAGACTAAGTGAATTAAATCTGTTCTCGCTGGAAACCCGTAGACTGCGTGGTCAGCTCATCGAAGTTTTCAAAATACTTCGAGGGTTCGACAATGTTGACTACCGGGATATTTTCACACTGAGTGAGAACAGAACGCGCAATCACGGCTTCAAACTTGAACTAAAGCGTTACAACCGCAATCTGTTTCGAAATTTTTTCACTTACAGTATCTGCGGTAAGTGGAACGCACTTTTAGTGGAAGTTGTCAACAGTGAATCTGTTGACCAGTTCAAGTCAAGACTAGACAAGGTCTTGAAAAGTGGCCGTTTAGGGACGCAAAACAATTAAGCAGCCTTGTGCCCGCTCGATTGCAAGTCTAAAGGTACCCTCTTTGAATGGACCGTAAGGTCTCCTAGGGTACTTACTTTCCTTGTTACTCCTTGTTACTCTCTCTCTCTCTCTCTCTCTCTTTGTCTCTCTCATAAGATCAACGAAACGTCAATACGAAATCGAGATAGCGAAAGCTAGCACCACTAATCCCAAACACTTCTATACTTATATCAATAGAAATAGGCAAATGAGAAGCGGGATTGGCCCCTTGAAAAACCAGTTGGGTGAAATTATTTCAGATGATATGGGTATGGCTAATATCTTAAACGAGTTTTTTAGTTCAGTCTTCACCTTAGGATATACTAATAACGATAACAACGAGTCTATACAGGTCAGACACCCATCACTAAGGAGCCTGGAAGTAAATTCACAACTAGTAATTGATAAATTAAAGAAAATGAACTCGTACAAGACTCCTGGTCCTGATAAATTTTACCCAAGAATCTTAAAACATGTCCATAATGAGTTAGCAGAGTCACTTGCTCTCATTTTTAACAAATCTCTCGAGCATGGGGTCGTCCCTGATGATTGGAGGAAAGCTAACGTCACACCTATCTTTAAGAAGGGATGTAAAAACCAGGCCAGTAATTACAGACCCATTAGCTTAACCTCAATAGTTGGAAAGTTGCTCGAAACGATCATTAGAGACAAGCTAGTAGAGTTCCTCGAAAACAATAACCTTATACGTGATAGCCAGCATGGTTTTAGGTCTAAGAGATCGTGCTTAACAAACCTAATTGACTTTTACCATAACCTTTTCAACCTATATAACGTTACTAAATCATTAGATATAATTTACCTAGATTTCAAAAAGGCATTTGACAAAATTCCACATCAGAAACTCATCAACAAAGTGCGTACGCTAGGAATTAACGGTAATATATACGGATGGATTAGTAGCTGGTTAAAAAACAGGAAGCAGAGAGTGATAATAAATGGCGTGGAATCGGACTGGGTATCTGTTACCAGCGGTGTTCCCCAGGGATCAGTCCTGGGGCCTATTTTATTTACCATATACATCAATGACATAGACGTTGGAATAAATAATATCATATCTAAATTTGCAGATGACACGAAAATAGGTAACTCAGTACTATGCGAAGATGACAGGGCTAGCCTGCAGGCTGATATAAATAAAATTACCGAATGGTCTGAGAAATGGCAAATGCCATTTAATATCGACAAATGCCAAATCCTTCAGTGCGGAACAAAAAACAAAAAATACACCTATACAATGCAAGGCGGCTTAATAAACACAACCCCGCAGGTTAAAGATTTAGGAGTAATAATTACAGAAAACTTAAAAACATCAAACCAATGCGCAGCTGCTGCAAACAAAGCTAACACAGCACTAGGATTTATAAAAAGAAACTTTACTTATAAAAGCGAGGAGATAATTATGCCACTATATAAAAGTATTGTCAGGCCCCATCTCGAATACGCTGTACAGTTCTGGGCCCCTTACTTAATAAAAGACATAGATAAATTAGAAGCTGTACAACACAGAGCGACAAAACTTATCCCGTCAGTACGTAACAAACCTTACCACGAGAGGCTAAAAAAACTCAATCTATTTTCCGTCAGAAAACGAAGACTAAGGGGGCAGCTTATAGAGTGCTTCAAAATACTTAAAGGATTTAACAACGTTAATGCCAATAACTTGTTCACACTGACAGGGGAGTGTCCCACCCGTGGACATGATTCAAAACTTCAGGGTAAAAGAGCCACTATGGATGTAATAAAAAACTTCTTCACTTACTCGATTATTAATGATTGCAATAATTTGCCAAACGCAGTAGTGGACAGCAGAACTATAGATTCATTTAAAATGAGATTAGACAAACACTTAACAAATATTGGAATTGTTTAGCATAAGCTACAAAATAAAATAATATTACAAAAATATAACTCTTTCAGGTTTATGTAAGTGGTTTTCATATTCATTTCATTTAATTACTATTCAATGCAAATTTCCTTCAGGTACTGTCTTCTTACACCTGCAAGGTACTTTTCCCAAATTATTTCATGTATGGCTTTTGCCGGAGGGAGTGGAGGGTGGGGAGAGCCTAAAACTTTTCTATCCTTTACTTCTACTATTCTATGTGTAAGTGGCAGTAGATTTAAGGCCAGATCACCTTAGTCTGGGCCGTAAGGCCCGTGTGATCTGTGTATCTATGTAACTCTATGTAACTCTCTCTCTCTCTCCCTAAGTGGGTGCACATTCCCAGCGGTGTACCTCAAGGTTCTGTCCTGGGACCACTACTTTTCATCATCTATGTTAACGACATGGATGGTGACATGGTTGCGAAGATTTCTAAATTTGCGGATGATACCAAGCTTGGTATGAATGTTACAAAGGAAGGAAATACTCCCCGCTTGCAAGAAGATCTCCGGAAGATTGAGGATTGGTCGGACATGTGGCAAATGCCATTTAACGTGAACAAATGCAAAGTAATACATCTCGGCCACCGAAACCCCCAATCACGGTATATCCTTAAGGGCACTGCTCTTGAACGCCCTGATATCGAGAAGGACTTGGGTGTAACAATCACTAGTGACCAAGTTCTTGAAACAGTGTATAGAGGGGGAGAAAAAAGGACCAAAGGATGTTAGGCTATATAAAGAAACAGTTAGGATATCGTTGGATATCAAAACAAGGAAATAGTACTCTGTTTATACAATTCACTTGTCCGATCGCACCTGGAGTATGCCGTACAATTTTGGAGTCCTTCGTTTTGAAAGGATATTGTGAGATTGGAACGTGTGCAAGCCAGGGCAACCAAACTGATTCCCTCTATCAGACACAGAAGTTACGATGAAAGATTAATGGAATTAGATCTGTTCTCGTTGGAGACCCAGAGCCTGCGTGGTCAGCTTATCGAAGTGTTTAAAATACTTCGAGGCTTCGATAATGTAGACTACACGGATATTTTCCAACTTAGTTAGGGCAGAACGAGAAATCACGGCTACAAACTTGAACTGAAGCGTTACAACCGTGATCTGTGTGGTAACTTTTTCACATACAGTATCAGCGGTAGCTGATACACACTACCAGTAGAAGTTGTCAACAGCAATTCTGTTGATAAGTTCAAGTCAAGATAAAGTCTTGAAAAGTGGCCGTTTGGGCACTTAATTCGTTGTGCAGAACTGTGCCTGCTCAACTGTTAGCCCAAAGCTACCCTCTTTGAATGCCTCGTAAGGTCTTTTATGGTACTCCTTGCCCTTGTAGCTCCTTGTAACTCTCTCTTTCTCTATATATTTAGGCGTGCTTATCAGCAGTGATCTAAAGTTCTCCAAGCAGTGCCTCCAGGTGGAAAAGAGGGCCCAGCGAATGATGGGGTACATAAAGAGGCATTTTCCTTTCCGAAATAAGCAGATTGTTCTCGCCTTGTACAACTCTCTAGTGCGGTTACAGCTTGAATACGCCGTACAATTCTGGTCCCTAACCCTGAGGAAGGATATTGAACGGCTGGAAAGGGTACAGGCCAGAGCTACAAAATTGATCTCCTCCCTTAGCCCTAAAAGTTATCAGCATAGACTACGGGAACGGGGGATGTTCTCCTGGAAGACGCGCCGGTTAAGAGGCCAGCTGATTTAAATTTTTAAGATAATGCGAGAAGTTGAAAACATAAATCACAGGAGGCTGTTCACGTTGAACGCAAATGCTACATGTAACCACAGTTACAAACTGGAATTAACGCAATTCCATACTAGCATTTGCGGAAACTTCTTCTCGTACAAAATCTGCGGAACGTGGAACCGTCGAGCGCCAGAAGTGGTGAACAGTGTCGTAGAATGGACTCTCGACGATATACCATATATAACTATTCGTTTAGGGAACTTCTTTAACTATCTTTAGAGTGCGTGGATGACTGGCTGGCCAAAATTATGTATCTTCGATATGCTTAAGAAGTGGAACTGAGCTCAAGGATAATAATATTGCTATCATTAATAAAATAGAGTTCTATTAATAATAAATATCAACAACACACAAAACGGAAAATTTGACATAAACAGAGAATGGAAAGGGTCGTGGGGACTCGAGCTAATCCGAGGATTAAAAGATTTAAAAAGGTAAAACAAATATAAAGTTAAAGGGAGGTGATGGTTCGCTAAACCATTTAAAGCACAGGATAGAATTGACAAAAGGGTTAAATGCTCAAAGGTAACGTTCGGCTTACGTAATTTATACTTGTTGTGCAGAGAAAGGTGACGTGAAGGAATTTTCGGTCCGCTGGCGAGTTCCAGCCGAAGGGGGGGGGAAATAAAATCATTCTGACGTGGCGTCTTGGGAATGAGAACCGTTTCTTGACGAACGGCTTGACGAAAAATGGCTGTTCTACGTTGTTCTCTTCTGAACAACAGGGGGGGTGAGAACCGTCTCTTGTCTAAGGGCTCAAGAACAATGGCTGTTCTAATGTTGTTCTCTTCTGAACAACAAGAGGGAAGGGTGAGAACCGTCTCTTGTCTATGGGCTCAAGAACAATGGCTGTTCTAATGTTGTTCTCTTCTTAACAACAAGGAGGAAGGGTGAGAACCGTTTCTTAGCGAACGGGCTCGAAAGAACAATGGCTGTTCTACGTTGTTCTCTTCTGAACAACAAGGGGGAGGGGGTGAGAACCATTTCTTGTCAACGGGCTCGAACGAACAATGGCTGTTCTAATGTTTTTCTCTTTCTGAACAACAGAGGAAGGGTGAGACCCGTTTCTTGGCCAACGGGCTCAAACGAACAATGGCTGTTCTAATGTTGTTCTCTTCTGAATAACAAGGGGGAAACCTTGTGGACTCGGCGTCACGAAGGCTTGATCGAACCTTGGCACTCAAGGGATATTGTCCTTCTTCTGGACAAGTGATGTGAATCTCGAGGTCGAGGTCCCTTGGCGCACAAGGTGAGAGAGGGTCGTGGTGATGTTTCGCGACGAAAATCTGGATCTCCAATCTCATCTTAGTGGTAAAGTTTCCATCTAAATAGTCGAGACACTCCCTTGGCGTGGGGGACAATGGACTGGGAGCTTCGAGGGAATGCACAGCCGAGCCTGGGAACAATGCCTTATCTGCCCATAAGCCTAACTCAATCTGGCGAGGTCGGCGTATGGGAGCGAACGGGGAAAGATAAACCTCCTTGTTTAAACATTGACTCAGGTGGCTGCGATAAGGCACCAAGCTTCAAAGCGAAGATGCACGTGGGGAGCATCGTGGTTTTGAATAACATGTGATAGTGATTGAAATTAACGCGGCCTCAACCCGTTCTATCACACCCCTCCATTCCGGGGGAAGTTGTCACTTCGAAAAAAAAGAGAGAAGGGACAACGATAGAGCTCCGTTGTGGGGAACTCGTTTTCTTGTACCAACCGTACCTTTCTGCACCTAACTAGTATTACCTCAATACATATGATTATTTTGATCTTTACATTACAGGGGAAAATAACCTTTAATACAAACTTAATAAAAAAAAGGGCATGGAACAATGAAATGATATAAAATTAGTACATACGGGACAAAATAATATATACGTAAATTAATGGGTACAAATATATATACATACAAAAAAAATAGACATTGAGCGTTACAAAATTCAGACATATACATTAACTAATTATATTGCAAGAGAATCTAATTTAAGTCGTACAAGACGGTATATACCTACATGGAGATACTAATCCTATGAATACAATTACTCTACGCAATTCGGTAACGCATTCCTACTGAGTGCGTCAGCGACCTGGTTATCGGAACCTTTTATATAATTTATTTTAAATTGATACTCTTGCAAGAGTAAACTCCAGCGCATGATTCGGCCGTTGGAGTGTCGCACATTCCTAATATAGGCTAACGGACAGTGGTCGGTTCCTATCTGAAATTCTTTTCCTATCAAGTACCTTTTGAATTTGTCTATAACCCAGATAATTGATAGAGCTTCCTTCTCTATAGTGGCATATCTCTTTTCGCGTGGTAATAATTGGCAACTAGCATATGCAACTGGATGACTCGTTCCATCATCCTCGTATTGAAGGAGTACACCTCCAATGCGCTGCTCGTTGGACGCGTTGGTCTTAATCCCAAAGGATTTTTCCGGGTTGGGAAACTTTAAAATGGGGGCAGAAATGAGCTTACTCTTGAGCTGATTAAAATGGGAAATAGCGACATCATTCCAACGTAGACGATCGGGTGAATTCTTTTTTAAAAAGGGAGCTGAGGGGCGCCGAAATCGCAGCGAAATTCGGAACAAATCGCTGATAGTGAGAAGCTGATCCTAGGAACGATCTTAAGTGCTTCTTTGTAATCGGGATGGGCATGTCGGCGATTGCCTTAATCTCGTTCTCTTGAGGACCTAACTTGCTTTGTCCTATTTTGAAACCCAAATATTTTATGGTTTCGTGGGCAAAATGGCATTTGCGGGGGCCAATGGTGAGGCCATTTTCGCGCAGTCGCTCGAAAAGAGCTAATAGGGTGGTTAAATGGTGACTCCATTCAAATAGTTCTTGTAGCTGACTCTTTTGATGTGGTGTCAGCTGCGCGTCAATATCCAGGTAAGAGGGTTCAAAAGACTCGCCTGGTAGGGAAGGAGGAGGGTAATCGGAATCAGGTTGTATGCACACTGTCTGGATTACATTAAGGGACTCCGCGGGGTAATCCTCTTCAAGCGCCGATGTTTCGTCTAAATCCACATCCTGACATAGATGGTACCACCTTAGTATAGATTAGAGATGAGTAAAGTAGATAGTTTTCAACTTTTTTCTAAAAAAAAAAATTCATGTTAGTGTTATTTTTTTCAGCACATTCAGGTATGGTTTCAGCTTTCTGGCTCGCAAATGCGGGTGGGAGAGATGGGCGGGGAGAGCCTTCATCTATTCCATACTTTCTCTTATGCTATAGGTTAGGGCTTTCTCAAAATAGTACCTCCCCGGTATGGTCAGCAATGTCCTTTGAGGTACTACTATTCCTTGTGACTCCTTGTGACTCACTCTCTCTCTCTCTCTCTCTCTCTCTCTCTCTCTCTCTCTCTCTCTCTCTCTCTCTCTCTCTCTCTCTCTCTCTCTCTCTCTCTCTCTCTCTCTCTCTCTCGCTCTTTCCTGATTCCTTTAATAATAATAATAATAATAATAATAATAATAATAATAATAATAAAGGGGTTCGGGTATTGGACTCTTCAAGGCCACATACCCCTACAGAGCGCGGGTCTACCAACTAAGAAAAGGGTTGAGAGAAGAAGTCCTTCAGGGCACATTTGAAGTCGCACAAGGGAGGGGGGGGGGCGAATACCACCCACACGACAGTTCCATATCGTAGGAGGAAACAGATAAAGCACTATCACCCACGTATCACAGATGACCACAAGAAACAAAAATAGTACGGGAGCCAATCCGGAAAGAAGGGTTCTCAGGGGCAGAAGACAGGTAGGGGGACGTTGCGGTGTTTAAGATCTTATACGTAATAAGAGGACCTTGAAAGCGATTCCGGATCAGATGAGCATCAGTGTGAAGTTAACGGAGTGAGGGTGGGGAGGTGGGGGGGGGGCGTACCTGCCAGAGAAGAAGGCGGGGACGCAAAGTTTTTAATAAGTTGAAAGGATCGAATATTGTTAGCATGTGTTGTGATACAGCGTGAAGCAAGTTGCAGAAATAGAGATGGGAGCTAATCGTGGCACGAATGACAATCTATAAACATTTATAGGCAAAGTAAGAGAGGATACGGCTAAGATTACGGAACGGACGAATGCGGTTAAAGATTACAGAACGGACGAATGCGGTTAAAATGATAGAACAGATGCGGCTAAGATTATGCAGCGGATGAGACTAAGATTAGAGAAAGGATGCGGCTAAGATTACGTAGGAGTTGCGGCTAAGATTACGGAGAGGATGAGGTCAAGATTGCAGAGCGGATGAGGCTAAGATTGAGGAGCAGATGTGGCTAAGATTATGGAGCGGATGCAGCTAAGACTACGTAGGGGTTGCGACTAAGATTAGGGAGCAGATGCGTCTAATATTACGGAGCGGATGCGGCTAATATTACTGAGCGGATGCGGCTAAGATTCCGGAGTGGATGAGGCTAATATTACGGAAAGGATGCGGCTAAGATTACAGAGTGGATGCGACTAAGATTACGGAGAAAGCAGAGAGAGGCTTTGAAGACATTAATAACATGGGATTAAGAATTAAATGAATGAGAAAGATGACAGAAAGATTCTTAAAATTATCAGAAAAGGCAACGGGGAAGCTACCACGGTTAAGGAACGGAGAAATAGTTGTATAAGGAATCACATCCGAAGAGGGATCTGCCCGGCACAGCTCAGTCCAAAGCTCCTTGAAGACCGACCTCATCTGTCAAGACAGGTTCTCAGCGAGGGTCCACACCTTGAAAAGCGCCGTATAATTATATTATTATTGTTATCATTGTTATCATTAGTAGTAGTAGTAGTAGTAGTAGTAGTAGTAGTTATTAATATTATTATTATTCTTTATTATTATCATTTTAATTATCTTGACTATCATTATCATTATCATCATCATATTCTAACCTTATTCAGGAGAACCAATGGACTAGAAAAACAAAGGAGGCAAGAGATATTTTTAAATAGTTGAGCATCAACGAGAGCATCGTCATCTTAAATTTTGGGGAAAGAGATTCTTAAAGCAAATGGTAAAGTAAGGGAAAGTAAAAATCTGTGTGACCTACATATTACCAGAACCTTATCTATTCCACTACATAGGCACGACCGCTTGTGGCCAACGATGATACGGATAGCAAAGATCATTCACCCTAAATGTTGAGGCCGGAAGGGCGTGTAATAAACCTCACTTAATTTCATCTCCCCTCTGAGGGTTTTATTTGTCAGTGAGCTGATAAAAGGATTAATCATACACGAAAATTGAGGATACATTCAGTGTCCTTTGTTTGAAGATGCCTAACGCCTTCTTTCCCTTTTGTATGAGCATAGCCAGGCGTGAAATAAATGAGGAGACGCAAGGCATAAAGCAAATTAATTAAAAACAAACAGGAAAGCCGAAAAAAATAAAGGAAAAAATAATTTCTACAACTAAACTCGCACACAAATAATAAAAGGGGGGTGAGAGTGCAAATAAAAGCCAAGGAAGTGTAGAGGCAAACAACAGAATAAATTGTTCGGCAGGGCACACGTAGAACAGATTGCTAGACAGAGAAAAAGTAAAACAGGTTGTTAGACAGAGAAAAAGTAGAACAGGTTGTTAGACAGAGAAAAAGTAGAACAGGTTGTTAGACAGAGAAAAAGTAGAACAGGTTGTTAGACAGAGAAAAAGTAGAACAGATTGTTAGACAGAGAAAAAGTAGAACAGGTTGTTAGACAGAGAAAAAGTAGAACAGGTTGTTAGACAGAGAAAAAGTAGAACAGGTTGTTAGACAGAGAAAAAGTAGAACAGGTTGTTAGACAGAGAAAAAGTAGAACAGGTTGTTAGACAGAGAAAAAGTAGAACAGGTTGTTAGACAGAGAAAAAGTAGAACAGGTTGTTAGACAGAGAAAAAGTAGAACAGGTTGTTAGACAGAGAAAAAGTAGAATAGGTTGTTAAACAGAGAAAAGGTAGAATAGGTTGTTAGACAGAGAAAAAGTAGAACAAGTTGTTGGACAAAGCACAACAAATTGTTAGAGCCGGAACAAGTAGAACAGTGTTAAACAAAGAGATAAGTAAAGTAGACGGGAAGGAATAGATCACACAGGCGCAAGAAATTGGCGAAAGAACACATGATGAACACAGGAAGAACACATGTATACAAAGACCACACACAAACAGATTGGTGGAAGAAAACAACTAGAAGAGATTGTGAGGATATGTAAATGTAGAAGAGTTTGGTAGAAAATGAAGAAGTAGAAAACATTTTAAGGATCAGTAAATTTATGAGGTGGTAGAAAGAGTAGAAGTAGACAAGAATTATAGAAAAAGGATAAATGAAGATGTTTGGAGGAAATAGTGTAAAAAAAAACAGATTGGTATAAAATGGACAACTGCGCCAGCTTTTAAAAAGGCACAGGTAGAATTTGTAAGTAGAAAGAGAACAAGTAGAGAAGAATGGTAGAAATAGTTCAAATACAACCGAACCAGAGGCGATAAGAAGAGAAGCACCGTCCATGTAACCAACCGCAAAATAGAGGAGTCAAAAATGGGTTTGGGGGAGGGATGTAATTATAAAAAAGAGAATAAAACTAAGGACGTCATTTCAGCGATAAAGTTTGGGATAAAGAATGATAAAGTGATGAAGTTAGGGGAAAGGAGTGTATCTCTCGTGAACTTTTGTAACGTTCTAAAAATGAAAGTGTCTATTAATATGGGGTAAGTGGGGCCAAGGATAATTTGAGGGGGAAGAGAGTTAGGTATCATCGCGTCTCTTCTGTGTCACTGTAAAGGGGTTTGTTGGTATTTTATTCATGGTGAGTTTAATAATAAGGTCAATGGGGTAAGATAAAGGAGGAATAAAAATAATTGAAGAGTAAAATTTGTTTTAAGATTTCAGGTAAAAATAGGTTTTATTTCCGGGCATAAAATGCGAATATTTATTAGGTAACCACCACCTAACCATGGTTAAGGAACCCTGAAAGTTGGCCTAGTTATGATTTTCAAAACACAGCCACCAGCCATTCTGGGGCATCTCAACATATCCCCCCCCCCTCCTCCCGCTGCAACGGCGTGGATTATGTAACAAGGAATTTACCTTCGCCATACTTGAAACTTGGATGTATGTCGCATCCTTCCGGCTTCCGTGTGTACCCTGTTAGGTGTAGCACGGGCTAACATGCAGCAGGTGACATCTGGAGGATCGGGTGGGGTTTTTTGCCCAAACGCGCTTAGGAAGATCTTTTATATGCCATACAAACATTTCAATTCCCTTCATTTTTACCAATTTCTTTACAGGTCTCTCCTTTCAAGCTTTCTGCGGGAGACGTCATCGTTGGTTTTCGCTTAAAGTTTATTTTTTTATAAAACCCCCACGCCCCACCATACCCCCACCCACCCACCGAAGTGCGAGATGAGAACCCGTTAAATTGAAAAAAATATATAAAATGTACATAGGAAAAAGACAAATACCTAAAAAATTCACCATGATTAAGAGAGAAGAATTACTTAAAAATATTCTTAAAAGTATTCTTAAAGTAATTGCCTATTTGGGCAATATGGATTATAAGACAACCAAGTGGAAATGAACATGCTTAAAGGCTAGAAAACGCCGTTTATGTAGATCTACAGAGTGACCACAAAAACACTCCTTAATTTCAAATATATATTATAGCAAAAATTAAATGAATATTCTTACAATTTTGGTGCCTACATTTGTAAAAACTACTAAAGATTCGAGTGGTATTGTTTGATATCATAGACACTCGATGTATCCCTCTCTTGTTGCTCGGCAAACACCAAGGCGATAATCAATCTCGGTCCAGACTCTTTGCAGCATATCCGGAGTAATCGCATGTAGAGCTTTTATAAGGGGTAAACCTCAAGCGTTTGCGTAAGATCTTGTTTACTGTGCTTTGTGGGACTCGTAATTCTCGGCTACATCTGCGCGTCGACTTCTTGGGGCTAGGAAGAAAAGTTTCTCTGACACTATCGACAACTTCCTCCGACACCGATGGGCAGCCTAAATGTGCCTTTCTCTGGTCACAGATGCATCCTTTCTCACTGAAATCACTGTACCACTTCAAAATGGACTCGTTAGTAGGTGGATTTCCATGATGAATGCGTCTGAAAGCACGCTGCACATTTGTAACACTGTTTGTTTTGGCAAATTCCAACACACACCAGCTACGTTGTTGTGGAGTGTAAGCCATCTTAGATTACACTGCCATCTAGCGGATCAAGTAGAATCTTCATTAGTTTATGCAACTTTAGACACCAAAATTGTAAGAATATTCATTTAACTTTTGCTATAATATATATTTGAAATTAAGGATTGTATTTGTGGTCACCCACCCTATAGTTTATCATCTTTTTGATCAGGCAGTTTTTCTTTCTTATTTAAAGTCATCTTTCCATGGAAGATCAAGAAATTGAAAAGCAATATATTCTTCATTGCTTGTTCTATGAGTTTCAAAAGTTAGTACTCTACCGCAGGCAATTAAAATGATTTGTAAAGTCTCCTCAATCAGTGAAAGCTCGTAAATCCCACCTCGAGTTCAAAATGCAATCAACTTAAATACCGATTGTTACCCCTCTGATAGGTGTTCGATCTGGAAGACAAACCATATTAGATGACGATCTTTTTAAAGAAGCTGTTGAATCAGATCCTCGTTAAAGCAACACGGATTTGGCGACAAAATGCTAAATGTCATGTTCAACTGCCTCTTATTACTGTACACGATTACTGCCATTAACTTGATCTTATAGACGAAGCATTACATCGACAATGGCCAGCTTCTGTCAACAGAAAAAGTGTAGTTGTATAGCATAGCAATACAATTGCTCACCCTACAAGACAAACACAAGAACATTTGTTACCATAGAATACTCAATTCTTTTCCGATCGCAGTATTTTAATAACTAAATTTATATAAATATGATATATGGATGTATTTCTCAAAAACCTAAATTGTAAAATTTACTGATAATTTTTATCAATGCAATATGAAAAGAAATGTTGTTCATGGGGACTGATGGTTAATCATAGGTGATTTCGTCATGCCTAATTATCATTTTTATGAGGTTAATTCTAATAAACTTCTAACTATCTGTTTTCTCCTATTTCTCTTCGAATTTCGTGGATAAACAATAAAATTGTCTTTAGTTTTAAATTTACTGAAAATAGTGATAACATAGTAATAAGTATTGCCTTGGTTTAAAATATATTTTCATTCTTCTTCCTGTCTTGGGTGACTAACGTTAAAAACACACATGTTGCTTATTTCTTTGGAGGTTGGATTATAGCGTTATCTGAAGTCATTTCATGTTTTTTTTTATAAAAATGTTCTCTTGTCGGCCCAATCCAGCACTTCAATAGACATTGAAAGAAAATTAATAATTGATTTTGCCACAGGTTTCGATGTAAAAATGTGATAAAGAATGACAGAAAATGAAGCTTAATAAAATGAAGTACTCATAAATATAAGCAATCCTGGGATTACAACAAGCTTTAAATGATTAAGAAGACTATAAGTCAAACATGTACGCATTGGTATCGAAGAGAATCTTACTACTTTTGTTTCTCTCTGTCTGAATCTTTTTTTCTTCTTTGAGATGGCATAAATTCAGTAAGTTTTGTATGAACACTATGATTATTTCAATTTTGTATTTTATTAGTTTCCTTCGTTCTTAGACAAAATTGGAAATACATTACACGTTTTTCCGGATTACGAGAGATTTTATCACGTCTCACCGGGTATTTTATGATACCTCTGGGGTATTTATTTTCGAAATCAATGGATGTTCATCATTAAATCTTTGATTCATTACAAAATACTCTTTGGCTGAATTCGCGCAAAGAACACCCGTTTAATTATTAATCGTATATCGAACAATTCATCCTTTAAAATAGTCAACTCAAAAGTAGCACCAGTGGTTGTAACGATTAAAAGAATTATTGCAACCAAAACTTCAAGAATAAAACTCTTTTTGTATGAAAGAACTGCGTCTCATTTGACATCACCGAAACCTACAGCGCAAAGATAGGAATTCGTTGATCAGTTAATTTTAGGTTTTTCTTCACTCCAGACAAAAAAAGGGAGGGGCGCTAGTTCCATATGAACACATTAAAAAGAAGGGAAGAAAGGCTGAATATATTTTATATTAATGGAGTATTAATTTATTAATAGCATCATAAATTGGTTTATGGGGAGAGGGCGTTTGACATAATATATGGGCATATACCAAGAACTTTAATATTAAAAATAATAAAGTTCTTTCATATTAGGAAAAACCTCAGTTCTTAAATCCAAGTCCGTTTCTACCGCCTTGAGGTAAACAAGATTGATTATTACACGCAAAAAGGCCAGTTAAGGGAATGATTTATACGGTATTGTTGGGCAGAAGTGGAGCGATCGTCACACATTGAAATACTTACAGGATGGATAGTAGAGTTCATGTGAACAATGCGCTTATTTATTCCGGTATATTGAAGTGAAACTCAGGTTTAATTTATTGATGTACCAAGTCAAATGAAGGAAATGAGAGGGGTAGGGGGTGAGAGATAAAGAATGAGCGAGAGGGAATGAAAGAGAGAATGAGAGGAAGAGAAAGAGAGAGAAAGTGCGAATGAGAGACATAGAATAAGAGAAAGAGAGAGAGTTACAAGGAATGAATGCCTTACGATCCTTAACGAGCATGTGTTTTTTGTGGCAGATGCACCTTAACCATTCTGATATATATTCTTATATATTAAGAGTATGAGAAAAGTGAACAGTAAAGACGTAGGCCTTCCTCACCCACCTCTTCCCTCAACCAAAGCGGGCGTGAAAATTTGAAAAGATACCTAGTCGAGTTGAAATAAAGACTACAATTCCCTAGGATACAGGAGACTGCGGATCTACGCTAGTAACATGTGACAGGTCGGACGCTAATACATTGATTACTACACTCAGTCTCCGGTCAGCCAACCAGTTTTCGATCCAATTTGCTACGTTTCGAAAATTTGCAATGCTCTAATTTTAGACATTAACTTCTTGTGTGACACCTATCGAAAGCTTTTTGAAATTCTAAATACACAACATCAACTGACCTTGTATTATCGTAAAGTGAATTGATATAATAAAAAGCTTCTAAAAGATTAGTTAGACAGGATCTATGTTTCCTGAAGCTATGTTGCAAGTTACGCAATAATCCGTTTAGTTCAGGGCTTCCCAAACCTTTTAGTCCAATGAACCCTTCATGGAATCTTGGACTCCTCATCGACCCCCCAGGCATGTACTTGAAAATAAATAAATAAAAACTAAGTTCATGTGCAAATTCCGATGTACATCAATAAGGAAAACTGTATACCAAACCCCACGAAACTGTTGTTCTGTGTCCCCCTCCTTTGTAAATATTTCCCATTAAATAGGAGGGGAAAAAAGAAAACCTGTTTACTGTCATTGAGAGGTCAGAGAAAATTAGCAAAATTATTAACATAATGTTGAAATTTACCCATAGGGGTGTTCAGACGTATCGTACAGTATGATAAATGAATATATCGTATAAAATATTAGATTGGGTAATAAAAAAGGAAGAAGCTGTTTGATGTCATTTGGAGCCTAATATTAAATATATTAAAAATACATTAACATACCTTTTTATTGAAGTAGTTGACATCATTAATGGGAAGGATGTGCTTGATAAGCTACAAAAAGATTATTGATATTAGGTAGAAAATTAGTGAGTTTTAGCCGTAAATCACCACATGCTTCCATGTTCAGCCTGTTTCTCTGTTTTGATAAAACTGCATTTGCGTGGCGAAAACCAGCTTCGACTATGTATGAAATGGGAATACAAGTAAAAAAGGTTCAGCCGCTGCTTTAAGCTTGGGGGATTTAGTAGTAGTATTTACATTGCCCCAATAATCACTCAGGTTTTTACTTTTGAACAACGATTTAGCTTCGAGATCCACACTCATTTCAACAAGTTCATCTTCTAAGTAAGATTTCTCGAAACGTACTTTATTCCCTTAATTTATCATATATATATATATATATATATATATATATATATATATATATATATATATATATATATATATATATATATATATAAATATATAGTTTTTCGGCCTGTGTGGTTGGCGCGCAAACTAGCACGCATCCACCCCCAAGCTTAAACGCTTGATGTCAGTATGTGTGGAGAAGTGATACACAGAAACAAGAGAGAAGAGATCCTACTGGAGGTGACCCAGAGAAAAATCAAAGAGAAAAAAATATTGCCCGAAAAGGACTCTACCGACTGAGCTAACGAGACATATAAGCCATGACAACACATTTTATCAATTTAACTTTTTCGTTCGCACTTCCAAAGACCACCGCTTAAATGAAACCGTGCCTGTAAGGACGGAGAAGATACAGTTGGAAAAGCCCGACATCCCTTCATTTTCTTCCAATTTTCGCAAGTTTGAAAAATATTTAAAATCTCTACATGCCAGTGAAGATTTAAATAACTCGATTTTGACTTGAAAGCCTATTAAATTGTTCGAGCTTGAATAATTGTAACATTTTTACCTTGCAAACGCTTCCGTACTTCATTAAAATTTGAATAGAGGTCTCCCAAATAGAACAGATGGTTCCTACACATTTTCAGCTCATCACGTAGTGATGGGTCCACATTCGTAAGAAACTCTACAGTTGAGCCATACAAGTCAGCAAGTCTTTGCAATCTATCACCTCTTGACACTCACCTTACCTCAGTGTGAAAAGGCAATTGGTTGAAAATTTTATCATTTTCTTCTTATAACATTGCAAACAGTCGCGAATTGAGAGGATGGGCTTTAATTTTATTTATTGACCTGATATACACTTTTAAGACATTATGCATTTCACCACGGAGTTTCTTGGCTACAAGATGTTTCTGTGTAAAACACAGTGATCATTACGTACATTATGAACCTTTTTCTTCAAAAATACGGCAAATCGTCTGTAAAGGCCAACCATTGCTGGTGCACCATCTTCAATTAATCTTCCAAACATGGAAAAATGTCTCGCCTTTTGCATCACCTTTAGGGTATTTAGCAAATAAAAATTCGTCAACAAGCACTTCAGGCTTGGACTATAATACCTCACATAGGCCATGAAAATATTTGAACTGCCAAAATTTTATCTATCGAGTTGAATAGAAAACTTGCACTGTTGAAGCTCAGAGCTATAAGCTCCTTCCACATCATCGGCCATCTCCTCAATGTCGTTGTATGTACTGTACTTGCACTTAATGGTATACATTTTAGAACAAGTTGAGAGTTTTTCTTCTTCACTAATAGTATACGGTCTTCCTTTTTTTGCTATATTAAGAGAGATGCTATACGATGTCTTCAATCTTCCTTCACTATCAGCGCTGGCAGATGCTTTAAAAAAATTCTTTAAATTTGGCTGAGTTCTTAATTTCTCTTTCTGCATCTTAAAATAATCAAGATCTTTGATTTTTATCAGAATAAATCCTTTTATGTGGTCTTTCATTGTCACAGGTTTCATGGTATCATTACTGAAAGTCTTTTCGCATAACAAACACATAGGCATTGTTTCATTAGTAAACGAAGGTACGAAACCAAATTTCAAATACTCCTTTAAATATTGTCTGCATTTCTTAGCATTAGTGGCCGCCATTGTACCCATTAGAAATGGGCAAATTTAAATAGTAAATGCACAGCTATAAGTTCGCAGCAACACACCGATAGCTAAGAACGTCAATATACACTGGTTGTCCTCACACGTATCACTCTCAAGTCTCAACATGCCAGCAAACAAAAACAGAACAGAACCAAAACAAAACACGTTCATTTCAGAAAATTCTAGAATATCTGCCAGTCGACAGGCATTATAATTTGCAAAATTGCTTGATTATTGGTTTATGTTATATTGTTAATATTATAATAATAAAAAAACATGATTAAAATATCTTTAAAAGGAGAGTTTGCCTGGAATTTCAAAATGCATCAAAATTGAGTTTAATGCATTTTCTACTCTCAATATTTAAGAGGTAAGTAAAAGTTTTCAAAAGGACAGTAGCCACGCTTGTCATATTGCGGAGAATAGAGACTGCGCTTTTATGCGTATTTTTTTTATTATTTATATACGTTTATAAATTAAATAATGCCATACCGTACATCTGGAAGCATTGCATAACAATGTGGGACCACTGTTATGCAATGATATCTGGGTTGCGTATATATACATACAGCAGCACAAGTCAAACACAAGTTACAACTAGGATGGCACTCACGGTAGTGCGACAGTGCTTTGTAGAGCTCCACAAAGAGAGGGTGCGTGCTCTTTTTGGTTTTCATTTCCTCCAGTCCCCTCCCCCCCGCTCTTCCTGCAAACACTACAAGCCTAAGATCTTGACAGTTTTAGTCAAAACCTCAGGAATTACAATTAAAAAAAGCTTAGGATGGTCAGCATTTTATTCTATCAGTATTTTAAAGTCTTATACGAATGTCTCCTTTCGACCCACAGAAGTTCAATTGACCCTCCTTAGCAATAGTCGACCCCCTTTCAACCTGAAGGAATCATCGACCAATTTGGAGACACCTGGTCTAAAGGAAGAAGATTCCCTCGTATATATAAAACCATTCCTGCACCTTTTTTTTCCAGCATGGTCTTTATGAAACATTGTATATCATTGCAATTGAAATTAACTATTGAATATCTTGAGTGGCAAAGGATCCATGTCTCTGTAATGCGTATTGTCAGATGCCTCTAATGCTCTTATGGTTCAAATATCTAAAATTTTATTTCTAATAGATCTGGCATTAAACAAAATAGCTTTTAGCTGAGGTACATGATTAACTGTGCCTGTGGGCTTGTGACGTTTCCCAATGGTGTAGTGGAATTATTATTGAAGCAGTTCTTCTTGAAAATTTTATACAAGATCGACTTTATCATATTTCCATATTATAGCTTACCTTTCAGGTTAAAGTAGGTTCTATCGTGAGAGAAATATTCTTTTTTGTCTTGTAACTTCAGCCAAAGATAGAGAGAGAGAGAGAAAAAAAGTCAGAGAGAATAGGTCTGCTGACCGAAAATTCGCGTGATCTCACTTATTCAGATTTATGACCTTACGACCTTAAAAACTTATAATAATTCCCGGACTAACTTTAGAGGACCTAGGCAATTTTATCATTCGAAATAGAATGTTAAAGAACATAAGGATTTCAAATTTCGTTAGAATTGGCCGAATAGTTATGATGTTATGCCAAAACAAATTAATTTTAGAGCTAAACTTAAGAGGACTTTGGCAATTATATCATTCCAAATATAATGTAAAACAATATAAAGGTTTCAAATTTCGTTAGAATTGGCTGAATAGTTACAATGTTATTACAAAAACAAACAAACGCAAAACGGGGACCGACCGACCGACCGACCGACCGACACAGTGAGATGTAGGGTCGCCCGCGACTATAAAAGAGAGAAAGGGAAAAGAGAGATAGAGTTACAAGGAGTTGCATGAAAAGAAGTACCTCAAAGGCTTTGCACCCCATGCCAAGGAGGCATTACTTAGCAAATGAAACTTAACTATCCTACGCTAATATAAATTCAACTCTCTCTGTTGGAACGCCTGCAAAATTGCTATCATCACCTTCTGTTCTAAAGTATATTTTGTCGAGTTGACTCTTAAACTGTTCGACACTGATACTGTTGACAACTCCCGCTGGCAGTCTATTCCACTTGTTGCAGATGTCGTACTTGAAGGACTTACCCACCGGAAGCGTATTATATCTCGGCAACTCTACCTTTCACCCATGATTTCGAGTCGCATTCCGGTTAAGGACAAAGTACTTCGTGTAGTCGACATTTTCAAAGCCTTTTAAAATCATAAAAGTCTCTATGAGACGATCGCGCAGTCTTCGAGTCGCGAGCGAAAGGATATCGAGTTCTTGCAGTCTTTACTGGTATGTCTTGTTCTTCAGCGATGAGATCAGTTTCGTGATCTTGTCTTGCACCTTTTCTAAACGATCGATGTCTCGCTCATCGTCCCGTGAAATAATTCGAACAAGTTCGTGGCGCACGAGCGATGTCTTCGGAAACCGTGATGGGTGTCCCTCAACAGGTTGTGGGACTCTAAGTGATCCGTTATTTTATCAGCTATGATACCTTTCACTACTTTACCCACTATTGAACTGAGACTTATCGGTCGTTAGTTTCCAGCGGTGCCCCAGCCCCCTTTTTTTGTGGATCGGGGTGACTTTGGCCCTACGCCAGTACGTAGAAACTAACAACACTATCGAGTGACACGTTGAAGATGTCAGAAAGATTGGTGCCAGCCTGATCTTTCACCTTATGCAGCACTCTTGGCAGGAACCCGCCAGGACCAGAGCATGTGTACGCATTCAACTGACCGACCCTCCTGGCAACCTCTTCAGCAGTTGTTGTTATTTCCTCTATCCTTTTTAATCCAACATGTATCACTATGGGCGGTCTGGGTATTTATCCGTCCCTTTTCCTCGTGAACACAGGAAGAAGTAGTCATTAAGTATGTTAGCGATTTCCAAGTCTGAATCCTAGAGACGCCGTATGCGTCCCTCAGAGGTCTGATGCGTTGGCGCACTGGTTTAGGCTGTTCACGTACGCGAACTCCATAGGATTCTCTTTAGAGAGAAAGGCTACACGAACTTCTTCGCTCCGCTTAGCTGTACGCACCAGTGCATTTACCCTTCTACAATGAGTCACGTAAGCTTCATGATGCGCTGCATTTCTACTTCTCTTCCATACCCTGTGCGCTGTCTTTCTACTTTCCAAAGCCGTGGTGATTTTTTAAAGAGTGTGAAAGAAAGAGAGAGCGTCAGGCAAAGAGAAAGAGAGACAGGGAGAGAAATAGAGAGAGAGGCAAAGGCAGAGGGAAATAGATAGTGAGAGGGACAGACAAAATAAGAAAGATAGGGAGTGAGAGAGAGTGAAAGAAGGTGAGAGATTACGAGAGAGAGGGAGAAAGAAACTGACAAAAGGAGAGAGAAGAGAGAGAGAGACTAAGAGAAACAAGGAAGAGAGACGGTTGTTAGGGGGAAGAGATTCAATAGCAGTGCCCTTAAGGATATACTGCAATTGGGGGTTTCGGTGGCCGATATGCATCACTTTGCATTTGTTCACGTTAAATGGTATTTTTCACGTGTCCGACCACTCCCCAATCTTTCGAAGATAATCTTGAAGGCGGGCAGTATTTCCTTCCTTTGCGACGTTCATACCAAGCTTGGTATCATCGGAAAATTTAGAAATCTTCACAACCATGTCACCGTCCATGACGTTGACGTTGTCCATTCAACACCACCCATTGCCATCTGCCGCTTAGCCAGTTCTCTATCCAATCTGCTTACGTTTCCGTCTATGGCCAGTGCATGCACTTTCACGAGAAGGCGGCGGTGTGGTGCCTTATTAAAGGCTTTCTGAAAGTCTAAGTAGATAACATCCACCGCCTTGTCCCAATCGTGATTACTGAAAACGAAGTGGAAGAATTCCACAAGATTCGTCAGGCATGACCGTTGCCTTCGGAACACGTGCTGATAACTCCTCAATAGCAAGTATGACTCTAAATATGACGTTATTTTGTCCATCATAATGCTTTCATGAGTTTACCAACTATCGAAGTTAAACTAATAGGTCGGTAGTTCGACGGTTGGCTAGAGTCTCCTTTCTTGAAGATAGGAGTCACCTCCGCTTCACGCCCGTCTCTAGAAATGCATCCAGTCCGGATTGACATGTTGAAGAGTGTGCACAGATGTTGTGACACATCATCACGCACTTATTTCAACACTTTAGGTAGAAACCTGTCTGGGCCAGGGGACTTATTCGTCCTTAGGTCAGTGATTCTTTTTTCTACTTCGCTTTGGGTGAAATCCATTTCTTCCAGCTTCTCACCCAAGAGTCCATGTGCTGGAGGATGGGCCACACTCTTCAGAGAATACTGAAGAGAAGTAATTGTTCAGGAGGTTTGCATTTTCTGCATCTGAGTGATTTAATGCCCCTTTCTCATTTACCAAAGGGCCAATCTTGCTGCGGATTGGTTTATAGCTGTTTACATAACCAAAGAACTTCTTGGGATTCTCTTTGAAAAGTCTCGCCACTCGGAGCTCCTCGGCACGCAGCCCTTATGCTGGTCTTCACTCTCCTAGCTAGCCTACGGTACTCATCGAAGTCACCAGAAGTCTTTGACTGCCGGCACACAGTTCTCTTCTCCCTCAGCACTTGACCAATTTCTCGATTAAACCACTTTAGTTGAACAAAAGACTGACGCAAGCTTTTCACAGGGATATTTCGTGATTGAATACTCATGAACGTAGTTTTGAAACTATTCCACAACCTTCAACGTTCTCACACCCTTTCAGCCTTACATCAGCCAATCCAGCACGAAGACTTGCAAAGTCTGTTCTTCTCAAATCAAGGTTCGTCGATTCATGAGTCTCAGACTATACCTTGGGGACCTTGACTACAAATCTAACTAGTCGGTGGTCACTGCCACCGAGCTTCTCGCCTACAGAGAGCCCCTCAACGATGTCATCCTCAGAAGTGAAAACCAAGTCGAGAATATTATTGCCTCTCGTCGACTCTCTCACCCATTGAGTCAGCAACTCGTCGCAGGTGAACTCCAGGAGCAGGGCGTTCTCGCCACCGGGTTCTCTGGTTTCCCAGTCAACTTGGGCGTTGAAGTCTCCCATGATGATACACACTCTGTCTTCAATAAGTTCACCCAGCAGCCGGTACAGAACCCTGTCCTTCTCAAGAGGGAGGGGAGGAGAGAGAGAGAGAGAGAGAGAGAGAGAGAGAGAGAGAGAGAGAGAGAGAGAGAGAGAGAGAGAGAGAGAGAGAGAGATTGTTGTTTATGTACGCGTCAAATCAAAATTTGCGGATATACGTGCAATATATTTTCGTTAAAAGTTGTCATGTTTGAATGTATTTAGGGTTGAGGGGAGATAGATCGAGATAGGTAAGCGAAGAATAGCACTGGACTTGCTGATAGAGGAACATGGAGTTAGTCAATAGGATTAACACCCTTCCCTCTTATTTACTCCTGATTTTATTTAGGCTTCAATTAATTTTTTTCCATTGGGAAACAGGATTAGAGGATTTTTTTTAATATTTCATTTGCGTAAACCTTTCATTAATATTAGCAGTTAAATCTTGGCTTAATCACATTTCATAACAGTTACCACAAACTTGTACACATGGGAGCTCTTGCAATTAATGTAAAGTTTGGAGTTGAGATGCGAAATTGAATCACGGATCCATAAATAAAATTCCAATAGTATTTATTAAATCACGAGCACAACCAGACAAAAACAAGTTATGAAAAATGGATTTGAATGCGGTTGAAAGATAAAAGATTGAGAAACTTTGCAGGGAATGAATGTGCGTGTATTTGTGTGCGTATGAGTATATGTAATGCACCTGCTTCTGTGCTGGAGATAGCATATATGCTCACTTGAATTTGTATTTATTTATGTAGGAATGTAAGCACGCTCGTGTTTTTATCCATTTAGTATCATTGAACAGCCAAGGTCATTGAGGCAAAGTCGGTGGAGTATATGGTAATCACCGCAAGGCCGTTAAGAATCGGTAATCTTTCCAAAAAATAATCTACTGGTTTTCAACCGGAAGACCGCGAGAGCCAACTAAGGGTGCCGCGTGAGCGAGCAAGAAATCAGTTATAAAATGACGAAATTGCAAAAAAATAAGTATCTCAAATATTACTAAAAAATCTGACGACTCTTGAAAGTATTTTGAAACTATCTTCTCTACATGGTGCAACATAAAAACAACGAAAAGTAAAAGATTGCAGACAGTGAATGAAGAAATGAGAATGGCCTTGTCAACTATACGTCCCAATATCAAAGAACGATGTGATACTCATCAAACTCAAATTTCCTATTAAACTTTTAAAGTTAATAATTATTTATTTATTTTCATTTTTTGTTTTATTTCGATTAAATTAAGTTAAATATCAATCGTGGTTAATTTTGAAGTGCTTTCTTCGTAATTAAGTATTTATACGTAAATTATTTTATATTGCGGTATCACGGCTACTTCTAGATAGCAATTAGGATGCCACTATCATAAAAAGGTTGAAAATCACTGAACTAGACATGGCTCACTTCAGTCGAGGGGCAAGTAATGTGTCCACTCGACTAGTGGGTAGCTCACTGGTAAGCATATAGAAGTATATGTATTTTTATGGCAGGAATTCATATAGCAAAATATGGTCAAGGGAAGGGTAATAGGTCAAGAAGGATACAACCGAATGCCCATTGACCTCACCCACCCCGTTCTATACTTTCAAAGCGATGGGGTTTCTTCGTCTTTTGAGCGACTGTAAATTTTCGTGGCATTAACGACTGGACATCGGAGTAGAACCAGCAACGGGAACGGTTCCTATGGGAACGGGATTGTCGGTGACCTTATCTAGTAGAGGTCACAATTCCCATAGAAACGGGCTTGTAAGGCAAGATAACGTTCACAAGAACGGTGAAAAACCTTTGCCGGTGTAGAAAAAGGATTTTAAGTTCTCTTCTCTTTTCTTGAATACTGGTTTGTTCACTTTCAGGAAAATAAGAAAGAAAATCGTCTTTTTATCGTTGGTAATTCATAATTGTCTTTCTAATTTGTAATTTTGATCGATTATAATTTATACGAACCCTTAGCAGAAAAGATTTTTTAAAATTTAGATGTAGAAATGAGAATTAAACCCTCAAGGGCATTGCACACGAATAAAAAAATAATAGGTTAAACAGAGGGAAGAGAGGAAATGAATAATAAGAAATATCGGAAGAAAAAATAATAAAAAGTATTAGTACTACTACCAATAATGATTGGGAGAAAAATACTTTTCCTTATTTTTACTTTCATTAGTATTGCTATTTATTTATTGAAAGACATCGTACCTTTTTTTAATCCTTTAGGAATACATTTACAGAAATAATCCTATACATAGGCGAGTTGCTGTTAAAGGCGCAGATAATGGCAGGACAATAATGGCAGTTTAATATAAGATTGATTAAAACTTTAGTCTTCTAAAAAGTTCAAATTGTCTTTTTCTCTCCACAGTTCTAAATAGTTTTTATTTAGAACCATTTTCCAGAATCTGGAGCCGTTTTCCAAAATAAAAGCGAGAGACTTTTCATTTTTCATCGCCCAATTGGCATTTGACGAGATGTCAAAAATCCGAGGAATTTAAAACTCAAGTCTTCTTTTATTCAACAACGGCTATTTATTATTATGTGAAGAAGAATAATTTTTAAGAACTTTTTTTTCAAGTAATTCTGTGGACAAAATCACAGAAACACCACATATTTTTCTTCCCTCTCCCTTTTCTGGGTGCCTATTAAAATGGAGGCCTAATTGGAAAAGTTGTAGATGCAGTTTGCGATCTTTATACAGAGAAACCCTTACATGACTTAAGATTCACTCTTCAAACCTCGTTAACCTTTTGTTTACAAGCTACGTGATCGATGTTATTGTCTTTAGGATAATAGTTCTAATATCTGGCCTATGCAAATGCGAAATTAAAAAGTAATAAATCTTTCTTTCGCTCGCTATGGGAATAAATTGGACAGGATTGTTTTATAGGGCCGTCAAAAATGAAGACCTGCTCGCATACGATGGGAACACTTTTAATGAGGCTATGAGTCCTTCAAACGATAAAATTCTCAACATAAAATAGATACACGCATCAATATTTCTAAGCTCTACTAAGAAAGAATTCTCTCTCCCTTTGGAAAAGGCGTTCATTATTGGGAAGATGGTTGTTGGAAGATTGTCCAGCCATTCTTAGGGATTGAATGTGTAGTGAAATTGTTCGACTGTGACAAACTTCCTGTTTTGGGGGCCTCACAGAGTAACGGTGGAATTGTAATGTGATATTCAAACTAAATTATATGTTTATCCGCTCTAAACTATAGTAAAAAATGATACAGATAATTATATATTAGTCTATCGTTGGAAGAAATCAACTTATCGTGACACACAAGAGGAAGGAGGTAAATATTTTGGCCAAAATGGCATTTTATAAGGGTTGAAATAACTTATCGCATGGATTAGATAAAATACCAAATAAAGGACAATATACTCTTGAAGATGTGAGTTTTTATTTCCTTCCCACTTATTATATCATTTTTTATATTGCTAAGCTAGCTACTAAAGTATGGCAGAAAGGGCAACTGCCTTAGGTCAATTTGAATTTAATACACTAAAGAAAGAGAAAAATCAACGAACTGAATGTAAATGATTGGCATTTAATTGGGTTGTTCGGTGAGAGATATGTACGTGATTAAATCTATAAATTTGTGGAAGTACCCGATTCACACCCATCAAGCCAATCATTTTTACAGTTGCATCATCTTCTATACAAACATTATAGAACTTATCAAATTATCTTCGCGATCTACTTTTGACCTACTTATTACTTACAAGTGCCCTTCATTTATTGTCCTCGATGTTCACTCTGATATTCTTCTCCTGGTTCCTCGCCCTTCTCACTTCCTTCCAGAATATTTCACTGTTCCCATCGAGATCCTCATTCATCTTCCTGTTCCCATTGGGATCTCCATTCATCTTCTTGTTTCCAGCGAGATCTTCATTCATCTTCCTGTTCCCATCGGGATCACCATTCATCTTCCTGTTCTCACCGAGATTCTCATTCATTTTCCTGTTTCTATCGAGATCCTCATTCATCTTCCTATTCCCATAGGGATCCTTATTTATGTTGCTGTTTCCATCGAGATCGCCATTCATCTTCCTGTTCCCGTAGGGATCCTCATTCATTTTCCTGTTATCATTGAGATACTCCGTAAATCTTCATGCTTCCATCGGGATCCCAATTTATCTTCCTCTTCTCACCGAGATCATTATTCATTTTCCTGCTCTCCTTGAGATCCTCATTCATCTTCCTGTTCTCATCGGGATCCCCATTCATGTTCATGTTCTCACCGAGATCCTCATTCATTTTCCTATTTATATCGAGATCCTTATTCATGTTACTGTTCCCATCGAGATCCACATTCATTTTCACGTTCCCATCGAGATCCAAATTCATCTTCCTGTTCTCATCGGGATCCCCATTCATCTTCCTGTTCTCACCGAGATTCTCATTCATTTTCCTGTTCTCATCGAGATCCTCATTCATCTTCCTGTTCCCATCGGGATCCCCATTTATGTTCCTGTTCTCACCGAGATCCTCATTCATTTTCCTGTTCCTATCGAGATCTTCATTCATCTTCTTATTCCCATAGGGATTCTCATTCATGTTGCTATTTACATCGAGGTCCTCATTCATCTTCATGTTCCCATCAGGATCCCCATTCATCTTCTTGTTACCATCGGGATCCTCATTCACTTTCCTGTTCATATCGAAATCCTCATTCATGTTTCTGTTCCCATCGAAATCCTCATTCATTTTCACGTTCCCATCGAGATCCTCATTCATCTTCCTGTTCCCGTAGGGATCCTCATTCATTTTCCTGTTCCTATCGAGATCCTCATTCATCTTCCTGTTGCCATCGGGACTATCATTCATCTTCTTGTTCCCATCGGGCTTCTCATTCATCTTCTTGTTCCCATAGGGATGCTCATTTATCTCCCTGTTCTCCTCAGGATCCTCATGTATCTCCCTGTTCCATCAGGATTCTTATTCATCTTCCCATTGGGATCCTCATTCATTTCCCTCTTCCCATCGCCGATCTTCATTCATCTTCCTCCAAATGCTTAATTTACTACTTTCCTGCTCTATTTAATTCACTCGTTTCACTCACCCTTTCATATTCTTGCAAACATTCAACCGCACTATTAACCATTTGAGAGTAGGCTTCCTCTTTGCTTTCCACTACACATCTTCATTCAGCATTTTACTTAATCTTTTCCAATCTAGCAACCCCCTCCTCCCTTACACTACCTTTTTGTTCAATATTTGCTCTATCTCCAAGCTCACACTTATTGTCTCTCTTCTACTTTCAAGCATTCTTACATACTCTCCCCATTATCTCTCATTCAATCACCATTCGCTTCTGAATCTTCTTTCCTTTCCACCTTCCTCGCGTCTTCTCATCCATCTACCAACCTATTTTAACCTCACACAGCACAATCATGTGATCAGTTAGTCCCAAATTCATCCCTTTCACTTCTCTCCCTCACCTTCTCCCAACTCATGTACATTTATGAACATATTTGGGCTGAAACAATGGGTTTTGCTGAACATAAGTTTCTTTCAACACAGACATCCCCTACCAGGTAATTCCATTTTCATTCTCTCCAGGCGTACCAAAAGCTCAAGTTATCCATTTGCTCAATCTTTCATCCATTCGCACATTAACATTTCCTACACATATTAACCGATACCCATTCCCAATTCCATCCACCACTCGTCACCAAGTCATTCCCAACCTCTCTTTCTCATCTTCATTTCTCTCAATACAGAGACCAACCATACAGTAGAACCACTCACAATATCAACCTTTCAAATTTCAACTTCACTCACGTAATTCTCGAGCTCACACATTTTCAATCAACCATTACATCATACCACTCAAAAGCACTGTCACACCCTCTTTACTTCTATCATCCTGATCCACACTTAATCGCACGTAATTCAACAATCCAACACAAATTCTTATTTCTCTTACATGTTTGTCACACATACAGCAAGCATCTGCCATCTCTCTGTTTTAAAGGCATTGAGTATCACCCCTTCTTACTCACATTACACGCACCTCACATTTCTCACACTCATTTCACACATTAATAGGGATATGCCTGGTCCTCCTGAACAGGGTCTGTGACAGCCCCGCCTATTGCCGTCATTGCGTGTTGCGCTTCCGAGATAAAGCCTTTAGGAGCCTGGCTTCCCAGGCAAGCGCCCCCATATCTGGCTTTAGTTGTCTTTTAGGATATGCGCCGAAGGACCATATGGATTTTCTTCCTACCACACAATACAAAGTAAAATAATAAGCAATTACCATTGAATATTTCATAACATCATTATCAAAATCGAATATTTATTCATATAATAAACGGATCGAGTTGCCCAATAGATGGGGGGGAGGGGGGAAGTCGTTATTCGTCCTATAGAGTTCTTGTTGGTAGAATACTGGTTTTCTCAATTGGGTTGAAAGCTCACACCCATTACCTAATTGGTCCCCCTTTTTATCTAGATGGAAAGGGCCGACCCAAGTTTGGAAATCAAGAACGCAAAACCTGGCGTCACATCGATGCATTCGTTCAGACTTGAACCACCGCCCATAGCGCGTCACTGTCTACCTGATCAAGACTCTAACCACTCTACCATAACAAAACTATCAGTACTGACCAAGACCAAGAGAAATTTCATTCAAAATTGTTATTCAACTTTGGTTCTTAAACCGAAAAATCTTCCTAGAGTTGCTTTATTTGTGTACGTACTTAGAAACTTGCATGATATACAGGTATACTCGCAGATAAGCGTATACGTACTTAGAAACGTGCATGATATGCAGGTACACTCTTAGATAACTATGTACGCGCTGAGAAACGTGCATGATATGCATACACACTCGTAGATAAGTGTGTACGTACTTAGAAACTTGCATGATCTGCAGGTAAACTAGTAGATAAGTATGTACCTAATGAATATAGATATATTAAGCGTATGTACTGTACTCCCTAGGTTGAGGTGGTGTTAATCTTATTACTTCTCCGACTGACCTTGAGTGGACCCTAGAGTCTTTACTGGTCGTAGTTCTGTAGTTCTACATCAGTTAAATAAAGGACGGCATTGACCCACAACATTCAGTTCATGCTTAAGCAAATGCCGAGAGTATTAATTTATGCAGAAATGATATAGCAATGCCAAGAAATGATGTAGCAGCTGTCATTTTGGCCACCTCCTACAAAAGTTCCTAAAATGCCTCCCCATCTAAGAGCTTACTCGTCTCTCTATTCACTACGTATCTATACGATTGTTCCCAGGCAATCATAACCCTTGCCGGACGCAGTTTCAATTAGCCAATCAGAGTCAAGTTCTTTTTGTCCTTGTATAACTCCCACACCGAAAGCCACTAGTGTTTTCTCCACTTGTCAGACACGGTTAGTTACCAATAATGTTCCTGTAATCAATTTATTCGAATGTCCAGTGGCCATAATATAATTTCTTTCTTTCTTTTTTTTTAAGTCCAGTCACCCGTGTGTCTATACCCTGTGTATTTATATCTTCCAACCACTAACTCAACATCACATTCAATCTAAATTAATAAACATAACTAATCAAATTTCATGGTACTTATTCTTATTCAATTATTACTTTCAACTGTGTTTTTCTAATCTTCTCCCTTGCTATATTTATCTATTTACCTTTTCTGCGCAAGCAATCGCAGCTCACATAATATATATTTATATAAATTATTTTATACGTATAAATGCCAATAATACAGTGTAAATATGTTCCCAATTTATTTAATTCCTATAAATATTTACCCAGTTCCTAATCTAAAGCATTTATTCCTGACGTTCGTCCGTGTTTCCTATTTGTATCGTTCCCTTTCTAACGAAACTTGTTTACGGTGAACATAATACTCTCAAATCCACTTCAATCATATCTTAATTCAAAGCAGGTTAATGATTGATTTATCTATGCTATCATACTCATTAACCATTGTTTTAATGGACATACCAATAATTAATGAAAAATAATAATATTTAGGGGGGTAACGACGGATAGTTAAATATACCTAGTGATCCTGAATGCAATGGCCTTCGAGAAAACACACACACATGTAGCAAAGTCAGAGTTTTCCTCCTAAATCATTTATCATTTTCACGTAATCATTTTTCTTTAACAGAGTATAAAATGGTTCGAAATCATACAAGGAGAAGACAAGAGGGAGATGGGGAGGCTAAATTATTCAGGACAGCAACAACGTAATTGAATAACGAGAAACGGTTAATAAACAAATGACTCTTCGATCTCTTAAACTGACGAAGTTTGTTTGTTGCTCTTCTCGCAATTTAACTTCTTTCAAGTCAATCCTGTGAAGTTTAATGAAGCCAATTTACTTCAATCACGCCTTTTACTTTTATATAAAATTTGCGAACGACTTAATTAAATGAGGATTTCAACGTTAATAAGGGAATTTAAATAATGCTTTGACAATTCTTCTGATGAAAAGCATATAACAGTTCTAACCTTTTCTGTCCGTCGCACTTTTGCCTAGTTGCTAATTTAAACTTAGGTGTTAGTTTATTTGAATAAAGTGAAGTAATAGCACATAGTAATGAATTAACTAGGTACAAAAACAATGAATCTAATTATAAATTAAAATATGTAGAGGGAAACGAGGATATCTGAAGTCATATTTTTTCGGTTCTGCTGCCGAGAAAAGACAAATTATTATGTCAAAGGCAAATCCAGTAAACATTTCAAACGACAACTGATTTAGCATTACATTGAAATTACAGGGTGCGAAATCGTTTCGTTCAGGAAAGGATTACATTGACGTTTATCAATAGCAAATATTAGACACACAAAATATTTCCTCTTTCCGGAAATATCATTTTCGAGATGGTCGGACATAACTGTAAAAAAACCCAAAGAAACTAAGATTCCCATAAACACAAAAAGATAATAACCTTATGCACTTACAATCGCCATTGCATCTTGAATCGATCTCGACTTTAACGAAAGAAGAAAAACAAGTTTAGTTCGTGTACAATGCAATTAGACTCATTTAGACACGATTTAGATAAAATATGAATGCCTAGGTTCAAAACCGGTTAAAATTACAGGGCATGTTTCAGAATCTAAAAATTTGTCGACATTTAGTAACAAAACGTAAATAACTTGGATCTCAGTCAATTAATATCTACACCTCGAGAAATATCAGGAAAAAAGAAAGACCCTTTGCGTGTTTCTAGATATTTTTTTTAACCTGTTTTAATGACACCATAGCATATGGTTTGGTTGTTTCTCCTACCTAGATTTATGGAGCTTTTGGAGAGAAACAAAACAGTTGGCGTCTATATTTCCTTCGTAAATCTGGAAGACCCGAATAAGATAAATTGGAAATTTGTTTCGAGTCGAGTCCAGCTTGAAGAATGAGCTCTGGAATAAACATACGAGTGTACCGTGTGTTTAAGGAGATAGGAAGAGCACAATCATTTAGGGTCTATTATCCTTCTTCCTATGAAGTATAACTTACCAAGAAATAAAGTGAATGAATGGACTTTTATTCCGCAAACATGTTTTAGGATAATGACGGACAGAATCACTATTGAAATTATTCTCTTCATTCGGTTTGATAAGATTTTAAGTCTTTGTCTCATTTTCTTAGTTGAGTGTACTTGTCACACCTGCTTGTGAACGGCATTTTACTTATTTTTGTTGATAATTAAAGGTAATTTCTTACACAGGAACTGATTTAATGACTTTAAAACAGACTTTTATGATCTTAAAACAACGCGCAATAAGCACTGTCACAGGCGAGTTAGAATCAAAGGAGTGACAGTTCAAAAGAGTGAAATCGATGATAAAATTCGAAGGAGTAAATTATAAAACACAAAAGAAAATATAAACCGGCAATGTGCTTATGGTGGAAAGGATTCTAACCAAACATGACTTTTGTTATGTCCTTTGAACGGGTTCGACACATACATATACATACATAAATGGAAAATGACAGTTACTTAAATTAAGACTCACCCACCATTTCCGCTCATGACAGAAATATATGGCAATGCGCGACTCGGGGATACCAAATCGATTCGTGCAAGAAAAGATTACATTGACGTTAATCACAAAGTAGGAGCCCGTCTCAAACCCTGAATGCCCTCCGTAGATACGTCAGTGATATAATAGGGGGAGGGTGGGGAAGAGAGGTCATAAAGGCATTCGGAGATCGTCGAAAGTGGAGCTAGTTTCACTTCAACTCCGAGAGGCGCCTTAAACTCGTTTCGTCGATTCTCAATCTAATTGTTAGAGGAACAGCCGCTAAAATCGAGCCTCGCCAATTCCTATCCTAATCGTTAAGGAACACAGACGAGGAAATCGTGATCCACTCGAGGCAGGCTGCTGAAAGGGGTGCATTTCAAAAATTGGAAGTAAAAATAGATTAAAGAATTTTGTACAAACAACGAAAAGGAATTATATTGGATGGGTAACATGATCTCGCTCTCGTCTTCTGAAAACAAAGAATTGCCAATTCGAGATTTTACTTCATTGAGGCACTACTCAATTCCAGGAACCGGAGCTTTCATAATCTTTTAAAGAATCGAGATTATTTTTGCCCAGAGGATAAACAGAGGGAAGTGGTATGCCCAAATGGTACCACGGAGGAGTTAATGACATGTAAAAGGAAAATAGGCAAAAGTGATCAACAAATATAGGTGTCAAAATGTGTCCGTTGTTCGAACTATCAAATTTATGCTGCTTTGGTTCCTGGATATTCGATATGCTTCGGTTAGTATAGAGCGAAGATTGACAGCCGGCACTGTTTCAAGCACCATATGGGGCCAGGCATCATCCTCGTCATAGAAGGTATGTTCAAAGGATCTTTCTTACCCCCCCCCCCCCCCCAAAAAAAGGGTGTCTTAATCGAACCTAATATAGTATCCCTTCTGCTTTTCACAGAAAATGGAAATCGTTCTAATTATTTCCATCGTTTTCTTCGCGAGATACTTTTTAACAGGGGTAAAATTAAAGAAATTCGAGATTAATACACTCTGTTTTGTGAGTGTTAGAAAGATATTTTGAACACACCTTACCTGGTTGTCATTTTTTTCTATATTCTAACCGCACCACTTGTCTCGAGTTTCTCAAATTTTACCGATATTCGATATGCATATATTGAAAGTAAAGCAGAGATCATCGGGAATAAAGCGCTGTTCTGAAGATGGTCACATAAAAACTTCGAAAGTCAAGTTCATATAAAAAATAATCAAGAGAAATAAATAAATTCTTCCAAAGGGGATAAATATAGCTATGTTTCTGAAGGAACTGAGAAGTCAGATAGCTAAAAAACGACCTGAAGTAGTTACGGAAGGCAAAGTTCTATGGTCTTAAATAAACGGATTAAAGCTACAAGTTATAACTTGACTCGAAGGAAACGGTGTTTCTTTTAAAAATATTTCATTAGTTTTTCTGTCATTCTACGAACGCTGAAACAAATACGAAGGGTTTAAAAAGTGGCTCATCCTGAGTATTTCCTGAAAGTGAGGGACCTGTTACTACCAAAAACAAGTAAATTAAAAAAAAAAATCACAAATACGAGTACGAATTCGTACACATCATAAAGATCATTTGATGGTAAAATCTCAGAGCGACAAAATTGTTTCAGATTATTGATTGCAGCTAAGAGTACAATAAATGTAAACTTAGGTGTTTGGCTTTTTCAAGAAGTAATTTTTTAAAGGAAAGATAACTTCAATTACGTAAGAGTGAACTGTTCTATTCTCCCCCATACACACATCGGCAAATTTCTTTGAATGAATGTGTTTCTCGTTCCTTTTATTTTCATATTTCAGAATAAATCCCCAAATAAAAAGAAAGTCTTCAAAATAATTTAATAGAGTTATGGCTTAGACGGAGACAAACAGCTACAAAAACATTTCCTCCACGTGTATATTAGAACCAAAAGTAATAAAACTTCGACCGTTGTCTGTAAAGCACATGACACGATGAAAGGCGAAAATGAAGCGAGTTGATCTCCGCCTATAACGTGTATTTGCCAACCGCGGCCAGCTGTTTACTACACAAGCAACCCACGAGACAAAAAGACCACTTCATTTTGACTTATTGTCCATCTGTCACATATGGAAATGAAGCTACTTGTCACGGTACTCATTAATGTACGTGTTACAGACGCGTATATATGAGAGGGGAGCGACACACATGTGTGAAGTTTCCCGCTTGACATGTGGTCAAATTCCCACAAATAATTTACTTCAGAAAGGTAGACTTGGGGTGACTATTGATCTGGCTCCCGTTCAACGCAGTAATTTTTGACGAGGAAAGGAGATAGAAGGGGGAAAAGAGATGTAAATATAGAACTCAAGTTTCAAAAATAATTGTATAAACAAATTAATGGGAGGAATAATTGGGGGAATAATCGCGAAGAATCAATTTTTGTATACAAATTCACTTTCCGCGAATACTTATTCCATTTTTATGTATAATAAGAATTAGGCATAGAATTACATGCAATTTCACGAAAAAACTCCTACCACTACAATAAGGCTTTAAGTATTCTTTTGAGATTCTACATACGCACTCTCTACCCTTTATTGGATTAGATTATGTTCTGAAATGTTGGCAACTTACGCTTTAACACAGTTGCATGGAAGAAATTGCTAATTTGAGTATCAAGCGCAGAGAAATCTCGTTCCGTGCGTTTGGAAAGTGATCAATCGCCAATAGATGTTTGCTCGAGTGCTCCAATGCCTCATGGATACATTCGGGATTAAAACAGAGAGAAAATCCGGGGTGGGTTCCTTAAGGTGGCCGGTGGCCTCTGCAGCCAAACTAGTGGCAACAGTTCCGCTCTGCTTTCATTTGGAGCACAAGCGAGGATTAGATAGAGTCGGGCAAGGGGAATCCTGTTGACTGGGCAACCCATGATTCCCATGCATTTGCCCCATACTGTGCAAAACCATGGTACAAACTCTATTGTATTCAGAGACAGAGAGATGCAAAAATTATATGTTCTCCTTTCTTTACTATTCATTGTATCCTTTTATTTTTGCCTCAACCCCTTCATTTTTTATTTTATAAGTGAATTCCTCGTTGGATTATATAGCACTCAAAAAAATTTAAATCTACAAAGAACTACCTTCCGTTATACAGAACTAAACCCTTAGTCTAATCTGGGCACAGCAAGACGAATGAATAGGAGGAGGTCATCGAGTTACAGGGATTGTGGGGTAGAAGGGTACGAGTGACGTCACGAAAGAGTTATTGCCTTTTCCCATTCTCAGTCGAGAAAGTCTACTCAGAATCCAGCTGGAGGTGGAGTAGAATCTGAGTGAATGAGAAATCACGTCTTCATTTGAAATACCAAATCATGTGTATATGGAAAGATGCAAGATCCACGCTCTAAATAATTATTATAATCAAAGCAATGCAAAAACATTGGTATTTAATGAATATTATGAGATTTATTCATAATTTTTTAATTATCACTCAAAATTCGGTTATTGTGTTAGAAATTTGTGTAAGGTCACTCTTCTCTCTTTGTACAATTCCTTACGTCACTTACTGTCTTAAGATATGAGTCTCGTCATCGAAAACTAAATTTACTAACATAAATAACATTAATAACAAAATCCTGAAAGTGTTACATTCCCTCCCTGTTTGTTATGGCCAAATATATGTTATTTTGCTATGTTTCTACCAAGATTATATGATATTTTATAAGCATTTAATATTAAAATACAAAGCTATGAGACTCCATCCACATAACTGTGTCACCAAGTTCAGCAATAACGAGAATTTAGACATTCTTAGAATTACTTTTCACATACATGCAATCATTTCATTACCGAGGTATCATCATACTGTGCAAGTAATAACTCTCACTGTAAATATCTTAGCTACTTTGGCAAGTAACAACCCCCACTATAAAGATTTTAGCTACTTTTGAAAGTAAAACCCCCACTATAAAGGTCTTAGCGACTTTGGCAAGTAATAACACCGCTATGAAAGCCTCTGCTACTTTGCCAACTAAAAATCCCCACTATAAATTCTTAGCTACTTTGGCAAGTAACAACCCCACTATAAAAGTATTTGCTAATTGAAAAGTAACAGTCTTAATATAAAAGTCTTTGCTACTTTAACAAGTAACAACCTAACTATTAATTTATTAGCTACTTTAGCAAGTAACAACCGCCACTATAAAATTATTAGCACCTTTGGCTAGATTTAATCAGTATTTGAAGTTTACAGATTTTAATCATAAAATTGTGTAGTAAAAAGTTTTCTTAGGCGTATTTTAATGTGTTGGTCTTGGATGTCTGAATACAGTACAAGTTTATTCGGTATAGCAAATATTTGAGACCGCTCGCATGCCTAGTGGATACGGCGTTGAACTGCTAGCGGCGAGCAAAAGGTTCAATCTCAGCAAACGCAACAAAATTTACAAAATGGGTTTTGCATCCTCAAGTGATCCTTGAAGGGCAAACCCAAAAAAATTCGACAAATTGGTTTTGCCTCATCAAGTTATCCTTGAAACTGCTTCTTCACCTAGGTGAAAAATAGATGTTGTTTAATTACAATCTTTAAATTATTTTTATAATATAAAAACAATTTAAAGCATGTGGCTATAAGGTCGGAGTGGTGAACCTGCATCCTTTAAAGACCGCATCTGGCGTTCTGAATGAATTCAAATTATGGACATCAATCAATTCTTTTGCTTTCCTACAAAAAGTACTTGCAATAAAGTCATTAGATTAGTTAACTTTAGAATTGATCATTTTTTTTCATTTTTAAGGTGAAGTAGAGTCATATTAGTTAGTTATATGCAAAATAATATCCAACTTGCACTAAATCTAATGAAATTTTAATTCGGCTTACAGCTAGTTTAATGCGGCCTTCAACATAGGAAAAGTTTCCCCTAGCCGTGCTATAAGGTATCAAGATCCATCACACCCCACAAAACTAGAAAATCAGGAAGCCATTCATTCATATCTGCAACCCCTGAATTGCTCGATGAATATACATATCTCGCTACTTTATCACTAACCTTTAAACGTAAATTTCGCTGTCCTGAAATAAGTATTATAAAGGAACTAAAATATTGAATTTGAGGCACCTTCACGAATGTCTGATTTTTCTGACGGAATTTTAATTTACGTGGTAGTATAATTGTTTGTAACACATAGCATCATCGCCATTTGTCATGTAACTTTCGCTATATACAGTTTACCTTTTGAATTACTATCCCATGTTATAATTTATTAAGTCTTTTTCTACTTAATTGATATATCAGCCAATTTATCTCTGCAAAAATTCTGCTTACTACATTGTAGACTGAATAACCTGACTTTTACCAGACTGAGTACTTTGAAAATTGAATCACTTTGATTAGAATAGTAAGTAATATTCCTCTTGTTGTGATTTAAGGATTAACTTATTTACTAGTCTTTAAGATCAGTAATAACATCACTGTGAGAGTGCAAATTAACGTGTCTTTTTGTGTGTGTGTGTGTATAGGCGAAGAAGAGGGTTCAAGGATAACTTGATGAAAGGTCCCATTTGGGATCTTTTCTATTTTTGCGATAGGCGGTTAATTTTAAGATGATTTTCACCATTAATACTTTTTCCTCTGCTAAACACGTATATAACATTTTCTTTGTGAGAGAAATGAAATAAAATGTCAAACTACAGGACATTAAATACAGTCTAGTTTACGTTGCGGTCGACCTTTTCGCACAGCACACAGCGAAATTCTAAATATTTTGGCAATAATATAACTATAATAATTTATTGATTTATATTATATCAATTATTATGTTATGACCATTAATTATTTGTTTAAGTTAGGTTAGAATTGACATAACCTAGCCAACCTAACCTGGTGCAATCGTTTCTGTTTCAGATATGCGCTGTGTCTTTATTCTCTACCTCTGCAGTTATCGGTGGGCCAGGACTAACTGTAGAAAGAGATGAAACCTGCTCCATTAAATGAAGGTATGTCAAGGGAAGAATGCTTCCAGAACAACTGTCAAACTGGATAAAAGAAAACCAAGTTTAAAGGACATACCCAAACATTTTGCAGTAACCCGCAAATTTGACGAACGTGTTTGAAAAACTTATTAAACGCGTAAATATATACAAACCTCACATCGTAGCAATCAGCGAAACGTAGTTTTCAAATAATAAACCAGCTCAGTTATATGAATTAAGCAATTATTTTATGTACCACAAAGATAGGCGTACACGCGAAGGAGGCGTAGCGATGTATATTCACAAATCACTGCGCATTAAAGAATTGAAAATCGTCGTACTACCGGACCTTGAATATGTGTGGATAGGTATTCGCCCGAATATCTCTCGTGATATAGAATTAATCGCTGTCTGCACAATCTATCATCCGCCGAGTGCAGCTACCTACCCATTACTACTGGATCACCTTACCTCAACTATCGATGAATTGCGCTCAAAATACAGCAATGTTCGTATAATAGTGATGGGAGGGAGCTATAATGATTTAAACACAGAACAGATTTGTGTGTATCTGAATTTTTATTGCATTGTTGATAGGCCTACCCATTAAAACTCAATTTTGGATCAAATTTTAACTGATTTAGACTGTTATAAAGAATTTGTACTTCAGCCACCCATCGGAATCGGTAAATACCATTGCGTCCTGGCGACCCCCGCTGCCCGAACCCCTCCACCACCACAAGTAACCCGATGGATTCGCTCTGGCTCTACTCGTCGGTCAGGGAGTTCGGAGCGTGAATCACCGACTACGACTGGCGTGACGTCACATCATCGGCGACCCGGACGAGGCGGGAGAGAAGCTGGATTCCATCCTCTGCCTGCATCACAAGCAGGGCTTCCCGGGAAGGTCATTGCGCATGCGCAGTGATAACAAACCTTGGATGACTGATCGCATACTAAAACTCATGGACGGCAGAGAGAAGACCTACGACAGAGGGAGATGGGATGAGTGGAGAAATTTGGACTATAGAACTAAGCATGTAACCAAAATAGCCAAATACGAGACTGTACAAAAAATAGAACAAAATAATAATATTAATTCCAGCCAATTTTCAAAGGAACTAAAAAACATTTCTGGTTCTAACAAAAGGAAAATTAAATTAACCCCTTTTAATGATATAGATGATTACTCAGAAAGTGTTGAAATATGCAATCATTTCACATGTATTTGTACAAGATACCCCCATATAGACCCATGCCCCCTCCCTAGTTATTTTCCACCCAATCTAAATGAAGTTCCAACAATCAATCGAATTCAAGTTTACAATAGAATAAACAAATTGAAAATCAACAAATCTTCGCCTCCCAACCAGCTCCCTAAGAGATAAATTAAGGAATTTTCGTATGAGATAAGTATACCACTCACACACATTTTTAATCTCTGTATCAAAAAGGGCGTGTTCCCCAAACTCTGGAAGAAAGCCACCATTACTCCGCTGAAGAAGAAACCTAAGGTCACCCAACTAGGCGATCTTCGACCAGTTTTGTTGATTCCAGATTTCGGAAAACTTCTAGAAGGTTTCGTTACTGGGTGGTTTCTCGAAGACATAACACCAGGACTCGACCCAGATCAGTACGGGAACCGTCATGGTAGTAGTTCAACCACCCTTTACCCTGTCAAATTACTCCACAACGTTCTTAAAGGTATTGATCAACCTCATCATATTGCCGTAATAACTTTAGTGGATTTTACTAAAGCCTTTGATTTTGTCGATCATGGAATTGAAGTTCGAGAGTTGTTTTTATTGGGGTGCTGTCCATCTTTACTCAAGTTAATATCCACTTTTTTAACTAATCGTCAACATAGAGTAAGATATAGAGATGCTTTGTCTGAATTTCAAAATATAACTTGTGGGGTTCCTCAAGGAAAAATATTAGGACCCATAGTATTCATTGCTCTAATAAACAACTTGGCACGAAACAACGACATTCATATGAAGTTTGTAGACGCCTTTACCTTGCCTAACTTGTAAATATCAAGAACATCATCAACTATACACTGCAAATTACACTCGATTGTATCTGCAATGAGTGCGAATCCAATCTTATGATGACTAATCCTATCAAATGTAAGGTTCTGATTCCATCTCCCCCTAAAAGGCCTATCATCTACCCACATCTACATGTCAGTGGAGTAGATTTACTAATTGTACATGAATGTAAACTATTAGGAATTTACATCAACAACACCCTAAAGTAGAAAAACCACATTTAATATCTAATAAAAAAGGCAAACAAATATTTATTTATCATCTATAGGGCCAATCAATTTAAATTCAGTTTGAAAACTATGTTTACACTCTATACTTGGCTCATTTGTACCAGTTTAGAGTACGCTGTGCCCGTGGGGCACTCAGGATTGACGGCACAGCAGACACTCCATATTGAACGAATACAAAAGAGAGTTTTCCATATCATCGTTGGTGATCATTTTCGGATTATGAAACAGCGCTTGGTATTCTTGAGACTTCGACACTTCATGAAAGCCGGGAGCATCTCTGTCTTAAGTTGACCAGGGGTGTTTTGGGGTCTGAACGCCATAGGAACCTGCTACCACCATACCTACATCACGTACACCATCAGAATACCATCAGGGGTTCAAGAATTCTCAGACCTATTAGGGGCAGAACCACACGGTACCACAACTCTACAATTCCTTACTTAGTGAGATCATACAACTCAACGATATCACTCGAGACTATCTGATAGGAAATCACTGTAATACAATAACTGTATATTAGTATTAATTATAATTATGTACAAATATTAATAGTATATAAGTTGAATTTTGTTAACCAAGTCACTATGTTCAAAAATCTAATATTGTTTTTGTAACTTTCCTAGAAATAAACCATTTATTATTATTATTATTTATTATTACATTGATATTCGTTGGAGTATGCAGGGAGACCAAAGAAGTATATGTGTATGCCGGCCTAGAAGAGATGGAAATCGGTCTTATATTAAAACCAACATCCTTCAATGAATTGCTATCATTTGTGGCAAGTGGAAAGGTTACCAGAACATGGGAAAACTAGAAGGCTACAATTATTTGCATGAGGCAGTGAATTCTTCAGAAAACTTCGGTGATCCAAACAATGGTGCCCATACCCAAGGTATGTAAGCACTTGATATCAAGAAACACCGGGATAAGGACATTGATCTTCCCTGTATTTTTCCAATAATCACAGAAACAAATGGGAAATATTAATTACACGACCCTTTACCCAAGCAAGAAGAACGAAATAGAAAGAAAAGTGCAGAAATATTGCCACTATTTGATACATTTTCAATTTTATCTTAATTTTATTCCAATCTTTTGCTATCTACCGTTACATATTATGTAGATACATATTACATAAATATCGCAAGCAGTCCTTTCAGAGGGGAACTACAGACTATAATTGCTTAATCATGAGTTCCATTACAATCTTTATTTAGGTTTAATGTCTTGTCTTCCCAAGAGCGTTATATTAGCTTTTAAAATGAGTTCATTGAAGTTTGTAAACGCGAGAATGAAAATTAGCTAAAACCCAAATCACCGCTTTTGAAAATAGGCTATTTACTTCGTGTCGCTGGAAGTTAACATCAAAGTCTTTGAGATTTCTTAATAAGGTGGATATGAGCACGAGGCTGAGTCAAGGATGGAACTAAGTAACCCAGGAAAAAATGGATTACAAACACATTTATATTAAAGGTTTGTGTTAACAAGGACGATATGTCGTGCTATATATATGTTAAGACTAGCGTCCATTACCACGTACTCTTATAGATGTGCCTATATCCATTCTTAATTAGCAAAGGGAATCAAGTTCTGTATTTAAGTGCCAGTATTCAGGGTGAGATTAGTTAGTTTACTGTACTAGTTGCTTCTCTTTAACATTTTTGTCATTCTCTTTCCTTTATTGAATTCTCTCTCCCCTATTTATTGCACTCAAGCGAGAGAAAATGACTTTCCTCAACGTTAGAAGCCATTGCCCAAGGTAAGGGGTGGTAAAAGAACAGCCAGCATTAATTAAATAAAGGTTATATAGTCTTTGTTGGCATTATTTCTTGGAGGGTTTAAGGTATAATGAGCTAAAGCAGTGATTCTTAACCTTTTGTTTACCCTATGGCCTCCTTTTCACCATATATAAAAATGAAACCGCATTTCCAAGATTTCACTCAAATGGAAAATTCCAAAAGTTTTGAAACAAATAAAAAATACAAAACTATCTTTAATTTTAAATAAATCTACAGCATTCAATAAAGTGTAATGTTTCGTAGATTATGTACAACCTGTAGAATTGTCAAGGCAAAAATATCAACATTCAATTGTTTTGTCTGCCAATCTGTGGGCCCAATTCCGCCCTTAAAACCCTAAAATTAATTCCCAGAGGTAATTCTCCTTTGGATGAGAACAAATGAACTAATTTTTTAAAATTATATTTAAAGCGTAAACCAACGAGAGAAAGTTGGCAAAGTTCAAGTGGAACATTTGTAAAAAGAGACGTTGCGTCATAACTCACCATATAGCCATGTCCATTGAGTTGAAGCAGTTCAGTGGCGGGTTTTGAAATCGCGACATTTTATCTTGCCAAATTTTGTGTTTCACTTTTATCACAGTTTACATATAATCAATACACAGTAAAAAATAGCTATGAATTTCCCACTGAACTGCTTCAACTCAATGGACATGGCTATATGGTGAGTTATGACATAACTTCTCTTTTTACGAATGTTCCACTTGAAGAGGTCCTCAAAATTATTTTGGATAAAGCTTTCCCTTCTGACTCGACATCCGCGGTGTTTCATGGGTTCAATCGCCAACAATTTTCACAGTTGTTACTCGTTGCCTGTAAAGAAAATATATTTAATTTCAATAGCGCTGTCTATCGTCAGGTGGATGGTGTTTCGATGGGGAGTCCCTTGGGACCAACCTTGGCTAATGCTTTTATGGTATTCCTGGAGGATAGGCTCTTTAAGGAATTTCCCTCCTCCTTTAGGCCGCTTTTTGATAGGCGTTTTGTTGACGACACCTATGCGCTATTTAAATCTTAAAATGAAGCTTTAAGTTTGTTCCAATTTTTGAATACACTTCATCCTAATATAAAGTTTACAATGGAAGGTGAACATGAAAACTCTATTTCTTTTCTGGACATTCTAATTAAAAAAACACCTACTGGTTTCTGCACGTCCATCTTTAGAAAACCAACATATTCTGGATTAGGTCTAAATTTCGTTAGCTTTTGTGACAAAAAATTTAAAATGAACAGTTTGTATATTTTGATACAAAGAGCCATCCGGCTTTGCTCCTCCTGCGCTTTAATGCACCTTGAATTTGACGTTCTAAGAAGTTTTTTCCCGTCCAACTCATTTCCCCTAGATTTGGTTAACAGAGTCATAGGCAAAATATTAAATGACTCCTTCCCTCCAAAGTTTGCAAAGATCGATGTCCCTAAGGACTTGCGATATTTTCTCCTACCTGATCTCGGTCCTCTGAATCAAGAGGTTTCGAGACGGTACCCAAAAGTTCTTCAGAGTTTTCTTCCGGAAATACATTTCCGAATAACCTTCATTAACAATTTAAAAATAGGTAATTTTTCCGCACCAAGGATTTAACCCCGGCTTATTTGAGCAATAGTATTGTATACAAATTTTCTTGCCCTGAATGTTCCCAGGGAACATATATTGGTATTACTATTCGCTCGTTACACTTAAAGGTTTGCGCACACCTTGGCTTAGTTGCCGAACAGGAAAGTCTCTCGCCAGGAAGGAAGTCTCGCCAATCAGAGATCACATTATAAAGTGTAAGGTTGATGCCAACATCAATAATTTTGAGATTCTGGGCTCTAATCCTAACATCACCCAGCTCAGAATTCTGGAATCTCTCTTCATAAAAACACATTCGCCCACGTTCAATTCAAACTTTACCAGCCACCATTATCGGTAATAGCCACAATCAAACAGCTTCAGACCTGTTAATATTCTCCCGACAACAAACTACCCATAATGGTGTCCGGTTTTGGAAAATATCTTAGTCGTTCTCTTGACTCGCTGACAGCAGGTTATGAATTTGTTCCTCTCCTTTGCTTTGAGCTTATCTGTATATGTACTTGTAATTATGAATACTTTTAATTTTATAGGTTCACTATCTTAATTATTTGCTTTTGATTTGTATATAGGTTTAAGTTAACATTTGTTCGCCTCACAAATTCTGTTTCTCCCTTTAGACCGATGATGGATTAGGTAATCCGAAACGTTGCTTGGAATAAATAAGATGTCACTGATGGTCGTATCCTTCCTACTGCAATTATATATATATATATATATATATATATATATATATATATATATATATATATATATATATATATATATATATATATATAAATCGAAAAGACTGGACACAAATCTATATATATATATATATATATATATATATATATATATATATATATATATATATATATATATATATATATATATATATATATATATATATATAAGCAGTCATATCGATAAGAAAAATGTTTGTTTCTTCATAACTCAAAAATTATTGAAGCCAGCCTGAAATATTTTCAGATTTAAAATCAGCACGGAAATGTCTAGGAACATTCACATGTTTGTTGTTTAAAAAATTATTTAAATTTTTTATAATTTTTGCCCCTTTCTAGTTTTTGGGACCAGTAATCGCCGCTATGAGTTGCAATTAAAACAACTAAAACATCAACATTGCCTGTGGACAAATTAAGGTTTGCCAGACCATTTCTCTGACTGCAATATTAAAAAAAGTGCCCACGACTCTACGAATTTAGACATTTTGTTAAAGCTTGCGCCCATCTGATTGAGGCGTGTTGTAAAGTCAGTGTGTTTAATGCCCGATTGTTTTATATATGTAGAAAAAGTGGTCGTGGCCAATGAGGTTTCTGGGGATGAGCTTTTTCTAAAGTGAATGTTCGTTGACGTGTGTTCGAGATATATATATATATATATATATATATATATATATATATATATATATATATATATATATATATATATATATATATATATAGAGAGAGAGAGAGAGAGAGAGAGAGAGAGAGAGAGAGAGAGAGAGAGAGAGAGAGAGAGAGAGAGCAGAGATTGTCTATCAAAGGAATTTATGGAAAGATAGATAGATGGTGAGAAAAAGAATGATAATAAAGTCATGAGAAAGTTTGGGAAATGTTGATAGGATTCAGTTTAGAAGATTGACGTTTATAAACAAATAGAACGAAATGCTTAAATGACAGTTTTGTGGGAACCCGAGGTTGTTGCGACCTAAAAGAAAGAAACCGTGACCAAGGGCAAAATCAATGCCGTTCGGAAACACCTGACTCTGGGAAAAAAAGACCAAGTTCCACAGTGTATGTAGTTATTTGTGTAAATGGAACAATATATATATATATATATATATATATATATATATATATATATATATATATATATATATATATATATATATGTACCACGGAAGGAAACTGAATAAAAAGCGGATTGGAGTTAGTACTTTCGTCTATTTGACATTTGTAAACTCTATGGTAAGAAAAATTAAAATGTTGATCTTATAGGGAAAAGTGCTTTGTATAAATACTGGGTGTCTTATTTTTCTTACCATTGAATTTGAAAATGTCGAATAGACGAAAGTACTAACTCCAATCCGCTTTTTATTCAGTTTCCTTCCGTGGTACATATTCATATTTATAGTTATCACTCGCTAACTTTCGTGATATTTCCAATATATATATATATATATATATATATATATATATATATATATATATATATATATATATATATATATATATATATATATATATATATATATATATATATATATATTGACAGAGAGAGAGATCCGTGTACACAAAAGTTGCGCACACACATTAACACGTTTTTTCGCAGACTCACGTGTTCCGACTGGAGCGACCATTGATTTCGCCTTGGTCGCGTTATCTTTCCTCTGGGTCACAACAAATCCGTTCACACAAAGCTACAATTCGGCCTTTTCGTTCCATTTGTTTATTGAAGCCAGACTGCTCACTGAAATTGTCTCACAAACTTTTATTATCGTATCTTACTATAAATTCCTTTTCTCACCATTTATCTTTAAAATTGCTTTGATAGACAATCTCGGCTCTCTTCCCCTCGAACACATCAACGAACATTGAATTCACACAAAGCTCTCCCCAGAAACCCCATTGACCACGCCCACCTTCTCTACACATAGAAAACAATCGGACATTAAACACATTCTTATTATTCTCATTATCCACACAATCGAACAAATTACTTCGTCCTCACATTTACTCCCTCCACTGAAAAAGGGATCTAAGCTCATCAACTCCAGCCATTCATCTTCTTAAAACTTCAAATTCAAAAATAGTTATTTTCTCAACTTGTTTGTAAATTTAAATACGAACTTATTGTCCACATTGGTAACCCCTGCCATAATCAATCAACCCCTTCTCTTGCTATATATATATATATATATATATATATATATATATATATATATATATATATATATATATATATATATATATATATATATATATATATATATATTCCATATTTTTCCATATATATATATATATATATATATATATATATATATATATATATTTATAGAGAGAGAGAGAGAGAATGAATGAATGAATAATGACAAAAATAAATGCTGCAAAGCTCAAACGGACTAGCCCTCAGCCAAATTCAAGGACGGGTAATTTGCATGAGTGTTCTCAATAAAAATATAGACATCTGGAGAATACACAAAAATATAGCTATGAAGTTAAGATCAATAGAATGGAAGTACAGGAATTTAAAACCATCAAGGGGTGTAAAAAGATATAAAAAATATACTATTAAGAACTCGACAAAGGATAAAAACCTAGACTATAGATGGATCAACAATAGATACAACAGAGAATATAAAATCATGAAACAATATATTAAATTTTGGCTAAAAGATTAGATTCTTCTAAAAATTTAAAAATTCTATTCATACTAAAATAGATATGAGTCTCAGACAAGATGCCCCGCAGAACCTGTTGGAACCTGGCCAGTAATAGAAGGGAAGACCCTCCTCCCAAGATTTCTCAAAAGGGGACACTCGGCAAGGATAGACAGCTGCCCCCCGCGCAAGATGCACAAAGGTGGGGGCTGCCCATTCATCAAGTGCCCATGAGTGAGGCGGAAATGGCCTATCCTCAGTTGTCACAAAATAACCTCCAGTCTACGTGGTCTCATGGTACGCGGCCATGGGAGGACTGAAGGTTTTATGGAATGGTGGAGCTTGGTGAGAGGAAACTCATCCCACATCTTCTTCCATAAGCCGACTACATATTCGGTGATGAGGGGATAGACACCATGAAGGGGGACTGGGGCTGATGGGGGTGTCCCCAATGATGCCTCCTTCTTGGCCGCAGCATCCACCCTTTCATTACCTGGGATGCCCACGTGACTGGGCACCCAGCCAAAAGAAATCTTATGAATAGGAGAAAGATAAAAAACGCCACCGCTAGATCTTGGAAACCAGCGGATGGCTAGAACCAAAATCTCTCAGTGCCTCCAGAGAACTAAGGGAGTCAGAGAAAATCGTAAGACAACCAGATGGCATAGGAGCAATAACAAAGAGTGCAGCAAGAATGGCAACAAGTTCTGCTGTGAAAACAGAAGCTGCACTTGGTACACGAACCAATGCTGTCTGAGATGGGAAGACAGCAGCAACTCCAACTTCGCCCGATGACTTGGACCCGTCGGTCAACACAAAGGTGCTAGGCCAATGGTGGGAGGAGTGTTGATCATATATGGTTCTCAAGGCTACAGGCAAGAACTGATCCTTGGGTTTACCAGTAAGCCCCTTGCATACCATTACAGGTGGTATGAGCCATGGTGAAATCTTTGGTATTGAAAACGGAATAACAGAAAACTCCCTTAGACGTCCTGTGTGTTCGGCCATGTGCAGAGCAAAGGGGCGAGCCAGAGATGGAAATCCATCATATGAGGCCACTGTTCGCAAATTGAACGTGCACTCATATACTGGCAACCATGGTAATTATTCAAGTCTTAAAAGATATTTGAGGTTAGACTTTAGCCTGTGAAAAGGGAGAGGAAGAGCCCTATTCTCTACATAGAGACTCCACACAGGGGAAGACTTGAAGGCTCCAGAAGCCAGGCACACACTTTGGTTACGTACAGCATTTAATTTTTCAAGGATGGACGGTGAGGCAGAGGAATACACCTGTGACTCATAGTCCAGCTTTGACTGGACCAATGCTGAATACAGAAGCCACAGGATGCGTCGATCACTTCCCCAAGAAGTGTGTGATAGTAATTTCATTATGTCTATTCTCTTCAGCCAAGACCTTTTCAAAGCGGCCAAATGAGGCCTCCAAGAAAGCCTCGAATGAAAGATCACCCCTAGAACTCTAAAACGAGGTTCAAGGGTGACAGGGACACCATAGAGTGACAAATGGGGAGGGTCCCATGTCACCGATCTATGATTGTAAAAGTGTACAACCTTAGTCTTTGTTGCGGAAAAGCGGAATCTTTTGGAAGAGACATTATCAGCTACGGTATTTATAACCCGCTGTAGCTTACGGATGACAAATGGAAGTCTAGGCAATGAACAGATGAGCGCTAAGTCATCCACATGTAGAGTTGAGGAAATCTCAGCTGGGAGATTTGCGATAATGCTATTGATGGCCACAGAGAAACAGGTGACACTGAGGACACTTACCTGTGGCACACCCTCAACTTGCTCTACGGGCTCTGATAGGGCATTCCAACTTTTACACGTAGTGTGCGCCACATGAGGAATTGCTCAACAAACCTGGGGAGAAAGCCCTGCAGGCCCCAATCATGGAGTTGCTAACGGATACCACGCCTCCAAGTGGTATCATACGCTTTCTCAATATCAAAGAAAACAGCAACAGAATGCTGCCTCTTTGAAAAAGCATCTCTTATATAAGACTCCATTATAACAAGCAGGTCGATGATACTCTGTTTTTTTCTGAACCCTGATTCAGAGGGAGATATAAGATAGTTTATCTCTAAAAACCAGACGAGTCTTGTATTTATCATCCTCTCAAACAATTGACAATTAGTAAGGGCAATGGAGCGGTAATGGGTGGGTTCCGTCCCATACTTTCCTGGTTTTCAGAAAGGTAAAACCACATCCTCCCTCCATATAGAAGGGAAGCAGCCCCTAATCCAGATAAAGTTATAGATGTCCAGCAAATGTGAGAGGAGGGATGGATGCATATTCCTAATCATATCATAGGAAATGCCATCCGATACGGATGCAGTGGATCCACAGTGCTTCAGTGCATTATGGAGCTCATAGATAAAAAAGAGCCGGTTATAAGGCTCATTATCCATGTTAGGCTCCATAAAGTTGATAGGATGCTGCTCCTGTTTGAGCTTAAAGCGCTGGGCTTGAAATATTAGTAAATGATCCAGCCAAAACATCGGAAACATGGGACAAGTCTCCCAAAAGTTCTCCGGCCTGAACAATGTTGGGAGCTGTAAAGTCATTGGATTTCTTCAATAGCTTTTTGACCCTCTTTCAGATTCTGTCTACAGGGGTATGGCAAGATATCGCTGCGATGTAACCATCCAACGAGGTCTTTCGAGCTCGTCGAAGGGTGCATCGCCATACTGCCCTTGCTCGGCTACGAGCAAGTTTCTTTACCATCATGGGGCACCGATGGTAACGTCGGCAAGCTGTTTGCATTCAGCAGACCACCAGGGCAATTGTGGTCCACGAGGAGTCGAGCCGGAGAGTGGGTTATAGGAATTAGCTGCATGGTTGACGTGGGCTAGAAGATCATCAATAGCCACTTCAATATCTTCATAAGGGAACATAAGAACATAAGAAAAGAAGGAGACTGCAAAAGACCATTCATGGCCTACACTTGGCAGCTCCTGTAAAGTACCCATCATGGCTCGAGAGGTGCCTAAACTTAGGCCAGTTTGCTTTTTTTGTATTCCATTTTTGCTAGGTGGTGGAGGAAGACTACCTGTACATGGTGTTATTATAATAGGGAAGTGATCACTGCCTCGCAAGTCAGGATCCACTGCCCAGTTAAAATCAGCTCTACAGCTTGGTGAACAGAGAGACAAGTCCACACATGTAAAGTTGTTCGTCTGGATGTGAAATGATGTGTGGCTGCCATCGTTAAGAAAGCAGACATCATTAGTGCCCAGAAATCTCTCAACGAAATGTTGGGTACTCTGCGAGTACCCAAGCAAGTCTCCTGTAAAGCAATACAATCGGGATTGTAATCATTAAGCAGAAGCTTGAACTCTTCCCATTTAGGGAATAGACCTACCTTGGAGGTTCCAATAAATAATTGGAAACATTGTTACCTTTTAAGCATATCGGTAGATTTCTTCCTACCCTTAGGGGTAGGAGATTTTGGATTTGAACTACCAGTGGAAGTAGTTCGTGTCATACTAGCCTTAGGCTTGGAGTATGACAAAGGAGGAATCAGAAGCTTGAGATTTGCCTTTGGCTTTTCTTTAAGAGGTTGCGCATCAGATTTTGATAAGTGGCTGTAAGAGAGAACTGTCTTCACTAGAGAAGCAGAGATGGAAGCAACTCCAGGGGTCAGTTCAGGTGTCGAGGGAACAGACGATGTTGACACAGCTGGTAGTATTGGTTGGGATGGTAGAGGCGATGATGGTGGCGAGGACATCGGCAAAAGTTGTGAATTCGATCTGATATAGAAGGATTTGGAATCAGCTTTTGAGAGTCCTCCTCAGATGAGGGGGTAACCTCCACAACAGCTGGCTCCTGGGAAGGGACAAAGGTTGGTTCCTTTTCATTCAGGGATCGAAGGAATTCCAAAGCAGTATCAACAAAGGGGGGTGGAGTGATAACTTGCTTTGGAGCTGAAGAAGAGCTTGTTTTTTTAGGGGCAGGGTGAATGTCCAGAGGTGGAATGGATACCACCTAAGGACCAACATGATAAACATCCGCCTGTTCTGGAGGGGTAGCAAGGTGCTTAAACAATCTTGAGGAACCAGGAGACGATGGAAGGTTCCTCTTCTTGTTGGTAACCTCAGGAGCACTGTTAAGTGCTGACTAAGAGTGTTCATCACGAGGAGATGTACGTTTAGGACGGGGAGGACTTTTTACCTGGTCAGGCACAGGAGAACCAGTAGGAGGTCTCTGGTTTTCCCCTTTCTTTGGCCCGGTAGAAGGCATAGCATCAGAAAAGCTCACACCAGGTTGGACATACATCTCCTTTACTCTTCTTCTGGCCTCTTTAAAACTGACCCTGTTCTTGTTTCTAATGGCAATGACTTTTCTCTCATAGAGAAAGAAGCATCCTCGTGGGGTTTTTCTACGTAAGGCTTGACTGTGACGTTAAGATAGCCAGCCTTAACGTACTTGGGTGGTTCTAATTTGTTGAAGGTCAGGATTATGGTGGCGGTAGGTAACCTAGCGTCATTTACAAATCTGGAAATGCGGTGGGCACTTACAACCTTCTGATTGGTAAGTTTTTATACCAGCCTGTCAACATCGTAATCTATTAACTCTCCCGATCGGATAACACCTTTACTGGTGTTAAATGTCGGGTGCGAAGCAGAGGACATGTCTACATAAGCTAAAGACTGTAGAGTCTTAATCCCCTGATGCCGCTCGCTTGATTTTGCCCCAACTATCAATGCGCCATCATTACTTGGCCACATTTGGGCAGGTTCGCCACATTTTTCGACAAAATTCTCGTAGACGTCGAAGATTTCAGCCTTACTAAGAGGACTATCGTTCGCTTTCAAAACTAAAAATCGGTCATAATTCAACTCAGGGTCGACTTCTAACCCAAAAGGATCAAAGCGTCTACCGTCAGGGTCCAAGGCACGATGACCTGCGGTCTCTGGGAGTTATGTTTGTTAAATTTACCCATATAAGTATATATTTTATTTTGGGCTGCCCCTGGAGCCGAGGGCATGCACCAAATCGTCATCGTTAGTCCAAAGAGCGCCCATACAGCCCAAACAGGGTAACCCGCCCCCCGACTCCCACTGTCGTTTTAAAAACAGTGGAGCCACATAACAGAGATTCTCTGGACTCCGGTGCTAAGACCTCCCAGAAACAAAATGACGACCTGGGCAACCAAACCTCCTCTAAGGCACGGCCCTGCATACGATGCCCCCCAGGGAGCGCATCCGTCGACCCGTACAGAGGCAAAAGTAAGAAAAGAAGAAGAGGCTAAGCTGTGGCCGGACGGGGCGCTGAGTCCTATCAGCACGGTGGTCCGGAAGGCAAATCACCGCGCCGCTTACGGGGAAGAGAATTGGTACAGAAGACGAGATAGGGGTTAGTGGAAGAAGAAAAAGAATGCCAAGCTGGGGATGGACGGGGCGCTCAGTCCCGTCAGCACGGCGGCCAGGAAGGCAAATTGCCGCGCCCCTTACGGGGGAAAGAGAGAGAGAGAGAGAGAGAGAGAGAGCAAAGGACGGCACGATAACAAGTAATGAATTTTCCTATTGAATAATGATCGGAATAATAATAATAATGATAATCCAAGTTTGCCTCAGTATTCCCTTTTATATGAAAATAAATCGCTCGACTTCCATAGTGTGAAGCTGGCTTGATCTCTAAGCATGGTCTCAAACAATTCTTACTTAATTATCCGAGGGAAACTCTTGTGGATGGAGCCTGAAAAGTTTCAGAATTTGAACTGAACATACATATGTTGGTATGGCTGAGGAAGATGTTTGTGCGGTTTGTTTATTTAGTGTTTTTGAGTAATTGGATACAGAAGCTTATTTTCTCAAAACCCTGATTTCGAGACATGTTCTTGTTTATATTTTGATCAGTTAAGGTTAAAATGAAATGTTTTATTTCCATGATATCAGCTAAGGCACGTTTGTCTGTGAATTATAAAGATTTTTGGATGCAATATGTGATAAGGAGACTTGGGCAAACCTCTGAAACATCTCTAATGAGAACGTATTCAAGATGTGAACAATTTTTTCTCTTGTTGCCTTTTAGTATGTAGGCGTGTTTGTGACGCTGTAAGATTTTGTATGGGCCTGTGTATGGTCGGGAAAAACTTATTCGTACCTGGGTGTCTCGCACTAGGACCTGCGTGTATATTTCGAATTCTTTCGAGATGAAAGTGTCATTAGGAGCCAATTTCCTGTAAATAAGGGGAGCTATTGAGTGTAACCTTTCATGAAGGTTAAATATATATTGATGCTTGTCGTAGAATGGACTCTCGAAGATATACCATATATAACTATTCGTTGAGGGAACTTATTAATTATCTTTAGAGGGCGTGGATGTCTGGCTGGCCGATATTATGTATCTTCGATATGCTTAAGAAGTGGAACTGAGCTCAAGGATAATAATATTGCTATCATTAATAAAATAGAGTTTTATTAATAATAACTATCAACAACACACAAGACGGAAAATATTGACATAAACAGAGAATGGAAAGAATCGTGAGGACTCGAGCTAATCCGAGGATTAAAAGATTTAACAAGGTAAAACAAATATAAAGTTAAAGGGAGGTGATGGTTCGCTAAACCATTTAAAGCACAGGATAGAATTGACAAAAGGGTTAAATACTCAAAGGTAACGTTCGGCTTACGTAATTTATACTTGTTGTGCAGAGGAAGGCGGGGTGAAGGAATTTTCGGTCCGCTGGCGAGTTGCAGCCGAAGGGGGGGGGGGAATAAAATGATCCTGACGTGGCGTCTTGGGAATGAGAACCATTTCTCGACGAACAGCTTGAAGAACAATGGCTGTTCTACGTTGTTCTCTTCTGAACAACAGGGGGGGGGGTGAGAACCATCTCTTGTCTACGGGCTCAAGAACAATGGCTGTTCTAATGTTGTTCTCTTCTAAACAACAAGGGGGAATGGTGAGAACCGTTTCTTGTCGAACGGGCTCAAACGAACAATGGCTGTTCTACGTTGTTCTCTTCTGAACAACAGAAGAAGGGGTAGAGAACCGTTTCTTGTCAACGGGCTCGAATGAACAATGGCTGTTCTAACCTTGTTATCTTTCTGAACAACAGGGGAAGGGTGAGAACCGTTTCTTGGCGAACGGGCTCAAACGAACAATGGCTGTTCTACGTTGTTCTCTTCTGAACAACAGGGAGGGGGGCTGAGAACCGTTTCTTGTCAACGGCTCAAAAGAACAATGGCTGTTCTAATGTTGTTCTCTTTCTGAACAACAAGGGGGAAGCCTTGTGGACTCGGCGTCACGAAGGCTCGAACCTTGGCACTCAAGGGATATTGTCCTTCTTCTGGACAAGTGATGGTGAATCTCGAGGTCAAGGTCCCTTGGCGCACAAGGTGAGAGAGGGTTGTGGTGATGTTTCGCGACGAAAATCTGGATCTCCAATCTGATCTTAGTGGTAAAGTTTCCATCTAAATAGTCGAGACACTCCCTTGGCGTGGGGGACAATGGAGTGGGAGCTTCGAGGGAATGCCCAGCCGAGCCTGGGAACAATGTCTTATCTGCCCATAAACCTAACTCAATCTGGCGAGGTCGGCGTCTGGGGGAGAACGGGGGAAGATAAACCTCCTTGTTTAAACATTGACTCAGGTGGCTGCGATAAGGCGCCAAGCTTCAAGGCGAAGATGCACGTGGGAAGCATCGTGGTTTTAAATAACATGTGATAGTGGTTGAAATTAACGCGGCCTCAACCCGTTCTATCACACCCCTCCATTCCGGGGGAAGTTGTCACTTCGAAAAAAAAGAGAGAAGGGACAACGATAGAGCTCCGTTGTGGGGAACTCGTTTTCTTGTACCAACCGTACATTCCTGCACCTAACTAGTATTACCTCAATACATATGATTATTTTGATCTTTAGATTACAGAGGAAAATGACCTTTAATACAAACTTAATAAAAAAAGGGCATGGAACAATGAAATTATATAAAATTAGTACATACGGGACAAAATAATTGATACGTAAATTAATGGGTACAAGTATATATACATACAAAAAAATATAGACATTGATCGTTACAAAATTCAGACATATACATTAACTAATTATAATATAAGAGAATCTAATTTAAGTCGTACAAGACGGTATATACCTAGATGGAGATACTAATCTTCTAAATACAATTACTCTACGCTATTCGGTAATGCATTCCTACTGAGTGCGTCAGCGACCTGGTTATCGGAACCTTTTATATAATTTGTTTTTAAATTGATACTCTTGCAAGAGTAAACTCCAGCGCATGATTCGGCCGTTAGAGTGTCGCACATTCCTAATATAGGCTAACGGACGGTGGTCGGTTCCTATCTGAAATTCTTTTCCTATCAAGTACCTTTTGAATTTGTCTATAACCCAGATAATTGATAGAGATTCCTTCTCTATAGTGGCATATCTCTTTTCGCGTGGTAATAATTGACGACTAGCATATGCAACTGGATGACTCGTTCCGTCATCCTCGTATTGAAGGAGTACACCTCCAATGCCCTCGTTGCTCGCATCGGTCTTAACCCCAAAGGATTTTTCCGGGTTGGGCAACTTTAAAATGGGGGCAGAAATGAGCTTACTCTTGAGCTGATTAAAATGGGAAACAGTGAAATCATTCCAACGTAAACAATCGGGGAAATTATTTTTTTGAAGGGGGCTGAGGGGGCCGAAATTGCAGCGAAATTCGGAACAAATCGCTGATAGTGAGAAGCTGATCCTAGGAACGATCTTAATTGCTTCTTTTTAATCGAGAGGGGCATGTCGGCGATTGCCTTAATCTTGTTCTCTTGGGGACCTAACTTGCTTTGTCCTATTTTGAAACCCAAATATTTTATGGTTTCGTGGGCAAAATGGCATTTGCTGGGGCCAATGGTGAGGCCATTTTCGCGCAGTCGCTCGAAGAGAGCTAATAGGGTGGTTAAATGGTCACTCCATTCAATTAGTTCTTGTAGCTGACTCTTTTGATGTGGTGTCAGCTGCGCGTCAATATCCAGGTCAGAGAGTTCCAAAGACTCGCCTGGTAGGGAAGGAGGAGGGTAATCGGCATCAGGTTGGATGCACACTGTCTGGATTACATTAAGGGACTCCGCGGGGTAATCCTCTTCAAGCGCCGATGTTTCGTCCAGTGCTACGAAGGTATTTCCATGGACGCGTTGGGGGTACTTTTGTACTTTTTTTCTTTGGGTCCACCGATAGTCTCCGTGTCCTTGTCTTAGGCCTTATCACCTAAGGGTGTTAGTGATTCACACTCCTTTTGTGCCGTCCTAAAGTCCTGGTTAAGGGTCTCCGAGAAATCGGACGGTATCGGGGTTCTGATGGGGACGGGCTCCTGGGCTTCTTTCTTATCTCGGCCTCGAGGAAGGGCGGCCTGAGACACAGGGTCGGAACTTACTTGGGGGCTCTGTCCTATAAGTACGGAACAGAATTGTATGGGTGCTGAAATGACTTCAGTCCAGCCATCATAATATTGACACTGCAGGTAACATCTAACGACGGGCAATTGGTTCCCCGCCCAAGGTAGTCATGTACCACCGCAAATTTTTCGTGTTTAGGGTCCACTGGAGGGAGGAGTTCGTCGGACACGATGAAACACGTACATCCTGTGTCCCTGACGAGAGTCGATACTCAGCCGCCGTTCACGCAGCCCTCCTTAAATTTCAAAGTTCCCGATGAACTTTTATCAAAAATAAAATTTACCTGGTGGCCTGACGGAGGGGGAGAAGTTGGTGCTTGGGTCTGCACCACCGGGGAAGCCAGGGTGGCATTAATCTGGTGAACTTGGTGGGCTGGTCCGCTTTTAAGCCTAGAATTTTGGGGGCAATTCCAGCTCATGTGGTTTTCTACACCACAGGTGAAGCATATGATTGGTCGCTTCGGGAAGAGAGATGGAGGAGAAATCTTAACGGGAGGTTTGGAGTCCCGTTGTTGGTTTTGGGGAATGAAGTTTTGGGGTTTTATGGGGCTCGGGAACTTCGTCGACTTTCCTGTGAAGGGGCGCGAATCCTTCCTTCTTTCCTTGTAGGGAGATTGGTGAGAAGTTCGATTCTCCTTTGGGTATAAATTATGGCTGGTGGCATAGACATCCGCTTCTTTGGTACATTCTCTAAAGATCTGGCACCAACGATCCTTGACGAACGCGCGGATCTCAGTCGGGAGAGACGCCAAAAATTGACCTCGCAACACGAAGTCTGTTAAGGACTCGTAGTTCGGATCAACCTTTGAGGATTCTAACCAAAATTTAAAATTCCTCTGAAGAATGTATCCGAATTGACGGAACGTCTGTCCGGGTTTAATACGACCTCCTCGAAATTTTTGGCGGTAGAAATCGTGAGTCATATTATGAGCGGCCAATAACTCAGCTTTTAAGGTGCTGTAGTTAATTGTACACTCAGATGGTAAAGATATAAAAATTTCGCGCAATTTACAATTTAACAAGGGAAGTAATCTGACTACACCTTCAGCCTCCAGATCCATGTTATTGATTTCGAGGATCTTTTCGAAGTGGGCTAAAAATGCTCTGAAATCCTTTCCATCCTTAAAATTGGGAAGCTTTAGTGAGAGATTGGGGGGAGGAGGGTTCTGAACGTGAACTGGATGACTGTATTTCTGCTTCAACACGAGCTAATTCAATCTGATGGTGAAGCTCAGCTTGTCTTTTCCGTTCCTCTCTTTCTCTTTTTTTTCTTCTTGTTGGATTTCTATTTCTTCTCGTTGGATTTCTCTTTCTTTTTCTTTCTCTTCTCGTTCTTTTCTTTGCCCCTCTTGAACGTACTCAATTAGTTCTTTTCCTGAAAGTCCCAAGGATACTCCTTGCGCTTTAAAGATTTCGAACTGAGTCATCTTTACACTTGGGGGCGCACTAGTCAACCAAATAAAATTCCTTGCAACAAGAATTATGCCTCTATAGAATTAGCCTACCTAAATATGGGCACTGACCTATTCGTACTTGGTTTCTTGATCTAAATAACAACTGACTAAAATCACAAAAAAACACAAACAAATTATTATAACAGTTCCTTGAGCTACTCCAGCTTCTTAAGTTTCAAAAAAAGGGGATAGCAATCGTTAAAACAAAAGGGAACTACTATACTCTATTATTATAACGAATAACACTATGCTTTACTCGACTGAAACCAGTGTTTGCAAAGATATAGCGTTAAACCTTACACACCTGATACCAAATTTAAATAGTATATATATTGTATATATATATATATATATATATATATATATATATATATATATATATATATATATATATATATATATACAATGGACTCTCGACGATATACCATATATGACTATTCGTTGAGGGAACTTATTAATTATCTTTAGAGTGCGTGGATGTCTGACTGGCCGATATTATGTATCTTCGATATGCTTAAGAAGTGGAACTAAGCTCAAGGATAATAATATTGCTATCATTAATAAAATAGAGTTTTATTAATAATAACTATCAACAACACACAAAACAGAAAATATTGACATAAACAGAGAATGGAAAGAATCGTGAGGACTCGAGCTAATCCGAGGATTAAAAGATTTAACAAGGTAAAACAAATATAAAGTTAAAGGGAGGTGATGGTTCGCTAAACCATTTAAAGCACAGGATAGAATTGACAAAAGGGTTAAATACTCAAAGGTAACGTTCGGCTTACGTAATTTATACTTGTTTGCAGAGGAAGGCAGAGTGAAGGAATTTTCGGTCCGCTGGCGAGTTGCAGCCAAAGGGAGGGGGGGAAATAAAATGATCCTGACGTGGCGTCTTGGGAATGAGAACCGTTTCTCGACGAACGGCTTGAAGAACAATGGCTGTTCTACGTTGTTCTCTTCTGAACAACAGGGGGGTGAGAACCGTCTCTTGTCAACGGGCTCAAAAGAACAATGGCTGTTCTAATGTTGTTCTCTTTCTGAACAACAAGGGGGAAGCCTTGTGGACTCGGCGTCACGAAGGCTCGAACCTTAGCACTCAAGGGATATTGTCCTTCTTCTGGACAAGTGATGGTGAATCTCGAGGTCAAGGTCCCTTGGCGCACAAGGTGAGAGAGGGTCGTGGTGATGTTTCGCGACGAAAATCTGGATCTCCAATCTGATCTTAGTGGTAAAGTTTCCATCTAAATAGTCGAGACACTCCCTTGGCGTGGGGACAATGGAGGGGGAGCTTCGAGGGAATGCACAGCCAAGCCTGGGAACAATGCCTTATCTGCCCATAAGCCTAACTCAATCTGGCGAGGTCGGCGTATGGGGGAGAACGGGGGAAGATAAACCTCCTTGTTTAAACATTGACTCAGGTGGCTTCGATAAGGCGCCAAGCTTCAAAGCGAAGATGCACGTGGGGAGCATCGTCGATTTAAATAACATGTGATAGTGGTTGAAATTAACGCGGCCTCAACCCGTTCTATCACATTGCTAAATGGGATCACCTTGAAGATACGCAAATAAATATCGCGGTATGCGATGCGCGCACTCAGAAGTTTACTGGGAAAGAGACAAAATCGCTTTTGGCTCATACATTTGTGCCAAAAGGACGGTTGGCAGATTCTTCAACCGCATTGGTGTATGACATTTTTCAAGGAGATGTTAAGTACACGATGGGATCTTTGAAGAATTGAGTTACCTTGGGGTTCCCAGGGATGAGAATACGTGTTCCGTGTCTGTGAGTTTGATTAAATGTTTGAGGAATCCGGATTGAAACCGAATTGCGTTATCTTAGACTATTTGGATATGTGCCACAAAGCGGGCAATGTGGATAATGGCTTCCAAAGGAAACTCTGGTGTTGCCCTTCAAGGGATATGCCTCTATCCACTTTGTGTAAATCCAATTATGCTGAGTAGGTACCTATAACTTCCTTGGTAGTTGGGAATGGTCCTATTTTATATATATATATATATATATATATATATATATATATATATATATATATATATATATATATATATATATATATGAGAGATACAGAAATTTGACGCGAATGAGCAATGAGACAAGAAACATCAGTTTTTTATAGGTAGAACACTAGAATCAAAGAGAGCAAAGGGCGGCACAGTGAAGGCCAGCCTTACTGGGAAGACAAATAACGCCAGGTGAAAAAAGTTATATGTATATATATATATATATATATATATATATATATATTTCAATACTTTTGTTATTCCTTGATAAAGAACTCGAAATAAAGTTCAAAAGTACTTGAAATCCTCGTATATATATATATATATATATATATATATATATATATATATATATATATATATATATATATATATATATATATATATATATATATATGTGTGTGTGTGTGTGTGTGTGTGTGTTTGTTGTGAAATCTGGAGTCTAGCACAGAAAATTGCGTGTATTGGTGCTTTCTGTGCCTATGCACATTTTATTTCTGGCAATCCAAGCAGTTTCGTACCCATTCTTGGACACTTTCCTCGTATATTTCCATACGAAAAGGTCCGCCTGTGATCGAGTTTAATGTGTAACGCGCTAAATTGCAAAAAATAGTTAAATGAAAGCTTGCGAAAGTTGGAGGTAAGATAAGGTCATATAAAACCAAAGAGAAGATCACATACGAGTATGATGGAGAATTTAGTGGAAGTCAAATTGATCGTATGAACTTGAAGTGAGGTCGAAGCGCCTACTTGTGAACAACCTGAGTGAACAACTCTAAAACGAGTTAAATTACCCCATGTAGTTTGGCGAGTGATATTAATGCATTATACAGTGAAAGCTGCAGGTTTCAACTGATGGTAGATGCTCGGGAAAGAACATCTCTAGGATTCGAGGGCAAGAGCTCTAGACGAGTGGCTGGAAAATGACAATGGAATCCGCCTAGAATTGACTTACAATCAATCTATGACGATATAGAAGCTGTTACCTTCGAGCATGTATGTGTCTATGTTGTTTGATAGCAAATGGTATGCAGAAGAGCTGCTGGCAAAAGCTTGAATATTTCAATGTCTTGACCTTAAATGGCCTGAATAATATAGCCTAGCGTCTGCCCTTCCTCATTATAAAGTTGCTGTAAGACAGCGCCTATCCCAACATTTAAACCATCTCCTTTGGGATATAGTTAAATTATCTTTTCAATTACACACTCTTTAATGGAAATGAAAGCAAATTCTGCTTCGTCACTCCATTGTAATGAAGAGTAAACGACTTTTATTGGAGTTCTTGAAGAGGTTGGTTAGAGGAAGGACGGTGCTATCGGCAAAATTTGGAGGGAGTTAATCTGAGTTCCTCCCTCTTCGTAGTCTGAAAAAGGGGCATTGAACATTAATAATGGTTATTTTACACGGCATTGATTACACTGGTCTGCGTTCTTTTCAAGGTCAAATATATAATACCTGATTTTAGTTCAGTTTTTTGCAATGAATCTGAAAATTATGCTCATTTTACCCAATCAGGTCAGGTTTTTGAAATATGAGCACATACCAAAAACTCCTATATTTCCAAATATTTGTTGTGAATGAAACACATAATAACAAATATTGGACCGATTTACTCACAGAAGGTTTACAGAATATTTTTAATAGGAGAATGCACAAAATAAGCTACTCATAGATGAATGGTCTCTTCAGTGACCTCCGATTGTGCCGAGCAGACACCACATCCATCTTAAGGCACCAACAGTAGCCAGCCAGAAAGTTCACATCCCATTGACCTTGATAGTGTTCCTCCATGACACGGATGTCTTGATGAAAGCGCTCAACCTGTTCTTTACTGAAGTCTCCGCAATTGTCTGGAAAATAGTCCAGACGTGACTGAAGAAAGTGCATTTTCAATGACATACGCGCACCAAGTTTGCGGAAATTCTCCATTAAGTCATCAACTATCTTCTGGTACTGAGAACTTCTGTGGTTACCAAGGAAGTTTGCAATGACTAACTTAAGGGACAGCCAGGCAGTGAGTTCAGTAAGATTTAATGAATCATCAAAACTAGAGTCTTTTATGAGTTCTCTTATCTGAGGACCATCAAATATACCTGCCTTAAGCTTCTCCATGCTGATTCGTTTGAACTTGTGGTGGAGGAAGGCAAATCCTCCACCTTCCCTGTCCAGTGCTTTTACAAAGTTCTTCATTAGGCCGAGTTTGATGTGTAGGGGTAGAAGTAACACCTTGCTCAGTTCAACCAGAGGGTGGGACAGAACATTGTGTGACCCGGGTTCTGATCCTTGTCTTCATGGCCACTCTTGTCTGACATAATGCTGGTCGTCAGCCCGACTATTTCACAAGCACAAAAAGTATGGATACTTTGTGTACCCACCTTGAAGTCCTAGGATGAGTCCAACAGCTTTAAGATCTCCACAAATCAACCATTTATGTTCCGGGTAATTGAAAGCAGACAACAGACGTTCCATGTTGTTGTGGGATTCTTTCATTTCAGCCGAGTGTTCAACAGGGATTGATGAAACCTTATTTCCATTATTCAGAAGAATTGCCTTGAGACTTCTGTTAGACGAGTCAATAAAAAGTCTCCATTCCATGGCAACATACTTCATACCCATTAATTTCATCAGTTCAGCAATATTGTTGCAATAGATCAGTGAAGACGCTTCATCGAACATAAAGAATTTTCTGAATTCGCTCTCACGTTCCCGATACCAATAGAACGTTGTTCCTGGGGCAAGTAGATGTTTCTCTCGAAGACCAGAACCTAGCAGTTGGGCAGACTCCTTAGATAGGTTCAGGTCTCGTGTCAAGTCGTTGAGCTCAGCTTGGGTCAAGGGCACCGATCGGTCGTCCTCTTCTGGTTCGTATGCATCACACTCACCTGTATCAGTCATGTCAGTAGATTCGAAATCAGAACTATATTCCATGATGACATCCGGTTCAGGAACAGGAACATCTGGTACATGGGGGATTGTCTCTATGGCAGGAGGAACATCAGAGTATTGGACATGGTGCTTGTTCTCGCGATTGATGCCTTTTAAATTTGTCATGCAGAAGTAGCAGTCGGTAACGTGATCTTTCCCTTCCCTCCACACCATTGGGACACCAAATGGCATACTCTTTCTTTTCCTATTCCTTTAATCCCGTAAGTTCTCTACACATGTTTTGCAGCAGATATGGGAAGCAAATGCCTTATCCTGGTCCCCTAGTTTGACTCTAAAATAAGCGTAATATGCCTTCTTCACAAAATCCGTGATTTTCGCTTGACGGTCTGGAAGAACCACGTGTCCGCAGATGAAACAAAATTCGTTAGGATGGTTCTTACACTTCTGATCCATCGTACTGCACAATTAGACCTGAAAAGAGAAAGAATAACTAGTTATTTAAGGTAACCTATGACCAGCTGTGGCAAAAACAAAGCCCATATACGCTTGGATGATAGCGCCATTTGGGAAAAATATGCTGTAATAAAAATCGAGTGTATCTTAAAAACCAGACCTGACCAAAGAAAATGAATGATATTTTTTAATTCAGCATGCAAAAAGGATCCTAAATCAGTTGGAAAACCCTTGACCTTTGAAAAAAAGTTTTGAAACGCAGGCCAGTGTTATAAATAACAGCAAAAAGGAGATTCCTTGATATTCATTAATTAATAATATCCAATTCACCTCATAAATAGATGCCATTCCAAAGCACGAAAAAACTTCTATGCCACCTCCACACCACGAAGGGACGATTTTTAAAAATGTATTAGTTTCCCATACGCTCCAGCCTTGGCTCCTCTAAAATCATATGCGAACGGAAATAACATAAATATCACATTTAAATATTATAATACCATTCGAAAATCCTTGACAAGACTGCGCCCAATGAATCTCGATGCTGGAGTTTACAGTATACCATGCTATAATTGCAAATTAACATACATCGGAGAGTCAGGCCACTTTAATAAGAGGATGAAAGAACATTTAGCTGATATCAGAAGGTGTATGAATTCTTCAAGTCTCTTTGGGCACATGCAAACGCACGACCATAGAATTGAATTGATTTTAACGATGAAAAAATCATTTATAAATCAAACATTTATATTGAGAGGAGAATTGCGGAATCCATCATCATCAACAAAGTTGATAATTTAAATTTATCTGAAGGGCAATACAATTTAACAAATATATAATGAATAGAGTCACCAATCGTATCTATAATCCCCCGGATGCAATGCGTCTCGAAGATTAGCAACTCTCTAGATTGTTTCTGGTTCCATTTCATTTTGTTTAGCTTGTTATTCACGCTAGATTCACTCGAGTTATTTTTTCCAGATTGCTTCCTGCTGTTTCATTTTGCTTCCTTGCCTGGTTTCTTCATTATTACTTGAAAATGGCATCTTGCCGAAACTAGTCCAATAGTTATAAATAAAATGTTAATTGAAATATTGTGGTTTACCATTCATTATCTTTCACTGATATACTTTACGTTAATGTGATATCTTCAATTATATATATATATATATATATATATATATATATATATATATATATATATATATATATATATATATATATGTGTGTGGTTGAAAGGCTATTTCTGGCAAACACAGTCTTCTTCAAAGCCCTCGAAAGGAGCTCTTCTCATATACACGAGAAGGTAACACTTAAAATAGGCGTTCTCTCAGATAGCCAAAAACTATCTTTTGATTGGCGTTTTTAAATGTCCACCTTGCTTTTCGAAGAGAATGGAAGATTTTTTTGATACTCCATCTTCGACACACCTTATAAATTAAGAAAAATTATTGCAGTAACGCAATTAATTATGCGGTTAAAAGGCTATTTTTGGCCAACATAGTCTTCCTCAGAGAACGCCTATTTTAAGTGTTACCTTCTCGTGTATGTGAGAAGAGCTCCTTCCGAGGGCTTTGAGGAAGAGTGTGTTTGCCAAAAATAGCCTTTTAACCGCATAATTAATTGCGTCACTGCAATATTTTTTCCTAATATATATATATATATATATATATATATATATATATATATATATATATATATATATATATATATATATATATATATATATATATATATATATATATATATATATATATATATATATATATATATATATAAGCCCATTTTTTTCTAATTTGCAATATGTTTTGGAGGAGAAGGAAAATGGTTATGGAAGTTGAAATGAATAAATAAGCGTTGATAGTGGAGCACGTTTATGTAAAAAGTAATTTTATGAGCGGAGGGAAGTAAGCGAGCGTCGCTTCAACGAAGATTGTCTTCCATTCCTCGCAAATGAGATGGGGTCCCGCGTCCTGCTTTTATGATGCTGGGGATTAAATTGGTTTTTAGTGGCCTAAAAGTTTTACGAGTCATCGTAGCGCTATGGCATCGGGCAAACAAAAGCCCCGAAGGAGACCAACAGATATATTATATTTCCGCATTTTTGGCTCGATCTATTATATTTGGAAGGAACCCGTTAAAAGGTAGGATCTATCGTAAGGGTGACATAACAAATGTGGAAATAAATACCATTCAAAGGAGTGATAAAGAAAAAAAAAGTGTCATATATACCGTTCGAAGCAGAGAAATGTCGAAAGAATGAGATAAATATCATATTGAGGAAAAAATAAAGAATCGCAGTTAAAAGATATAATTGTATATTTTTTATGATTATTAAAATTAGTTAGGTTAGGTTATTTTTCCTGAATATGGTTGCATCAACAGCCTGTACAATTTTCCTTCTTCCTCTCAGGATGTTGTTGTGTGATGATGATGTTCAAAGTTTTTAGAAATAGATAGATAGTGGTAGAGATAGTTTGGTGAAAACCTGTTGTCATTTTGCCTTGGTGATTGGGGCATCTCTTTCTCCCATATTTGTTTTGCTTTGTTCTTCTCTCTTTTGTATCTTTATGCTTTAACAATTCTTGCTTTTTGATAAACTCTGTTTATATATGTATTCTATTGTTTATTTATATTATTTATCTTTAACTTTTTATTATTATTATTTTATTGTATTTATAATTTAATTATTTATTTATTAATTATTATTTTATTATATATATATATACATATAAATATATATATATATATATATATATATATATATATATATATATATATATATATATATATATATATACGAGTATATATACAGGGGTTGGACAAAATAATGGAAACATTAATTAAATTACTGACTTTGAGTCCCTTCCTCCTTAGCAGTATAAATAGATTCAATACGCCGACCAAATGGATTCGTACAGCTTTGTGCTGTATCTATACAAATTTAACTGGTTTCGAGTGAAACCTGCTCTAGCTCCTTCGTAGACGGGTTTTAGAGGGAATATATCCCCTAGTTTTTACTCCAATTTACCAAAAAAAAAATTTATTATGGCAATATCTGTGAATTTTGCAGACCAATATGTGTTCAACGTCATTTTCAAGCATTTTAAGTAAGTCTTTAAAACTTTTTTGGTGTGAATGGGGGCATTAATTAATGTTTCCATTATTTTTTCCAACCCCTGTATATATATATATATATATATATATATATATATATATATATATATATATATATATATATATATATATATTATGTCGTAGAATGGACTCTCGACGATATACCATATATGACTATTCGTTGAGGGAACTATTCATTTATATTTAGAGTGCGTGGTGTCTGGGTTGACCGATATTATTTATCTTCAATATGCTTAAGAAGTGGAACTGAGCTCAAGGATAATAATATGGCTATCATTAATATAATAGAGTTTTATTAATAAAAACTATCAACAACACACAAAACGGAAAATATTGACATAAACAGAGAATGGAAAGGGTCGTGGGAAATCTAGCTAATCCGAGGATTAAGATTTGGAAGAGATTTAAAAAGGTAAAACAGATAAAAATTAAAGGGATGGGATGGTTCGCTAAACCATTTAAAGCACAGGATAGGGTTAAATACTCAAATGTAACGTTCAGCTTACGTAATTACACGTGTTGTGCAGAGGAAGGCGACGTGAAGGAATCTTCGGTCCGCTGGCGAGTTCCAGCCGAAGAGGAGGAGATTAAATGATCCTGACGTGGCGTCTTGGGAATGAGAAACGTTTCTTGGCGAACGAGCTTGAAGAACAATGGCTGTTCTACGTTGTTCTCTTCTGAACAACAGGCGGGTGAGAACCGTCTCTTGTCTACGGGTTCAAAGAACAATGGCTGTTCTAATGTTGTTCTATTTCTGAACAACAGGGGGGGAAGGGTGAGAACCGTTTCTTGTCAACGGGCTCAAAGAACAATGGTTGTTCTAATGTTGTTCTCTTTCTGAACAACAGGGGGGAAGGGTGATAACCGTTTCTTGTCAACGGGCTCAAAGAACAATGGCTGTTCTGACGTTGATCTCTTTCTGAACAACAGGGGAAGCCTTGTGGACTTGGCGTCTTGAAGGCTCGAACCTTGGCACTCAAGGGATATTGTCCTCTTCTGGACAATGATGGTGGATCTCGAGGTAGAGAGCCCTTAGGGCACAAGGTGAGACTGGATCGTAGTGATGTCTCGCGGAGAAAATCTGGATTTCGAATCCTGCTCTTAGTGGTAAAGTTTTCGTATAAATAGTCGAGACATCCCCTTGGCGTAGGGGACAATCGAGTTGGGCTTCGAGGGAATGCACAGCCGCGCCTGAGAACAATACCTTATCTGCCTATAAGCCTAACTCAATCTGGCGTGATCGGCGCATGGGGCGAAACGGGATGGGGGATGATAAACCTCCTTGGTTTAATATTGACTCAGGTGGCGGCGATAATGCGCCCGGCTTCAAGGCGAAGATGCACGTGGGTAGCATCGTGTTTCTAAACAACATGGGATAACGGTTGAAATTAAGCGGCCTCAAACCGTTCTATCACATTTTATACTAGCACATATATATATATATATATATATATATATATATATATATATATATATATATATATATATATATATATATATATATATACATTTTGTGCGTGTATACTTCTATACATCAAATATATACTTTCATACAAATTCATATATTCACATCTACGTTTTATTTACATTATATAAACATATTTTAAACTATTATACATTTATAAGGCGTTCAAGCCCTTATATAATTATTGTAGCTGAATTAATTACATTCTCAAGTACCTCTTGAAAATTGGTAACATAAGTAATTTAACACAGATTAACTTCCATATATATTTCTTAAGGATTTAAGTCATAAGTTATTATTTTTAGGTGTTTTTGTTGTTGCATTTCTCATAATTACGATGTTTCTATTGAAATTTAGGGTTAAACAATACAGAAAAAGATAGTCTATTTAAATCGCTCTGTCAATTACATAGCAGCAGTTTGCCTGCCACTGAGAAGTTAGTCCGTCGTGAGATTTTCCATTTTACTCTTGTCATGTCAATGTCTAAGTCCAGGTCCAGACTCGGCAGAATTTCAGTTTCTACTTTGCCCCATGTCTTCTTCGCCTGCGATTGTAATAAAGTGTTTAATTGACTCTAGTCCAGCTGTTCTGTATAGTGTTCTATGTGGTTTGCATTCAGGTCTTCTTGTGTGGTTAATAATAAAGGAGGCTTTATTTTGTACCCTCTGCATTGATCTCAGCATCTTGATCCCTGAGGTCTGGGTGACTATCGCTGGGTATATAAGCTTGGGTCTAACGTAACAAAGGTAGATTTTCCTTAAGGTACTCCTGCTCAGTTTGCGGAAGCGGAACAGTTTCACCAATTCTACCTTCGCTAACTTGATTCAATTTACCCCATGATGCATGCTTATACCCCCGGACGGTAAGCTTGAGCCCGAGGACTGTGCCCTTCAGAGAGTAGTGGTGGTTTCGCTCGCCAATATAAATGTCGTCGTGTATCATGCAGTTCATGGGGATAATGACGAACTTTTGGACGTTCGTATTTATCTTCCATTTACGCTCGTACGAGTCTATGTTTTCGATCTCCACCGCCGTCTCTGCAGCTTGCACTAAGTCGTTGTTGTAAGTGCTCGGTAGAATCTGCGTGATGTCATCTGCGTATTGCAGATACATCGCGTTATCCTTGATTGGTGATGGAAGGTCTATCGTAAAGATGCTATACAGTAGAGAGCTGAGGCAGCTACCTTGTGGCCCCTTGATCTGTATCTGCGCTCTTCTTTCCATCACATAATCGCAGAGGATCTTTTCAATGACTGGGTTTAGCCGAAGGGATACGATCTTGAGTTGCAGTCCCCTCAACCAAACCTTGTCAAAGGCCTTCTGTACGTCTTCGAGGACTACGTCAACGTACTTTCCCTCCACCCTGGATTTGGCTAGCTTTTCTGATAGGAGTGCGAGCGTGGTGTCGGTTTCTCTTCCTCTACGGAATCCGTGCTGCTGGTGGTTAAGCACTTTGTTCTCAGCTAGCTGGCTCTGTAGCCTGTTGGCAACGATCTTTTCGAAGATCTTACCTATGAATTCCAGGAGGGAGATTGGCCTTAGTTTAAGAGCTGGTCGGGAGGTCTGTTTCCCTTCGGGATGAATATAACCTTTGCAAGTTTAAACGCATCGAGGAAGTAGCCGGTGTTCATGGCTGCTTTCATTACGTTCAACAGTCCGTGATGCACTTCCCGTGGAACGTTGGTTTTATGTGCTTTTGTTATTCTCGACCAACTTGGAGCCTTTTGTTTGAAGGTTTTGATGACATCGGCCAGTTCCTGCATAGTTATTGCCTTTCCGTGACCCATCATCTCCCTTTCTTCGAAGACGTGTGGGTACGAGTAGGTCCGCTAAATAACTTCATTCAGCTAGTCAAAGATATCCTCAAACTCTAAGTCGAATTCTTCGTTGTCATATGGTGTTATTAAAAAAACTTCTCTCCAATGCTCCCTGAACCGTACCTCGAGTTCTTCTGGTTCCTCGATGTACGACTCGTCCTCATTGATTCGTGTTTTTCCCCTTATGTTAGTTCCCCTGAGTCTTTTTATCTGTCTCGAAAATTTATTGAGATTGTCTTCGTCCTCAATATTGCCAATGAGCTGTTCCCACATCTCCATCTGTTTTTTCCTGATTATTTGAGTTAGCTCAGCTTCGAGGCGACGCATCCCAGCCGCTAATTCCATGCACATTTCCGTACGTCTCAACCGATCATAGAGCTCCCTATGTTCCCTAGCTATATTTTTCATCTCGTTTGTCCATCTTGGCGGAGGAAGCGTTTTGTATGATGTTGTCAGGACGCTCTCCCTGTCTGCCCTGATGATCAAGTCTGTCAATAGCTCTAGCTCTTCGTCTATTTCTTCGAGGATTGCCTCCTTCAGATCTGCTGGCTGGTATTCTCTCAGCATTTCCCGGTACCTCTCCCAGTTGGTTCTGGCGAAGGACTTCCTTGTCTGTACCGGGCTTTAAATGGGCGCGAGGGAAATAGTTGTTAGTATAGGGATGCAATCACTCGGGACAGGTGGTCCCGGAGTGCTATGATGGTTGAATGGGGAGTTGCAGCTAGTCAAGATCATGTCCGGCCTCGACGCTATGCGTGAAGTTACAAATGTCGGGAAGTCAGGCTGCAATTATATCTAGTCTGTCTTGGTCCAATAAGAATTGCAGATTCCTGCCTCTTTCGTTAGTGTTTTTGTATCCTGCTGCTCCCAAGTTAGCGTTTAGGTCTCCTCCGAAAAAGACTTTTCTTTGGTTCCCACATAGTGTGTTCAGATTGTGTAAGGGTAAGTACTTTATCCTAGGGGATTGGTGCCCTGCCGCTAGCACATGATCTCATACAAGAGTGGGGATCGCTATCGCTATCGCTATAAAGGATTTCTCAAGCTCAGGTAGGTGTTTGAACTTGAGGTCTCTCTTTATCGCGATCGCCACCCCGTCATACCATTCCTGGGAGCAGTTTTTTGTTAATATTGTGTAGTTTTGGATTTTCATTTTCTGTGTTCTTGTGTCGAGTCCATGTTCATTGATAAGAATGATGTCTGGGTCTGTCTCCCTAAAGATATTACTGTAAACAGTGTTTTTTCCTGTCCATCCGTTGACGTTCAGTGTCATTATGTTTTAGTCTGTTGTTTGTCCTTTCCATGTTGGTGTTTGTCGGTTGACCTGTCTACTTGAGTTTGCTTCTTATCCTGTCTTATCTTTCCACACTGCATTATTTTGAAGTCTTACGGGGTCAAAGTTTCGCAGTATTCCTTGCTGAGTTCAATGTCGGCGAGAATACAGCTTCTTCCACCGCCTTCTCGTCCACGTCGGCATAAAACCACCATTTATATCTGCCAGGTCTAACTCCTTCGGTGAGACTTTCTGACGACGTCTTTCTTGGAAACGGGGTATCTTCGCTAGCGTATATCTTAAAGTTAATATCGTTTCCGTCTTTTTTGTGCTTTATATTTTTTCTTTGATTTTTGTCGTTTTTTAGGTGTTTTTTTTTCACCCTCCGAGCTGTCAGTTTCTAACTCCGTAGTCGTCTTCTTTTTGTTCTTTTTTTTTGTTTTTCAATTTCTCTTTTCTTCTGGGCTACGATGCGTGGGTCCTGTCTTTTCGTTGGTTGTCTCACGTTTGTCTTTTCCTCCGTTGTCTTTTTTGCGCCTTTCTCTTTGGTGTTAAGGGATACTATCAGGGTGTACTTCATTTGTAGGATGTCCTCAGATGCTGGGTTTTTTTTAGAAGACCATAGGGCTTATCCCATTGTTCGCCAGCATGGCGTTTAATTCATCCTCAAACGTTCCTGATTTCATAAGGTTCCACGCGTCGCGTACATTATACAGGTCAGTATCCTGACTGGCATTTCACTATTAATATTTAGGTAGACCTTCTTTGCTTCATATTTCTTGATAGCTGCCTTCGCGACCTGGGCGTATGTAATGTTTTTCCTTTCCACTTCTGCCTCTCTCTTCTCGTTGGTCTTTTGTCTTATTATTTCTTTTTCTAATGGGCATACCATGGCCATGGCCCTGTGTCCCATCTTACAGTTTGCACATCTTTACTGGGGGCTCTTGCATGTTCTCCAGTTGTGTCCTAACTCGCCGCATCGTGAACATGTTTCTTGCTCCTCTTTATATTCTCTGGTGGTGTGGCTTTCCATTTTAAAGCAGCGGAAACACATTTGGAACGGGATAAAGTCTCTTTGCTCTATTTGGTCGCTGCTTATCCGTGCATTAAATAGCAAGAGCCCTAATCCCTTCGCCTTCTTCGCCATAGCTGTTTCGGCGAATATGACTTTGAACACATGATTGTATTTATTATTGTCTCTTCTGTTTTCGAATTTAACTACCTCAGAGACTTTGGCCCAGTTGTGATTTCTCACTATTTCCGTTGCAATTTCCTCCTTCCCGCGATGTCCGATCCACGGGTCCAGTCTTCTGCATATTATGCTTAGGTAGGTCAGGATTTGTGCCGGTATGATCGGTTGGAGGTTGATCGTCTTTAGGGCTTCGTTTGGGGATTCTCTTGCAGGTGCCTCGACGTCGCTTTCCTTCTCGCAAATTGCGATATAGCCAGTTGAGACATTTAGTAGTCTTACCAGGGAGATGTTTAAGGTCTCAAATACTAATTAGAAAAATTTTCCTCTTTCGGGTCTCTCTTGGCCTAGCAGCGTCCGAAGAGGAATCCTTGTTGTGTTGGAGAGCTCCATGGTCGTGGCTATTTAGCTCTGGGCCTTCTTCTCCTTATTCCTCTTTGTTGGGTTCTCAAGTTTTTTTTACTGCTTCCTTCTTCTTCCTTAACCTTTGAGTTGAGCTTACAGTTAAGTCCTTTATTTAGTTAGGTATCCCCCCCTTTGACTCCGGGATGGCTCGCCTTCGCAATTGTGAGTTGCCTTAATGGGATGATGATGATGATGAGGGATGAACCTGGAGTGCCCTCACGAGGTGTGATCGTATGGCGGACGTTTTGTTAGTTAGTGTGTAATCAACCAGCACTAGCCAGAGGTGCCGCCCCTCGTGGGTTAGGCATCAGAACTGCATCCGGCTTACATAGAAACGTGTGTAACTTCCCTCTATGGTCCTGGCTGGGGCCCCCGGGGTTTCCCCCGAGGTTGCAATTCTTCCCCTTGTCCAGGTGCCTCTGACACTTGGTTCCACAGTGGACTAATCCTTAAACCTGCTTCCTCCAGTGCCCCCAATTATGCCTTTCTCACAAAAGTGCATAGTTGGAACGAGGCGATGAAAGGCAATCACAATCGCTTGTGCGTCTCCACAACGGAGAAGGGGGGTGGGGATTTAGGCGCATATACTGTTTCTTGAATGCCCGAAGAAAATTATCCTCCCTTCAGTGTTTCTCGAAAGGAGAGGGTAAATCGAGATCCAGAGGCGTTTCGTAAATTTCCATTTTCTTTACTTCCTTTGCCGGTTTCTTAAGTGTATTTCTTCAGCTTTGTTAACTGTTTTCTTTCTGATCCGTCGTTGTTGTGTGCTTTACCCTCTGATACCCAGCCACCAAAGGTATTGAACGTTATAACCACATGAAATATTGCGAAACCTCAACAATCGGACCTGATGCAAGTCTCTAAGGACTCGAGTCCTTTTGCCACAAACAAATCGCCGCCTTTTTATTTGTGTGTGTGCGTGTTTTATAATCATAACCGTAGTATTGGCGTCACTTCTTTGAATATCATCTCCGATTTTCCCTCCTTTGAAATAAGAATCCTTCGATATCAACCAATCTGGAAAGATCTGTCTAAGAAAACTATCAAGATTGAGGAAATGAAAATTTCTGTAAGATTATAGCCATAGAGACACCCGAAAGCGTTGGGGCCTAGAGTAACGGCAATTCTCCAGGCCCTAGCTTCAGTATGGTTGCTCATTGTACACCTTTACCCCATTACTAGGATATATCAGGAGGAGCAAGAGGTATGCAACATCAAGAATTATTATAAACGTGGATACAAGCATAGCCGAAAGTGCCACTTTTGACTCCCAAGCGTAAAGAACTAATGAGATTTTGAATCTACGAGTATGCCACATTTGCCCAAGCATATCTGAATGACCTGGAAAGCAGAGATAAGTTTCGTTATCCTGTCTTGTCACAGGGAGGAAGTGGTTCCTGTATGTAGACCAGTAACTAAAAACGAACTCTATGGTATTTCCTTGCCGCCGTAATTAATTATTGTTTGTGAACGTGGATATTGCAGCTTCATTTGCCTATGTATATCTAGTCTTGGATAAATACCTCACGGGTGCCTGTGGGTAATTTGGAGCACATGCTGGCGAAATTCCAACTCCATATAAATGAGGGAGAGAAGAAATTTTCTAATTGATACCCTCACCTCCATACAAACACAAATTAAACTTACAATTCTCTTCTTTGAGCGATATACATGTGAAATTTTGAAGCTGAGAAAAAGGTCACAAGAAAAGAAGTCACAGTATTTGACATTTGCCTCTGCCTCCCTTTAACCTAAAGATTGGCTTTCGTCATTAAGTCATATTATAATCCTTTAAAAGGTGATTAAAAATTAGTCATTGTTTTTCGTTTGTGTAATGCCTTCTGACTTTTTCGTGACTTTTGTTCTGAGTACCCAAATTTCACGTTGACACACGTTTATTTTGATCAATATTAGACTCTATGGCAGTTGGGAGTAGCTAAGGAAATTGTGAGGTCTGGTATTTGCCCCACCCAGATGTAAGGCTTCTCAAACTTACAGTTATTTAGGGAAAAATCCAACAGAACAAAGCTAATTTTGATTGACTCATGGTCTTATTAACACCAACAAAATAATCTAGATTTGCAGCTACAATTTATACTTTATATTTGCTGAACACAAATGTTTTATTAAATCTTATAGTCCTAAGATACCTCTTCCGATAATTGTTACATTCCTTGCTATTATTATTAACTCTCCAACGCTAAAAATAATTGTGCGTGAGTTAATTACATGATAGATAAATATGATAATGTATAAAGCATAATGAATATAATAATCCATTTACTAAGTCTCAAACTTTATAGTTTTTAATTTTATCATTATATAACTTGATGACGCAGGCCTATCGTTGCAATTTATGCCATAGCAACGAGAACCTGGCTTGTTATGTATTTACTGGTCAGTTTGGTAACCTTCCTTAGTTGTTTATGTCCCATGCCTCCCTTAGCTGTTTGTGTTCCATGCCTCCCTTAGCTGTTTGTGCCCCCATGTGACCGTTCCACCCCTAGATTGTTTGAGTTTCGAAAAACAGGAAACAGATTGGTCCCTAAGAGGGAAGGAATATGGAGACCAGATTTCCGCCAAGATACCATTTCATCACAAAGGATTTTCTGCTTAATTAAAACCGGGACTCTATATAGACATTTATTTATTATTAAAGTCAGATAAATACGGCTATTAGGCTTTAATTATCTCTTTAATATAAAATTGTGATGAATACTTAATTCTTTGCGGGGCAATATTTTTTTATAGGATCACTGTTTATCCTGGATGAAAATTAACTTTATAGCTGCCCATTTATAGTCTCGAGTCGGCCATTGTCTTATCTTTCCTCCAATAAATGGCTAATGGAGGTGAACAGACGTCTCATCGCGATAACGACAAGATCGACAGACGGAATCAAGAAAGGAATGGCAATCATGGAAACGGATTTAAATGACAAGAACTATTAGGGATAAGTTGGTAAATTCTAAATTTTGAAGGAAAATAAAATTATGTCCATGATCACGCGTGTTCAGTTATAGCTCTAATTTCACCTTCGACATAATTTCTCTAAGAAGTGAGGAGAGACATGAGCAGTGTCTTTGTTGGATTACACAGGCATCCTTTCTCATCATCATCATCATTATCATCACATCACTAACTCTATAATTTAAGAAGGGGATTTTTTTGAGTATTTGAATAATAATTTCATCTTAGTTCGGTCATGAATTATGTTTATTTTATCAAAGTTATTTCTAATAATTCTTTTATAATATCAAAAAATAAAATGGTGAAGTTCAGAAATAAATATAAGTATCGAAATTTTGTGAATTTTTAAAACCCAAAGAATTACAAATGGTGAAGTTCAGAAAATTTATTTTTATATATCTTCTATTCTATAACTATATTTTAGCAACGTAATATTTTGAAAGGGGGGAAATTTAGTTAAGAGTTCCCTTTGAAAATTATTATAATTGGTGAAGTTCGGAAAATTTATACAAATTTAACCATGGCTGCTTTTTTTTAGATTTTAAATTTTAATGTTAGTAGCGAAGCCATTGCCTGGTCTTTTAATAATCAAGCAAACTTAATGTGGTTTTACTATGAGAATTAATCCTCAAATTCTCCCCTCCTTTATTATTATTTCATCGTATGCAAACATATAATCAATGAATCGCAGGTTTTGATTTATGATTATGATTCCGCCATTATTTTTTTTTATACCACTGAAAACCACATAAATCCTGGGCCTCACTTTTATTTCAGGTTGAGAACCTCCTCATTTACACGGCAATGATTTATCACCGGCGATTCTCGAAATGAGGCGCATTATGTTGGTTCATTCCACCACCATTGGTTGGCAGGTTGACAAAATCGGCAGGAAAGACACATTTCTATTTCATAATAAAACATTGCTGATTAAGACCATTTTTTAGTCAACGCTTAAAATTTTTATTCTCGAGGTATTAATCATGGATTATTCTTTTGTGGGGACGGATGAAATATGTTAAAGAAATAAGGAAGGGTGGAAGGAAGGAAAGGTAGGAAGGAAGGGGGGAAGGAAGTAATGAAAGGGGGAGAGGAAGGGGTGAGGAAAGAATGAAAGAGGGAAGAAAGGAATAGAAAGAGGAAAGAAGGGAGGAATAACGTAAGGAGCTAAGGGAGGAAAGAAGGAAGAAAGTACTGAGATAAATAAGGGAGGGAGGAAATAACTAGGGAAGAAAAGAAGGAATAAAAGAACAAACGAAAGGAGAGGTGAAATAAGGTTGAAATTACTGAAAGAAAGAAGGATTGATAGAGAGGGAAAGGATAGAAAAGAGGACAAAAAGAATGAAAGAGAGAAGAAAGTAAGGGAGAGAGGAAAGAAGGATGGAATGGCGGAATGAACGAAGGAAGGAAAGAAGCAAGGACTGAAAGAAAGTAGGAAGGAAGCAAGGGCTGAAAGAAATAAGGAAGGTTGGAGGGAAGGGAGGAAGAAATAAGGAGGGAAAAAAGGAAGGAGGTGATGAAAGAAGAAAGGAGAAAAAGAAGGACGGAAGGAATGAAGGAAAAGAAAGAAGAGCTACAATAAGAAAGCTAGCAAAGACCCTTCGATCAGCTAAAGACTAACCCGAAGAGTGATCAGATTAGATATGTAAAATTTAAAGATCTCCTATTACAAGCCGCTACCTCGACTGTTATGTCGCAATAGGCCAATACACTCCTATTTACATGTGTACCAAAAGTACATCGGTGCTTCAAATTTTATCGATTTCCCTCTTTAATTAAGTTTTGAACTACAGATGCACATATCTACGTATGCACATATGAGTCACAAGGAATTTAATAGGCTCAAAGCCAATTTTGCTTTACCTCTAAAACACATTCGCAACAGAGGAAAGAATATGAAAGATCTTCACGCAGATCATCGCACGCTAGCGATGAAAGGAGTACAGTTATACGAAAGGAGCAAATGAATACGCAAAACGCTTTCGTATACGGGTTTTTTTTTTTTTTACTTTTTTCAGCATTTTACTCATAATTTTCCAACCTATCCGGATTTCTTCCTCTCTAGGGTCGTTCACAAGTGCGGTTCGTACTTTGTAATATTAATATTTGAAAAATACTCATCAATTTCATTTAAATCTTATTATTATCTGACGTTCTTAATTGTGCTTCAAGCTATGTTAATACCTTTGAATAATAGTTGCCTAGTCAATTTTTAATCATATTATCTAACTTTTAACTAATCGGCTAGGTAGACTAGTCTACGTTTTAACTATGGCTGTACTGAAGCGCTTGTTTACTAATTTAAATCTATTTCGAAGTGTTTACTTTATCATCCATCTCGAATATAATATAATTGATATTTCTGAATCCTTTTAGTATTCTAAAAGACTTCAATCAGCTGTCCATGTAATCGCCTACTTGCAAGTGATATAGGTCCAAGGATTGGTGTCTTTTTTTCGTACGGTTTGGTTGCGCTACGTTGCGACCGTTGTAAAAGCGGTACGTGCTTATTCAGGAAAGAGATCACACCTGTACTCTATTTTGTTAAAATTATCTATCAATTTTTCCCTATTTTGTCTATGTACCCGTCTTTATCTGTGTATTTTAACGTGTCTTCAAGATTTCATCTCGAATATTCCTCTCCATGCCGACTGACCGGGTTTTATGGTTTATGGCTTTGTTTTTCAAACTTTGTCAGCTGCATTAGTTTATTATTCCCTTTTTTGTTTGGAGGTCCCATGTGATTTATCTCTGAATATTGGTTCGTCCTTTAAGCGCCCCAATGCACTACTTCGGGTGTGTGCATTTACAGCAATGTTTCTCCTTTGGGGTGCAGGAGCGTGGGGCGGCGCTTTCCTTTCACTTTTTCAATCAGAACGCCAATTGCATCTCACAAATATCAGACTCAACACAAGTGGCTAAGCCCCACCGATCTTAAGATCGAGGAAGAGTACGAGGTGAAAGATCAATGTTAAATCGCCTAAATGCTTATCTAATTCCGTCCCAATGTCTGAATCTGTCGCCTTTTTCTTTCAACCTTTTAAATTACTTTACAATAACAGTTCAGTGTTTAGTTACTCGGAACCAGAGATACGGACACATGGTCAATCGATGATTCGAAAATTGGGAACTCAACAAATACCATGTCGAACTAAAATGATTCGAGGAAATTTTAAAAAATGGACCTTCCAATTTTAAAATTACTTTACCAACATCAAATAAATTAAAAGCAAAATTAGCCGAAAAGTGCCTAATGCAGGCTTACAGGAATATATTTGATAATTCATTGTAGAAAAAAACAGATCTCATGTGAAATTTATTATGAAGTTGAGTTTGTTGAATTCTAATTTGATAACAAAAATGTCCCATCAGGTAACATTTTCTTGTAAATTGCTGATTTAATAATTATGCAACTGATACCGATTTCCATGATACCATAAATGTATTTCGCTCCCAAAGTCAGATTAAATCTGTCTATTGTAATTAATTTATAAATATATAATGAATCAGCATGTTTGTTGGCCTTATATAATGTATTAACCTACATTTTAGTATTTACTTCTTCATTTGTAAGACATCTCAGGTGTGTCCCGCTTCAGGTTCCAGCAGAAGTCAGCCAGCATAACAGGGCTTCATTTCCCCTTATACCTGTTTTCCATTGACGCTATATTTGATGGAACCTTCCTCCATGTTCATCACTCACATCTTCTGCATTCTCTGGGAAGAAGGACATATGAAAATGAAGAAAGTGTATCCTCAGTGACATATTGCATCCAAGATCTTGATAGCACTTGATTAGGCTCTCAACTATACGCTCTCGCTGGGCCCCTTGGTGCCTTCCCAGAAGTCCTTTGCATACATCTTTGAATGCATGCCAGACGCTAGCTCAGTTTCACTCATTTTCGACTCGAACTCCTCATCAGCTATAAGTTGACGAATCCGAGGGCCTACGAATATGCCTTCTTTAATCTTGGCATCACATATTTTATGGAAGATCGCTTTGAGGTACTGGAAACATGGCTTATTATGTTGCAGTGCTTTGGTAAATTGCTTCATTAGTGGTGTCCTAATGATTTACTTCTTCTTAACTAGTGGCTCATGAATTACACTATGGCATCCAGGCGTCATAGTTTCCCTTAGGGGACCATTCTGAGCGTACATAATGTTCTGATCTGGCCCTACTGTCCCACTTACAAAGGAGGCACATAAACTTTGTGCATCAGGTTTGTAGCCTATTAAGTAGGGCTACTATTTTTAAGTCGGCACAAATTAGCCACACACGTTCCTTGTAACCTATGAAGTCTAAAATAAAAGCAAGGTTCCCATATGCTTCTCTTAAAATGACTGAGTGAGCAATTGGAACTGAAGGCATGGTGTTCCCAATGTGCAACAGAACCGTTTTTATGCTGTAAAGGCATGCATATATGAATAATCTCCACTCATTTGGTTGATAGATCAATTCAAGGGCATTGAATAGGCCTCTAATATCATTACAGTAAGTCAAGTTGTTTTCAAAAGTGAAGAATTGCTGTAGATCTTCAGAACGCTTGCTAAATACTGTAATTCGAGAATGTTCATTCAACAGGTTCCATTGTTGCATAAATGAGGCCAGGAGTTCACCCTGTTGCTTAGTAAGTGTTAGATCACGAACTAGATCATTGAGTTGCGGTTGGGTGTGGTTTATGTCAGATTCGAGCTGTGCCATATATGGTGTATCTTGAGATTCTGGATCGTCTGTGTTGCTCGTGCCATCACTTGGTAGTTCAGAGGGCGGCTGTGGTAGAGGAATAACACTTGAATCTCGAACTGTGTGAAGAGCAGACTGAAGATCTGGATACATGATAGATTTCTTTCCTTTTCTATTGCAACCTGCAGTGAAATAAAATAAAACCAGACTAAAAATGGATATTACTGGCTGTGATCACTGGCAGAAATAATGGAAGTATAATATAGTATGTATTTTGATCTTTATAATCGATACATCTCTTGAAAATATATGAAAGACTAGGAAAGAAAACACATTGGATACCCACGTTTAATATCTGTTAAGCAGAAGTAGAAATCCGTTTGATGGTTCTTTGGCTCCCTCGTCTCCAAACATGAGGCGAGGCCCTTTGACTTTCACCCAGGCAGAAAAGGGAGCTTGTATAACTGACACACAAAGGAACTTCGGCTCCTTCGCCCAAGCCCAGTGGTGGGCTCGAAAAGAGGGCCCCCCGCCTCCGAAGGCATGGGGAGGGGGGCGAAGGTTTCGAGGCGGATGGAGGAAAAGACTCGCATGGTGAGCCCAACCTCCCACAATAAGTCCTCGAAGGCGACAGCGCATTGTCCGGCCAAAGCGCCCGGAGTTCTGCCTCCGGGAAGAGTACGTCCATTCCCGTGAGGGTCTTCTCTTCGAAGAGGGCCCCCGCGTCTCCTGCAAGCTAGGCCTGGAGGGCATATTCCTTCAATGAAATTGCCGCAGACTCCGGGCTAACTGAGGCAAGCTGCGGAGGCTCGTCTCCTCCCGTTCCCCCTTAGCTATCTTTTTGTAGGAGACCATGCTAGGCGCATGCCCCTGCCCACCCTCCCGGGGTATAAGGGTTTAGCAACTCCACTACCACGGGATGGGGACGGGCGGGAGGATGTGCTATTTAAACCCGACATGATGTCTCCGTTCTTCTCTTCGCTTTAGATACCTCCTTGCAGGCATTAGCTGTGCAGCTGCACCTTGATAAGAAGTATACTGTTATTTCCGCGTACATTACAACGTCAGCCGACTTCGACGCGGGGGACTTCCGCCGCGTCGTAGGGACGGTTGCCGAGGCCTTTTCTCTTGCTCGGAGATCTAAACGGTAGATACCCCCTCTGGTGAGACTACTCTATTAATCTCCGGAGTCAAGTCCTTGACAACCAGATCGACGAGCTTGAGATGGATGTCGTAAATATGGATGAATTTACGCATCACTGCCCAAGAACCGCTTCATTTTCTGCCTGAATGTATCTTTGTGATCTCCGGATTCACAGCCTGATTTTGATTGGAAGGTGGTTGATGACCTCCATGGTAGTGATCACTCTCCCATTCAAATATCATTTGCTGTGCCACTACCGCCCGAGATCCGGCCCCAATAGTGCTTGGCGCGGGCGCGGTGGGCTACATTTCAGGAAATGACTGAATTCTCTATCTCAGTCGAGGAGTTTAGGTCGGTAGATGAGGCCGCTGAGTTCTTCTCCGGCAACCTCATCGCCGTGGGCCTAGGTACTATTCCTAGAACGTCTGGCCGTTTTGCACGCCACAACTCTCGTGGTGGTTAACTGAGTGTGAAGCAGCCCTCAAACAGAAGCTCTATCCCTACATGCGCTATAAGCGCTGTCCGAACGATTTCACTGTCGGTGAACTTCGTCAGGCTAGGGCTAGGTTCCGGTATATTTCGAAGCACGCCCGCCGCTCTTCTAGGCGGGCATATGTGTCTTCACTTAACGGGAAGACCCCTCTAGCAGAGGTGTGAAGGCGAGTCAAAAGGATTTGGGGCAAGTTCTCGCAGCCCCCCCCTCTCGTGCCCCAGGAGATTGGGACCGCAATCTCGGACCCCGCGTCCGTGGCGGAATCCTTCGCCCCTGCTTTCTCCGCATTTTCTTTCGCCAGCATTCATTGCACGCCGTGATGTCGCGAAAAGCCGCTGGTTGGAATTTACCCCAGATGCGGAGAACCCTTGAACGACAGATCTACTCTGAATGAGTTGCGTTCCGCTCCTGCTTCGTGCGCGGACACCGCCCATGGTCCTGACGATGTCCCGCACGACATGCTTCGACACCTGGGTGAGCGAGGCATGGCATTTCTCTTAGATTTGTTCAACAGGATCCGGGTGGAGGGTCTCCTCCCAGATACCTGGCGAATCGCTAATGTGCTCGCCTTTCACAAACCGGAGGAGAGAGCACTCTACCCCGGCCAGTTTCGCCCAATCTCTCTAACCTCCTGCGTGTGCAAGTTGATGGAGAAATTGGTAAATGTTAGATTAGCCTTTTTTGTTGACAGCGGATGCGATCTGTCTTCTGCACAGTGCGGCTTCAGCAAGTTCCACTCCACGGCTGATGCTCTGCTCCGACTGGAAAAAGACCTCTCTGAGGGCACTACGCCAAGGGTGTTTTTCGATCTGGAGAAGGCCTATGATACGGCATAGCGATACGATATCATGGAGATTCTCCACACGATGGAGGCGACGGGACGCCTACCAATCTTTATATCTGAATTTTGCGAGATCTTCGATTCCGCGTAAGGGTGTGGGGAGCTCTCTCCGGCCCAATGGAGTAGGAAGAGGGAGTCCCGCAGGGAAGTGTCCTCAGTGTCACACCCTTTGCCCTGAGCATCAATGGCATCATCTCTGTGCTGACGGAAGATGTTCTCGCTACGCTCTACGTGAATGACTTACGATCTCTTTTGGCGCGCCCAGATGCCAACTCTGGAGCGTCGACTCCAACAGGCCTCTCACTATACAGAAGCGCACAGGTTTCGGTTTTCCTCGGCCAAGATTAAGGTGGCGAACTTCTGCCGCCATCCAAAGCTCCACCTTGATCCAGATTTGTTTCTTAATGGGGTACGCATGGAAGTAATTGAATCGCACCGTTTCCTTGGTCTTGTATTTGACCGACGCCTCACCTAGGAGGCTCATATTCGCAGCCTCATGGTCTCTTGTACCCGCGCCATGGATATTCTCCGTTCCGTGACGTTCAGCGCTTGGGGCACTGATAGGGCTACTGCCTTACTGTTTTATGGACCCTTTGTTCGTTAGAAGCTCGACTACGGATGCGAGTTTTATTCATCCGCAGCTGAGCATGTATTGCGGAAAGTGGACTCGATCCGCCACACTGGCCTTCGCCTGGCGACCGGTGCCTTCCGCACTTCCACGATTGAGAGCCTACTAGTCGATGTTGGGGAGATGCCACTCGCTCTACGCCATGCACAGTGCATTGTTCGCCTGTACGCGCGAGCACGGCTCCATCCTCATTTGCCAACAGCTCTAATTGCATCCGCAGCTAATTTTGACGGTGCCTATTCCGCCGAGGGAGGGCAGTCATACCCTAACCTCTTTGGGTTTAGGGCTAGAAAACTCCTTCAAGAGCTAGGTATAGCTCTCGGGGCAGTGGTGCCCCTGGATATGACCAGGACTTCATCTTGGAGGGTACCACCTTTTGCTTTTTGTCACCACGCCTCTGCTCCCAAAGCTTGTACAGCGCCGGGAGTATTGCGTTCGACCTTTTTGGAGCACACATCGTGTCACGCTGGAACTTTGCCAGTATATACGGATGGCTCCAATTCCCAAGAGGGGTTCGGTTTCAACGCCGTATCGTCTCTGTTTGAAGTCAGCGGGGCTCTGCCAGGCGCTGCGTCTGTCTTCACCGCCGAGCTGTTGGCAATATACCACTCGGTACGGGAGATTACGCGACGTGCACGGTTCGGAGACCTAATGTGATCTATAGCGACTCACAAAGCGCCCTAAGTGCTTTCGGGGCATTGGAATCTCAGCATCCCCTGGTTCACAATATCCGCGATGCCACGGTTTTGGCAAGCCGGGCGGATGTCGATATTATCTTCTGTTGCGTTCCTTGACATGTATGAATTGCTGGAAATGAGCGCGCCGATGAGGGCGCCAAAGAGTCCACGAGGACTCGGCGAACGGACCATCGTTTTGCTCTTCCTCACACTGACTACATAACAGGCATACAGACAGCTCTCCTGTTTGCTTGGCAAAGAAGATGGGAGGTGGTCAAAGGGAAATTAAAGATGTGTGCTATTGCGCCGTGACTGTTTCCATGGATCTACCCCCCCAATGCCACGAAGGCTTCAGGTTAATTTCTGTCGTCTCCGAATTGGACACACTCGTGGAATGCACCGAAATTTGATGGAGCGCTCGCCAGCGCCCTACTGTGAAGACTGCGTGTTCCCCCAGACTGTTCAGCACATTCTTATTAAATGTCCCAGTCTGGGCGATCTCCGCGCACGTTATCTGTCCTGATACCGGGATGGGCGGGGTCGCGATCGCCTGTCCTTGTACTCAGGACGAGTTCGTGCACATTGCCTGGTGGACTTACAGACTTTTGTGGAGGCCGGCCTTCTCCCCTCTATTTAACTTGTTTTTTTTGTTGTTTTCTTTGTAGGTTGCACGTTCTTGCGCCGGTGGGAGGCGGACCTCCCCCCGACCCCCGACGCCAGAGCTTGCTTCTTCCTTGTTGCCACGTTCCGTTTTTTGTTGCTGTTGTTTTTTTACATTTTCTTATTTTAAAGTAGCCTAGTGTTAGGCTGTCGTGAGTGCGGTGACTTGTGCCCAAGTGGGTAGTCGCTAAATAGGCTCTTAAAATTAAAAAAATAGTATACCTGACACAACATGTGTGAGGTGCCCAGCGTTTGTCCTGGTCACCCACTTTACATCCAAAGTACAGCTCATAAAATTTCATCATATGTTTAGTCAAGTTTCTCTTGTATTGTCTTAATGTAACTGATCCACATATATAAGAAACTGTCTGGGGAATTTTTGCATTCTCTAGGCATTCTCTCTCCTGTAAAGAAAAACAACTGTAGTATGTAAAAAATAATTTAAATAGTAACAGCAATAAATATTCAATAAAAAAGCAAAAATAGTAAGCATTTATAGTAAGTTACCAAATTATCAAGCGTTATCCCCGCATACTAAGAATTTGGACCCATTTTGTCAGAGATCAGAGAGAGAGAGAGAGAGAGAGAGAGAGAGAGAGAGAGAAAGATGAGCGCTGCCAAACCTTCTCGCGATCGTCCTAAAAAAGTAAAACTACTCTCGCCTGCCAATGTTTCGGACCCTGGAACCCTCCCCTTGGGATGGAGGGGGAAAAACCTCATTTTGCTACACTATAAATCCTCTGGTGCCAGAGTTGGAAGTCAGTATCCCCAGCCTGCCCGCCCCGTCAGTATCCTCTGCAAGCCCCCCTTCCCGCGGCAGTACCCATTGGACTCTGCATAATTCTCGCAGAACCCCTCAAGCTCCGGGTACTCTCGATTAATTCGTGTGAGTCTACTCCGTACTTATTCTACCCGTTCCTCGAACGCAACGCGTCCACTCTCAATTCGTGTTCTAACTCAAAAGCAGGATCTAAGTTCATCCAGTAATAGTCAAGACTCATGTACGTCTAATGTGTATTTTCAAAGTGTATTTATTCCCGTTACCATTTTTTATGTGTGTATATGAATTGATTGTCGAGTGACCGTGTTTAACTATTAATTTTATTCATCCACGGAATTGAATTATTGTCCTTCAAGGCCTCATCCCGTGCCGTAAGTTGAAGGTATAGTAAAAATTTATTATTCTTTGTATTTCTGTGCTAGGAGTGCTGTAAATCTCGTCTCAATCACAGTAAAATCTTAACCGCAAAAGCTATCTCGCGAGTGTTTCTCCCCCGCCCCCTTTTGTTCTTCGTGTTTAGTATGTTTATCAAAACCATTTGCACTCCCACTAGTGCGTAAAGAAATCCATAATTTCGCCATATTCATTGTCGTGCGTTAATTTAATTCTTGCTGTTGTTCCCATCGCGTAAAACCAGCAGCATGTCACCGTTTGAAATTTTCGAGGCTCAAGGTGAATCACTCGGACTTAGTTTAAAAGATGTGATAACCTACATCCAGGAAGAAGAAAGAAGAGACCAAGAAGAAAGAAAAAAGAAACGAGAAGAAAGAGAGAAAATTCGCTTTCACGAATTGGAAATGAGCAGAGCGAAGAAATAGACGCTCTTCATAAACTCCTCAAATTCTAGTCTGCGACCATAAAACTCGTCTTTAAAGAATGCGAAGACTTCATGTCTTATCTCACATACTTCGAAAAGATCTTCAAAGTGGACCCTTGGGATATCAAGACGGACGGCGTAGCACAATTATTGCCTCTGTTGAGCTTCCAACTATGGGATATTTTTATCTCCCTTCCATCAGAGGCAACAATTGATTACTCATCCTTAAATGCTGAGTTGCTCGTCGGTTACAGCATGATCCCGGATTTCTACCGAGCTAAATTTAGGCACTGTCGCATTCAACCAGACCAGGCCTTCCGATAGTTCGGCTACTCACTACAGAGTAATTTTAATTTTTGGATTGATACGTCCAAGGACCAATTTCTTGCGTCGCTCCCTTCGGAAATCACATCCTTCGTGAAGGACCGGAGGTGCCGTACTCTCAAGGAATGTATCGAGGAAGTAGACGTCTACGCGGCTAGCCACGATTGCTATCCGAAGGATAGCAAGAACAAATTTGTTCTAATAATGGGAATAAGTTCCTTAAGGTGACTGGGCCCGCCAAACCCAAGAAATCTATTCTCGTCGAACCACTGTGATGTTAAGCCCTTTGCTCTTCTTTGCTCTCGACCATCCTGCTTCGTCGTTCTCGAAGATGACCATCGTGTTCTATTCCTGTGGAATTCCGGGTCACATGAGGTCCAACTGCCCTCAAAACTCGCAGTTTAGAAGCACCTCTCCTTCTCACAAGGTACACAAGGTTAGTGCCACTTCTACGCCCTCACCATCACAAAATGAAGCTCCCTCGTCTTCAAACCGACCGAATACTGTTGGCCACCAAGTAAACTTTTTTTATCGATAAAAGTGCCCCTGAGGCCCTCCAATTTAAAACTGGAGCAGTGAATGGGTGCCTGATCTCCACCCTCGTCCGTGATACAGGGTGCACGTGCATTGTTGGATCCGATGAACTACTCCCCCTGTGGCTCCGGACCATGATAAATTTGCCGTAGTGTATGATTACTTGGGGCGCGCGAATAAATTCCCCCATTGTTCACTGCTACATTGAGTGCGCGTATTTTACTGGTTGGGCTAAAGTCGTTGCAGACCCCGTCAAGTTTTGCTCTGTCCTAATTGGTCAGTCTCCTGAGTTTCTTCCGCCCCCGTGGCTCAAACCCGTTATAACCCGTTCCCACGCGAAGAAGGAACTAAAAGCCCTCTACACCACTAGAACCCTCGTGTGCCCCCGAATTCCAGAGATGACCCATGACTTTGCCAAAAGCTAGAGGGAATGTGAGTCTCTTCGTCCCTTGTAGTCCACAGCCCAGAACAAAACACGCGAAAACGTCAGAGGGAATAAGGTGATTTCCTTCATCATCAAGGACGAAATCCTCTATAGAGTGCGCACCGAGGAAAACGACACCGAGTGAAGCACACTATGTGTACCCCGCTCCCACGTCCCTCCAATCCTGCAAATGGCTCACGATAGTCTATACACGCAAGTGGATGGAGTGGCTATGGGGTCACACACTTAGGGCCGACCTTCGCCAACTGTTACATGGGTCAACTCAAGGAGAGATTATTGGACACACACATATTGCCGATATGTAGGTGACATCTACATCAACGTCCAAAAGCAAGAACATCTCGTTAACATCAAGCAACATTTTGAGGAGAACTCCATGCTAAAATTACTTAGGAAATGAGCATGGGCAATAAACTCCCTTTTTTGGATGTTGAGGTTCATAACATCAATGGCAACTACATCACTAAAGTACATAGGAAAAGTACAGACATGGGAAGATGCCTCAATGTAGAGAGTGAATGCCCTGAAAGGTACAAAATAAGCGTAATCGGCTCATACTTACTCCGAGCTTATAAATGCTGCTCTACGTGAGAACTTTTCCACTAAGAGATTGCGCGAATAATGGTTTCTCAAACAGCATGATTGATAAACAACTCTAATCATTAAATAACCATTACAAACATGCGAATAAAACTGAAAGTAATCATGGAGAAGTCAATAATATCAAGGTGTATTAGAGAAACCAGATGTCCACGGCCTATAAAATAGACGAACAAAACATCAAGGAGATTATTAACCGTAACATCAAGGTTAAAAATCAAACCAATGAAATCCAACTCATCATTTATTATAAAAAACAAAAGCCAGCAATCTTCTGATGAAAAATAACATCTGCCCTAACTCCTTGAATATCAAGACAACCAGCATACGAGGGGCGGTCAATAAGTTTTGCAATTCGGATATAAGGAAACGAGATATGAGGAAAAGTGTTTTATTATTATTCAATATAACTACCCTCGACTTCAATGCACTTGCGCCACTTTTCCCTGAGGCTTCGTATTCCTGACAACCAGAAATCTCCCGACTGCCTTACAATCCACTCCTGGACGGCGAGCTGGACATCTTCATCGTCCCCAAACCGGCGTCCACGCAGTGCAGCCTTGAGCTGGCGGAATAAAAAGTAGTCGCTAGGGGCCAGATCTGGTCTGTAGCGGGGATGGTTGAGCTCCTCGAATCCGCACTCGCGCAAAGCAGCTTGTGCAACTCTGGCCTTGTGGACTTTGACGCCGTTGAAGTCGATCATGGGGCGTGAGTTTTCTAGGGACCCAACGGGCAGAGACCTTGGTCATGGCCAAATTGTCGTGGATGATGTTCATAACACTTCCATGTGATATTCCAAGTTGTCGCTCAATTTCTTCGACCTTCACCCGTCGATTTTCGAGGATGATCCTCTCCACACGGCCACATTGTCCTCGTTGGTCATGTCTGACGGGCGTCCTGGACGGAGGTCATCTTCAAGGGACTCACGGCCATGGCGGAAATCCCTATTCCAGCGAGCAATGGTGGCATAGGAAGGGGTGGTGTCGGTGTACACTGCAACCATGGGTTCATGGATCTCTTTTGCATTCTTGCCTTCTTTGGTCAAAAATTTGATCAGTGTGCGGTGCTCAACCTTCTCCATTGTTGAAATATTTGTGACTGACGATCTGCGATCAGCTACTGCTTCTTAAATAGACGAGGCAGGAGCGTGCGGCTGCAGGTCCTGACTTGTCATAACTTGTCTTAACACCCCCACAAACAGCCATCCCCCTTCCTCTATTTTGCCCTACCGATTCGCAAAACATATTGACCACCCCTCGTAGTTTACAAGTTCACCTGCCCGAATAAAAACTGTAAGCTTTATAATAACTAAATATATTGTCATGACAATGCCACACTTTCGAGACGGTTAACTATGCATCTACAAAGCGGAGGGCCATAAAAAACATATGGAGAGTGTAAATAATATTAACCTAACGAGAGATATGCTCGTTGATAACACCATTATTAAAAGAAAAGAGGTTAATAAAGTGAGGCTTAACATCTTAGAAGCCATATTAATAAATGAAGATACTCCTAAGCCGGCCATCAACAGTCAAGCAACAAGCTGGAATCGTACATTAAAACTATTTAAAAGATTCCACGCACAAGAGTGGCTTATTTCCTCTAACGTTACGTTTAACCAAGGCGAATCAATACCCCTTAAAAATCGTTTTCTTTTACCTTACTTTCTGCCAGATCCTCACTCCACTCAGTACATCGGTAAAGAAGGCAAGAAATTCCATAACGCTCCGAAGATGATTGAATAAGATCGAAAGCTTAGCAATTTAGTTTGGTTTTTACCAAACACATTAATTTAAAAAAGAGATGAATACTGGACAAGTAATCCACCATCTACAAGATGGAATAAAAAATATAGTTAGGAGAAAAGAAAGTTGCCAAAGGAAATTAATTAAGGCAAAATACACAATGGTCTTCAACAAAATTTGCATTCAAGAAAGACTGCTACCCAACTACACTAATATATATATATATATATATATATATATATATATATATATATATATATATATATATATAGTTTGTTCATTCGTGTACAATCGATTCCTTTTATATCCTTAATTTTTTTTTGTTTAATCGTAAGATAAACTCATCCTCACGCCAGTGAGCCCCAATTAAGGGTAGCATAGAGAAAAATATCCTTCGGTAACCCTGCCGTTGCATTATATAACCTTGTGTATAGTGAGAGAGAGAGAGAGAGAGATGCGCGCTGCCGTGCCTCCAATGAACAGAGAGATAACAGACACCTGGCCAACCCTTTTTGTCTGCGCTAATGGAAGTTCGAAATTATGAGACGCTATTGTTTCCTAGAAGCCCGCCATCGCAGAAAGCCGCGACAAGTTTGAGAGCCAAAAAGGTCCCATCTAGAGTCAGACAAAGTTTTGCCTTGCCAACTTAGTAACCTTCTCGCGATCGTGCTAAAAGAGTGAGAGTAATATCGCTGGCTGATGCTTCGGACCCTGGAACCCTCCCCTTTGGCTCGAGGGGATGGGGGAACTCATTCGACCACACTACAAATCCTCCGGTGCCAGAGTTGGAAGGCAGTATCCTCCGCCGCCTGCCCGACCCGTCAGTATCCTCTGCAAGCCACCCCTCCCCTAACTCACCGTCAGTAACTGCTATTAGCGTCCCGTTGGACACTGCATAATTCTCGCAGAACCCCTCAAGCTCCGGGTACTCTCAATTAATTTGCGTGAGTCTACCCTGTACTCCTTCTACTCGCTCCTCGAACGCAACGCGCCCAGTCTCGATTCGTGTTCTAACTCAAAAGCAAAATCTAAGTTCATCCCGTAATATTCATTCCGAGGTAACAGCAACACGCAACTCTCCTGTGCAACTGCTCACTCTACTACCCCTCCCCCCTCCCCGTGTTAGCCTCTATCGTCGGGGTAGTATACGCTCAAGGTCATTCGGGCGACCCTGATCAATATTGTTCGTTTGTTTGTACGGCGACTGTCCCCGCCAAGTCTCCACTCTTTTAGCCGCTGAGACTCGTGTACGTCTAATGTGTATATAGCTTGTTTTAAAATCTCTTTTAATCTTTTAAAAGAATATTAATTTGCAAATTAGTAGTTATTTTTGTACCCATTTTTCTATTGTCCCAGAAACTCCAAGATAGTCGACTATTTGGCCCACTTACATTCAGTTAATTTGCACTCTGCTTGTATTATAAATCTACCACGCACATAGCCGTCATCGGCCTCGGCTGAGAAATGCAGAAGGGTTAACCTGACCCTATTCTACGACACATATAAGTGAAATATTATTGAGTATACTTTCATAAATTACATAAATTTGATTGACAAATACCTTAGGAACACCCCATTAAAATTATATCAAAATCCATTTATAACTTTTAGAGTTATCAGTTTCGGCCAAATCTTGTTTGTATTCAATACCTACGGAACCATCAGTGTGTTTGACGTAAGTAAGATGGTAATTTACGAGAAACTGGAGGGTAGCAGAAATAGACAGATGTTATATTCGTGATTTACGCAAAAAATGCCCCGGAAAAAGGTTATTCTCATTTCCTGTTTTTTTGTTGTTGTTTTTTTTTGGGGGGGAGGGGGGGCATTGTTGTAGAGTGTAATCAGTTGAAATGGAGCATGCATCTTTGAGGAAATCCTTGGCTCACTCCCTCAACGACGCAGCCTTTTCGTGTATAGACTACACACTTCCATATGCTACTTCTCTGTCGGTTTCTCTCCAAAAGTTATTTATGTTCTCTGACATTAAACAGACGTTCTAATAAGATCGCGATAAACATATTTTGCTTCTTTGCGGTTAAAAATTGCAGAATGGTCTCATATCGCTATTGTTCTCTCGTATCTAGGCTTGTTAGTTCTCCTTTTATCTTAAATTACATCCTTAAATATCATATCAGTCCTTTCCAGAAAAACATTTATTCCTAGATAATTAATAATTCACCCCGTAAGGGGCACGGCAATGTTTTCCTGACCGCCCCGTCCGGCCCCAGCTTAGCCTCACTTCCTTCGGCTAGCACCTAACTCGTCTTTTTTTATCAACTCTCTTTTACCCTGCATTCATCCTTCCATCCACCTTGTGCTCCTCGTCCCACCAGGCGATACGAACAAGGTCGTTTCCGTGGCTATTCGGCCCCCTAGTGCCCCCCTAGTAGAGCTGGTGGCACAAAGGATTCACACTTAGCCTCGGATAAAACAAAGCCCCCCCTCCCTACTCCATTATGACCGTTTCCAGTAATGCGAAACGACCACGCGCCTCCACCTAGTTGTTAAAATCACAGGAGGTAATCCTCCTGAACGTGGTCGAGACGCCGACTTCGGTTTTCTTAAAGCTGCCCCCCCAAAAGGAGGACAACAGGAAAAAAGCTTCGGCTCCTACGTCCTCACTCGAGGCTGGATTGAATTACTCGGAGACATGGGCCCATCTAAAAGAAGGAGCCCCCTTCCCCTCGTTCCGAAGCCTACCAAAGTTTTTCAGCGCCTTGTTCGACCAACAACACCCGGATTTCTGCCTCTGGGAAGCGTACGGCCATTCCCGTGAGAGTTTTCTCTTCGAAAAGGACTCCTGCATCTCCTCCGAGGGCGGCCTGGAGGGCCTATTCCTTCAATGGAATGGCCGTGGACTCCGGGCCAACTGGGATGAGTTGCAGATACTCCTCTCATTCACCGTTATCTATTTTTAGTCGCGTGCGACTCTATATCTCACAATGTTTTACTAATAACATTGTAACTATTCAGCTGATTCTAACGACATTTAAAAATTTTTAGGTTGTTTTACATTTTCTTTCGAATGATATAATTGCCAAGGTCCTCCCAAGGTTAGCCCGAGAATTATTTATTTTGGCAGTAAAATCATAACAATTCGGCCGATTCTAACGAAATTCGAAACGCTTATGATGTTTTACATTCTCTTTTGAATGGTATAATTGTCAATGTCCTCCAAAGGTTAGTCAGAGAATTATTGAAAGATCTGAAGGTCGTATGGTCATAAATCAGAATAAGTGAGAGCACACACCTTTGTTCAGCAGACCTTGTTTTCAGGAGACCATGCTTGACGCGTGTCACCCTCCCACCCTTTCGGAGTATAAGGATTTTGTGACCCCACTACCATTGGATGAGGGCGGAGCAGGAAGATGCGCGATTTACACTCGGCCTAATATTTCCGTTCAAATATTTGCTATAAATACCTCTTTTCAAGGCAGTATCAATGCAGATGCCCCTGGATAGGAGTTCTACCGTAATTTTCGCGCACATTCAAACGTCAGCCAGCTTCGACGCGGGGGGATTTCCGTCGCGTCCTGGCCCGGTTGTCGAGGTGCTTTTTTTCTGTTCGGGGATTGGAACCACACGATCATTCCCATGGGTCAACTCCGTGCAGACCTGATCGACGTGCTAGAGATGAGTGTCCTAAATGTGAAAGAGTTTACGCATCACTTCCCGAGGACCCTTCTTTTTCTGCCTTGTTTATTCCTGTGCTCTCCGGATGTCCTTTGATTTTGTTTGTTTTAGATGTTGTTTTTTGGGGGTGGGGGTTCATTTTTTTAATCTAGTCTAGTATTATCTTTAAGATGATTTCGGTGAATTGTGCCCTGTTAGGTTGGCGCCCGATGGGAGAGAATAAGGTTTGGTGACCAAAAGGTCGCGTGCCCTCACTTATTCTGATTTATGACTTTACGACCTTCAAAACTTTAAAATAATTCCCGAAGTAACCATGGGAGGACCTTGGTATAGTTACATACCTTAACATAGCATAGTAGAGAACAGCCCAACCTAGCATAGCGTAGTATTGTCTATCATAGCATAGCCTAGTATAGCCTAAAAAAAGCATAGCCTAAACTTACCCGTAGTATAGCAGGGCATAGCATAGCATATCATAGCCAAGCATAGCATAGTATAACCTACCCTGTTTTAACCTAGTATAGCCTAGCCTAAAATAGAATAGCCTAGCTGTGCCAGGCCTAACCTAGCCTAGCTTACTATAATATAGCTAGCCTAGTATAACCTAGCATAGTATAGCCTACTTTGTCTTACCTTAGCATAGCCTAGCCTATCGTATCCTAGTATATCCTAGCTTAGTAGACCCTAGTCTACCTAGTATATTATAGTATAGCTTAGCGCAGCCTAGTCTAGTATAGCCTTGCCTAGCGCAGCATTGCCTAGTGTAGCCTAACTTACTATAGCCTAACCTAGGCTAATCAGGTATGGCTTAGCATAGCATGCCAGAGCCTAGCGTCGCATAGAGTAGCCTATCATATTATAGTCAAGCTAGAATAGGCTACTATAGCTTAGTCAATATATCCTTGCATAGCATACTATAGGCTAGCTTGGTATAGCCTATCTTATCATAACCACACGTAACCTAATATAGCCAAGCGTATCATATTATAGCCTAGCCTAGTATAGCATACCATACCCTAGATTAGAACAACCTTGCATAGTTTAGGCTATTATAGCCTTGGCTAGCTATCCTATCGTACCCTAACATAGTATTACCTAGCATAGCAGAGCATAGCCCTCCCTAGCCTATTATACTTTAGCTTACCCTAGCATAGCATAGCCTTGTCAAGACTAGTTAAGCTCAGCATAGCTTAGCCTAGTCTAGGATAGTATGACCTAGCCTAGCGTTAAATACCCTAGACAAGTATAGCCTATACTATACCATTATACCTTAGTCAAGCATAACTTAGTATTGTCTAGCCTAACATACTATATGATATCCTAGCATAGCATTTTCTAGCCTAAATTAGCATAGTATATCTTACCCTTGTACATTATCTCTTAGCATAGCTTAGCATAGCCTTTATAGCCTAGCAGAGTATAGCCTATTCTAGGCTTGCCTAGCAGAGTATAGCATATTATGGCCTAGTCTAGTCTAGCAGAGTATCGGCCGAATAGTTATGATGTTATTGCCAAAACAAAAAATAATTTCCGGGCTAACGTTGGGAAGACTTTGGCAATTATATCATTGAAAAGATAATGTAAAACAACATAAGGTTTTCAAATTCCGTTAGAATCAGCCGAATAGTTAGGATGTTATTATAAAAACAAAAAAAAAGCTCTCCGATCCAAAGGAGCAGGAAGAGGGTGTAACTCAGAAAAGTGTACTCATTGTCACACTCATGGCCCTGGGCATGAACGCTCTATGTGACCGGTGCCTTCCGCACGTCTCCCATTAAGAGCCTACCTGTCGATGCCGGGAAGATTGCACTCGCGGTGCACCGAAAAATGAATTATACACTTGTACGAGGAGACTGGCGCCTCCCTCAGTCTCCAACGGCTCTCACTGCAACTTGGCCGATCTCGACTATGTAACTCTCGGGCCGGTAGCTACTCTGGTTCTTCCCAGGGCGCTACCCTGAATGGTACCACCTTTGACTATTTGTCGCCAAAGCATCCACAGCGCCGGGAGTATTGCTTTCGGCCTTTGGGGAGCACACTTCATGTCATGCAGGATCTGTGCCAGTGTATACGGATGGCTCCAAATCCCAGGAGGAGTCGCCTTCCACGCCGTATCCCCTCTGTTTGAAATCAGTGGGGCTCTACCAGGCACTGCGTCTGTCTTCACTGTCGAGCTTGTTACACAAAACCGCTCGTTACTTTATATAGCACGTTGTTCTCGCTTTGGAAACCGGATTGTCATCTTTCGCGACTCACAAAGCGCCTTGGTTGGTATCGAGACATTAGAATCTGCACACCCCTTGCCTGGTTTGCGGTATCCGTGACGCCACGGTTTCCGCGAGCGTATCGGTTATCGAGATTATCTTCTACTAGGTTCGTGAACTTTGGGGAATTGCGGAGTTGATCAACTTTAACATTTAAAGTTTTCCTTACTGTTTCAATCCTTCTTGTCCATGGAAGTTGTTAGAATTATAAAACAATTTTCCCTCTTTTGTCCATCTACCTCTCTCATCTGTCTATTTCAATGTGTCTTCAAGATTTCATATCGAATATTCCTCTCCACACTAATTGACCTGGTTTTAGGTTTTATGGCTTTGTTTTCAAACTTTCTCAGAGGGCTGCACGAAGGTTTTTTACTCCCTCTCCTTGTGGGTGGATCTCTTGGGTTTTATCCTTGAACAGGAGTACGTTTCCCAAGCGTTCTCAGACTTCGAGTTTGAAGTGATGCTTGAGACGATGCTTGAAGTGATGCTTGAGCACTACTCTTCCCCATTTTGGTTTCGAGGTCTAACTCAGACTTTACCTCAACCTGATAAAGAACTTATTCACTTTTTAAATTAATGTCTCTAGAGGCACTGAAGAAAGCAACATAATCCTCTCATTCCTTCTTCACATTCTCCCTTTCCATTCTAAATCTCCTATTTCAATTTGATAACTATTCTATTTCATTCAAACTTATTTCTTTTGTCCATTTTTCACAATTTGGACCAATGTTTAATTTGTATTGATGAATGTTTTTTAAGGTGATTCGTCAAATTTCATCGGTGTTTTAAGTACGCTAGTATTTTATTAATTTTTAATACAATTCATCATTACACTTCCTTGCTCTAATTTAAAACTCAATATCATTAAACTTATTTCCTAATTTTAAACACATGATCGTCAAACTCCTTTTCAAATTTCAAAGACCCTTTCATCCTTCAATACCTCTGTTCTACCACCAATTTAATTCTTATTGAAGAATCTAAGGGCATAAAACTTCTTCGGGATTTATCTAAGAAAACAATTAAATTTCTCATTTAAACTTTATAACTATTCCAATTTAAATCAATACATCAGCCTCGCTCCTCAACTTGGACACTAAGGACCAAATAATGTTTGAAATTAGGACGAAAAGGGGATTTCCATAGCTACAGAGTGATGTTTCCTTTTAAACATTAAGTTCCGGGCAATGTATCCCCACATCCGGTCTGATCTCTTAGTAGCTTCGACACTGAGGGTTTGCGAAATTTAAAATTATGAACTAAATTTTAATGAATAGTTCAATATGAACTACAGAACTACAGAATCTAGGACCAGCAAAGACCCTAAGGTCCGCTCGAGGCTAGTCCGCTACACTACATCCGAAACTACGATACACACTTATCTACGAGTGTATCTCTAACATGCTATATATTTTTTTTTTATTATTATTTTTTTTTAAATATATAATCTACTGTACACACCTATCTACATGTGTACAATGTCATGCATATTAACTACTTCAACCTAGGGAGGGTGATAGAAAGTTTTTCTTCTCAACTTCCGCAGCCCTCGACTGCTAGTGGTGAAAATCTAGTTTTAGGATAGTAAGACTTTTTATAGGATAGGCGGAAAAGAAAATGGATATCTAAACTACACATGCAAGAGAAATCGCTGGCATCATTTTTAGTCATCATTTTTACCCTCGTTGTTCCTCCGCTTCAAACTTTTTTTGCAAAGACTTTTTTATTTACTGTGCTCAGACTACGTTATATTTATACTATTTAAGTGCGCGTCGAGACGGTTTTTAAACATATTTACCGACCTACTATCCACTACGTGGGTGGGTAGCCTATTCCAAATTTGAGTAATTTTAAACGTAAAATAGTTTTGGGCTATACTAGTGTTAAATCGCTTGTTTACTAATTTTAATCCGTGTTGCCGAGTGTTTCCCCTGTGATCCAACTCGAACAAATTCCTATAATCAACGTTTGAAAATCCTTTCAATATTTTAAATACTTCTATTAGCTCTCCACGTAATCTTCTGCCTTCGAGAGATGGCAAATCTAATGCCCTGAGTCTTTCCTCGTAGGGCCTGTTTCTCAGCTCGGGAATTAATTTTGTAGCCCTACGCTGCACTCTTTCTAATTGCGCGATATCTTTGTTTAAGTATGGAGCCCAAAATTGAACCGCATATTCGAGCAGTGGACGCACAAGTGATTTATACAATGGTAAAATTATCTCTTGAAGATGAAGATGATAAAGATGAAGAAGAAGAAGAAGAAGAAGAAGAAGAAAAGGGTGTTCAGAGTCTATAAATGGGATTAAAAAAAAGGTTACACAGGCACCCCCCATCGCAGGGGTGCCTTGTTTCTTTATATTTACCCTTCCTAAAATTCAAGTTCTTAAGATATATTGTTAAGAACAAATGGGAGGGCTTCTGCAATCCTCATTTCGCTCTACTCGTTTTTAAGAGAAAGTAGATATTTCCTCCTAATTAAGATTCAAATTTAAATCTATTTTAGAAGTAACTTTCATAAGAATTTTAAATATACAAAAAATAAATAAATAAAAAGCCACCATGGTTAATTTTTTAGGTAAATTTATGAACTTCACCAATTATAATAATTTTAAAAAGGAACTCTACACTAAATTTCCCCCCTTTCAAAAAATCAGCTAAAATATAGATATATAAAAAATAAATTTTCTGAACTTCACCATTTGTAATTCTTTAGGTTTAAAAAATTCACAAAATTTCGATACTTATATTTATTTCTGAACTTCACCATTTTGCTAATTTGATATTATAAAGGAATTACTTAGGAGACAACCAAACTAGAGGAAAAAATCTTATTCAAAACTTCAAAAAATCTCGTTCTTAAAATATAGGGTTATGGAGGATGAAGGATTCATCTATTATTCGTTTTTATTTCAATGGTCAGGGGATTATTGAGATATTGCTTTTCAAACGGTCCAATGGGGGGGGGGAGGCACCTGTATTATATATATATATATATATATATATATATATATATATATATATATATATATATATATATATATATATATATATATATATATATACTCGAACTTAATTTAAAGGTTTGCATAACAGAAAACAGCAAACATTATCTCAGACATTTTCTTTTTTTAAATTTCAAAAATATCAACTAGCTGTGGATGGGAGATAACAGTACTTTCGAAGAAGGCGCCTTCAGCTTCCACTACGGTCTCAAGATAGTTCCGAAACCTCTGCATGCGTTTCTATATGTGTCCCTGTGATGATCTTTGAAGACCTTCTTAATTTTAGCTACTAACTCAGCCTTGGATTTGCAGGCAGAGCGGTTGGTGTCTTGTCGACCGCACCCCACAGAGTGTAATCCATGGGATTACAATCGTGGGAACAAGGATGCCAGAAAGTGGGTCTAGTGTAGTAGTAGATGTTCTCCAACAACCACTTCTGACTCTCTCCGGAGCTATGGCATGCCAGCAGCAACCTGTCCCACCAGAGTTAGATCACATTATCCAGAAACTCCACATAGCCTTACGAATTGATCCTAAAACCCATGTTCGATCATATGGGCCGGCATGGAGTCACCTTTAGTGGAGAACGAGAACACACCCACAGACTATTACACCTTGGCGAAACTTGGTCTTCATGATACTTGGAATGACGCATGGATTATATAGGAAAGCCAACTGTTGTTTTGGTGTTGTGCAACTGGTCCTGGAAGAAGTTTTTTTCATCTGGGAAGCTTCAGATCGTCCCTGGATCAATAGGATGCTTCAACTTGTACAGGAGCTTCTTTACCTTCGTCAAGCGGTTCTACTTAGCCTTGGATGTCAGATATGGTCCCTTGGGTCTCTTGTACGAGTGGTAGTGAAGGTCCTCCTTCAGGGACAACTTCATGGTGGTGACTCTAACACCCATCTCTCTCGCTAAAGCCCGGATTCCCTTGCTCGGGCCTTTCATCAACTTGTCCTGCAGTTGTTGAATGAAATCTGGATTGCGGACGCAGTCAGAACACCTGTTGTATCCTTTTCTGCTGGCCACGGCTTCATAGTCTCCGTTGTAGGTGCAAATGACACGCCTTGCAGCCATTACATTGTTAACAAATCATTGAGAACCAGTTATGATGTCGGCATTTTGATAGCCGTCGCGAATCACCATGATGCAAGTAATTCTTTTCTATTATTCAGATGATATCCTGTCCTCCATGTTACTCTATATTCTATCAAACGCCATTAATAGTTCACCGATACATCAACATGTTTGTTAAAAAAGGAGATTTAAATATCGCCTAATTTAGCCCGAACACCCTATATATTTAAGAAGGATAGATCAGTTTAGCAGTAACATACAAGGAATATGGGTCTCCATATTTTTGGTGAACACTAGAATTTGAGAAAAGATCACACAAGAATTATCTCTTAATATGTACAGAAAAGATCGCCTATGGGGCAAGATCTTTCTCTAAGAGGAACGCGGTCTAAGTAAGTTCTCTGATGCTCAAACTCATCTTATATAAGTTTAATCAAAAGCACACACACAGTGTCTCTCTCTATCTCTCTCTTTTTCTCTTTCTCTTTATTTATCTGTATTATTACTATCACCGATCCTCAATGGTCTCCAACCACTGACCATAAACCACTCTCATAAACCTCATTTTCTTCCTCCTACCGGGTGTAATTATTAAATAATTATCTGGGCTAACCCTGACTTTTAAATCATCGGGACCCGAGAATCTTGCTTAGAAGGAGCAACGAGGAATAGGCAAAAACGCTAAGAGAGGACAGGCTTGAGCTCTCAATAAGCTGTTTTCCTGTCATAATAATCCTTTATACCCTCTTGAGCTTTGACTAGAGTATCATGAGCAAACTTTCTTAATGTCTTTTATTTATCTGAGGAATTCTGCACAAACTTAATAGAGCAATCTCCTTCTCATTCCTCGAGTTAACTTTCCTGAAAACATGGTGTCTATATATCAGTTTAAAGAGTGTGAAATCGGTACTTTCATTTTACACATCTCTCAACGTAAAAATTAAATAAGGGAACCATTCATTCCACTGGGAGTAATTCTCAACACTATATGCTCTAATTACATTTTTCACGGTCGAATGACAACGTTCTAGGGCCCCGAGGGTTTCATGAGGATAAAAAGTAGAAGTTTTAACGTTATACCTAGAATGGTTGCAACGTGCAGAAATAGTTTAGAAGTGAAACGAGTGCCTTGGTTAGGCCGTATCTACTTGGGAAACCCAACCTGCGTAAAGAACTTTTCTAAAACCTTAACTATACTCTTGGAATTTGTCTTCCTAAGAGGAACTCTCTCACAAGATACTGTGTGTTTTTGCACATGATCGTTAGAAATACTCCATACCGTCTCTACTTCTAGGGAGCGGACCCACTATATTTAAGAGGATCGATTAAAAGAGCTCTCTGACTATCGTAATGAGTTTCAAAGGTACGGGATTTATGTTCGTCCGATTCTTTCCTTTAATTTAACACACATGGTAAGTCTGGATAAATTGCTTTACTTCTTTCATTATTCCAATACCCCCGCCCCCCACCATATATTTTAATATCCGATAATAGGTCTTATTCAATCTTATGTAAGTCTTCTTGCTTCTATACTCCTGGGAAACTACAATTTGTACTATTCTTCCCACCCCTCGTTCTGGGGCTTTGAATTATAATTGTACCTACTGATCATCATACCTCCATTGAAAAAATAGCTGCAATATAACTCATCTCTTACCATCTCGAAACACTTTCTTAAGGTCTTATCATCTCTTGTCTGTCCGATAAGGAATGTGGTCTACTCCCCAAATGACCCCTATTTTCATCATGAAGAGGCAACTATTCGTTACAAATACCTCTCAGGCCATCTAGACCTTTTTAATCATCCGATAACGAAATAAATCAATTCTGGAGCTTTCTATCCTCATCCGCTGTGGCATAAACTTTGCCTCCTGTTGAACGGTAAAATGAATTCCAATTATCCGAGTTTTCTTGCCAATTGCTTTACATTTCCATCAAGTATTCGCTGATAGTTTTTAGAATTCATGGTCCTATCTATCATTTTTAATGCGTAAGGGTTCTCCCAGATAACTATCCACACAACATAATCGAACTTTCTTCATGTTTGACAGTAGGTACGGTGTTCTTTTCTATGAGGGTTCCCCCAGATCTCCGCCAAACTTACCGTTCGTCTTTTCTACCAAAAAGCTACATTTTTGTCTCATCTGACTATAATATTTTATCAAATTTAGCTTGGTTATCTCCCAGATGCTCTTTAACGAACACCAAAATGACCTCTTTATGGGCTCTCTTGCTTCCAGGTGCACCCCAGTGTAAACTTAGTTTTACATTTAAAGCGTTTACATCTACGCCACGTGCTGAAAGATTTGCTTGTAACTCATTTGATGAAGTCTTAAGATTGTTTATGTCTTCATCATAGACAGAACATCACTAGTGCTCATTTCCTTTATCGACCTTTACACGGACGTTTTCCTCTTTCATTAACTTTATACTTCACAATAATATTCCTTACAGAAGAAATCGGAACGTTCACAATGGAGGAAGTCTTTCTATATCCATGACCGGCCAGTTTAATAATATGGTTTCTTTCAGATTATGAATGTTCATCTCTCTTTCCCCATTGCGATCTTGCAACCCTAAAACAAAGTTGCAAATTCGTAATAGTTTGGGTGGCTATATCCTAGTATTCAGCTGGTCCCATCATTAAAATCACAAACAAATATCTAGACATTCTTAATGACGAGGTTCTTACTATGACTAGCATACTTTTCAGACACCGTCCTTTTTCAAGGTGATAATGCGTCAGACACACAGCTAAAAAGGTTTAGCCTTTGCTTGATAAGCATCGAAATGTAATCCAACATCTTTCCTGGCCAGTACAATCAAATGATGTTAACATCATCGAATTTGGAGCAAAGATTGCCAAACAGATTTCCACCTACGTTGACACTGAAGCAATTGAAAGATATTTTGATAGAAGAATGGAATAACATTCCGCTGGTTTTATTAACATTTAATTAACTCACTATTTAGTTTAAAAAGTTAAAACGCTTTTATCGAAGGCGACTTCGTTTAATCAACTCCCTTCTTTAAATGAGAAAGTGATAGCTAGAGTTTGCCTGAAAGTTGGAAAACGGTTGTTTCCTTATCTGATAGCTTCTCTTAATGTGGACGTGTATAATTCATCTGAAAACTTAGTGTGCCCTGAGAGTATTCCTACCTAGGGAAGAAAATGCACTGGTGGCAGACTCCTCGATATAATCATATTTCTTAAGAATGTTGTACCGGAGAACTTCTCTTTAATGCAAAATATCTATTAAATATAAAATTTAATATTAATGTAATGAAATGGGTTTAAATTGGTTCTTCCACAACTCTTATTTCTAAGTATTCGAATTATAAAACAAGGGAAATACCAAAATTACATACTGCAAGAAAGCTTAATTTCCTGCATTGCTCCAGGCTGTGTATTTGAATCAATCTTTTAGCATAGACACTAAAATCTGCAGGATATTTCCCCTAAGGTTTCTACTTTGGACTTAAATAGCAGCTTTCCATTTACTTTAGATCTGAATTTGGTCTTTGTTTAGCATAAATAAATCTCTTTTGATATTCGTGTTTCTGACGTAGTTTGGCTTCTTTGTGAATTCATCGTGTGCACTTTCAAATTTCATTTCAAGAAAATTTCCCGCCCAGGTTAGGTTAATAATTCGGTCATTCGTCAACATACATAGAGTTCTTTGGTTTTTGTCTGTACCTAAACCTAAATATTGACAGTAGTCTTTGGCAAAACGACTTGGAATAGCTAAAAGGATTATGTGGATCCATTGCAGTAGCTTTCTCGATGTTTTCTTTCATGAAATCCTTTTACAAACGCCCTTTATATCAACTGTCGAACATCTTTAAAAATATAGCAGGTCAAAGCCAGGTCTCGCTATAATCAGAAGCTTTAACAACATCTGGAGATTTAGAGTCATCTCAAAGGAGTTAAACGATCCTAATTTTAAATCTGATTTGAGGTCTGAAACAATTCCTGAATTATTTTTTAGAAAGTCGCTGGAGGAAACTATCGAGTAGTTGTAGGAGGTAATAAGAGAGGACGATTATATACTTAGGGTTATTCTTTAGAGATAAGCGATGAATAATTTTAGAGTTCTATATATTCAGAGAATAATAAATTATCTATGTATGGGCAACTGTGTGTACGGGCTATCACTAAAGAAGGTTATAGTGGCAAAAGTGTGTACACACATCGAAATATTAATCGAGATTATTTGGGTCTGATTATAAAAAGAAATGTGGCATCGAACGAAGTTAAGAAACGCGTTTCTACATAGGTACACATTGGAAGCAACATTAAACTACATTTCGACGTTTTGCTTCCCAAATTTCCTCTTATTTCCAATCCGCAATCCACTCCCATCGCTGGGGGCTAAATGGGCTCCAGAAGAGGCAAATGGAGTTCACAGGAGGGCTTTTCTAGATTTCTTTGGGGTGTGAGTGTGTAAATAGATGAGCGAAAGAGGGAGTAACCTCCCCAAATCGCTCAGATTATTCCGAATTATTGATCTCTTAGGAGAGGGAAAGGTTTGGAGTATCCCTTGATGACTGCTGCGATTTGCTTTATTCATTGGAATCTTTGACCAACGTGGAACAGAAAGATCAGTGGGAGGAGACATGATGAATGGTAGATAAGAAAAGAAATGGAGTTAATACCAAACACCTTCGAGAAATAAGAACAGAAAAAGAAGAAGCCAAACAAATTTCCTCCTCATTACAAACATTTGGGAGGGATTCGAAGCGGGTATTTCAGGACTCGTGCCAACTAACAGAAAAGGGACACCGCAAAAAAAGAACTTGGAGTGCAACCAGTAAGGAAAACTGCACTGTACGCAGTAGAGCAATGGTAGTAAAGCAATGACTGCCATCTTCACACTACATCGGGTATGCTTGGGGGTGAGGGTGAGGGGCACTTCGCCCACCTTAAGTAAATGACTGGACCAAAAAGACTAATCAAACATCACTAAAAAGAACTGCATCAATTGGGTTTTTAACCTTCACTTCTGCCGTCGCAGTACACGGGATCGTTTTCATCCGTCCTTGGCACGGGATCATTTTCATCCGTCCTTGGCACGGGATCGTTTTCACCCGTCCTTGGCACGGGATCGTTTTCATCCATCCTTGGCAAGGGATCGTTTTCATCCATCTTTCGGCAAGGGATCGTTTTCATCCATCCTGGGCACGGGATATTTTTCATCCATCCTTGGCAAGGGATCGTTTTCATCCATCCATGTGGGCACGGGATCGTTTTCCCCCATCCTTAACAAGGGATCGTTTTCATCCATCCGTGTGGGCACGGGATCGTTTTTCCCCATCCTTGTCAAGGGATCGTTTTCATCCATCCGTGTGGGCACGGGATTGTTGTCCCCCATCCTTGGCAAGGGATCGTTTTCATCCATCCGTGTGGGCATGGGATCGTTTTCCCCCATCCTTAGCAAGGGATCGTTTTCATCCATCCGTGTGGGCACGGCATCGTTTTCACCCATCCTTGGCAAGGGATCGTTTTCATCCATCCGTGTGGGCATGGGATCGTTTTCCCCCATCCTTGGCAAGGGATCGTTTTCATCCATCCGTGTGGGTACGGGATCGTTTTCCCCCATCCTTGGCAAGGGATCGTTTTCATCCATCCGTGTGGGCACGGGATCGTTGTCCTCCATCCTTGGCAAGCGATCGTTTTCATCCATCCGTGTGGGCCCGGGATTGTTTTCCCCCATCCTTGGCAAGGGATCGTTTTCATCCATCCGTGTGGGCACGGGATCGTTTTCCCCCATCCGTGGCAAGGGATCGTTTTCATCCATCCGTGTGGGCACGGGATCGTTTTCCCCCATCCTTGGCAAGGGATCATTTTCATCCATCCGTGTGGGCACGCCATATGTATCTTACAATAGTAAGTTTAAACTGCAATGTACGTAATGGTATACGGTTAGTATACCCAATTAATACAGTTCTTTGGGAGCTGTTAGATTGGTTTATTGGATACAGTCACTTGGTTAGCGCGGATCAAGAGCGTCGCCAAGGCGTGCCCGATCCACTGGGAAGGTGGCTACTTGTTGCTTTGGCAACCGATTTAGAATGTCATTTTTGTACTCCAATATGGCCGAAGTGATGATCCCCTCATTATCGACGAAACATTTGAGTCCGCTCTGGAAGGCAAATATCAACAATCTTTTAACTTGGAACAAGTTCAAGGCATGTCACAAGTGATTCGCTTGTCCCCCATATATACATTAATTTGCATTTACTCTTCCTCCTCCCATATCTCTCCCCACAACCAGTTCAAACCTCCTTTAGACGAAAACTAGTTTCAGCCGACATACCAACATATATACACATACAAACACATCAATTTTATACTATCTTCCTTTTTTATCCGCAAAATATACACCCCCATAACGAGTATAAATTACAGCTAAAGTTGAGATCGAGTATCGCAACACTGATCTAAACACGCTTTATGTACCACGTATATCATTTCGAACTTTCCAACATGTACACATGTCAGAAAACAAGGGTTCTTACAAGCCTATTCACGTCACAGGTGAAAATGAAGCGTCATTGAACCGGGAAAATATGTGGTTTACAACCAGTAGCTAGATGTTCCAAAGGTCAGCAAAACACTTGAGGGAATTAATGAGAGAGAGAAAAAAAAGGAATTGTTTCGAAGGCCGGGTTCATGAATATTAACGAGCAATATATTGTTTTGCGCCAGTTCAGGCTTATGGGAATGTAGGCTTCTGAGTGCTCCTGTATACATATATTTGATTATATGGTATATTCGGACATTCACCCTTCAACTATTCGTATTTAATGAAATAAAAAGTCACATTGGTGAGAAGCGAAGAAAGCGAAAGAAAAAACAGGAAAATGATGGGAAAATAGACATAAAAAGTAAAAACAAACAAACATGACCAGCACCTTTAGAGCATATCATGTCATACGGAATGGAGTTTCAAAACAAACAAGAACTAACATCCAATTAGTCATAAAAACTTCATACTCACGTACGCTTGAATCGTGTTTTGCACATTAAAATGCGTTGCTCAAGGAAAAACACACTTGGAGAAATTGATGAAAAATCAAGCAAATAAAAAAACAAAACAAAAACATAATCCGCTCCAGGAGGAAGTTCATTATAGCCACTTTTGTATTGTTTAAGTTGATATAGGATGCAGGGAATATTTGGTGGTAGCGCGCGAAGAAGAACACATATATTAAGAACACATATATTAGTGTATCCGTGCTGTCAAAAATGACGGCATTATTTTTAAGTTAGAGCTATATTTCATTCGTGAAAACGTTTTTTAAATGAAAGAAAAACCGCCGTTTTCTATCTATAATAAATCAATATACATTAAGGTGGAGCGAAAAACATTTTTTCTGAAATTTATTTTCCCACCACGATTTTTTTATGGCACTATCTGTCAAATTAAACCTCCTAAAAGGATTATTTGATATAATACTTTTTAAAGGTTCTTCAAGGCCATTGAAAATTGAAAATAATGCGATTTTCAAGTAAATTTTGACTTTCTTGGATTATATCTAAAAATTAAATTTGAATTTTGAATTAATACCCCCAAACAAATAATTATTGTATTTTAAAGAACAAGTAAACGAAATTTAAAAGCAATCGATTGATATTTAGAGGTTCCTCAATGACATATTATAGCGGTGTACGTGGCAATTATATTTCAGTAGCGCGAAGGATCTCGTTGAGAGTGAATGCGTGTGTGTGTGTCTCTCTGTCTAGTGTCTATTGTTTTGATCACATTCTTCTATTTGTATTTAAGAACAGTTATTTATAGTGTACAATAAATATTTCTAGATGTTTTATTATATTTCAGAGCTAAATAATATGTAAGAAAGAAATTAAAACAATATTTAATTATGGCATTTAAACCTAGAACGCATCATGAAATTGAAAGACCCTTTGTTTGGCGCACCCTGCGCCATTAGTGAACGAGTGTTGCCAACTTGATAAAGATGTTATAAAATATGTTTTGTTTGAGCGAGAAAAGGAGCTGAACCGCAATAGAAAAGACCCGCCAATTAAACCATTTATCACATTAGTAGCGGAGAAGTTAATTTCTATTTGGAAGACGGCATCAGTCCCTTGTGTATCAATAGAGGCAGTTAGAAAAAGAATTTTAAATTATTATTCAAAATATCAGGCTTTAATGAGAAATATTAGCATGAAAAATGTGACATCATTCAAACAGAAATGTGACGATTTTACAAAGAATGCAGAACAATTGTTTGATATTTCGTTTTTTTAATGCGATAGCTTTGAAAACTGTTCTTGTAGCAAAGGAAAGAAGGTGTCGCCAATAGAGCAAACGTTTCTGGAAGACCAACGAGCAACTAGGAAAATGACAATAGGTAATATCGATCAAATTCAATCAAAGAAGAATATTCAGATTGCAGTTAGGAAGAATCGTGAGTATTGTCTTTTAAATCAACCATCTACTTCGACAGATAATATCGAAGTAATTCTTCCTTCATCCAGCACAGAAACAGAATCAGCTGACGAAAGTAGCGACTATGATCTTCCTTCATCTATGAAACGCAAAGAAGTAAACAAAGGATTTACATGCAAGAATCCATCTCACGGATAAAATTGCTAGAATTTGCGTTGGCATGTGACCGCACTGGTGTGTCTGATCGAGCTGCAGCTTTAATAACAAGTTCAATCCTTAAGGACTTATCGTCAATTGAAGGCAAAAAAACTTTTGTAGTAGTTGACAGGTCAAAAGTTAAAAGTGAGTGTGTCAAAGAACATACTGCATTACAGCAAGAAATTAGATCAGATAAGCACTATATTCCATTTATTTTGATGGTAAGAAAGATAGCACATTTGTTGAAGAAGATAATGGAAGAACACATCTCTATGGTAGAAGAACCTGGTTCAGAATACCTTGGACACCTGAGAATGAAGACAGGTTCTGCAAAAGCTATATACAACGCAATATTCTCGTATCTAGAAGCAAATAACATCGCAACTGATGAACTCGTTGATGTGGGATGCAATGGAATGACAGTGAATACAGGAACAAAAGGAGGTGTGATCAGAATGTTATAGGAAAAAATTAGTTTATTTGCCAGCTTCATGTAAATGAGCTCCCATTGCGCCATCTCATCAACAATTTGGATGGGAAACAACGGGGCTTCGTGGATTTGTCGGATCTATAGGGAAACAGCTGGATAAATGTGAGACTCTAGGTGTTGTTGAATTCGAGCCAATTCCGACTAACTTACCGTCTGTTGACAGAGGAAATCTGAGCACCAATCAAAAGTATCTGTTTAATATCCTTGTTTTTCAAGGAAACTTCTGCTGTAATTGCAAAAAAAACTGAGTGCAGTATTTAGATGCCTCATGTGATCTGGATCGTTCCCTGAGTGCTGGAGGGTGGCTCACATTATGCCTATTCCTAAGGGAACTCCTTCCCCAATTCCCTTCAATTATCGTCCAATCTCTATTACACCAATACTTTCTAAAGTTTTTGAGCACCTCGTTGCAGCTCGCCTTTCCCGCTTTCTTGAAAGATCAGGTGTTCTCCCTTGTAATCAATTTGCTCATCGAAAAAGGCTTGCTACAACGGATGCGCTTCTCACGATCTCTCACAATATCCAGTTGGCACTAGACCAGAGGCATGAGGCCCGCATAGTTCAACTGGATATCTCAAGCCTTTTATAGAGTAAATCATAATGGATTGCTGAAGAAGCTAAGAGATATTGTTGTTGGTGGACGGATTTTATCTAATTTAGAACAATTCCTGGTGGATCGCACCCACAGGGTTTGTGTTGATGCAAACTTTAGTTACTGGAATCCTGTCCGCTCGGGCGTTCCGCAGGGCAGTGTTCTTGGACCTTTGCTCTTCAATATTTACACTGCTGACCTCTTTAGCATCACAAAAATATTATGTATGGTTATGCAGACGATGAAACTCTGCTCGCGACTATTGACTCCCCTCACTCTCGCAGCATTGCATTAAATTTCCTCAATAAAGATCTTCGATGCATTTCTATATGGTGCCATACATGGAACATGAAGCTTAACATCGCTAAATCTAAATGTATGTGTATCTCACGATCTCGTAGCCCTTTTCCTCAACATGAACCTTTCCATGTTGATGGTGGTTTAGCATTGTCCCCTCCCCCCTCAGCCCCGATCAGGGGTAGTTGGCTGAGAAGGAGGTCAGTATCTGCCCTGTGAAATTAGAAGCTGACCAGAGAAAGTTGTGGGAGATGTTGTATGAAAAGCGAGGAAACGGGGGGGGGGAGCAACCCAAGTATTCTGAAGGAAGGAGAAGAGGCTAAGCTGGGGTCGGACGGGGTGCTGAGTCCTTTCAGCACGGCGGCCAGCATGGCAAATCGCCGCGCCCCTTACGGAGTGTTCTGCTGAAATGGATCGTAAGAGTCCTGAAAAAAATATCGCATGCGCGATGGTTTACAACGACAAATCGGATACTTCGATTATATGTTTCGACTTCCGACCCTTCTAACACACTGAAATCCATTGTTTTGTTCATCATGAAGGTGTATGCACCATGCTGGTTTGGAATTAAAGCTAACTCTTCTTCGCAAGATGGAGCACTCAACCTCTTCAAGACAGTGCAATCACTGCAAGGAATGAACAAACAGATTTAAGATATAGTTTCCCCAGTGATTCAAAGGAATGCTTCTTATTTTTCACATGTGGAAAACATTCTTCTCTTTATGCTGCAAGATGAAAGAAATCATAACCGGGAACTCGCATGGAGAAGAATTATGAAAGCACGAAAAGATTATAAAGGGAAATCAATACGCACCTTCAACATCCCAGACATAAACTTTGAAGCTGACGACTACATCCACCTAATTAATTGGCAGGAGACCGTTGTGACCGAGGACGCTCTCTGATGATTAACATGAAGAATTGATCCGTCAACAACCTAAATTGGATATTCTGAAGATTCATTGTCACACACAAGCAGTTGAGAGATGCATCAAACTGGTCACAGAAGCGTCACTAGCAGTTTGTGGAGAAGACAAACGGGACGGCTTTATAAGGAGTTGAAATGAGTCAGGGAGAAAAATACCCTCATTTAATATCAAGAAGGACTTCGTAATCAAAGGTAATAACACTAAAAAAAACTAACTGCATTGAATAAATGGATATTGAATAATAGTGAAAATTTAAATATTCGACTGTTAATTATCAAATTTCTTCTATTTCAGAGTGATGATGATAAAAATCAACAGGTTGCATGGAAACAAACGAAAGATAAGGAAGGAAAACTTATCGAGTAATTAATAGATTATTTTTATTCAATAAAATGGAAGTAGAAGTATTGATTGTAAAGTTTTATGAAAATATATTCTTTTAAAGTTGTATGGAAATAATATTATACCCTGTATAGGACCGAAATGTTGATGTAACAAGTTGAAGTTTAAAAACAAATAGATAGAATTTTCCGACATTTTTGCTCCTTTTTTTTCAAAATTTCAATTTCGTTGAGGAACCTGAAAATATTAATTTAGAAGTCTGAAATTTTAACACAATATTTTTTGATGTTGAGTCCATCAAAAAATCAGGGTGGGAAAATGAATTTCATTTTATATTATACTTATAAAAGAAAGAAAATGGTGAAGCAACTTTATTTTTTGATTTAATACCAAGTGGTTGAAATATAAATTATAAGTTTTCTCCAAAATAAGTAGATTCGAGTGTTACCGACAAAGGAAAAAAATAAAAATAAACCAAGCAATGGCTTCGCCACTTCCCCCGTAGGGGGAGCTTGCGCTTCGCTACTAAGATTAAAATTTAAAATAAAAGCAGCCATGGTTAACCTTTTAGAAATTTTCTGAACTTCGCCAATTAGAATAATTTTTAAAATTTTAAAATTTTCCCCTTTCAAAATATCACGTTGCTAAAATATAGTTATAGAAGAAGATATGTAAAAGTAAATTTTCTTAATTTCACCATTTGTAATTCTTTGGGTTTTAAAAAATTCACAAAATTTCGATACTTATATTTATTTGTGAACTCCACCATTTTTTTTTATATTATAAAAGAATTATTAGAAAAAACTTTGATAAAAAAACATAAGTCATAACCAAACTAAGATAAAATTGTTATTATTTAAATACTCAAAATAATCCCTTTCTTAAATTACAGAGTTAGTGATGATAATGATGATAATGATGATGATACACGACGGGTATTAAATAATAAATAAATAAATAAATAAATAATAAGTCTTTTGTAATGCGCTCTTCAAGGCCTGAGGCATTCCCAGAGCGCACGTTGTGCTGAGATGAGAATGGAAATTCAATGGAAATTCAAGAGGGGGAAGAAGGCAATACTCAAAAGATGCGTTTTCAGGAGACGCTTAAATGTGGTAAGAGAGGAAGAAGACCTGATTTCAGCAGGAAGAGCAGTCCACAACTTAGGGGCGCAGATTGAGAAGGAGCAGTCCCACACTGAGAAGAGGGATGAAAGAGGAATATTCAAAAGAGGTGCATGTGATGACCGAAGGGCCCGAGGGACATGGCGTGGCTAGAGGGCAGATGAGAGGTAAGACGGGGTCTTGTTGTTTAGGGCTTTAAATGTGAAGAGAAGTATCTTGAAGTGAGTACGGGATCTGACAGGGAGCCAGTGCAGTTCATGCATCAAGGGTTTCGAGGGAGAGAAGCGAGGGCGACGGAGGAGAAGCCGGGCGGCATAGTTCTGTACAAGTTGAAGGGGGCGGATAGAGGAGGATGGCAGATTCACAAGCAGAGAGTTACAGTAGTCAAGGCGTGAGGTGATGAAGGCATGAACAGCAGTCTCAAGACTTTGGCGATCAAAGTGAGAGCGAATGCGAGAGAAGTTACGAAGGAAACATAGAGAGGATTTGATGACATTGCGGATATGAGGCTTAAAGGAGAGATGCTCATCAAAAACAACACCCAGATTCCTAACGCAGTCAGAGAAAATGATAGTATTACCGTCCAGAGTAAGCGAGGGAAAGAGAGATTTCGATTTTTTGACAAGAGCAGGGGTGCCGACGAGGAGGACCTCAGTTTTGGAGTGATTAAGCCTGAGGAAGTTGGTAGAGAGCCAGTCAGAAATGGAGGAGTAGGCAGCCAGGAGGTCAGTGATAGAGTAGGCAAGAGACGTGGGGGATGAGGAAACGAAAATTTGAGTGTCATCAGCATATAGGTGGAAGGATAGACCGAGATTACGGAGAAGGGAACTAAGAAGGAGAAAGTAGATACGAAATAGTAGAGGACCAAGGACAGAGCCTTGTGGCACTCCAAAGCGAATGGGGGTGGAGTCGGATGAAACGTCGTCAATCACAACGGATGGGGTACGAGACGAGAGGTAAGAGCGGAACCAGTCAAGCACGGTGCCTGATATGCCGAGGAAAGAGTGGAGACGATCAAGTAGGACACTGGTCAACACACTTTTTGATGACGGGTTTTATGGTTGTTTTTAACTAATTTTGTCGTGCTGATTTCAAATATAGCATCCATTTTTTTTTGTAACACATCAGGTTTTCATTCTACAGCATATTCCTATTTTACGACGTACTGTAGGTATTACTCGGTAGGGATAGTTTCCTAAGTGTTATAGCTTCAAACCATATCTTAAAATGTCAACAGAATTTGAAAGGATAAATGCATTGTAAGATAGCATCACCTATTACTAAATACATACAGGTTATTTTTCTAATATAATCGAGAAAACACAAGCAATCGTATACATACCTATACATTCATGGAAGAAATTTTCGCTTGCCAGAGTGTCTGGAGTGTTTGATGTACACACAATCTCGTTGAATACTCCAACAGTAGTCTGCGATCATGTTTGTGTTCCATCGGCCTTGATATCTCTCCTCCATAATTTTGATATCTGGATGAAAACGCTCTCGGTGTTCATCACTCACGTTACCAAGATTAGCAGAAAATTCATCAAGATGACTCTTGAGGAAATGAACCTTTACGCTCATGTTGCAGCCTAAACGATGAAAGCTATCAAGTAATTTCTCTAGCAAATCCTTGTAGTTAGCAACCTTTTTGTTTTCAAGAAATCCTTTCATAACAGCCACAAATGAATCCCATGCTCCTTTTTCTATGTCAGTCATCGAACTCGAGAAGTTTTGGTTTGCCATTAACTTTCTGATTTGTGGCCCATCAAAAACTCCAGCCATTATTTTATCATGACTTAAGCCAGGAAATATTGTACATATGAATTTGAAACAATCACCCTCCACATTAAGAGCTTTCAAAAATTGTTTCATCAGCCCTAGTTTTATATGAAGGGGTGGGAAGATGATTTTCTCTCGCTCAACAAGTGGTTGGTGTATAAATATTCTTCTCGTCCAACAGTCAAACTTTCTCTAACTAGCTAGAGTTTCTGTTCCCAATGTTTGTCCTTGGTTTGGCTGTCCCATAAACACGGGAAACACGGATATATTGTATAGCCTCCTTGTTAGCCGTACAATTTTGGAGTCCTTTGTTTCGAAAGGATATCGCAAGGTTGGAACGCGTACAAGCCAGGGCAACCAAGCTGATTCCCTCTATCCGACATAAAAGTTATGAGGATAGACTAAGGGAATTAGATCTGTTCTCGCTGGAAACCCGTAGACTGCGTGGTCAGCTCATCGAAGTTTTCAAAATACTTCGAGGGTTCGACAATGTTGACTACCGGGATATTTTCACACTGAGTGAGAACAGAACGCGCAATCACGGCTTCAAACTTGAACTGAAGCGTTACAACCGCAATCTGTGTGGAAATTTTTTCACTTACAGTATTTGCGGTGAGTGGAACGCACTTCCAGTGGAAGTTGTCAACAGTAAATCTGTTGACCAGTTCAAGTCAAGAATAGACAAAGTCTTGAAAAGTGGCCGTTTAGGGACGCAAAACAATTGAGCAGCCATGTGCCTGATCGATTGCTAGTACAAAGGTATCCTCTTTGAATGGACCGTAAGGTCTCCTTGGGTACTTCCTTTCCTTGTTACTCCTTGTTACTCCTTGTTACCATTTTCAGATCCACACATATGATCCATTTGTGTTGATCATATTTGAATAAATCTAATACAGATCTTATGTCAAGTTCATTGCTTTCATCAGATTCACGTATATCAATTACATCGTCCAGTGAAGGAAGTTCCTTGAATACAGGTACTGTAATTTCATCTGAATGAAGCCCTGGACGAATTGCTGAATCAAGATTTGGGTAACTTATTTTACGTCGCGTTTTCTTGCTATAACCAGAAGTCTTTGTGAGACAAAAGTAGCAATCGTTTACATGGTTTTTTGGCTTCCGCCACACCATAAGAATGCCAAATCCTAGTTGGTTCCTTGTGTTCTTTGTCTATTAGCGTAGATTTTCGACACATGGTTTACAAACATTGTGCGGGACCCACGGTTTATCCTGATAACCTAATTCAATTTTAAAGTAAGCCAAGTATGCTCTTTTCACAAATATACTAATGTTCATTCTTTGAGTTGGTGCAGTAAAACAACCACATATATAAATAGCAAAACGAGTCAGGGGAATTTAAATATTTCCTTTGTAATGAGGCCATATTACTGAATTTTATTTCATTAAACAAATAAAAAATTGACGTGATTGAAGAAAACTATTGCCATTTTTAAACTCAGTGACCCCGAATTTCCCAAGAACAGGTTTCAAACTTAAGTCAGCAGAAAAAAAGTTAAAATTTGTTGACAACAAAATACGCCCTCGTTTCCAGAACCGAAATTAAATTTAACAATTCATGATTTTATTGACAATTTACTTATGTGTAGAGTTAAGAAGAAATGAAAATGTGAAGAAGGGACTATGTACTCCAAACTACCCCGAGCACCCATTAGCTAGTAGAAAATTAAAACACTCCAGTAACATTAAATTATTATTGAGTTTCATTTGTGTTCCGATGGCAAAATTTGTAAGGAATGCAAAAATATATTACAAATTGCACTGATATAACAAATGAATTAATTCATTTGTTTTTGCATTCATTGGAATAAATGAAAAGAAGAAATATTTCTATCTCTCTTTTTTTTTTTTCTCTCTCTCTCTCTCTCTCTCTATATATATATATATATATATATATATATATATATATATATATTGCCCCCCCTCTCTCTCTCTCTTTCTCTCTCACTATATATATATATATATATATATATATATATATATATATATATATATATATATATATATATATATATATATATATATATAAGTAAATGACCTCAATGACAAGTCATGTTATATGATAGTGAAACCACTGTATAGGAGCCAAAAGTTTAATTTACGAGACTAGTTTCGGTATGTAGTTCATTATACACTCTTCAGTCGTATACTGAGAATGCAATTGTTACAAAAGTCTATAAATACGTACAGATCAGAAAAAAAAATTAAAAAACACAAAGAAACACAAAACTAGGGTAAAAGGTCATTAATCACGAGGGGGGCCGGGGGGCGAGTCTAAGATCGTTGACTAAACTGTTTACGATGAGGTTACGGGAATGGGGGCTGCATTTCAATTGCCCATCTGACTAATTTCTCCTATTAATATAGATTCTACTATTTTATTTTTACGGAAATCTTTATAATTATACATATATGATTTGTGCCTTTGAATAGTCAATTTGGTGGTTGAAATTGTCCATATGATTAAAAATACTGGATATGGCACTGCCTCGTCTTACATCACCTTTATGTTCATAAATTCGTTTGGTTAAGGATTTCCGGTCTCTCCTATGTAGAATGAGGGACAGTTTGTGGAGCCATACGAGATTAAATATACACCTGCTTCATTTGGCTGATCTACGGGCTTGGTCGAAGGGAAAGATTTAAGGATAGAAAAAGGGTATTTAAATGTGGTTAGACCTGGAGAAATACCTTTGTTCACTCCTTTGAGGAGGGGAGAAAAAGGAAGGGATAGACAGTTCGTATTACTAAATTTGTTTTTATTCTTGGGACGGCAATGAGTAGATTTTGCTTTAGATAAACTTTCATTGATCATGTGGAGGGGATAATTTATGATGAGAAAAGAAATGGATATAAGAGTTAGAATAGATTGTTTTTCGGTACGCAGTGAAGCTAATTTTGTCAATGACTAACAATTTTTACATCAAAAAAGGATAGACAATTATCTTTTTCCCACTCTACTTAAAATTGATAGTAGGATGGAGGTCGTTAAGATTTTTAAGGAAATTGTCAAATAAGTTTAAACTATTTATAGGCCAAATCGATATGACATCATCATGATTTTGATGTAAAAATTGTTAAAGTCATTGAACTGAGAAATCAAATCAGTCACTTCTGGGAGGAAGTTGGAAATACTCAAAGGCGATTCAGCTCCATTTCAGAAACAACGATTGTTGTGCCAATAGAGGGGATGGTTATTCTCTCGGAAAGTAGAGCAAGGATGGGAGTACTAGCTCTAATGCCAAGGTTTCTAGGGAGAAGAGGAGCGGTGGTAAAGCTTTTGTAAGGGGGTGTGGGGCTTAATCAGCAGAGTAGAGTGGAAAAGGAACTAAGGTTCGAGCCCTACGGAAAAGGATGTGAGAGAATCCCGTCGGGCTACTGTTCGTCACAGAGATCCCCTAATGGTTGCATCCTTCTTTTTTTTTGGGGGGGGGGTGAACTATTCAGTGTCAAACACAGCTATGTTGACGTTAGGACGTCATCACTTGATCCTAAAGTGAATCCCGCGCCTTTGGGCCTAGCCTCAATGGGGTTTCGATCTGCAAAAATCATGTGAGCAGTTGACGACAGCACTGTAGAAGTCTCTGGCGACCCTCCTTAAGCCAATGAGATAAAGAGGGAGAAAGAAGGAAGGTAGAAAGGGAAGGGGCGAATAGTAGCAACTGTAGCAGAGCTACTGGATGGGGCACTGAGGTATCTGGATCGAGCGAGCCGGACGTACCAGTTGTAGAGACAGAGGAGAATAACAGTTGGAGACCTTATCAGTAATTCAGGGATGAAAAGAAGAAACAGAAAGTGGTCTCCGTACTCACCAAGGAACCAGGGATGACCCTAAATCACTTTACCCTCCTATCGACGGAGGAGTTGCAATGTGTATTGATGGGAAACTTCCAAGTCCGAGACCTGAAAAACCACCTCGGCGACGGTCAGGGCTACTGTTAGGAGGTACAATATTTAGTGGCCGGGGCAAAGAAGCCTTTGGGAAGGAGGTCGAGAAAGTGAGGATCTTCTCCATGAACTCCGTCCTAGTCTCGATGGGGATTGAAAACGATCTCTTCCTCCGAGGAGGATGGGTCGGACACAAGGAAAGCATCCTGATGATGGCTATGACAACAGCGAATGATCTTCCCACAAAAACCGATAAGAGTTTGCTATTAGTAATATTACTCCAGAAGCTCACTAGTGCGTTTGCACTAAACACATTCTGGATATTAATAGGTGGTTAAGCCACGTATGTGCTTTGATAGGAGTGGAGTTTCTGGACCCGTTCGACCGGCTTTTTTATACATAACGACCTGTACGCTGAGGATGGGGTGAACCTTAACTGTCTAGGAATAACGTTCTGGCGAACTTAATCAACAATAACGCCTTCTGGTGGTTGCTGAAGACGCCACGGGCCTTACTAGTCAGTCACTCGGGGGTAGATAGACTAAAGCCTGAGTCTAGACAAACGGGGCAAGGAAACGACGAATGTTCGATAAGGAAGAGGAGCGCAACACGTAATAATGCTAGCGTTCATGGGCAACTGGCGGACGAGTCAAGACCGTAGGCCGCCCGGACGATGCCTATTTTGCCGAGTCCAGAGGTAAGTATGGGGATTTTGTAGTGGTCGCAAGCAAAGTACCTCGTTTTGTGGGTAATTCGGATATTTATGCAGCCAAAGAGAATCCTGGAGCCCATGTAAAGGAACACTGCTGATCGGGTGACGCTCGAGGTGATGTACCCCTTTCAGGGAAAAACGCATTAGGGTAGAGGACGTGTAGAATAGCCCGAGTTCCCTTAAAGCCTTATTCTTCAATGTCACGTCGATACGAAACAAGTAGAACGAATTTGTGACCGTGTTAGCCTGTAATATCCGGACAGATATTGTGGCCATCGTGAAAGCTTGGCTTCATAGAAGCACTAGAGACTTTTAGGGTGATTTTTTTGAGAGCCCATCTATCGATTGCCTATTAGGGCAAAGACGCCGTAATCACGTTACAACCTAATACTGGACTAGCTCAATGGTTAGTTTGTAATCCCTTGCTATACGCTGTTCCACCACCATCAACAATATGGAGAAGGCGGCACAGTAATGATATACGTCTGAAGTTGCCTTAACGCTATCAACTGCAATGTTAGAAGTGACCACGAGATTCTAAGGTTAGATTTGAACCTAGGTAGGGTACTATATCGGCTGGTGGCCGTGTGCAGGCCGCAAACTCAGTCTAAGGAGTCAGATTTGGACATGTATGCTAAACTAACCGAGATGGTGAACAGTCACCCGAGTTTGATCATGGGTGACTTTAACTGCCAAAGGATTGATTGGAGAGATAGATCAAGATACGGGCAAGGGAGGCGACTTGTCTACTTTGCTGACAATAACTATTTGACACAGTGGGTAGAGGAGCTGAGGAGAGGTGAGAGCCTGCTCAAATTTGTGTTCACCACCGAGGACGAAATGTTCTTAAACTGAGCGTGGGTGAGTGTTTAGGCGGGAGCTATCACCATACAATAATGTCTTATGGTCACGCTCCATGCGCGGTTGCATCGCTACCTACAACCTGATTACCTACGAGGAAACTTTGACGACCTTAGGAGAGCGATAGGCCTGCTTGGAATTGGAGTTGGCCATGAAGCCACTACCAACTATTTGAAGTTCAAAGGGCAATGTAGAACTCTAAATACCGCGTAAATTAGTGTACGCAGAAATACTCCGACACAAGCTACGTGTGCCTCCCGTATTTCCAAATGCACCAGCCTCTTTTTTCCATCGCCCTTTTTTGCGCCATCGTAAACTCCGAGGTGGCTCGAAGGTGTGAAAGACTATACTGTCTGCCGAAGATGAAAAAGGTCTTTCGCACGGCGATACGGATTTTATGAGAATTTAGTGCTCTCTCTCGATTTTTGCCCGTGAGGGAAATAAAAGGAAAACTTCTCCCTTGAGTCAGGCACAAGACCTTGAACCTACGTTGTGAGGTGGAGCTCATTCCACATAAGAAACAGTTCGCCCGTTGCAAGAAAGGAACTTCTCGGGGAATTGGTGTGTTGCCATCACGGTACTTGTAGGTGCCAAACTTCTCGCAGACCCCTCATCCTCCTACAGAATCAGAGGTTACACAGGACCTCCCTCTGCGGATTACCCTAGACGTAGCTAGGTAATGGGTTTTGGCTACCCACTCCAGGAGCCGAATAATCGGACAATCACTTCGAGGAAGAAGAAGTCCGATTTGAGCCACAGTTTGGCTTGCCTTCGTGATCCAGCATAGGATCAGTATATCACCGGTAACCTCGGACGGCCGGACTAGGTGCGATCATCGTCACCAGAAGAAGATCTTCACCGTCACTTTCAAAAATACTTACGAACTCAAAGGTATCGTTAATTGAATTATCACCTCCTCTAACTTCCCCAGTTTATTTGTGAACTAGAATTCCCATCCCGAGCTCATAACTTCGAGTATTAGAAGTGCTTAATTCAGTGTTTAACTCAATAATAATATTTTTTTCATACGTTCTTGTGGGTGACATTAAGACGCAAGCATCCTAGTGAGTAATTTTCAAGTAATCCCCACGACATTTTGTAGACTTACTTATTCAGTGCAAGATTAATTCTATTTATATCTATATACGCTGTTGCTTATTTCGAATTCATGTACATTAAAGATTATTTTTGTTTATGTGTGTTTAACTAATTTGGACGATCCCTTGGCAATTATTTAGCAATCAACTCGGCTTAAAACTCATTATTCCACCGACCCGCCCATGGTTGGCTTATACTGATCGGAGAACACATTCAGGGGATCATCATCTTAGTTTTGATCAGAAGGGTACACACCGGGGTTATTCTTATTCACCAGAAGTGGCTAAGGTAGGTGTATTGGATACGCTTCACCTCCGCTTCACCTCGGTGCGGTAATAAAATATATGTCCAGGAAGTGGGACTGGGATTACCCACTCACTAAACCTCGACAGGCACATTGAAGCCCAGCAAAGTTCAGGTTGTTCTGGAAAATAAAGTTAATCGAAAAGCCTACCTAACCGAAGTGGTCAATCGCGACATCGGCTCGGTAATTCTTAATAGAAAACTGGCCTACAGTAACTAGGAAGCCAGCGATAGAGACGAATACATTGCTCAGTACAGAGAGAATTGAAGGAAAGTAGAAAAGCTGGTGTGCCAAGCTAATCGTTGTGAGGAACTTCAGGTTGCCTTCCTCCGCAAAAAGACCCCTTAGAATGCTTTTGTATGTCAACAGCTACAAAACGGTTCACCATTGGCCATTGTATATATCTCTTTAAAGATGAGGATGACGTGTTGCGGATATCAGAGCGATATATCTCCGTGTTGAACGGCTACCTCACCTCCGTTCTTACAAGGGAAGTAGAAGGTCCCGCTCCAAGGTCGGGAGTTCACCTCGAAGAAGGGAACAACCAATATGAAATAATTGTAGATATCGTTGAAGTGACAGCCAGATTAGGAATCTGAACCAATATAAGTCTACAGATCCAGATGACTTACTTCCCAGAATCCTTCGTGAAGTTAGCGGTGAGGTTGCGACATGCATTATTGCGACCGTCAATGATTCGCTTGAAATTGGACAGGTGCCAGAAGACTACATCAACAATATAGACAAAGAATTGCTATACACTATATTAAAGTTCGCAGACAATACCAAAGTGGAGAGCATGGTTAGCTCGCGCGAAGGAGTAGAACGTTTTAGAGAAGCCTTCGCAGCTTAGTTGAGTGCTCCAAGATATGGCTGATGCCATGCAACCGTAGTGAGTGTAAGGTGATGCACATCGGTCTCATCAACAACAGAGAAGACTACTACTTGTTAGGTAGACTTTTGGAGGCAACCGAACTAGAGAAAGATTTTCGGACGCAAATAAGCAAGACCTGAAGTTCTCTAAGCAGTGCACTGAGGTGGAGAAAGGGGCTCAGAGATTGTTGGGGTACATAAAGAGACAATTGTATTTCCCAAACAAGGAGATCGTGCTCATCCTGTATAACTCTGTAGTCCGCCCGTACCATGAATACGCCCTATGATATTGTTCACGAACAATGCGTACATACATTAAACGGCTAGATAGAGTTCAGGCCAGGGCCACTAAACTAATCCTGGCTCTTGAGCACAAAGGATACCAACGCCGACTGCTGGATTCGGGAATATCTGAGTTATGCCAAGGATAAATTTTTAAGCGCCACTCATCCACATAAACGGTGTTCCACCCTTAAATCATTGGTCTTTGGCTGCAGCTCATCACTTCCCCCACTTCTCTCTGAGAACGGTCAACTTATCACAAGTCCAAAGGAAAAAAGCTGATCTTTTGATGAAGCACTTTGACTCTAAACTTAGTAGAGAGCAATTAATTTTCAATCAAGAAATAGCCATTATGCCTACTATTAATAAAATTGCATTTCGGTCCAAAAAAGTGGAGAAGCTACTCAATGCTCTTGATCTATGTGGGGGCACATATCCCCTCAAGATGTTACCTTTGTTTTTCAGGGAAACTTCTGCTGTAATTTCAAATAAAACTGAGTGCAGTATTTAGATGCCTCGTGCGATCTGGATCGTTTCCTGAGTGCTGAAGGGTGGCTCACATTATGCCTATTCCTAAGGGAACTCCTTCCCCAATTCCCTTCAATTATCGTCCAATCTCTATTACACCAATACTTTCTAAAGTTTTTGAGCACCTCGTTGCAGCTTGCCTTTCCCTCTTTCTTGAGAGATTAGGTGTTCTTCCTTATAATCAATTTGCTCATCGAAAAAGGCTTGCTACAACGGATGCGCTTCTTACGATCGCTCACAAGATCCAGTTAGCACTAGACCAGGGGCATGAGGCCCGCATAGTTCAACTGGATATCTCAAGCCTTTTATAGAGTAAATCATAATGGCTTGCTAAAGAAGTTGAGAGATATTGGTGTTGGTGGACATATTTTATCTATTTTAGAGCAATTCCTGTTGGGTCGTACCTACAGGGTTTGTGTTGATGCCAACTTTAGTGACTGGCATCCTGTCCACTCGGGCGTTCCGCAGGGCAGTTTTCTCGGACCTCTGCTCTTCAATATTTACACTGCTGACCTCTAATTCCCTCAATAAAGATCTTCAATGCATTTCTATATGGTGCCATACATGGAACATGAAGCTTAACATCGCTAAATCTAAATGTATGTGTATCTCACGATCTCGTAGCCCTTTTCCTCAACATGAACCTCTCCATGTTGATGGTAGTTTAGCATTGAACGATGTGGAAGAACTGGACATTGTGGGCGTTAAATCTGATTCCAAATTAACTTTTGAGTATCACATCAGATCTCTCGTGACTACTGCTTCGCAGAAATTGGGAATCATAAGAAAGGCCTATGCCACCTTCAATGATGCTTCCGTATCCGCCACTTGCTTCCGAAGCTTTATTCTTCGAGCTTTGGAATATTGTACTCGTGTCTGGTCGTCTGCTGCTACCTCACACTTCCATCTTATTGACAGAGTCTGTTATACTGCCAGCTTTCTTTGTGGCGGTGATGTTCAATGGAACCTTGCACATCGCCGAAAGATCAGCAATGTGTGCATGCTCTATAAGGTACAATCCAATCCGAATCACTCGTTGTATATTTCCTTGCCAAATCGCTTTGTAGCAAGGAGAAACACTCGTCAGGCTTTGGCCCGGTATCCTCTTTGTTTTCAGTCTATCAGATGCCGTACTAGCCAGTTCCAGCGTTGCTTTCTGCCAAGTGTTATCCATCTTTGGAATTCCTTGGACGAATAGACTTATGCATCGAATAGTGTAGATGTCTTCAAAAAGAAAACTAATAAGATCTTGTGTTCATCATGAGCCATTATCCTGTTATTTGTTGTTTTTTTCTTGTTTGAATATTCTATATACAGTATATCTTGTTTTGTTTGAATATTGCTATATCTGTTTTTCAAATTTTTTATTTAATTCTATTACTCAATTTAATTTAACTGAATCCATAGATGACTGGAAGCCTTGAGGTTTTTCTTTACCTATCTTTTCCCAGTTTGTTCTTCTATCCTACTTCATTTCTTCTTGCCATCGTTCTCTCTTCGACGTTGCAAGTGTGCGGAGATTGCTAATTGCAATCTATAGTGCTTGCACTCTTCCCGTTCTACCTGTCTCATCTTGTGTAATAATAATAATAATTGGGCCTGTTTTCTTTAGAACGCGCCGTATACGTGACCAGCTTGTCGCAACCTATAAAATTATAAGGAGAGTATAAAACGTGGACTACATGAAGTTGTTCACCTTGAACATGAATCTCACGCGCGGCCACGGTCACGAGTTAGATCTACCCAAATTTAGGACAAGCGTTTGAGGGAACCTTTTCTCCTACAATATCTGCGACAGATGAAACCATCTTCCAGGAAAGGGGATGAATTATTCATCAGCTAAACAGTTCAAATCTCGGCTGAACAGAATACTGCACTAGTTAGAATAGACAGGAATCAATCGAATTATTTCAACTATTCTGAAAAAATTCCTAGGTATGCTCTTTTTTCAACATGCCTAGGTCGTTCTTCAATTTCCATACCTGCATATTTCAGGGGGAGATGTGGACGGGGAGAGCCATCATTTATTTTTGCTATTTTTTCCTTCATAATTACTGTTAGGCTTCCGTGTACGGTGCTTCATCGGAATGGTTCACAAGAACGTTTAAAGTACTGCCTTTCCTTGTAACATTCTCTCTCTCTCTCTAACTCTCTCTCTCATTTCTCTATCTCTAGTATTCTCTCTATTTCACTCTCAATCTCATTCTTTTTATCGCTCTCTCAATCTTTCCCAATCTCTATCTCTTTCTCATTCTCTCTCTCATTCTCCCTCATTCTCTTTCTTCTCATTTTTTTTCTCTCTCTCTTTACCTCTCTCACTCACTCTTTCTCACTTCTCTAAATTTCCGAAGCTAGATTATCAATTTTATGAATTCATGACCAACATCAGTAAAGATAAGCTATCGTCGATCATTGGAGATTTAAATTGGGGTAAAGTAAACTGGCCTATGAAAAATGCTGACTCAGAAGGACAAAGATTGGTCAGTTTCATAGATGAAAATTTCTTAACGCAGTGAGTAAAAGAAGCAACAAGAGGTGAATATATATTAGATTTATTGTTACCTTCAGATGATGAAATAATGACAAATCAGAATGTAGGACAGATAATTGGTAATATTCTTTATGTTAGAAAAATTGTCAACACAACTAAATTAAATTTCAAAATGTTAATTTTGCTAAGCTGGGGAAAAGCTCGAGTAATTATAGACTAATTAATGAAGAAATTATGAAGTGTCGGATGAATTAAAAAACAATTTCTTAAATAAACAGGCTCAATTCATGCCATTAAAAGTCAGTAATTTCAAAAGAGAGTATGATAAATAATCCCGCACTAACTATTAAAAATGGTGGCAATTGACAATTTATATCGGTTAGATACACCCTTACCATCATGTGAAAGCTTATTGAGAAAATGAATAAATATAAATCACTGGATCCATATAAAAATCTCCAAAGGTTCTTGAAGAAATCAAAGACAAGTGGCCAAACATCTAACACAGATCTTTAATTTATCGTTGGAAAGTGGAATCGTTTCTCAAGAACTAGCTATTAATTAACTCCAAATAAGTTTGACTTTAGTAGTTGAAAAAATGCTCTAAACCTGTATTGCTGAGAAAATAGTTGAGCATTTAGAAGAGAACAAACTATTAAATGATTCACAGCATGGCTTTAGGAGACACAGGTCATGCATGTCTCACAAATTAGATTTTTTCTTCCAAAAACCAAACCTTAAGGAACTCCACGACTTACAGAAGTCCATTCTGACGCTTGTCCGTTAATGCCTATTCTCTGCTTATGATCTGTGAGCTAATTCTAAATCTATTTTACTACTTCTCTCTCTATTTCGAAGGTTCTTACTTTAGATATCAAATTCTTATGCGGTACTTTATCAAATGCCTTTTGAAAGTCTCATACTCTGTATTAATATAGTCCTTTGCTTTTTATTATGTACGTTTCGTGGTATGACCAGATGTACGCGGTTATACGCACACTGGGCTACTGGCCGACCGAAACTAAAACTCTACCTGGGGATAGTTCTAAGAGTGCTTTAAATACACAGTTGCTAGGCCAAGGAATATTCAAACAGGGCTAAAAATTTTTACTTTAATAGGACTAAAGTTTACATATACATATATGGCAAGTTAAATGGCAATGCAATTAAATATTTTACGGTTCAAGGCTAAGATGATTAACACTATCAATTAAGTTTGAACCGAGGGATAATTAATTAAGTAATGATTTTACAATTATGAAAGTTCTAGAGCAAAGGGGATCTTTGAGGTTCGACGCGGTAAAGGTGGGAGAGAGCGTGACGAAGCGGGGGTTAAATCCCTTTTACCTTGATGTGTGACGAGTAGGACCAGGGGGGTAAGTTCGATCTTGAACTCGTGGGCGTTTCACGGGACGCACAATTCCACTTCGGGAAACTGAAGTCGGGGGTCTCGTATCCTTAAGAGCCAAACGGAGGGTGTTTCGGGGATGGCTTTCCGATCCTTAAAATCCGAAGATGTGGTGAGAAGGGTTGAAGCGCGCCCAACTATCTCCACGAACAACATTGAGTGAAGACTAGCTCTTTCTTGGCTCTTCGACAATCACTCAATTCTTCTCTGGAAGAGAATGTATTCGATTCCCTCTCGACTAACGAAGACGTTACGGCTAACTTACTGGAAGTCGGCTTCAGAGACATTCTCCATTTGAACTTCGAAGTCTCGAATATATACCCCGAAATTATCTAGACGCGGAGAGAGATTCATCACCAACTGACTTTCTTAATTTCCTTGGGTCGCGATAAGGCCCTATAACGAAAAGTTGCAATGCCCACTTAATGATCTTTCCATTGTTCTAATTTTTGCAGTATTTTGGGCAGACTAATTTAAAGCTTTCAACGACGAACTGGAGAAGTCAGTGTGTGTGTGTGTGTGGGGGGGGGGGTATTCCTTCTCTTTCTTTTTATTCTTACACACACTCTTCCCTTTACAGGAAGACATTTTTTCCACAAGTCGGGTGCGAAAACGAAAAGTCTCGAACTAATTTTTCTTCAAGGGAGAGATGAATTAGTGCAACGAGATACAAACAAAATTCAGACATGAGCGGGGTTAGCAAATAATAACAATTACTTTAGAATATACGCATAGGTACAATAATAATAATAATAAAAAATTAAGCCATACAACACATTGAGTATCCAAATAAAGGAAAAAAAATAACCATTACTAAAGACACACGACAACAGAGGAAAATTATACAACACTTCAAACAATTAACCTATATATAAAAAAAATTTAGCAAACATATTTTTAATGAGATACACTAATGGTATCTTTAATTTATGGCAATAGGGTCTTCTAGAGGATTTCTACTTACACTATCCGTTAAACAATTTTGAGTACCCTTGATATACACAATACGGAATTGATATTCCATGAGCAACAGACTCCAACGAATTAGTCGTCCATTTTGACTCTTGAAATTACGAAGGTACGACAATGGCTTATGGTCACTCTCAATTACGAATTCGGTTCATATAAGGTGCATTCTATAATGTTGAATTGACCATACTATAGCTATTGCCTCGATTTCAATGGTGGCGTAATTCTTCTCGCGGACAGACAGGTTCCTGCTCGCATACGCAACGGGGTATCCACTTCCATCGTTTTCAAATTGCATGAGAGCACAACCTATACCATCACGAGAGGCATCAGTACGAATCCCAAACGTTTTTGTTCGTATTCGGGAGTATCAAAATAGGAGCAGAGATCAGTTTCTCCTTCAGCTGGTTAAAGCTAGACACCGTCCGGAGGAGTCGAACTGACAGGATTGGGTCTCGTTTTTCTTAACATATCATTAAGGGGTGACGCTATAGTGGCGAAATTGGGAACGAAGTGCCTGTAAAATGAAGCAGCACCCAGAAATGACTGCAGCTGCTTCTTCGTCCGGGGAAGAGGCATTTCAGCTATGGCTTTAACTTTGTCTTCTTGGGGGACAATCTGGTTCTTTCCGATCTTAAAACCAAGATATTTAATCGTATCATATGCGAAATGACACTTCGACGGGCCTATCGTGTGTCCGTGTGCACGCAATCGGATTAACAAAGCGCTAAGGGACTGTTCGTGCTGGGCCCATGTACGGGTTGCAACGTACACGTTCTCAAAATAAAAGGTTACACTGACTAGGCCCTCTACAATTCGACGCATCATTCGATTGTAGTTACCACACGCAGTTACTAAACCAAAGGGAAGATGGGTAAATGGCATTAGGCCTTTCTCTATTGCAAAAGCTGTAAAGCGCTTAGAAGATTTGGAGAGCTGAATCTGATGGTAGGCATTACAAGGTTCAATTTCAGAGATAAATTTGCATCTTCGAAAAGATGTAGGTTTTGATCAATCAAAGGTATGGGCTCGGCGTCAAACAGGATGACTGAATTTAATTTGCGAAAATCGACGCACATCCTAAATGATTGATCGGCCTTTCTGACCAACACAATTGGGCACAAAAGTCAGATGAGGAAGGCTCGATGATCCCCAACCTGAGCAAATTTTCTACTTCGGCGTTAAACGCGGGGCGTAAATGAACAGGAATAGGGCAAGGCTTAGTTTTTACTGATTCTTGCATTTTTAAAACAATTTCATGAGTGAATTGGGTTGAAAAACCTCGGGTTTCGGAGACTACCTCCGAGAATTCACTTAGGAGGCTCGCCAATTGATGGGACTCCTATTAGAGTTCGAATTCGGGGCCTTTATGTTCTCTGATTTGTATGTATGCTCTCCTCTCCATTATGTAGTCGCACAAAATCCTCTCTAGAATGGGGTTGAGGCCTACTTGAAGGATCTTAAACTGTAGGCCTCTCTTCCAAACCTTGTCAAAAGCATTTTTGACATTGCGGAGCACCAGGTTGGCATGCCTTTTATCTGCCTTGATCATAGCGAGCTTTTCTGTGACAACTGCTAGTGCTGTGTCGGCCTCTCTTTTTCGTCTGAAGCCGTGTTGCTGCTCATTATTCAAGTTGGCTTCATCCAGAAAAGAGTTAACCGTGTTAGCCAATCTCTTCTCGAAGACCTTGCCGGCAAACTCTAAGAGAGATATTGATCGAAAGCTGGCAGGGCAGTACGGGAGCTTTCCCGCTTTTTGGATGAAATTCATCTTGGCCAATTTCCACTGATCGGGGAAATAGCCTGTGTTCAGAGCGCCATTCCTGATGTTTAGTAGGCTGGGCTTAGATATGATTTTTGAGGGTCAGTCCCATGTAGCCCGGGGCCCTTTGACGAAAGGATTTTACAGTAACAAAGAGTTCTATGGCAGTGATTTCGCTACCATAGACCTCCATTAATCTTTCCTGCGGCACACAATGATGAGGAGAGGTTTTATGTATTTGTATGTTTAGTTGTTGTATTACGTCTTCTTCAAAGTAGAGGTCGTAGTTGTCATTTTCTTCTGGGGTAATTTTAAAGATTGAAGACCAGAAAATTCTAAAGTTTTCTTCAATCTCTTCTGTCTCCCTCAATGCTGTGTTGTTATGTTTGATCGTGAAATGTGTGCGTGGAGGTTTACCTTTTAGACGTTTTACTGTCTGCCAGAAAGTGTGAGAGCCCTTTTCTATGTTAAGCCTGTATATAAGTATGTCTCATAGTAGTGTTCGTTGGTCCGTGATTAGCGTCCGTACTTCGTCTCTTATTTCTCTTAGTCTTCTGTAGGCATTAGGGTTGGGGCCTATCAACGCTACTACATTGAACAAGTTCCTATATTCTTAGGCCAGGGCTCTCATGGGAGGGTTCCAGGTGGGGAGCTGTGAGGGGTTTATAATTGATACGGGAAATACTATTTAAATCGGCTTTTATTAGGTAACTGGTAGGTTCATCCAGCTCCTCATATATTTCTTCTAAGTTTGACTCATAAAACAGGTCGGGGATGTAATTTGTAAGGGAATTTCTGTACTTTTTCCAGTTCGCTTGCTTGTAGCTTTTGCGCTCTGGGATTGGGATTTGTATGGGGTTTACTGCTACAGTAATTTTAGTAGCCTGGTGGTCGCTCAAAATAATTGGGCCCGGTTCAATGTAATAGTTGAAAGGAAACCTGGCGCTAGAAAAAAACGATGTCAGGTTTTGTTGATGTTGCCGCAGTTAGAAATGTCGGGAAATCGGGTCCGATTCATCTCATATATTGTCGGTCGAGTAGTATCTCAATGTTTTTACCTGCGCTATTGTAGGAGGTATATTCTGCCGCTGCACATCTTGCATTTAGATCGCCCGTGAAAAGAAAGTTTTTCCGGTGGCCAAATATCTGCAAGATATTGTGCATGGGCACATAGCCACGTCTCGGGGATTGGTACCCCGTGGCAACAACCAGTCCCCCGAGGGAAGTACCCACTTCAATAGCGAGGTAAGATTTATCTAAGTCTCCGATGGGTTTATATTTTAGTCCTTTTTTGACGGCTATTGATAATCCGTCATATCGTTCCTGACTCTGTTTTTTGCTAATGACGTCGTACTGAAGATTTTTAAGTACTTTTGTGCGGTCAGTCCGTGCCCCAATATGAGTATTAGGTCAGGGTCACACTGTCGTATTATATTGCCATACGTGGAACCTTTTCCGTCCCACCCATTGACGTTCATGTGTAGTATCGTAAATCTGTTTGCCATTTTGTGTAGTGTTGGTTCCCTAGTATGTGTGATTAAAGTAGAAGTTTATTCGCGTTCTACTTTAGCCCCGTGTGATGTACTGGGCGGGGGTGCGCTCCCTGTTGTTTCTTTTTTTTCTGTATTCCGTGTCCGTAATTATATAAAAGTAGTCCGTGGTCAATTTCACCATGTTTTGAGCGAGGGCCTCTTCGACCCGCCGCTCGGAAACCTTATTCGATCATTCCTACTTGTACCTTCCAGTCTCGAGACCTTCCGCTACTTCGCGGGAATCTAGCTACTTTGGGCAGAGAGCCGACTCGGGGGTGAAGATTTTAAGGTTGAATCCTCTCGCATGGTATTTGAGCTGGTGCTCCCTACCCTGCGAATAGAAGGAGGTTTACCTTGGGCGGCGGGTTTTTGAGATTTTTCTCGACCGTGGAGACCTGGTCTCCTTTGGACGCACTGCTTCAGTGTTGGGTGTGTGCATTTATGTGTCGCACTGAGGAGCTACGCTAATTCGCATAACTTCCTCCGTTTTTTTTACGAGCATATGGTTGACTTTGGTGGCAAAGGAACCTAGGCGAGTAATGTTCGCAATGTGTGCATAATATATGCATCACATTATTTGGGTGGAATTCTCGTTTTCGATGTGGAGGTATGTTCGTTGGTTGTTGGGCTCTGCAGTCGCGGCTTTGGCTACTTTGGCGTAAGTGGTATTGGCTTTTTTCTCTTTGATTTCGCGTTTTATCTGCGTTTATTTTTTGAATTGCTTGTTTTTTTTTACCAGACATGCCATGGGCATAGTCCGTTGGTTGCCTTCACAATTCAGGCATTTTTGTTCGTTACTCTTACAATCACGCCAGAGATGGTCATGAAAGGTGCTGATAGAGCACAGTGTAATATACTATTCGGGGCAGTTGGAAATAGTGTGGTTTGCCGTACTTGTAGCACCGAAAGCACATTTGCAAGTCGACAAACTCCTCGCGTTCCATCCGATCTGAGCAGACCCTTACACTGAAGAGAAGTAGACCGTTTTCTTTCGCTTTTTGTGCCATAGCCGTCTCCTCCAAGACAATCTTAAGCACGTGTGTGTAGTTTTTATATTTGATAACCTCAGCTACCTTTGCCCATGGGTGGTTCTTTTCAATTTCAGTCTGTATTTTGTCTGCCGAGTGACACCCAACCCAGGAGTTGAGGGGCCTGCAGATCAATCTACGGTGGGATCGTATTTGTTGTGGTGTGGTCGGTTTAAATTTATGGTCTTTAGGCATTCAACGGCCTTGCTTGAGGTCAGGGCTTCACAGTCAGCCTACCCCTTGCAAATGGCCGAGTAACCATTTTGGATGTCGATGCGATGTTCAGGGACCAGAGACCAGTTATTCGAAGGGTCTCTCTCATTTTCCCTGCCTACTATTGTGAGATAGCTGGAGATGAAAAGGGGTGAGGGTGTTTTGAGGGAATGTGAATAAATTAATGAATGCACCAGGAAGAATATTTAGAAAATAAATGGAAAAAGAAAGGAGTGGAATGAGGATGAGGAACCAAAGCCCAACTATATGATTTTTACGGTATTTTAGGATATCCCTGTAGCTTGCGAATAGGCCTGATGGGGCTCTAGTTCTTTTATCTAGCGAAGGTGTGAAGATTTCCCCCTCCCCTTTCTCCGATCGAAAAACCAGTGGTTCACTTTGCGAACGAAAAATTATCGCGTTTTTTCGCTTTCACCAGTTTTTAATCACTACTCTTAAGCGAGTTCAAATAAAGTCACTCTTCACTGTAATTCACTTTTAATAATCCGAAAAATAAATGACACAATGTTATTCAATAGCTGGAAGTGGTTACTAACTACTGGCACATCGAGCAGTATTTACTTTCCTATGTTTCACCCTTATTATTTTATATAGTTGAAACCAAACATAAGTACTTCCGTTGTAATGAACCAAATGGTTTCTTGAAGTACCTACTTTCTGTTAACTCTCTGAAACTCTCTCTCTCTCTCTCTCTCTCTCTCTCTCTCTCTCTCTCTCTCTCTCTCTCTATATATATATATATATATATATATATATATATATATATATATATATATATATATATATATATATATATATATATGTACAATTCTGTGTGTCTGTACAACTCACTTGTCCTGGAGTATTCCGTACAATTTTGGAGTCCTTCATCCCGAAAAGACATCGCGAGATTGGAACGCGTGCAAGCCAGGGCAACCAAACTGATTCTTTCGATCAGACATAAAAGTTATGAGGATAGACTAAGGGAATTAGATATGTTCTCGCTGGAGACCCGGAGACTACGTGGTAAGCTCATCGAAGTTTTCAAAATACTTCGAGGGTTCGACAATGTTGACTACAGGGATATTTTCACACTTGTTGAGAGCAGAACAAGAAATCACGGCTTCAAACTTGAGCTGAAGCGTTACAACCGCGATCTGTGTGGAAAATTTTTCACGTACAGTATCTGCGGTAGTTGGAACGTACTTCCATTGGAAGTTGTCAACAGTGAATCTGTTGACCAGTTCAAGTCAAGACTAGACAGGGTCTTGAAAAGCGGCCGTTCAAGGACGTAAAGCATTTGAGCAGAGATGTTCCCGCTCGACTGCTAGTCCAAAGGTACCCTCATTGAATCGACCGTAAGGTCTTTTAGGGTACTTTCTTTTCTTGTTACTCCTTGTTACTCTCTCTCTCTCTCTCTCTCTCTCTCTCTCTCTCTCTTTCTATCCTTTACTTCTACTATTCTATGTGTAAGTGGCAGTAGATTTAAGGCCAGATCACCTTAGTCTGGGCCGTAAGGCCCGTGTGATCTGTGTATCTATGTAACTCTATGTAACTCTCTCTCTCTCTCCTGCTAAGACGTGACATTTCTGTGCTCCGAAGAAATTTTCCATTTGTGTTTTCATTAATTGGATAGAGAATCACTTCCATTTGTGCTGTGCCCATAAGCTTACGTGTAGTACAAGATATGAAAATGCAAAGAACCAGATAAATATAATTACAATCCGTGACAAGGTCATCAGCTTCCGTCTCGCTAAAAACTCCCAATTCCTGGGTGGCATCGTAAAGTTTTGTGAATTACCATGCCTGTCGTCAAATCTGATAGTGTTAATTGTAGAGCTTCTTTTAATAAGGACATTTGTGTCCCTATTAGCCCTGATAACGTTAGAATATGCTAGTTTTGTTTACTAGATATTGCCTTTGAAATAAAACTTGCAAACACGATATATGGAGTAGAGTTACACAGTATATTGAGAGTATGGCTACATTCTTTGTTTTTAATTTTCACGAAAGATATGAGATGTTCAAAACGCTATGTAATCTGTTCTGATGTTGTGTCAAACTTATCATTTGTCTTAATTGCGTTATCGATTCGGGGCCCAAGCAAACAGATCTGCCTTCGCTTTCGCTTTCCGACCTGAATCGTTTTCATTTCAGTTTGAAATGGGGTTAATTTTTCGAATACATTCTGACACACCATGTAAAAGTGGAGTGTCAGAATGTATTCTTAGTAATCCTTTAAAAAATGACTCCAATATTCTATTTTGTTCTCTTAATACAGCTTGCAAACTTCGATTTACAACCCAACTAGTTTTCTCTGCGGTACCGTGGGTCGCGTTATCGCATGGAATTCTTCGCATAAATTATTTCGGACCTGTCTATTTCTGCCTTAATTCACTTATCTCCTGTTTGGTTGCTCAATACTCTCTGAAAACCAGTCTAATCTATGAATGTATTTCATTCATTGCCTTTAGAATTTTAACTTCAAACGCTTGATTTAACACAATAAAAGGGAAGATTTTATTTCTTTTATAGCTTGTTTGTACGCAAATTTGCTTATTGATTTTTAAAGAGCCCATCTGGCGACTGCCTAATAGTGCAAAATTCGCCGTAATTACCTTACAGCCTAATGCTAGAGGAGATTAAAAAAAATAAATGCAAATTCCATATTTAAGAACGAGTCGCAAGTAAAAACTAGAACTTAATGATAGACAAGCCGCTTCGATATATGGAATTCGTACAAACACGAGACGAAATGAAAGGATCCCCGGAGATACCGTGGAACAATTTTTCCATAATAGAACCAAGTATGACAATTACAAACAGTGGCTATATTTTTATACGTGGGAAAGCTTATACGACACTCTTGCTTAGTTGTAGTTGTTAAATTGTAACGAGTAAATATTTATTGCATATTCAGGTTTAGATCGGTAGTAATCTACAATTTCTAACCATAATACAAAGTTTTACAAGTTATTCAAGAGAAGAGTGATTTCACGAAGCAGAATGAGAGAAAAAAAGATATATAGAGAGAGAAAAGAGTGTGAGGTCTCTGCATTGGCGTTGTTCCCCAAACTCTACTAAAGAATTAGGCTGTATTTTTATATTGTGCTTGGCAAGAGCCTTCTGCGGCAATTCGGCTAACAGATTCGAATTCCCCTTCTTGAAACGCAGGTTAATTAGTAACAAATTACAACATGATTTTGTATTAAAATATAATAGGCAACAACTCAACAATAATAAAATCAATCCACTAATGGATACCTAATAGAGTACACAAATAAATGGACTTAAGTAAATCTCTAAGTCCCAACCTTGGCAGATGAATGGTAGTGAATTGAGATTTCGAATAGCAAAAGATTTCAATGAACGCGGGAGTTTAAGAGTTTAAGATTGTCAGTTAAGACTTAAGAATAAGTCGCTAGATAACGCAGATTTTGTTTTTTTAGTTATTTTTTTATTTATGTATTTTTTTCCGCTTGACATGAAACTTGTCTTTTTGTTATCATCAATAGTTATTGTCTATTTTAATATTTTACACCTAAATATCCTGAGTTTTACTTGTCATATTAAGATATATGGGGATATGTATGTTGAAATATGAAATTAAAAACTTTTAATGCACAAAATCCTTTACTCACTATATTAATATATTAGAAAAATCATGAGTTAAGTAAAACTTAAAAAGGCTTTTAAAGACCAAAAATAATCGCCCCATGTACCTTTTTTTCATCGCTGCTATATCCAAAGGGAACCTTTCCCTATGCTCTTAACTAACGTGTTTAAAAACAAGGTTTGCTGACCAAAGTCGCTTCTCTCACTTATTCTGATTTATGAACTTACGACCTGCAAAACTTTAAATAATTCCAGGACTAACCTTGGGAGGCCCTTGACAATTATATCATTCGAAAGAAAATATAAAACAACATAAGGGTTTCAAATTTCGTAAGAATTGGCCGAATAGTTATGATGTTATTGCCAAAACAAAATAATTCCCGGGATCACCTTAGAAAGCCTTTGGTAATCATATCATTCAAAAGAGAATGTAAAACAACATAAGGTTCTCAGATTTCGTTAGAATCAGCCAAATAGTTACAATGTTATAATCCAAAGAAAAAGAAGCAAAACGGGGACCGATCGACCGACGACATAGTGAGAATAGAGTTGCACACGACTAAGCGCACACAGCTAAAAATCCAGATGTACTCGTAAATGCAACAACCAACGATGTCGGTATACTCGGATCCATCACTGCTTTTTTTCCTTTGACTTTTCGGTATTTACTAATATCCATCATGTTGAAATAACAGGTAACAGCATGGTTTTCGGATCTCTCCGTATTCGTGGGATACCAAAACACAATGACTATTTAAAAAATGGTTATTGTTAAAAATCATTGAAAACAGATTTCCTTATGACGTACTAAATGTAATATGTGTTTTAATATAAAAATTGGGCATTTATTTTTTAAAGATTTTTACTCTACTCCGACCTTTCAGTCACCCTTCTTAAAGGGATCTTCAGCTCCCTCATACAGTGTTGGCAGGCCGTCTTGCGCCCCAATGAGAAAACAAAAATATAATTTGTACTATACAGATTTTGCAATTTGATAAGAAATTGGTTTGCTCCTATTTAGAAACTGCATACGTAAAAAAAAGAAAAAAGTGTCTGGGTTATTTCTATAATTTCTATATACTATTTTAGGAAATTTGTATTTAAAAAAAAAATCTAATTATAAACATTTTTATCAAAATATTCCCCTTCCCCCTCAAATTATGAGATAAAATGCTAGATAAATTGATATATTCAATTGCAAACAACAACAAAAATCATTTGTGGTAGCTTAAAAAATATTGATGGAAGGCAAAAGATTCTTGCAATTTGGGAATTATCGCACTTAAATTAGCCATAAACAGTAGAAATCTCAAGGAAAACAACAAGGATTTTAATTTTAGTTACCTAATTTAATGATTAAGTATTTCTTTCTATGGCTAACGTGTATGAGTGGAGCCTATCTGTCTCAAGCATGAAGTTTAAATGGACAGACGAGCAAAGCTTATGCGTTTCAGATGACGGGCAAGGACTGTCGTTTCTCACGGTTTGAAACGAGCTTCTGGAAAGAGAGAGAGAGAGAGAGTAAGATATGTGTGTATGTTTGTGCGCGTGTGGTTTTGGATTGTTGGTGTCCTATAAAATAGATCCACCAGCATTAGAGGGATTTTATGGATGGAGATTAAGATAGTGATATCAAAGGAATGCTTTCAGACCCGTCACGCAGAAATAAAAGGTTCCGGGAAAATAAAAGAGTGTGAGAGTGAGAGAGAGAGAGAGATAGAGAGAGAGAGAGAGAGAGCTACAAGGAACTACAAGGAAAATAAGTACCCTAGAAGACCTTACGGTCCATACAAGGAGGGTACTTTTAGCGCAATCCGCGCAGGTGTTCGTTGGCAACCTCGAAGATCACTCGCGAGGATCTTAACGGTGATTTCGCAAGACTTTATCTAGTCTTGACTTGAACTGATCAACAGATTCACTGTTGACAACTTCCGTCGGAAGTGCGTTCCAACTACCACAGATACTGTATGTAAAGAATTTCCCACACAGATCACGGCGGTATCGCTTCAGTTCAAGTTTGTAGACGTGATTTATTGTTCTCTCCTCGCTGAGCTGGAAAATATCCCCGTAGTCCAGTCTGTTGAAGCCTCAAATTATTTTAAACACTTCGATAAGCTGACCACGTAGTCTCCGGGTCTCCAGCGAGAACATATCTAATTCCCTTAATCTATCTTCATAACTTTTATGTCTGATAGAGGGAATCAGTTTAGTTGCCCTGGCTTGCACGCGTTCCAATCTCGCGATTTCCTTTCGAAATGAAGGACTCCAAAATTGTACGGCATACTCCAGGTGCGGTCGGACGAGGGAGTTGTACAGACAGTACTATCTCCTTGTTCCGATATCCAAACTGTCGCTTTATATACTCTAACATCCTTTGGGCTTTTTCCACCACTTCAATACACTGTTTCGAGAACTTGAGGTCACTGGTGATAGTTACACCCAAGTCCTTCTCAATGTCGGTGGATTCAAAGATATAGGGCGATTGGGGATTTCGGTGGCCGATAGGCATCACTTTGCATTTGATACGTTGAAAGGCATTTGCCAAGTATCCGACCACTCCTGAATCTTCCGAAGATCATCTTGCAGGAGGGCAGTATTTCCATCCTTTGCAACGTTCATACCAAGCTTGGTATCGTCGGCAAATTTAGAAATCTTGGCAACTATGTCACCATCCATGTCATTGACGTAAATGATGAATAGTAGTGGTCCCAGGACATAACCTTGAGGCACTCCGCTAGTAACGGGCACCCACTCAAAAGCCTGTCCTTATAGCACCACCCGTTGCCGTCCGGCATTTAGCCAGTTCTCTATCCAGCCTGCTCTTTTTCGTGTATGCCCAGCGCTCGCACTTTCCGGAGAAGGCGGCGGTGTGGTAACTTATCAAAGGCTTTCTGAATGTCTAAGTAGACAACATCCACCGCCTTGTCCCGATCGTGCTCACTGAAGATGAAGTGGAAGAATTCCACAAGGTTCGTCAGGCATGACCATTGCCTTCGGAAGCCGTGCTGGGAACTCCTCAGTAGCAGGTTTGACTCTAAATTCGACGTCATTTTGTCCACCATCATGCTTTCCATGAGTTTACCAACTATCGAAGTCAGACTGATAAGTCGGTAGTTCAACGGTTGGCTACGGTCTCCTTTCTTGAAGATAGGAGTCACCTCCGCCTTACTCCAGTCTCTAGGAACGCATTCGGTCCGGATTGACATGTTGAAGATTGCGCTCAGGTGTCGTGACACTTGATCGCGCACTTCTTTCGACACTTTAGGTAGAAACCCATCCGGGCCAGGTGACTTATTCGTCATTAGGTCACTGATATTCGTTTTTTTTTCTCCTCCCGTGAAGTCCATATCCTCACGCTTTTCCCCCGAGTAGGAATCCGTTGGCTGGGGCATAAAACCACACTCTTCACTAAACACTGAAGAGAAGTAGTCGTTGAGGAATATAGCATTTTCTGCATCTGAATGCTTTAATGTCCCCTCATCATTCCTCGAAGGGCCAATCGTTCGACGGATTGGTTTACGGCTGTTTACATATTCAAAAACTCCTTGAGATTCTCTTTTCAGAGTCTCGCCACTCGGACTTCCTTAGACCGCTTAGCCGCCCTTATGCTGGACTTCACTCTCCTGGATACCCTCCGGTATTTATCAAAGTCCCCCGAGATCTTTGATTGCCGGTACACATTTCTCTTCTCCGTAAGCAGTTGGCTGATTTCTCGATTAAACCACTTTGATTGAACAGAGGACCGACGGGGGCATTTCAGAGGGATGAAACGCGATTGAAGACTCATGAATATGGTTTTGAAACTGCTCCACGAGTCTTCAACAGCCTTGCACACTTCTAGCCTCGCGTCAGTCAGTCCAGCACGTAGACCTGCAAAGTCTGCTCTTCTCAAATCAATTTTCCTCAATATACTAGTTGCAGGCTCTGCCTTGGTGACTTTGACTACAAATCTGATTAGTCGGTGGTCACTGCCACCGAGCTCTTCGCCAACAGAGAGGTCCTCAACGATGTCATCCTCAGAAGTGAAAACCAAGTCGAGGATATTGTCTCCTCTCGTTGGCTCTCTCACCCATTGAGTCAGGAACTCGTTGTTCGCGAACTCCAGGAGTAGTGCGTCCTCGCCACAGGGTTCTCTGGTTTCGCAGTCAACTTGTGTGTTGAAATCCCCCATGACGATACACACTCTGTCTTCGACAAGTTCTCCTAGTAGCTGGTACAGATCTCTGTCCTATTCAACGAGTTGGGCAGAAGGTCTATAAAGCACCAGGGTCCTGTATTTGGCAAGACCTATCTCTAGGTCATCACATAGTAGTTCATTGTCAGATACGATGTTGCAATCCGTCTTGTTGAGAGTATCCTTGACATATAACATCACACCGCAACCCTCTCTGTCTGTCCTATATTTCAGGAAGAGCTGGTAACCGGGAATGGTGAATTCACCTTCAAAATCTCAGCTTGAGGTTTTTATTCACGACTCCGTTATGGCCACCATCTCAGGTTCTTCTGTTGCTACGAGGCCACGGAGCTCAAGAAACTTGTTCCTGATTGACCTCGCATTGAAAAGAAGAACTTTAAGGAAGTCCCCGAATGTAGGACTCCCTACTCTCTTCCGTTTCCCGGCTTGCTTGCTGGAGCGGTGTCATTCCTCTTTGCGACCTCCAAGAAGGTCCTTCCAGGAGTGACACGGGTGCACTGGCGTACGTCTGTCTTTACTCTAGGCCTAACACTAATTAGGGTCCGTTCCACGACATCTTGTATCATGTAGCAGAGTACGGCCTTTCTTTAAAGGAAAGATGTACTCCATCCCTTTGGTAGAGATTATTTCTGCCATAGAAGGTGCGGTAAGGATCCACAAAAAAGACCCCCTCCGCCGTACACAAATCTCCAAGGCGTCGATTAAGGTTGACGTTCCTCGAGTGAGCGGTCCGGGTTGGACCTCTTTTCGGGAGCATCCTGACTACTACACGTCTGCGTGTTTTTAGCCCACAGTCGTCCACAGCACCCATGACTGTGTTGAGAATCATTTCTGTGGGGTTTATCCTTCTTCCTCTGAGGTAGAGGTCGTTGCCACTCGCCATTAGGGCAACGACTGAGTTCTCAGAAATCTGAGATTTCTCCGCCTCTTCTCTGATCTAATGGTTTACCCTTCCTGGTAGGCAACTTACCTTCACACTCGTGCGAAGGTGTACTGCTAGCATGGGTTGCAGGGCCCGTGCTTGAGAGTCCCCAATAAGGGTGACCCTCGCACATTTGACTGCACTCTTTTCTTTCGCCATAGACATATCTCTTTTCTTTTTCGTCTCCGTATTTCCCTTGTTTTTCTTCTTTTTCTTCTTCTTCTTCTTGCCTTTTTTTCGATCTTCATTTAACTTTTCTTCTGTTTTTTTTTTCTCTTCTTCTCTTTCCGCTTTCCCTTGCGCAGCAGTAACGCTCGAATCCTCTACACTGAGGTGAGCTGCATTAAGGTCATTTTTCTTCTATTTTTTCTTTTTCTTTTTCTTATTTGTTTCTCCGCATGGCTGAAGTGGGACTGCCAATGCAGTTTCAGCTCCATGAGTTGGAGTCTCATCGGCGAAACTACCCAAGCCAGTGGGAGTTTCGTCTCGAGCTTGAGCTGACTTGGCCTCTAGTTTAGAGGCTAGCTCTAAGATTATCTCCTCCAGACGACGAATCTGAAGCGCATGCTGCGTTTCTAGGGTCTGTAGTTTACTTTCCAGTGCCCTAGATTTTTCTTCAGAGGTTGTGAAGAGATCTTTGAGTTCATTGCAGTATGCCACTGCCCCTCGACCTCTCCTTTAAGGATGTAGTTGGTTCATATACTTCCCGGGTGGCATTTCGAAAACATCCCTCCGGGAAGTCCACGCACCACTTTAACTTCTGGCATATCGTACATGTATATTTGAGTGCAGCTAGACCTTTTTTCCCTGTCATTTTGAACACTTTCTCTCTCTCAAAACTTTGCGACCAATTAATAGTAAAAAAAAAGGATTGGTGAGTTCTCCCCGCGTGAGTCGCTCCCGCCTATCGATCGGAGACGTTTCGGATCTTTCAAAAGGCACGCTCCATGTGCTGCTGTTCGTCCAACCGAGTCGTCAAACTTCAGGGTGCCGTGGCTTCCAACCAAGCAGGACTGACTGTCCTCGAAGGGGCAATCGATTTCTCACCAGGTGAACAACGGAGCACGCCCCGTACTAAACTCCTACTAGTTCCTTTCACGACGGCAAAGATCTCGGAGCAGCGTTCAAAGGATATCCTGCCACACCAAGAGACTCGACCCAAAGCTTTTTATTGGCCTGGCAACCAACCTGAGAACAAAGATCCGTCACCTCGGACCGATGCTACCAGAGGCACCCGTCAACGGTCACTAGGAATGGTCAATAATTACGCGCCAAGGAAGGGGTTAACGGGGCGCTACCCTCATCCCATTCATCGTGCCCCAACGCCTAGGACACCTCTAGTCCTAGTCTCTCGCAACCAGTGAGCTTCAATTGGCGTTGTTTATAGAGGTTCCAAAGCCTCTCTTCTGACGCATGAGGTAGCTTTTCAGGTCCTTATATGTAGATAGAGGGAAAAAAGGGTAAGAGTGACATGATAGGAGTAGGGTTTTTTTGTTTTCTTTTTGTACAATAAGTGGAAGAGATAGGATAAAAGTGAAAAAGGAGGATAGAATAGAAAAAAAGGAAGGACGCACTTAGTCTGGAACCTCGTTTCCGACCAAATCGACAAGGGAAGCCATACCAGGGGTACCGAGAAGAGAGGTACCCCCGCCGGCATAGCCTGAAAAGTCAAAGGTACACACAAGCTCTCTTCCCGCGACAAAGGGGCGTCAACTCTCTCTCTAGTTCCCCCCTCCCCACAGCGAGAGAGAGAGAGAAAGAGAGAGAGAGAGAGAGAGAGGATGAGAGAGAGTAGCATTCATCTAAAACAGGAGCGGGGAACCTCTGGCCCGCGAAGGCCTAGCGTCTGGCCCGCCACCTTGCTCGGCATTAATATTGCAATCCGGACCATGAAACCCCAGGCCCTCCAAAATAAATAAATAAATTCTGCCAAACACATCTGTCTCAGTAGACTGGTAGAGAGAGAGGGGAATGAGTCTTACGCCCGGCAGTAAAAATGAGTAAAATATGAGACAAAAAATGCATTTCCCTCACAGATACGAAAAGTTTCATAGAAACCAAAGTTGTAGAAGAGGCAAATCTAAACGTAAAATGCTTAAGACTTTTTCCGCTGCGATGAATCCTTACTGAGATATGGGTGCGAGCATATCATTCTTGTATAATGTATTTTAGTATATATATATATATATATATATATATATATATATATATATATATATATATATATATATATATATATATATATATATATATATATATATATATATATATATATATATATATATATATATATATATATATATATATATATATATATATATATATATATATATATATATATATATATATATATATATATATATATGGTCACTTTGGGGTTTTCGTTTGTCACTCCAGCCCGCTGCCTTCTCCCAAAAGTCTCATCTCGCCCTCACTCTGAAAAGGCTGCCCGCCTGAGAGAGCGAGAAAGAGAGAGAGACGTAGGGTGGGGGGGCGAGATAGCAAACAAGGTCTGCTGACCAAAAGTCGCGTGCTCTCACCTTCAAAACTTTCAATAATTCTCAGACTAACCTTGAGAGGACCTTGGTAAGTATATCATTCGAAAGACGATATAAAATAAAACCAGGCAATGGCTTCGCCAGTCCCCCCTACGGGGGGAGCTTGCGCTTCGCTACTAAAAATAAAATTTAAAATCTATAAAAAAGCGGCCATGGTTAAATTTTTATCAATTTTCTGAACTTCGCCAATTATAATAATTTAAAAAAGGAACTCTAAACTAAATTTCCCCCCTTTCAAAATATCACGTTGCTAAAATATAGTTATAGAAGATATATAAAAATAAATTTTCTGAACTTCACCATTTGTAATTCTTTGGGTTTTAAAAAATTCACACAAAATTTCGATACTGATTTTTATTTCTGAACTTCACCATTTTGTTTTTTGATATTATAAAAGAATTATTAGAAATAACTTTGATAAAAAAACATAAGGCATATATCCACTAAGGAAAAAATAACATTTATTAATTTCTCACCCATCTTCAAAAATCCCGTTTATACAATTATAGAGTTAGTGACAACATAAGGGTTTCAAATTTCATTAGAATCGGCCCAATATTTATGATGTTATTGCCAAATAATTCACCGGCTAATCTTGGGAGTACTTTGGTAATTATATCAGTTGAAAGAGAATGTAAAACAACATAAGAATTTCAAATTTCGGAATCGGCCGAATGGTTATGATGCTATTGCCAAAACAAAATAATTTCGGAGCTAACCTTGGGAGGACCTTAGCAATTATATCATTCGGAAGAAAATGTAAAACAACATAGGAATTTCAAATTTCAGAATCGGCCGAATGGTTATGATTTTATTGCCAAAACAAATAATTCCGGGGCTAACCTTGGGAGGACCTTAGCAATTATATCATTCGGAAGAGAATGTAAAACAACATAGGGGTTTATTGGAGTCGTTTATTCCATATTACCATGCTCGTACGGTTGAGACACAGTCTCTGATACGAACATGGATTCAACTTTTGAATTACTTATTAGTGGTATGTGAACCCTACAATACTCCTCCACGTAAGCGTATCTTAACATGCAAGGTAATGATAACATTTAGAAATATTGATATGAAGGATCTTTCGCACAAGTAACCTCTCGGCCGGAACAAGTGTATATATCCGCGTTTCTAGCATTCCTTTTTGCTTTTGAGACAGATTTCATGTTACTGCACTTATTGGTATTTAATTTTGGGGTATATTTACAATTTTTTTACTATTTGTAAGTTGCGGGTTACTTCTCTCTCTGTTATAAAATAGATTTGGAAATTTTGCTGATTTCATTTTGTCTATTGATACCGTATCTTGACGTCCATTAGGGCATTTCAATTTGTATACTTTGTCGTCGCGTCCGACAACGCGGAACTGGCCTGCATTAGGCGCTTCTAAAGGTTTTCGAACGTGATCAACTCGGACCCGCACATTAGTGGCATCTCGTAGTCCATGGATAAGAACGATTTCGGTAGTGAGTGTAGATGCTCTTCAGAGATATGTGTAAAATCAATTTGTGACATAGTTTTAGCTAATTCAATGATAAATTTAGAATCGGGTTTCGACGAAGAGAATGAACTACAGGTTTGGGGACAAAACAAATTGTTCCCATAACAGCGGTAAATAGCAAGAAACTCGAATCATTATGCAGAAATCGGATGCACAGAAGAACAATTGATTGGGCCATTAGCCATCCTTGCCGACGAGCCATAATAGAGCTCTTTGGAGTCATGTGTGATCTTTCCACTATTCCGTTTGTGATCGCTCGGTGTGCCGTGATTCATAGGCGATGAAAACCAACGAGGGAAGATAACACCTTGAAAAGTTCAGATTCAAACTGGGCTCCTCTCTTAGTGATCACATACAGTGGAACAACAAATCAGGAGATCCACAGTCTAAGAAGGCTAAAGCAGCTGATGTCTGGAATCGATAAAGCTTTAATCCTCCTTGTAACTCTGTCTATGCATAATAACAGATGGCAATTATGAGATAGGTAGGATTGTTCAGGCCGTGCACACGGAAGTAGTGGACCAACAATGCCAATGTGTATTGTTTCGAATTTTGACGTGGGAACTCTGATGGGCAAGATTGTTGATTTAGTGTGATTGACATTGCCTGCTTGAAATTGTAGGCATTCTCGTGTCTAGGAACATATGTCCCTATCCACATTTGGCCAGAAATACCTTTTTGGTGGGGCCTAATAGAAGTAATGCTTCAATTCCAGAAAGAGATATACTATGTAGTTGTTTGAAAATTAATATCCTGCAGGCTATAGGAACAAACAGTTGGTCATATCACAGCAAAGTTGACTATTCCCGGGAAGGGGAAATGATTTTAATTTGGAATGAATAGATTGCACTGCTTCATCTTGCTCCTGCTCTGTTGCCAAAGAACCGAGGTCAAACGAGTGTATTTGGATTGAGTTGACATTCCGAGATAGGCAGTCAGCAAATACATTTTCTTCACTACGGATGAACACTATGTCGTCAATATATTCTAATATATCCTCTCAGTTATGTTGCTGTCTGTCGCTCCTTATACCTAGCGGCGAGGAAAGGTCGGATATCAATGGTTTCTGGTCCGTTCATAAAGTCACATGTCGACCTTCAACCATGTGTCTGAAATGAATTACAGCACGATACACAGCCATAAGTAGTGTATGCTTGTTACATTTTACTTAAATTGCTAGAGAAAAATGCCTCTGGCTGTAGAGACCCATTCACCATTTGATGAAGATTAGCACCCACTGTGAATTTAGAGCTGCCTGTAACTAGTTGGTACTTTGAATCATTAAGTAACGGTGTATGTAGTTTGATTTAGTTTGTCAGAGTTTCTTTGGTAGCACCAAACGCTTCCCATCCTAGCATCATTCCAGACGAGCTCTATAACTTTAGGTTGAAGTCGTGTGAGTTCAATCAGGAGAGTTGCAATTGCAGCCAAATTAGGCATCCTCCTTTTATAATAGCCTAACATACCTAGAAATCGACGTAGTCCTTTGTAATGCGTCGGTAACGGCGCTTCGTTTATTTCTTGTCACCTTCCTCGCTGGAGGGCATAGTGCTGCAACTGAGACACGGTGGCCTATGAAATCAAATACTTCCTTCATGAACCCTCATTTTTCCAATTGAAATTCACAGAATATTCTCCGCCAGTATTTTGTAGACTTTATCTAGATGTTTTAATTGATCATTTAAGTTATATGAGAAGAGTACAATGTTTTCGATATAGATAAAACGAAATCCAAGCCACAAAATAAATTACCGATATGGGGTTGAAATTTTCAATTTGCATTTTTAAGACCAAACGGCAACCTAAAAAATTCCCAGAGCCCAAATTTAGTTGACTCCATTTTTTTTTATATATCCACTTGATACTTTGGAATCTGGAAATACGTCCAAAACATATCTAGTCGCGAGAAAACAACTTTATCATAGTGATGATTGACAATACTCTGAATTCTTGACAGCGGATAACGGTCCGGTTTTGTTATTGCATTCAGGAGCGAAAATCACCAACACTTCTATACTCTCCTGGAATCTTATTCAGCACCATATGAATTGGGGAAGTCCATGGTGACTTTGATTGACGCACTACATCTTCTTTCAATAGAGCTTCGAATATTATTTGGCAACTTGTAACTTGTCCATTGGAAGTAGTTTTGGACGGGCGAAGGTTGGTGGAACTCTATCACTCTCGATTTTATGAAAATAGAGTTAGGTGGGGAAGACCTAACATGTACAAACTTTCGTTATCTATAGATTCGTATTGACGCCAAACTAACCCGCAATTAGTTAGGAGATGTGAGAGGTCATTATTAATTAACGATACCACCTCTGCACTTGATTGTTCACTTTGTATACGAGCCTAGTCTGATTGTCAATGACGATGCCACGAGCACAATCCCCCGGAAGATCAAAATACGCAAGAAAATCAGCTCCTAGCTCCTAATAATGGCAAGTAGTATCCGCAATTAAGATCATCCACCTAAATGAACGGCACAAACTAGGGATAACTATATATAATTGCACATCATCGTGTACTTTTATTCTTCCCCCATTAGCAATTGAAATATTAACACTTGAGTGACGCATTTTACAAAATTGCACAAAATTTGATTCAATTATTGATCGTCGCATTTACTGCCGCCTGCCGTTTTAGTTTACCCAGAGGGCTGGAGAAGATCGTCTAGATAATGGTTGGATTTGTACGTTTTCACCTCGCTTTGACCACTTGCAACACGGTTTACAATATCTAGCATTAAATCCAAAATACAAATGCGCATAGTGCACAACAGGCTTTTGATTACCATGGAAAGGTAGTAATTCTAATGGTACAAATTTGGAATTATCACTATTCTAATTATTACACATAATTTGATCTATTAACAACAATGCCCACCACTAATGGACAATGAACGCGCAATTTTCGAATATTGCACATTATTTATCTGATTACACATATATCATTAACGCAGAGCACTTATATTGGGAAGTGATGTGGAGCCACTTTCATCTCTATCACTATAATATACAAGCAAAAACTGTGCTCTATAAAATGGCATAACTTCTTCTGCAAGTTAAACCTAATTATTATATTGATATATTCTCTTTCAAATAATATAATTGTCAAAGTCCTCCCAAGGTTAGCCCAGGAATTCTTTTGTTTTGGCAATAACATCATAACTATTCGGCCGATTCTAACGAAATTTGAAACCCTTAAGGTGTTTACATTCTCTTTCGATTGATAAAACTGCCAAGGTCCTCCAAAGGTTATTCCAGGAATTATTGAAAGTTTTGAATGTCGTAAGGTCATAAATCAGAATAAATGAGGGCACCCGACTTTTTGGTCAGCAGGCCCTGTTGGAGCAATTTCTACTTGTGTTAAACCTTAACTAGGGAGACATTGGATTTTTCTCTCTGGACTTAGTCATTTACACGGGGAAAAGTAAACAAGTTGCGTATTAAATGAAACAATATATTCTTATTAGAATTTACACACAAAAAGAACGATATATACCGGCTGTCCCAGAAAAAATTTAACCGTACTTTGAATTAGTATAACTCAAAAACTATGGAGACTTTTGGATCCTGCAAAAGTGTTTTATTTACCAACTATTTTTCAATCGATTCTATAAATTTTATTAAATTTCCTTTCAGGATTTTGATACACTAATGGGTTTAGTGGAGGCTATTAAAAATATGTTTGCGCAAGGAAGTAAAATAATGGAACGAAGCCTAGGAAGGCTAGGCCACCGTGCACTTTCAAGAGAAGCGTAGGGAGCCTCGGTAGCCTAGGTCACTGTGCAATTCTTCAAGCAAAGCCTAGGCCATTTTACAGGGGTTTTGCAGCCACGTTGTGGTATGGTCTCGTCATTATTGCTTACTAAGCAAATCAAAGCGTTTCTGTGTAAAAGTTTACTTCCATAGAACCTTTTTAATCATGCAGTTAACAAACTTTATTAAGACTGGCAGTATTAAACAAGTACAAGATTCATTGGAACAACGTTTTCCAGGTCAGCACCCACCAAGCAAGCCCACAATCGGGAAAAATGTTCACAAATACCAACATGAAGGAACATGCTTAAATCTAAACAAAGGTCGTCCGGGTCGTATGAGAATAACCGAAAATATCGAAAATGTTCCGATGACACTTCTTCAAAATCTACATGTATCAGTCAGAAAGAATGGGTTGCAATTGTCAAACTTATCATTTAACTACATTATTAAACATGACTTAAAATGGCATCCCTATAAGACGCATGCAAGACACCAGCTTCTTGAAACTGATTTTCCTCGTCGTAGACAATTTGAAGAATGGCTTCTCCTTAAATCTGCTCGTTTCTTGGAAAACATTTTGATTGGTGACGAGGCAGCCTTTTTCATGAATGGAAAGGTAAATAGCCATAACATTCGGCAGTATGCGCCGCTGAACCCCCCCTCCCTCCCCAGCATTCAACTTTGACACACGTATTTGGCAGCAGAAAATATCTCTTTGGATCGGAATATGCGAGAATGGCTACCTTGTCGGCCCATTGTTTTACGAGAATAACTTGAATGGTGATGCCTACCTGAGCATGATCCACGAAAAGATCTTACCGGAACTCCGCCAGATTTTCGGCAATCAATTCAATAGATTTTGGTGGATTCAGGACGGCGCACCAGCTCATAGACAGCTTGATGTAAGAACAAAACTAAGAGAAACGTTTGACAACCACATTGTCGCGCTAAATCATGCAATTAAATGGCCCCAAGATCCCCTGACTTAACACTGTGCGATTATTTCTTATGGGGATATCAAGAGAATAAAGTGTATTCTACTCCAGCACAAAGCATCAGCCAGTTAAGCGATAGTATCACACGTGGAGTCAATAGACTTAAGGAAAATCACAAGTTAATTAAAAAGGTTGTTCAATCAATGCGATCAAAGGCGCAACTGTGCTTGAAAAAAAATGGAGGACATGTGGAAGGAAACGGTGCTTAGAAAATTAAAAAAATAATTTCTAATACCCATATGAAGAGGTGTTATTGTTAAAAATGGATTTAAATATATTTGTTGATATTAACTTCGAAGTTTTATTATTTTACTTCCTTGCGCAAACATATTTTTGATAGCCTCCACATAAACCCATTAATGTATTAATATCATAAAAGGGAATTTAATGAAATTTTCAGAATCAACAGATAAATAGTTGTAAAATTTGTTTTGTTTTGCAGGACTCTAAAATCTCCAATAAGTTTTGAGTTATACAAATTCAAAGTACGGTTAACTTTTTTCTGGGACACCTTGTATAGTTGTGAAATCATTCGAAATAGCTACCATCTGCCCTTACAACCTTTTCCAGGGGTGACCTGAACTAGTTGCATACCATGGTTAGAGTCTTTCTTAATGGATGACTTTATCCCACAATGGAATCCCTCAGAGATCTTGAAATTTTGTGAGCACCCTTATTGACATGCTTCTCAACAACACCCCACACGAAATAATCTAGGGGGCTGTAGTTGGGAAGATGGGTAGCCACAAGTCTGGGCATCAATTGACGTTGTTGAACAACCACGCCTGTGTCTTCCTTGCCTTGTGTTCGGGAGCAGAGTCCTGCTGGAAAATTTTAGTCTTTCACGCGGCTATTTGGTCCATCCAAGGCTTGAATGCAGTCTCTAGCACCTCGGTATAAACGTCCACATTGACCTTTAGGTCCTCGGGGGTGGGAGGGGTGAAGAGGCATAACGTGACCCTTGGTGCTGATCATGCATAGAACCATCAAAGAGGCGGAAAATTTGCTTTGCATGACCGTATGCATTTCATTGTTATTCTCAGCCTCGTAATAGAGCAGTTTCACTTCGTAAACAAGGTTAATCGGGTAGCTAAACAAATTCCAATATCCACGTTTCTCACGGCCCGGAGGGCAACGAGTACGGCGCAGCGGTTTTCGATTTCACCTGGCATTTTCACAAGAAACCCAATATTCTGTTACCCACATGAAAAGCTAAACTCTTACTAAGCGTGCCCAAGGTCAATTAACCTACACTGGTGTGGTTAATAGCCCTTAGGCACACTTTTAATGGACAATACGATCGGCAGAAGTTTGGAATGGCAATGGAAATTATCTCTCACCTGTCCTTGCATTCTTATATATACACTTTTCTGAAGTGAAGTAATTACCTTGAATTCCTGATTCCCATTTAATTTGGTTCATTTATGTGAATGATATGGTGTATTTGTGGCCTAAACACCTAAATGTAAATACGTTTTTAACATGCCTGAATAGCCTCGCTCCTTTAATCAAATTCACCCTCGAGAAAGAAAAAGACTGCGCCCTTCCGCTTTTAGATGTTAATTCATACAGAGAACTTCCACGGTTTCAAATACTCGTATGAAATGTATCACAAAGCAACCCTCTCCTCCCTACTTTCTCTCATTCATTTTTATTCCAACCTCCATAACAATGTCACTATTAGTATTTTTAATTTTATGTTGTTACGTGCCCGTATAATTGTCTCTCCTGAATTCATGGACGCAGAAACTTTTAATATTTATAATATCGGACAAAACCTTTGTTATTCCTCTCATTGGGTAGAAAATTGCTATAGTCTAGCTAAAAAATGTTCTATCATCCTGATAAGAAACAAGATCCTTTTAATTCTAAAAATATCCTTTAGATATCGACGTCATGCTTAAATAGACTTCCACTTGGCATTCTATCCTAGTAAATACCTCTACTTCCAAATTAGGCATTGTTTATTCTATAAATCTCAGGTAAATAATTACATGTAGGCGCTAAACAACATCAAGCCAATGTACGCAATTATAAGTTCCCTGCTTGAACACACATCCACATTCGATCATGCAATTAATTGGGACGGTGCCGATTCCATTTCAAATCTTCGCAATAACGTTTCATTTAAAAATGTGAATAGCCCCTTCATTTTTAGGATTGTTTTTTTCATATTTCGAAGGCTGTAACAGGAACATTACGAGAGAGTTTAAATTATCAAGTTATAAACTATTTAATAAATATAGGATTAAATTTAAGGGTACGGGTATTTTACACTATTTAAAAAAAAAATGAAACAAACGCGATAATGAAGGATACAAATATCGATAAAACTAGATGTTGTCTACAGGTCATTTAGAAATAGGAAAAACGGCGATAATATTTTCTTTCAAATACTTTCAACGTTATTTAGACAGAGAGAATAAGTTCTCTGCGGCGATTTTAATTCATTTTTCAAACTTAAATTTTGATATCGAAATGGCAGACAAGTGAAAGTAAACGTTTCGGAAATTATATAACATTTTATAAAGAACGTTTTGGATTTGATTTTGACTACTGAAAGAAATTATGTAGAAATTTTGAATTTTGGCAGGTCATTAGGAAATAGTATTTATCACAGAATTTTGTTAAATATAAAGATTTTTTGAATTATAAAGAAAATCCTCAGATAATTCCCAACTTTTAAATCTTGTAATTGATTTCCGCGATTGCTCAAAACGCATAAATTGAGATGAAATTTTTAACATTTTTAGCCCACGTAAAACATCTGCAGCACTTAAGTAATTTTTTAATAATGAGCTTGTCATTATAAACCTGGAGGTTTTACTTGATCTTAACAAGTGCCTTGTTTAAAGAAATAAAAAAAATTGCATACAGAAAGTTATGCGAAGCTATAAAATTTTAAAGACTAGTAAATACTATTGAAAAAAAAGAGCCTATTACCATTTGGGCCTACAAACTAGAGTATTCGGGTGAAGTGCAGCGTACGCAGTACAGGTTCCACCCTTTACACCGGGGTATTATCTGCCATGGCCAAGCAAGCTGGAACGGTGTTAGCGAGTTGCTCGAGTCTTAGCTGTTACAGTGGAGTTTCCTTCTCCTAGTCTGACATAGCTAACGAGCTTCATATGTACTGGTTTGGATTCAAATTGATCCAAGTCCCGAAAAGGTCCACCCAATTCACCTTAAAGAATTAGTCATTTAACCTGCAACAACTGTGACCGACATCAGGTAGAAAGTCGTGGTAAATTTAACTCAGGCTGGGCATCTTTCACTCGCGGTGTCCCTCAAGCGTCAGTTCTTGATCCATTATTTTTTATAATCTACATTAACAGTCTAAAAGTAATAAATTATGCAAAATTAAAAAAAATGCATGCAAAAATAATAGGAAATATAGCAAAATAAATTACAGAGTGACCTAGAATAGTTGAATGGGGAAAAAATAGCAGATGAAGTTCAATGTAGATAAGTGTAATGTAATGCACTTCGGATACCAACATCTCAAGTTAGTAAGTAACCACTGGCGGTCATAATTTAAACACGCTTTATTCGGAAAAAGATTTGATCTCCTCTTCTGCGAAAAGACATTTCATCCTTAGAACGCCTTCGACTAGAGATACAACATTAAGTCCTGAAATTAAAAATAAATGCTATGAAAGACTAAGAGATCTTAATTTACGTTGACTGAAAAATACTCGTTTGCACAGTCAACTCATCTACGTCTTTAAATTAGCAAAGGGTTTCATTAATAGAAAGCATGAGTTGTTATTTGCGTTAGACGACTGTAGCGGTTGTTTAAATAAATACACTCACAATGTATCTTTATTAACAACGTCTATGATTGGAATTCTTCTTGGTTGCCTCAGGTCAGGGGGATTTCAGCTCGCATGGATGGAAATATTCTTGAAGTTTGATGTGAAAGCTGGTAATTCTGGTGGAGCGATGATGGCAGTAGGAGTGTTGTATGAATGATAATAATTCGCCTCTCCAAACTACCACAATAAATAGGCCACGAATGCCATGAGGTTGCCAGGTATCGTCATCATGGAGTTACCAGCGGTTGCTGGCTGGGCCATAACTGAGTGACCGCTAGAAATAAAAGATTTAAGTTATATACAAAAGAGTAAACACTACGAGATATGAGATAATTTAAAATAGTAAGTCGTTGAAAGCACTTCAGGAAATATGCTAAAGAAGAAAAAGTGATAAATATTACTTTGACATAAAAAGTACTTAAAAAGTAATATTGCATATAAAGATATATAATTTATAGCCAATTTTCTGTCCGCTTTGATATTTTGCCCTTCCTCTACCTTTCTAGGATTAGAAAAAAAAAACAACTTCTCCATTAAGGAAACAAATGCCTCTCGACCATCAATTATCATTTCCCTACCAGACAATATAAACCTTTCCTTACTTTGAACAATATTTTCAGGCATTTTAACATAAATCTAGTTTTTAGCTATCGCACTGAAAGTAAAATTTTTGCTAAACATCTCTCTCCCAACGCTAAAGATCGGGATAAAATTCTATGAAAGGATTGCAAAATATAATCAATCAGGCAAGGTGGTAAAATATTAGGTTAACTTAAAAATAAAGTAAAAATAAATCCCAAATCTCTTTATTATAACATTTTTCATTTTTAAAGGCACATTGAAGAAAGATTAATGATTCGGGTGCAATCAAATGTAGTAATGGACTTTACACTTTAGACGCCATAATTCTTACGATGCTAGAGAAGGGATTTCAAGTTTAACACAAGTTCCACTAAAAGCTTTAAATTTATTATACATTGTTTATTTGATTTTTTAACTCTCCTTATTTATACATATCAAAATCTATGTATTTGTATTCATGTATATACGTATCTTTATACAAGTATTACGATGAAGATTGAGTCTAGAAAGCGTTTGAATTGAGCCCTCAAATTTCTCTGAAGACGACCTTTCCTCATTTTTCATTTCTACAATCCTTATACCTTATGTTGAACGACAAACCGTCTTTGATATTCTTTTTAGTAAGCAGTTGATTCTTTACTGCTCAATTTAGACATGTAACAAATCTCTATCTTTACACCTGTATTTATGCATGTAACAGATATGTATCCTTACACCTCTATTTACACATGTAATAGCTTCTCTATCTTTACACCTCAATTTACACAGGTAACATATCTCTATCTTTCCACTTCTATTTACACATGTAACAGATCTGTATATTTACACACCTATTTACACATGTAATAGATCTCTATCTTTACACATATATTTACACATGTAGCAAATATCCATCTTTACAGCTCTGTTTACATACGTAACATATATCTATCTTTACACCTCTATTTACACATGTAACAATTTAACTATCTTTACACCTCTGTTTACACATGTAACATATATCTATTTTTATACCTCTATTTATACATTAACATACGAGTATACCTATCTTTTCACCTCGATTTACACATGTGACAGATATTTATATTTACCCCTCTATTTAGACTTGTAACAGATCTCTATCTTTACACCTCTATTTACACTTGTAACAGATCTCTTATCTTTACACCGCTATTTAAACATGTAACAGATATCTATCTTGACAGCTCTGTTTACACATCTAACATATCTCGAATCTCTACACCTCTGTTTTACACATGTAATTGTCATTCAACAAACCTTGCTAGAGTTGCATCTCTTTAGATATTTATTTGCCTTCTTTTTCTACTGTTATTGTATTTATGTCATCAAACCTGCACTGTGTTTACGTGTTATCCCAGTAAATTATTCGGCCTTCATTCTATCAGAGTTCTACATCTTTTCGCAATATCTTTTCTAAAATATTACATTAAATAATTTAATTTCCGATTATTCGTACTCTCATATAATTTTCTTAAGTTTTGTGTGATATAATATTAATGAATTCACTTCCTATATCAATTTCTCTTTATTATATGAGCGTGTATGAATATGTGTGTGTGCGCGTTTTCATATAAAATTCCGAAAAAATTATGAGTTTAAAAATCGTTTTCAAAATGTTTTTCCCCTTTCATTTCCTGAAATAAAGGCAATAACAAACGAATTATTTGCTTTACCCACCTTTACCCGACACCAAAGCTACATAATCATACGCCCCCCTCAAAACAACAGACAAAACGCCCTCCAGCAAACAGCAGTCAAACACTGATCAATCATTTCTCAAAAGTCGGGGACCTAAATCCCCATAGAAACCATAATATAGTCATCAGATGGAGAGGCTCTCCACCGACCCTGATTATGCTACATTCACTGACCAGCAGACAAAACCCACCATTAATAACGTCAATCACTCATCTACCAGTATCCCAGACAACATAAGCAACATGAACATAAAAGATCAGCCCCATAAGGCACACAAGCACTCATCAACATATCGAAATTCAGATACCAACCTGACTGACACCCAATTAGACATCCTCCTTCAGATAAATACATAACAAAGCTCTTAAAATGATCTCTGGATACACAGCTACCGCACCCACAGTTCATGTACACCAGGGAATAAAAGTCATCACAGTCAACGATCACAGTGACATGGGAAGCCCACAATTCATTATCACATATTTCATAAGCCCATAACATCCTCTACACTACATTGCAGCGCAACCACACAGATAAATACCATCAAAACTCTACCCAGCACTAAATACGATACTCAAACGATGTAAACTATCCCTCCTCTCCAGTCCCAAGCCAACATTCAGAATCACATACCCAATCAAATCACTCGCCGCTTAATTCATGCGCTACCCAACTACACACTCGCCCCCCTGACATACACACATCTGAAACCACCTTGTGTCGCGAGGTGCACCTGCTCAGAGTGAGATGGGGACCCTACCCTGCCACCATGAGCTACCAGAAAAGGCTGGATGACTCCATCGTGGACGTCTGCCCAGGTTGTAGCAGATACACCCATACCATAAAACACACAATGGAAGACTGCATAAGACACAACCACCTACGCAGACAAACAGCCTACAGTCACTGGAAAGTTTGCGGGAATGTTCGATGCCTTCTGGGGCCTTCTTCACTAGTTAAGGGCTGTTCGCTCAGACAGCCTAGGGCTAAGCAACAACGACATCAACAACTTTCGTCTACCTTTCATGGAAAATAAGATCAACTATCACACAATTTGCTATTAAAAATATGAATTGTATTCGTAGAAATTAAGGCCAATCAGGGCACAAATACCGCTTAGGACAAGCTTGAATCTTCCCTCATCAGAAAGCCATCTACGTTTGGCTAGAGCTCAAAATACATAGCCCGAGTATTCGGCAAAGAAGATAACCCGTAGTGTTAAAAACTAGGAGAGCTCACATCTCTTAAACTTGACCCCATTCTGCAGGGGGCAGGTCACCCTTGCAGTGCAGGTGATTACAAAATTACTACTTACTGAACTCGCCAAGATTGACTTAATAGATATATTTGAACTTAATTCAACTGATCGCTAGTTAGTTCCCCTGCTAGCTTGTCCAAGAGGCCTGCCCTTATTCCTTCTCTTCAGACCCCAAACTCACAAGATAACAATGCTTACATCCGTTGCCCATTCTTGTCATAGTAACCATGTCAAATTCTCTATCTCGATTTTGCTTTCTTTACTGCTCGTATATTAAACCAAAATTCTGAATCGATACTTTTCCATGAATTCTACTTTCCCGCTGTAGAAGAATTTCTTACCTCATAAATATTACTTACAAAGATATCCTTCCAAACTCAACTCCAAGTGACTCAGTTTTGCTTATGACTGATAACGACATCCAAATAAAAATCTATATTTACGTTTTTCGGGGAAGAAAGGCAACCCCTCAGAAACTACCTTGTCTCTTCTTAGAAATGGTTCCGTGCTGAGTGAATTTGTTAAAATATTTAAAAGTGACCATATCGAATGTACGTAAACTCAAACTTTCTTAATTGGTTATTCATAACAAACGTGAAGATTATGGCTAGAAAAAGTGCTGTTCAAATATCACTTCCAAAAGCTCAACCCACATGAAAGAGTTCTGATTTTCTTTGGCCAATATTTTTGCCTCCTACTTCATATGATTAGATTTTTCAGAATCTAAGGAATTCATTGAAATCCTTTGATTTCGGTGTAACCAGTCTGTAGCTTTTAAATATTTGTATAATTTCAAGCTTTATAAGATATTTCCCCATTTTTTCCAAATCTGGTATTTTCCTTTTAAGAAACATCGCTTCGCATACTTCCATTGTTGTTTCTAAACCTAATAAAGGAAGGGGTGTCGAATGTTAAATAAGGCTGCCTACATTAGCAAAACTTTTATTTTGTTGTCTGATATGACGAAGTTTCTTAAGGCAACCTTACCTATTTATCTCTACACTTTAAGAATTCAAGATAAATTCAAAAGATTAACATAGGAAGTCAAAGGATTAAGAGTAATTGGCTTTTCTATTCTCAACCAATTATATGTTTCTGGTACTTTATATGGGCTGCATAAGGCCCATAAATATAATTTACCTTTGAAACCCATCTTTGCTGCCTAAATAATTCCCTCCTATCAGCTCGGCAAATTTCTATTGCCCACATTGTCTTATCTATCGACCAATGAATATAGAATGTGAAATTCTTACTTCTTTGTTAATGAGATCACTAAAATTCCAAGCGTCGATAGGTATTATATGGTTAGCTTCGATGTACGAGTATTAGAGAATTTTTATTCACGAACATACCATTAAGGTTACAGGAAACTATTAATATTTCTCTTGATTATTTTTATGCATCTGCTAGTCACGTCTAAGGTAAAAATCGATCTTATATCAAAACCCTTTTAGAGCTTAGTTAAATTCCTTTTTTTATTCAGTGAACAAAGGAAAGATATGTGGAGAGGGATTACCTTTAGAATCCACTTTTGCGGGTATCTTTATATACACCAAACGAACGTAGCTCAATGACTATCCCTGTAAGTTCGCCCTTCCTTGTATCATCGCTACGTAGAGGACTGCTTCAAGCTTTTAGATCGAGAGGCCATGCTGACATATTATTGCGTTTCCTATTACTAAATATGTTGTAGGTTTGCTGCATCAGCGTACCGTAAACTAGATCTTTTAGATTTAGTATATTTTCGCTATTGGTTTTCACGTTTTAAAACGCATGCTGTTAAAACCTTAATTAATCGTGCCTATAAGACGTTCTTATTACATAAGTTTGTACCTCGAAGAAGATTTCATAAGACATCTAATCACTAATGGCTTTTAACGATATGCGATCGAAAACATGGTTAAACATTTACTTGCTACAGAAGTCAAATCTGCCTTCCAACCTCAAGCTAACAGTTCGCAGGCTACAATCTTACTTTTCACTTTAATATTTTTGGTAATCAGTCTGAAAAACTAGTGAAGGAATATAATCTTTGTTTACCAAATATTTTCCACAAATTAACTTTAAAATAACCTTAACAATTTCACTATTTAGCCGTTTTTTTTAACTTTAAAGATAGAATCCCTTAAGACATGAGGCAGTGAAATATTTAGGAGTATCACTGTGCACAGTGTTTTGTAGGGATTTATGTATGGGCAACCTCATGTTGTCTCCGTTCTCGAGTCAACCATCCGGTTGGAAGGTCTACAACTGGACACATTTTCCTTTTCTTACCATTAGCTAATCCTTGAGCATGTTCATAGCTACAACCACAAGGTCAAAATTTAGAGCTTGAAAATCTTTGATATGGTAAGCGGTAACTGTGACTTTGGTATCGTAGAGTTCCTTTACGAATCTTAAAGTAAAACCTAACATCAATTTTTCATTCCTCTTAATATTATATAGCTTAATTAAAAATTTCCACTGTGCATGTCCAATATGTCCGGTTTGTGGGAGCTCTATTTCACTCGGTGCACATACACCCAGCACGGCGACTACACAAACATTCACAACCCAATTCGCAAGCAACAACGAGGACAGAAACCTTTGGCTGGCAAAAAAATTCTAGTTTGGTCAATTTTTTCCAACACGAAGAGCGCTCGAGCTTTCTCTCCATAACCCGACTGGAAAGAACACGAGTTTATCACGGTTCTGTCGGAAACACAAGACCTCAATATGAGAGCAGATTAAAAATCTTCTGTTTCAGCTGAAAGTTTCAATCCTCACGGAAACTTTTCGCCAAGTAGGGAAAGACGACCAAGCCCTCAATTTTGAGAAATGCTCAAACCGGGTCTGTAAGGTTGCGGAGGAGGGCTGGCTTCTGCATCTTATCAGCGCGAGGATTCGATGAGGCACGACGTTGTATCCTGCAACGCACTTGCGCGTTTTCACCCGTGGCTTCGCTTTCCCTTCGCTTCGGTCGGGTCAGCGCCTCTGTACCGTATGACCCCTGTACTGAATCCTATTTTCCTCGTCAGTGTACCTGTGCAGCTCTCCCTCAAGACAAACTAATGTAGCACATTGCTACTATCGTGCTAACATACTCTAAAACACACGTGCATCGCTGAAGTGCTTATCTTAATAATTGATTAGTAAGTCCAGATAAAAGTTTCATATAATATCAGTGATAGGAATATTTACTCGCCTTTGTCTTCAATAATTCGTAACCAAGAGAAATTATCCACGCGAAAGTGATTCATTTATTCTCTTCATCGAAATCCATATAAGTGTATTAATTCTAAGCATGCGAATTCACCCAAGAGGCAAGGCTGTATCTTGCCACCCCGTAGGGAAATAGTTGTAGAGTGGTAAGTCCCCCCACATGGATGCAATCTTGGTGTGGAACCACCACACTTAGATGTAATCAGCTTGATGTTAAGTTGCTATAGAACTCCCATTTTCTAGCTGTTGCATTGGCCGCTATCACAGGCGGTGCTATAAAATTCCTACAGCATGCAACAGCATCCCTCCACTCTAACCCGGGTCTTCATGAGAGTCTAGAAGAAGACGTATCCCCACCTTATTCTAGCAACGTGAGTGGGACCTACATTACAGGCTGTAGGATCGAAGCTTTGTACCTTAATCTCCCAAACAGTCCCGGAGAGCTATAAATAACAATATCCATTCATTCTATCATGGTTCTTTAATATTAAATTCATTTATTATATTCCTGTGAAGTTAAAAAAGGAACAAAAATTAATATTTTCCATTTCATCCACCACAGAAAGAATCTCTTTTAATGCAACAAAATAATTGACTCCCCTTCTGGACATTGAGTTTTCGACGGTAAATAGGTCAATAGTTGAATAGTTCACTCTGTATACCGTAAACCAACAAATTTTCAAATAGATTTTTATTCAGCCACGATAAATCCATTGTTGTTTTGTCCCAAATTCGGAGAGCATATCGCATTTGCAATCCATATGCTCCTTCAAAATTAACTTGATTTTATAACTTGTACTTATAATGAGTTAAAGTATCAGTCATGATTTATTGAAATGTGTCATTTCGCAACAAAACCAAGCATTGCAAAAGTGATGTTACATTCGTTACAACGCTATCAACAAAGGACGCAATGATAGTTTTAATCATGTGGTTGCCCTTCGCGGCGAGCACCCGCTCAAAGCGAGACATGAATGCCGCGCACACGTTAAGGACGAAGTCCTTCCTCATGCTTCCCCACACGCGGTTAACGGAGTACTTCAGCTCGTCGACGCTACTGTGGCGGACCTTGCAGGACTTTCCTTCGAAATGCGCCTACACTCTGTATTCGTGGGGATTAAGGTCAGGCGACTGCGGTAGCCAAAAGTCCTCCGACCAGAAGTTAATGTTCGACCCAAACCACTCTTGCATGGTCTTGGCCATGTGGGTTGGGGTACCGTTTTGCTGAAAGACGTAGTCCGCCTCCTTCGTGATCTTTCTCACCCAGGTCAGGATGTGTAATCTGTAATCTGCTGCGGAGAGCCTGTAACCGGCCGTGAACCACACCGGCGGTATCTTCTCGTCATTCGAAGCCACGACGGCGAGCATCATCCTAGAGGGCGGGTGTTTGGTCGTGGACACGTAGCGAAACCTCGGAGACGTCCTAGCTGAGGCTTATCACCCGGTCGTTCTACTTGTCGAAGACCGAATCATCCGTGAAGGTATTTTTTCCCAGAAAAAGTGACAATTCGATTGCCATGACTGTTCAAGTTGGTGAGAAGGCGACCACAGCGCTCCCGACTTTGTTCTAGCATATGGTTCGTAAGCAGCAAATGCCTTTCAACACACGTCAAGCTCTTGCCAACCTCCATCTTGACGGCACTGGCCACCGTGACCACCGTGGCCACCGAAATGTTCTTCCTCTTCACGAGCGCAGCCATTTTGAGCTTCGGAGCACTTTCGAAGGCCTTTATCACAGCCAAATGGTTGACAACCTGAGGTCAGCTTGAACGAGGTCTATCTTTGAGGTCTTTCCAGTTTTTGAACCTCTCCGCAACTCTGTGGACGGTCATCCGGCTGAGGTTAAGCCGCTTGACGATGTCGAGCTTGTTGTGGCCCTCGAGCAGGTAAAATAGAGATCTTGGTTCTTTTTACTTCCACCTCTCACCTCCACACACCTGTAGACAATTGAAAAGATGTTTTAATTTCACATGTTGGAAAAGTAGAACTTTAAGTTTGTTTGAAGGAACTTTTTCTATCACAGACGTAAACCTCTCGAAAGATGAAAAAAAAACGAGTGTAATAGAACCTTAACAGAACCCGGCATATATTTATTATAGTGCTAATGATTGCTGGAATAATTGCACATACATACATATATACACACAGAAAGCCGCACATATCTATCGATGTCTTTTCTCGCATATATACTGTAAGACACAAGTACGTTAGTTCAATTATTAAAATGTATTCTCGTTTGTACGTACACCCACAATTGCAAACACACGCAAGCACTCACATGCAAGCGTGTAAGTTGACGTCAATAAAGCGGAATATAAGTAAGGTAAACACATTTTGCATACGAATGCTTGAGTGCGTAAAGATTTATTGAGGAAATATAAAGAGATTATTTTAATTTTTTAGAATATTTTGTATTGTCTCAAACTTTTCAACAATGAATTCGGGATCACAAACTCAAAGAGGACGCAAATAAAAATCGATGTCTTCTTTTTTTTTAAACAGACTTATGGTGAACATACACTAAGGCAGTAGTTTTTGACCTGGGGGGGGGCGGTAATTCCGAGACGGGCTTCGACCCCTTGGTGAAAAACAAGAATTACTCTAATTGCATTTGCTCTTCTCTTAAGTAGAGCATGGGCTAATGTTGAGAAGTTTAAGGAGGGGGGATGCGTGGATGAAAGGACCAATTCCTAAAGAGGGCATGGTAGGAATAAGGTTAACAAAGTCTGCTGACCAAAATGTCGCGTGCTCTCACTTATTCTGATTTATGACCTTACGACCTACAAAACTTTCAATAATTCCCGGAATAACCTTGAGAGGACCTTGGCAATTCTATCATTTGAAAGAGAATGGAAAACAACATAATGGTTTTAAATTTGGTTAGAATCGACAGAATAGTTATATGTTATTGCCAAAAGAAAATAGTTACCAGACTAATATTTGGAAGACTTTGGCAATTATATCGTTCGAAAGAGAATGTAAAACAACATAAGGGTTTCAAATTTCGTTGAATCGGCCGAATAGTTACAATGTTATTAAAGAAAAAATCAAAACAGGGACCGACCGACCGACATAGGGAGATGTAGAGCTGCACACGACTAAAACCACTGCAGTATGGTATCCAAAACGGGAAATTTACCGGTATCTTCCAATTCATGACTAAAATGGCTCAACCAAATAATATTTCTAGGAATGATAACAAGGAATTTAATTAAAAAAATGTTCCCATTTATAAATAATTCAACAAAGGAGAGAGATGAGTTGATTTCCCTTGGATATTCAGGAGTACAGAATAAATTAAATTTATAATTTTATTTTAAAGACTGAATAATAATGTATTTATTTATTGTATATATATATATATATATATATATATATATATATATATATATATATATATCCATATATTTATTCTAACCTAGTGAGTTTGTTTGTTCTTTGTCTTTGGGAGAAAAGTCAATTTTTTTCTTAAAACCTTTTGTTTTTTCTCTTTATCCTTTATTGTGCAAAGTCAATTTTCCACTAATAGCAGTGGGACGCCTCCTCACTACTTGAATCAAAGGCCACGGGCCTTCCAGGCCAAGCGAAACGACCCTTTCTCTGCGCCTCGCCAGATAAGGCCGTTCATAATATTCGTTCCTTTTTCCGCCGGAAATAAACTTTCTTTGGAGCGGAACTCCTCTCCAAATAGGAAAAATGATTTTCGAGAGAAAGATTCAATCGCTTCAGAGCAGTTCAGAAGAGTTCATTCATCCTCTAGACGCAGGGAAGATCAATTTGCCTCTGAGACTTCTCCACCGAAATTAAAGACCATCTAATTCACTTCGCTCCTTCACAAATTTTAACATACGGTGAAAAGCATAAATACCAATTCGCATATCATTACAGCATCTAAACCATTTAATTATCAGTAACAATTCTCACTAAAGTGAAGACAATCTTGATGTGTTCCTATATTTCTTATATTTAAAGCATATACTCAAATTAATTGTTTTCTGTATCAGAGCACAAAGTCCAATCTCTTTCCTTGTAACCTTCCACGGTAAAATAGCTTATAAAACGTCCTCAAATTTCACTCCGAGCCGAAGGCAAATAAAAGCAGGCAAATTAGTTATACTCTCATATCAGTTTAGTGTCAGCAGTACCCACAAATATTTTTTCCCAAATTGGGCAAATTTTGTGTCAGAGGAACCAAACATACTCGTTTATTTAGTCTTGCATAGAAATGAAAGTTAATTCTATAATTTGACGTGTCGCAATGAATGACTGCGTTTTTCGGGGAACGATAAATCACGTGCAATGAAACATTCTCTATTCCCTCCCCAATCGAGAGATAATGCATACCCTTTCCCCTTTACCAGGAGAGTCACCTTGATTTATGATCGAGATAGTGCGAAGTCATTTTCGAGATTCATGAAGCTATGAGCGACAAGGTAATACAGGTCTACACGTGATTTATATTTTCCCCTTCTAGGTACAGGGCGATACGAGGCTGTTAAGAAGTCGATAATAACGCTTATAGCCATCTCCAAGCCCCCAAATCTAAGGCAGCTCTTTGACGAAGGAGTAGCTTTTCGAAAGGAGAAGCACAGAGTCGCTACGTGCAATGAGGTCCCTCGCTAATTGATTTAACTCTTCCATCAGCAAAGATCTATGGAAGCTGTTTCTGTAGCGCTCCCATCCCCCTCCCAGATGCCAGCAGGATTTGACCCCCTACCCCCATTAACCTTTCCTCTGGAACGGTAGCAGAAACGGCCGATGCCTCCCTCAAGTTGTATTCCCCCACGCTAGCCTTAATGAAACATTCCCCCTGCAAGGTGAAATTGATGCTTTGATGACTTAGAATACCTCTCGGAGAAATTCGAGAAGTTCTCATTCGCGACGCCCTGCAAGGTCACTCACCGCCACTTATTCAACCACTGTCGATCCTCTATCCTCAACAAGAGACATGAAGACCATTGCTAGCACTACCTGCAATGCAAAAGGAAGGTTCGCAAGTGCTTTTCTCCCTATTCTTTACGGGGAAATTAAACACTGACTCTCTGTTTCTGGTGGACTCGGGGAGTGATGGGGGTCGTCAGCGTGGTACCGGTGTTTTTTTGACAGAATTGGCCAGCTTACTTTTTTAAACTATAACCTGCAAACAGTACCCCGATTAAAACCTATGGCGAAAAACGACTCACACTTTGCCTAGGGTTAAGACACTTTTTTGCATGGATCTTTATTGTGGCAAAGATTTCAAACGCGATCCTCAGAGTGCATATTCTGATCCATTTTGACCTATTGGTTGGCATCAAGCCGCTTAAGCTAATCGACGAGTAGAGGGAATTTTCCTCTATGGGAAAGTAGATTACACTCCCACCTATTTTGCATCACTTTTCATTTGCGGTTGAACTCCCGTACGCCCATTTCCCCCGTAAACTGTCTCCATAAAAGCATGCACCGGCGAATAGGAGTTCAAGGAGATGATTCGAGCAGGCATTATCAAACCTTATAAGAGAAAGTGGCCTCGCCTCTGCTCATGAGTACTAAATCTCCACCTTAATGGAAAACCTGAGGTGATTTGAGAACACTTAATGCATATACGAGTACAAACAGGGTCTACTGACCAAAATGTCGCATGCACTCACTTATTTTGATTTGTGACCTTACGTCCTTCAAGAATTTCAAAAACTCCCAGACTAAACTTGGGAGGACCTTGACAGTTCAATCATTCGAAATAGAATGTGAAACAACATAAGTGTTTCAAATTCGTTAGAATCGGCTGAATAGTTATGATGTTATTGCCAAAATAAAATAATTCACGGGCATACTTAGAAGGGCTTTAGCAATTACATAATTCTTATGAGAATTTAAAACAACATAAGGGTTTAAATTTCGTTCGAATTGAACGAATAGTTATGAATTTATTGGCAAAACAAAATAATTCCCTGGCTAACTACGAGTATAAGAGGACCTTGGCAATTACATCATTCAAAAGAGAATGTAAAACGACATAAAGGTTTCAAATTTCGTTAGAATTGGCCGAATAGTTATGATGTTATGGTAAAAATGCAAATAATTCACTGGCTAACCTTGGGAGGACTTTGGTAGTTATATAATTCGAGAGAAAATGTAAAAGAAGATAAAGGTTTCAAATTTCATTAAAATGGGCCGAATAGTTATGATATTGTTGCCAAAACAAAATAATTCCCTGGCTAACCTTGGGAGGACTTTGGCAATTAGTTCATTCGAAAGAGAATGTAAAACAACATTAGGGTTTCAAATTTCGTTCGAATCGACCGAGTAGTTACAATGTTATTACCAAAAGAAAAGCAAAACGGGTACCGACCACCCTGCATAGTGAGATGTAGAGTCGCACGCGACTAAAAAGCGACAGTTATCCCTTACCTAAGCTGATGGAATATTTTGCTAATCTCTAGGGAAAATCCATATTCCCCAAAGTAGACCTGGTCAAGCTATACCAGCCAAGCTTTGTTGACTCAGATTTGATTCACAAAAAGCCACAATATCTCAGTTTGAACTTTTTGAGTGGGTCAGGAAGCCAACAGGCTTAAAAAACGCTAGCCAAAATTTTCAACGTATGACTGACTCTGGTTGCGATGTCCCAACTACGTCTCCGTTTTTCTGGACGATATTTTGGTGGTAATTTCGTGTTCCGACGAACACAGCTCCCATCTACGAACATTCTTTGAGCGGAACTAGGTCATATTTTGGATTGACCCCGCCAAATATACCTTGCGACCTTGGATGTTACTTTTTTATCATCAGGTCAAAGGATCGCACAGTTGCGTACATTCACCCAAGTGCGCAATTCTTCGGAATCGTCAACTTTTATCGGGAATTCATCGCACACTGAGCGTACCTTTTTAATCCCTTAAAATCGCTCCTCAAAAGGGAAAGTCTCTATGGATAAAGAGTTCCCATGGACGGATGAAGCAGTCAAGACTTTCACTGAGGTCAAAAGCGCTTTTGGCAATTCACACGCGTTTAGCCGCTGTTTGGTTTCTGACGATGTAACATAAAATTTCTCCCTCTCTGCTAGAACCGTCTTAAAGCATTGCCATATTAGGCCGTTGCCCTGGGATCCCTCGCTTCTAGGAGCCTCAGGCTGCCGCATTGTTCTAGGCCTTCCCCACAACCCACTGGCAAAAACGTATGGGTAACGTTATTATGTTACTTAATAATAATAACGTGAATGCAACATTTTGGGCAAATTAAATATAATATTTTTTTGTGGTTTACAAGTTTGCTGCTTAAAGCCTTACCAGATGCTAACTGTATTAGTCCAAACTAATCAAAACCTTGCATTCATGTCTCAACACATGAATTTGGTGTTGTTTGTTTGCATTGCACTCTACTTGGCAGAGTGGAAAATTAATATACTTCTCTCTAAAAAAGCCTGGGATTCGTATCACTTTTCAAATTTTATTAATATTTTACATAATTTGTGTTTAATATGTGACATATGTTATTTCTTATAATCTTAGTAATATACAATAAGATTATAGGGTTTGGGCAATAATATTGCATTGCTGATTTTTATTTATAAAATTTGTTGGGTGTTTTTGTGTGCTTGACTAAATAATTTTGGTCGTTGAATGATTAATATTTTTAGTCGCGGGCGACTCTATATCTCAATATTTAGATCGGTCCCCGGTTTCCTATTTTTTTTTTTTTGTAATAACATTGTAACTATTCTGCCGATTCTAACGAAATTTGAAACCCTTATGTTGTTTTACATTTTCTTTCGAATGATATAATTACCAAGGTCCTTCCAAGGTTACCCCGGAAATCATGTTGTTTTGGCAACATCATAACTAGTCGGCAGATTCTAACGAAATTTGAAACCCTAATGATGTTTTACATTCTCTTTCAAATACTATAATTATCAAAGTTCTCTCAAGGTTAGCAGGGGAATTATTTGGCAGTAACTTCATAACTTCGGCTGATTCTAACAAAATTTGAAACCTTTATGTTCTTTTACATTCTCTTCCGAATGATATAATTGTCAAGGTCCTCCCAAGGTTAACCCGGGAATTATTTTGTTTGTCATTAAAATCATAACTAGTTGGCCGAATCTAACGAAATTTGAAACCCTTATGTTGCTTTGCATTCTCCTTCGAATAATATTAACTGTTCCTCTGATTCTAACGAAGTTTGAAACAGTTTTGATGCGCTTAAGTCAAAACCTCATTGAGTTTGCTCAATCAGGTATTTTTTTTAATTTATCGACACATATTGTTTTAGGGACTTTCTTTTATATGTACAACTATTTTCTATTTACATATATGATTCAAATTCTTTCTTATTTCTTTAAATAAACGAATTCTGAAGAGTTTACATGTTACATTTTTTGAGTAACTGGTTTTTTTTCAGGCGAATGAAATGGATTTGGCGAGAAGATCTTGCAAAGATATGCCTTATGTATTCTGCAACATCTGCTGCGAAATGCACCGTTATTCCTAACAGTAATCCAGGCACAAGTTTCATAAAACGTGGTTGCCATGCTTATTTTGATATACAACTTGGTGACCAGGATAAGGCTTGGACCTCAAACATGGTATGCAAGACATGCAGCGTGTATCTGCTTTGTTGGTCCAGGTGCAAGAAAAATCTTTCTGAAGTTTAGAATTCCAATGGTTTCGAAGGAGCCGACAAACCATGGCAATGACTACTATTTCTACGCCATTGATTTCACTGGGATCAACAGAAAGAATCGGAGCAGCCTCAAGTATCCTGATCTCTAACCAGCTCGTTGTCTTCTATCTCTATGTGATGAAATAAGAGTACCTGTCTTTGGGAAGCTTCCTGACATTAAGGACGAAGTTTTATCCGGCGTTGAAGAAAATGAAGAATGAGAAGTGTTTTTTGACGATATTGCTCCACACCTTTTATCGAAAAGGAGCTAAATGATCTAGTTTACGATCTCAGCTTGTCAAAGTCGGTAAAATATAATACTACCCCTCCCTTATCCCCCTATAACGATCTGCCCCTAATGCCCGCGGGGTTGCTAATGATTGTCATTATTTTGCCCGCCAAAGGAAAGAAACGAATGACAATAATAATAAATTTCCAGTTTTTATGTTTGTGTTCTATTTAAGGATATTCTTACACTATCTCAGAGAAGGAAGAAGAAGTGGAGCATTTCTTATCAAGCCGTTCGGTAACGGAATAAGAACTTTGCTTTGGTCGATAACCCTGGCCAACGTCGATAAAGATCTTTCACCTGCCATGCACGATCTTGGGGTTGAAGATGGTGGCTCGGTTTATGAGATTCGTGGTTCTAATAACTAAGAGCGATTGACAACACAGGTTCGAATCCAGCTCCTTTTTCACTTTCATATAAGGCCTAAAATAGTTATCCTATTTTCTCCTTTACTAAAAATCCCATTTTCTTTCTTAAGCATTTAAATGGTTCAGGTAATCTATTGTAAAGAGTTTAATTACGAGGTTGAGATACCCGTTTTCCTTTCCTTGAGCAATTAACTTCATCTATTATATATCAGGTGTCATGAGATTTTCCCGAATTATAAGCAAAAAAAGCCCGTGCCCTCTCCAACTAGAAAAAAACGTTTTCCTCTCCTGGATAAAAAAAAACAAAAAAAAACCTTCACTTAGTTATTCAAAAGGCTTCTTACATCAACCTTTTGGGTGTAGGAGTTTGAGGATGATGGCTCAGTCAATGAGTATCGTGGTTCTCATAGAGTAGCACTTGATGACACAGGTTCGAATTAAGGTCTTTTATCACTTACATAAAAGACTTAAAATAGCTATCCTATTTTCTCCGTTTCTAAATATACCATTTTCTTTGTTAAGCTTTTAAATGGTTCAGGCATAGATCTATTTGACACTGTACTGGCCACTGCGCTATGTTTTGAATGTAGCTGTGCATAACGACCCCAGTGAATTCAAACGCGCTGCCAGCCGCATGGAACGCCAGTTTGAGTTCATCAGTGAGTGGGGCCACAAGTCACGCGCGCCTGTCTCCGTAAGTTATGGTAAGTTTACATTATTTTTGTATATTTGTACCCAAAACTGCATCTTTTTTGCTCTAATGATAAAGAAGTTTTAAGAGGTCTGTGCCTTGTTCCTTGTGTTTTTCTGGCAAAATCGTTTTGAAACTTTTAAGGTCGAGACCTTTGTTTTTGATTCCCCACCACAACAATTTGTTTGTGTGTGTGTGTGTTGGGAGAGGGTGGTCTGTGAACTACTATTGTTGCTAATTGTAGTAGCTAGTACATAGTCATAGTAGTAGTAATATCGATAATATCACCATTTTACCCTATTGTAGTAAGAACTGATAAGTAGCTGAATATTTTATATATTTTAGCACTCTTCAATAATAATAATAATTTTATTATTAATATTGCCAGTCAGTTCATGGAGGGGGAGGTAGTGGTAAGAGCACGAAACCTGGTTTGGTTGTCTGATTACAGCCTGAGTGAAGTGGCTTCCGAGATGGAGGAAGCGAGGCAGCAGCGACACCTTGATGGTGCCAGAGTTACCCAGGAGCTGGTGGATGCAGCTATTTATGCCAAGCATGACGACCTAGGTGAAGGGATGGAACAGGCAATTGCCCACCTGGCTGGTTACCTGGAACACAAGATCCTTCGTACTCACAGGTGATGGTCTTGTCAAGAGATCCTTATCGACAGTAAGTTATCAGGCAAACTTACCCGTATCACCGAGCAAGTGGACAAGGACAGTGAGCTATCCCAACAGGGCAAAGTCAAATCATTCAGAGACTTGCTGTCGCGTTAGGCTAGTATGCTCCTCTCACAAGACTGATGTCTTACCAGGAATGTATGCCACATATATAGGTGGCTCATGAAGGAGGAAAGAACACGGTACTCCCTGTTTGAGTGTAACAACCCTAAGTAGGCCTTCCAGAAGGTCGTTATTGCACTTGGGGAAGAAGATGACCAACTGGCTACATTGAGCTGGGCTAGTAGTCACAGCTTCTTGAAAATATTGTACCCCAAAATGGCGGCCATTCTGTTCAATGTCTTCACATCTAACTACAGCAATGAAAAAAACAGTGATGTGCATTCTAAACGCAAAATTGATTCAGATGCAGCTTGCAACAAGAACACTAATAAGAAACTAAAACTGAATGGCTTCAAGCAATAGATACATCTTGTGGAACGTTAACATTGTCTTTGGAAAATTTCAGTAATAATTTTGTGTTCATTTAGGCAATTTAAAATTACAGAAGTGCCACGAAGATTCAATACGTGGGTAAGTAAAGATGACAGTGAATTTGTTTCTCGTCACCAGAACTTTGACAAAATGAAACGGGTTAGTGTTGGAAGTCAGAATGATTTGTATTGTTCATTGTACTGATATTTAGTGTTCATTCATGATCTGAGAATCTATGGAAACCAATGAGAAGTTAAAACCTAATAATATAATGGGGTTTTCTTTTCCTTCAGCAGCAATGTAGCAGAGATTGATAAATTAGACACAGTTAACTTTTTTTTCTTATTTCACCAATTACCACCAATAAATTTAGTCTAAACATTGTCATGACTCAATATCTATATATTAAAACTGCAAAACCTACTGCAAAAAAGTTAATACCCTTGGTTTTCGAGTAACATCAAATAATGTTGTAAATGGTCTTGGGGCCTGTATGCAATTGGCCAATATTCTGAGCTCAGTCCAGGTTTTAAGAGGTCTGTGGTTCAGATAATCTGATCCAAAGAGTTTAATTACGAGGTTGGGATACCAGTTTTCCTTTCCTTGAACAATTAACCACATCCATTATATACCAGGTGTCATGGGATTTTTCCCAATTATAAACAAAAATAGCCCGTACCCTCTCCAACTGAAAAAAGCTTTCCTCTCACTGGATAAAAAAAAACATACACTTAGTTATTCAAAAGGGTTCTTCCATCCACCTTTTGGGTGAAGTGGGGGGAGGATGGTAGCTCAGCCAAAGATCGTCGTGGTTCTCATAGAGGACAGCGCTTGACGACGCAAGTTCGAATCCAACTCCTTTTTCACTTTTATATAAAACTTAAAATAGCTATCCTATTTTCTCCGTTTCTAAAAATCCCATTTTCTTTCTTAAGCTTTTAAATGGTTCAGGTAATCTATTCTAACGAGTTTAATTACGAGGTTGGTATACCAATTTTCCTTTCCTTGAACAATTAACTACATCCATTATATACCAGGTGTGTGGGGAAATCGATATCCCGGTTACCGCAGCATCCCGACGCTAGGCGGTGTAACCCGATTCTTTAACCCTCCCCCCTCTCCACCCTCGACCCGCTGGCCACCAGACGGACATTCAACTCCGAGAAGTACGAATCAACAGACTGTTGTCCCAGCATTCATAAACAATACGAAGGGGAGGAGAGTAGGTGTAATAACAATGTTTAAACAGGCTCACTATTTTCCCTAAGATTTGAGATCGAGCTTAGCATAATAGACGAAATTATAGGAGCTGCGACGAAAGACAGAAGATGCCTTTAGGGCTAAGTGAAGACGCTCGGAAAAGTGTCGTTATAGAAGAGAGGCTTAATACATAAGCCCTCCTCCCTCCCCCCCCCTTCCCTTACCCCCAGTGGCTCGGTGAAGTATATATACGGATAACTGGAGAAGAACCAGGAGATCGAGTTAGACATCGAAATGACAAAGTCCGGCGGCAGGGCCCAGCACAAAGAGAATCGAACAGAACCTAAGAAGAAGTTCATCAAGAGTCAGTTCCTGGTGGTCACACCAAAGAGTATTGGGAATCACTCCCATACATCTCTCGTCAGAGAAACTCTCTATCTTGGTTTTCAACAAAAACCAGGGATAGTCCTCACCATTGAGGAATACCCAAAGTGAACGCCCTCACGCCCCCCCCCCCCATTCATCAAAGGATTCACTTTTTGCTCGTCGCTCGTCAAAGCATCTCCAGATTAACCTGAAGATTGGAAAAAGCCTACCTTCACGGTCACGTTGCTTAAATCATCTGACTAAGACAACGTGCCTAACGCCATCCACCTCTCTCACCGAAATCACCTGAGGCTCCAAGTCAGTCTCCCCACCAGACAAACGGCTGGGCGTCTGAGACCACACCCACGCGTCGAACCGCAAACCACTTTCCCGTCTTCATAAGATCCAAAGTCAAGGTCATCCCACAGAGGATTCACTTGTATTTTTTTTAAAGGTAAAGAAATTCATATATTTTTGTGTGTCAAATAACGCTCATTATTAAAGTGACCTTGGTGTCAACCATTACTTAATATTCATTTTTAAAGTAGTAATTTTCAAGTAGACTCTTTTATTTATAGATGTAAAGTTTGTTTTTAGTATTTAATTTTTTTATGTTGCAATTAAAGATATATTTTTGGTTAGAAGTGTTTAACTCAATCCTTGAAACGCTGCATATGGCTACAGAAATCCTCCCTGATTAAAGAAACAAGGCAAAAGATTAAATAAAGTAAAGAAATATAGCACTCTTAGAGAAAACGAAATAACGGAGTTATTGAAGTACGTAACAAACCTACGTACCACTACTTGGCCCTTATACCACGACAAGGTGTCATGGGATTTTCCCGAATTATAAACAAAAAACGCCCGTGCCCTCTCCAACTAAAAAACGCTTTCCTCTCACTGGATAAAATACCTACACTTAGTTATTCAAGAGGCTTCTTCCATCAACCTTTTGGGTGGGGAAGTTTGAGGATAGTGGCTCAGCCAATGAGCGTCGTGGTTCTCATAGAGAACAGCGCTTGACGACACAGGTTTGAATCCAACTCCTTTTTCACTTTCATATAGGACTTAAAATAGCTGTCGTAGGTCAGGTAGACTTCAGTGACCTTCGCATGCCCCTTCCTAAACGCGGGTGGAGTCCTTTTTAAGTATGGGGATATTTGAGTAGGTGTCTTCCGAGATTCAAACAAGCGAAACAAAAATAATCTTTAATATTATACAACAAATAACAGAATTTAACAATGATTTATACACTATGGGAAAACTAATCGGTCAGCAAAGGAATTAATGAAATGCTTCGGCACGAGCTATGAGTAGCACAATATTTACCCGAGCGAAAATGGGAGGAGATTAAGGGGTGAAGCTTCGTAGTCGGAAAGCGTCACGCCTCTTCGACGGTGATTGAGAAAACGGTAATAGGCTTACGATTTTCCATGAAGGGGAAAGGGGGCCTCGAGTGGTGGGTCAAGTGAGTATCTTTGCACGGCACGGAGCGAAGCGCGTATTCCAGAATGAGTCCTTACGTCTTTGACTGCCGTAGGTCTGAACAACTGGTTTCTTGCCTGCGAGTCCTTTGAGTAACAGGAAGTCGGGTATGAAGGAGCGCGTGTGTCCTTAGTCTGGTTCCATTGAATCCTTGCGATTACTGCTTGGATGCCATGTGAGCAGTGCCTGCCTTCTGGTTGAATACTAATTTGCTCGTTTCCGCGCTGAAAAATATAAAAGGCTTTGCCGGAAGCGATTTTGTTTGCCGTCGGAAGTGGGTGCCACTCCGATTTAAGACGCGGTGAGTAAAGGCTTAACGCCCTCTCGCTGATTTGATACTAATATGGTGATCGGAATAGAAATGGATGTATGAAATTTATAGAAAACCTACAGCCATTGACTCATACATCCATTTCTATTCCGATCACCATATGAGTATCAAAAAAAGTGTTTTCTCTTCCATGTTTCTCCGTGCCCTTAGAATTGTTTCACCCGAATATTTGGAAAAAGAGGTTGATAGGATATATAATATAGGTTTAAATTTGTGTTACCTTTTCTACGTACTTAAAAATTGTTATAATTCTGCTAAACGTTCATTTTATCCATCTAATCGTAACATCCCTAAATTTCATGCCAAAAAATGTATTAGTTTTACCTTTTCACCAAATTTTCATTAAATTACCTCGTTTACTAAAACCTTCGAACATAAATGTTATTTTTAAATATGAAAACACTATACATCGCCTTCTCGTAAAAAATTCCCCCCCCTAAACCAGGCATTGTATATTCTAATGGTTGCAATAATTGTGAAAAATGCTATTATGGACAGACAGGTAAAGAATTGAATGTTAGAGTTAAACAGCACCAAACTAATGTTCGTAATCTTTGTCAACAATCTGCATTATTTTTACATATCTATAGTCAGGATCGATTGGAATAGTGCTAAACCTGTGATTAAATGTACAAACTACATTTCAAGAAATATTTGGGAGTGTATCTCTATTAATACTTTCGCAAATTTTAATATTAGCCTTGGATTGTTTAGCTTAGGTCCTATCACATCTAATTATATTAAATCACAAATTAAAGTGTTTAAAGAATTTGTACCCCCTAGTTAGGGTTTTGATGCAGGTAGCCGTTTTAACCCCCCACTCCTTACTATTTAAGACATTGTCTGTCCTGACCTACGTTATTCCATGAAGAGGTCTTTTAGAATAAAGACGAAAGCGCTCGGAATCGTTTTTTCATTTTCCTTGTGGGTGTTATTTATCATAATTTTGACTCACGTGCAAGTTGTGAGTTTCTTTTCATATATATATATATATATATATATATATATATATATATATATATATATATATATATATATAAAATACAGTCAATGGAATTAAAAGGAAAAGTATAGAAAAAAACTAAAAAAATGGGAGGGAAAAGATGGGTGGATCACTAGAAATGCACTCGTATGGGCGTGCTAGGCTGCAGCACCTAAGAAGATTACGGCAAAAATGAAAAATACAGCCGATGAAAGAAGAGACTCAACTCCCTGACGAACTAGGAAGCAAAGGTAAGATGCCATGAAATAATTTTTTATCAATGTTCTCAATAGTGAAAGAGAGTTAGAGAGTTGAATTAAATAAGTGATGAAATAAAAAAGAGGGAGGGGGAGGTTTTTGCCCCGGTGAAGAGGGCATCGCTTTCCTCTTGTCCTTGTTTTTCCTTTGTAGGTGTCCTTGTTTTTGTGTTTTCTTATGTTTGTGTCTATTTATGTTATTTTAAAGTGTTTTTATGGTTTTTAGTGATCTTGGCTGGGTGTACTTATTTTCGGTTCAATTTTTCAGCTTTCAAGCCTGTGTTAGCTCTTGTTTCAGCAATTTACCGTGTGTTTCTGTCGAAAAAGATTGATTCTTTGTTATTTGTTTTGCATTGTATTGTGTATAGTGTTTGTCTTCCTGTGTTTCTGTTATGTATATATTGGCATAATGTTTTCTTTCGAGCAGAGCTTGCTGCTAGGAAACCGACGACTGCGGGTGACTTTCTACCGCAGCCTGGCAGGGATGTTTATGCTGCCACCTGTTCCCTGTAGGTCTGGGATGATAACATCCGTCAGTGTATACCAGACCTTTTTTCCCAGTTTTTTTAGTCACGACGTTGACGGGCTCCAAACGTTGTCTTGTGTCTTCAGTGCCCAAGAAGGTCACGCCTTCTTGCATTGTTGATAAATAGGGACTCGGCAAATTGGAAAAACGTTGGAGCTTTTTCATCGAGCACCTGTTGGATGCTTGAGTCACTACTGCAGGGTAGATGAGCTTAGACCGGACGAACATTAGGTATATTTTCCTAATGTTGGCTGTGATAGAACGTGTTGAAGCTGCGTTTAATTTCAACTCCTACCCCGTATTATTTAAAACCACGATGCTGCCCACGTGCATCTTCGATTCGAGGCTTGGAGTCTTATCTCAGCTACCGGATGCCAATGTTTAAACAAGGAGGTTATCGTCCCCCCGTTCGCCCCCATACGCCGACCTCGCCAGATCGAGTTAGGCTTATGAACAGATAAGGCATTTTTCTCCGGCCCGGCTGTGCGTTCCCTCCAAGCTTTCACTCCATTTTCCCCCCACGCCAAGGAGATGTCCTGGCTATTTATATGGAAACTTTACCGCTAAGATCAGATTGGAGATCCAGATTTTCGTCGCGAAACATCACCACGACCCTCTCTCCCTTTGTGCGCCAAGGGACCTCGACCTCGAGATTCACCATCACTTGTCCAGAAGGAGGACAATATTCCTTGAGTGCCAAAGGTTCGAGCCTTTCCGACGCCAAGTCCCCAAGGCCCCTTCCCTGTTGTTCAAGGAGAACAGCATTAGAACAGCCATTGTTCGTTTTGAGCCCTTCGCCAAGAAACGGTTCTCATCCCCCCCTGTTGTTCAAGGAGAACAGCATTAGAACAGCCATTGTTCGTTTTGAGCCCTTCGCCAAGAAACGGTTCTCATCCCCCCCCTGTTGTTCAAGGAGAACAGCATTAGAACAGCCATTGTTCGTTTTGAGCCCTTCGCCAAGAAACGGTTCTCACCCCCCCTGTTGTTCAAGGAGAACAGCATTAGAACAGCCATTGTTCGTTTTGAGCCCTTCGCCAAGAAACGGTTCTCATCCTCCCCCTGTTGTTTAAGGAGAACAGCATTAGAACAGCCATTGTTCGTTTTGAGCCCTTCGCTAAGAAACGGTTCTCATCCCCCCCCCCCCTGTTGTTCAAGGAGAACAGCATTAGAACAGCCATTGTTCGTTTTGAGCCCTTCGCCAAGAAACGGTTCTCATCCCCCCCTGTTGTTCAAGGAGAACAGCATTAGAACAGCCATTGTTCGTTTTGAGCCCTTCGCCAAGAAACGGTTCTCATCCCCCCCTGTTGTTCAAAGGAGAACAACATTAGAACAGCCATTGTTCTTGAGCCCGTAGACAAGAGACGGTTCTCATTCCCCCCTTTATTCAGAAGAGAACAAAGTAGAACAGCCATTGTTCTTCAAGCCGTTCGTCGAGTAACGGTTCTCCTTTCCAAGACGCCTCGTCAGGATCCTTTTATCCCCCCCCTTCGGCTGGAACTCGCCAGCGGACCGAATATTCCTTCAAGTACCTTCCACTGCACCCTAATGAAAAGTTACGTAAGCCAAACGTCACCTTTTGAGTATTGATCCCTTTTGTCAATTCTATCCTGTGCTTTAAATTGTTTATCGAACCATCCCATCTCTTTAACTCTATATTTGTTTTACCTTTTTTTAATCCCTTAAATCCTCGGATTAGCCCGAGTCTCCACGACCCTTTCCATTCTGTTTATGTCAATATTTTCCGTTTTTGTGTATTGTTTATAGTTATTATTAATAAAACTCTATTTTATTAATGATAGCAATATTATTATCCTTGAGCTCAGTTCCACTTCTTAAGCATATCGAAGATACATAATATCGGCCGCCAGACAGTAACGCACTCTAAAGATAATTAAGGAAGTTCCCTCAACGAATAGTGTAATATATGGTATCGTCGGGAGGCATTCTACGACATATATATATATACTATTTAATTTTGGTATCAGGTGTGTAAGGTTTAACGCTATATCTTTGCAAACACTGGTCTCAGTCGAGTAAAGCATAGTGTTATTCGTTATAATAATAGAATATAGCAGTTCCCTTTTGTTTTAACGATTGCTATCCCCCCTTCTTTTTTTTTAAACTTAAGAAGCTGGAGTAGCTCAAGGAACGGTTATAATAATTTGTTTGTGTTTTTTTTTGTGATTTTAGTCAGTGGTTATTTAGATTGAGAAACCAAGTACGAATAGGTCAGTGCCCATATTTAGGTAGGCTAATTCTATAGAGGCATAATTCTTGTTGCGAGGAATTTTAGTTGGTTGACTAGTGCGCCCCAAGTGCAAAGATGACTCAGTTTGAAATCTTTAAAGCGCAAGGAGAGTCCTGTGGACTTTCCGGAAAAGAACTAATTGAGTACATTCAAGAAGAAAGAGAAAGAGAGGAACGGATAAGACAAGCTGAGCTTCAGATTGAATTAGCTCGGATTAAAGCAGAAGTTCAAAGAAAAAAGGTAGAAAAACAAAGAGAAAGAGAGGAACGGGGAAGAGTAATCCAACGAGAAGAACGAGAAGGAAAAATCCAACGAGAAGAACGAGAAAAAGAAATCCAACGAGAAGAAAGAAGGACGGATTCGCGCCCCTTCCCAGGAAAGCTGACAAAGTTTCCGAGCCCCGTAAAACCCCAAAACTTCTTTCCCCAAAACCAACAACGGGACTCCAAACCTCCCGTTAAGACTTCTCCTCCATCTCTCTTCCCGAAGCGACCAACCATATGCTTCACCTGTGGTGTAGAAAACCACATGAGCTGGAATTGCCCTCAAAATTCTAGGCTTAAAAGCGGACCAGCCCACCAAGTTCACCAGATTAATGCAACCCCGGCTCCCCCGGTGGTGCAGACCCAAGCAGAAACTTCTCCCCCTCCGTCAGGCCACCAGGTAAATTTTGTTTTTGGTAAAAGTTCATCGGGAACTTTGAAATATGAGGAGGGCAGCGTGGACAGCTGCCGAGTATTGACTCTCGTCAGGGACACAGGATGTACGTGTTTCATCGTGTCCGACGAACTCCTCCCAGTGGCCTCTAACCACGAAAAATTTGCGGTGGTACATGACCAACTTGGGCGGGCGAACCGATTCCCCGTCGCTAGATGTTACCTGCAGTGTCAATATTATAATGGCTGGGCTGAAGTCATTGTAGCACCCATAAAATTCTGTTCCGTACTTATAGGACAGAGCCCCCAAGTAAGTTTCGACCCTGTGTTTCAGGCCGCCCTTCCTCAAGGCCGAGATAAGAAAGAAACCCAGGAGCCCGTCCCCATCAGAACCCCGATACCGTCCGATTTCTCGGAGACCCCTAACCAGGACTTTAGGACGGCAAAAGAGGAGTGTGAATCACTAACACCCTTAGGTGATAAGGCCCCAGACAAGGACACGGAGACTGTCCGTGGACCCCAAGAAAAAAAGAACCCCCAACGCGCCCATGGAGATACCTTCGTAGAACTGGACGAAGCATCGGCGCTTGAAGAGGATTGCCCCGCGGAGTCCCTTAATGTAATCCAGACAGTGTGTATCCAACCTGATGCCGATTACCCTCCTCCTTCCCTACCAGGCGAGTCTTTAGAACCCTCTGACCTGGATAGTGACGCGCAGCTGACACCACGTCCGAAGAGTCAGCTACAAGAACTAATTAAATGGAATCACCATTTACCCGCCCTATTAGTTCTTTTCGAGCAACTGCGTGAAAATGGCCTCACCATTGGCCCCAGCAAATGCCATTTTGCTCACGAAACCATCAAATATTTGGGTTTCAAAATAGGACGAAGCAAGTTAGGTCCCCACGAGAACAAGATTAAGGCAATCGCCGACATGCCCCTCCCGATTACAAAGAAGCCATTAAGATCGATCCTAGGATCAGCTTCTCCCTATCAGCGATTTGTTCCGAATTTCGCTGCAATTTCGGCCCCCCTATGCCCCCTTCAGGAAAAGAATTTCTCCGATCGTTTACGTTGGAATGATGTCGCTGTTTCCCATTTTAATCAGCTCAAAAGTAAGTTCATTTCTGCCCCCATTTTTAAGTTGCCCAACCCGGAAAAATCCTTTGGGGTTAAGACCGACGTGATCAACGAGGGCATTGGAGGTGTACTCCTTCAATACGTGGATGACAGAACGAGTCATCCAGTTGCATATGCTAGTCGTCAATTATTACCACGCGGAAAGAGATATGCCACTAGAGAAAAGATAGCTCTATCAATTATCTGGGTCATAGACAAATTCAAGCTGTACTTGATATGTAAAGAATTTCAAATAGGAACCGACCACCGTCCGTTAGCCTATATTAGGAATTTGAGACACTCAAACGGCCGCATCATGCGCTGGAGTTTACTCTTGCAAGAGTATCAGTTTAAAATAAATTAGATAAAAGGTTCCGATAACCAGGTCGCTGACGCCCTTAGTAGAAATGCGTTACCGAATAGCGTAGAATAATTGTATTCATAGGATTAGTATCTCCATGTAGGTATATACCGTCTTGTAGTACTTAATTTAAGATTCTTTTGTAATATAATTAATTAATGTATATGTCTGAATTTTGTAACGCTCAATGTCTAATTTTTGTATGTATATATATTTGTTCTTATTAATTTACGTATAAATTATTTTGTCCCGTATGTACTAAGTTTATATCATTTCATTGTTACATGCCCTTTATTTTTCTCTCTGATTAAGTTGTATTAAAGGTTATTTTCCCCTGTAATCTAAAGATCAAAATAATCATATGTATTGAGGTAATACTAGTTAGGTGCAGGAAGGTACGGTTGGTACAAGAAAACGAGTTCCCCACAACGGAGCTCTATCGTTGTCCCTTCTCTCTTTTTTTTCGAAGTGACAACTTCCCCTGGAATGGAGGGGTGTGATAGAACGTGTTGAAGCTGCGTTTAATTTCAACTCCTACCCCGTATTATTTAAAACCACGATGCTGCCCACGTGCATCTTCGATTCGAGGCTTGGAGTCTTATCTCAGCTACCGGATGCCAATGTTTAAACAAGGAGGTTATCGTCCCCCCGTTCGCCCCCATACGCCGACCTCGCCAGATCGAGTTAGGCTTATGAACAGATAAGGCATTTTTCTCCGGCCCGGCTGTGCGTTCCCTCCAAGCTTTCACTCCATTTTCCCCCCACGCCAAGGAGATGTCCTGGCTATTTATATTGAAACTTTACCACTAAGATCAGATTGGAGATCCAGATTTTCGTCGCGAAACATCACCACGACCCTCTCTCCCTTTGTGCGCCAAGGGACCTCGACCTCGAGATTCACCATCACTTGTCCAGAAGGAGGACAATATTCCTTGAGTGCCAAAGGTTCGAGCCTTTCCGACGCCAAGTCCCCAAGGCCCCTTCCCTGTTGTTCAAGGAGAACAGCATTAGAACAGCCATTGTTCGTTTTGAGCCCTTCGCCAAGAAACGGTTCTCATCCCCCCTGTTGTTCAAGGAGAACAGCATTAGAACAGCCATTGTTCGTTTTGAGCCCTTCGCCAAGAAACGGTTCTCACCCCCCCTGTTGTTCAAGGAGAACAGCATTAGAACAGCCATTGTTCGTTTTGAGCCCTTCGCCAAGAAACGGTTCTCATCCTCCCCCTGTTGTTCAAGGAGAACAGCATTAGAACAGCCATTGTTCGTTTTGAGCCCTTCGCTAAGAAACGGTTCTCATCCCCCCCCCTGTTGTTCAAGGAGAACAGCATTAGAACAGCCATTGTTCGTTTTGAGCCCTTCGCCAAGAAACGGTTCTCATCCCCCCCTGTTGTTCAAGGAGAACAGCATTAGAACAGCCATTGTTCGTTTTGAGCCCTTCGCCAAGAAACGGTTCTCATCCCCCCCTGTTGTTCAAAGGAGAACAACATTAGAACAGCCATTGTTCTTGAGCCCGTAGACAAGAGACGGTTCTCATTCCCCCCTTTGTTCAGAAGAGAACAAAGTAGAACAGCCATTGTTCTTCAAGCCGTTCGTCGAGTAACGGTTCTCCTTTCCAAGACGCCTCGTCAGAATCCTTTTATCCCCCCCCCTTCGGCTGGAACTCGCCAGCGGACCGAATATTCCTTCAAGTACCTTCCACTGCACCCTAATGAAAAGTTACGTAAGCCAAACGTCACCTTTTGAGTATTGATCCCTTTTGTCAATTCTATCCTGTGCTTTAAATTGTTTATCGAACCATCCCATCTCTTTAACTCTATATTTGTTTTACCTTTTTTTAATCCCTTAAATCCTCGGATTAGCCCGAGTCTCCACGACCCTTTCCATTCTGTTTATGTCAATATTTTCCGTTTTTGTGTATTGTTTATAGTTATTATTAATAAAACTCTATTTTATTAATGATAGCAATATTATTATCCTTGAGCTCAGTTCCACTTCTTAAGCATATCGAAGATACATAATATCGGCCGCCAGACAGTAACGCACTCTAAAGATAATTAAGGAAGTTCCCTCAACGAATAGTGTAATATATGGTATCGTCGGGAGGCATTCTACGACATGGGCCGATCTAAAATCTCTGAACTTGTATAGCTTGAGAATTTCTCCCTTTGCTACTCTCTGCCTCTCCGTGTAGTGCCTCGAGTATCTGTGGTCGGATATTTTTAAGCCCAGGACGCTGCGTTCGACAGAGTAGCCGTATCTCTTCCCATCTATCATGATGGGATACGTCAACCGGCAGTTCAACGGGACGATCTTCAACTTGTCCCTGTTAGTTCTGATCTTCCATCATCTCTTGTATTGGTTTATGTTAGAGATTTCCGCTACCGTACGAGTTGCCTATGCCTATGCTTTCCTCTCTGTGCAGGGGACGATTTGCGTGATGTCATCTACGAATTGCAGATACACCGTGTCCCTGTGCACTGGAGTTGGGAGGTCGATTGTAAAGACCAGGTAGAGCAGTGGGCTCAGAAGTTCGAACTCATGTCTTTTACCCTTCGATCATAAGACAGGTCCTTCTGTCTATAACGACGTCACAGAGGATCCTTTCCAGGACCGGGTCTAGCTGGAGGCTTAGGATCTTGCATTGAAGCCCTGCACGTCCCTCGGCACAATGTTTACATAGTAACCTTTCGCTTGTTAATATGCCAGTTTCTCAGTTAGGAGCGTCAGGGCCGTATCTGGGCCCCCTTTTGGACGGAGGCCGTATTGTCGGGGTTGTGCGCTCCTAACTCGGTCGGTTGAGCTTGTAGCCTTTCGACTATAATTTTTTCGAAGATCTTGTCGAGTATCTCCAGAAGAAAGAGATAGTTAAGGCTTGAGGGGGCTTGTTGCCTTTCGTCATGAAGATGATTTTAGTCATTTTATACCCGTTTGGGAAATAGCCTTTATTCAGGGCTGCATTCATGGTGGTAATGAATGCAGCCCTGAATTTGCCTTGGGTGATTCACGAGGTTATTTTTCCTGAACCCAAACCAGGCGGGCGCCCTCTGTTGAATGACTTTATGGTGGTCATGGTCTCTTCAATGGTGATGGGGCACCCATGGTTAACCATCTCTCTTTCTTGAGATACTTGTATATGTGGATGGGTCATATGTATCATTTTGCTGAGGTCATCGAGCAGTTGGTCTTCGAAGTCCTGGTCGAAGTCGTCGTTATTCTCAGGGGATATCACTAAAATCTATTTCGGGGGTGTTCTGAATCTTCTGTCGAGAGACTTTTGATCCTCAATGATGTCGTAGCTTTCTTTGACTCGTGTTCTGAGTTTGGGGGGCAATCCCCTAAGTTTTTATATTTTGTTCCAAAAAGTTACAGGATTGCTCTCCTTGTCTATCCTAACAATGATATCATCCCAGATATCTCTCTGCTTCTCGAGGATAATGTTTTTCCGCGCATCGCTTTGTTGTCTCATTGTTATTCATTGCTAATGTTGAAGGGGAAGTTTCTAAAGGGTCTTTCAATAAGGTCGTCGATTTTTAAATGTAAATAAAACAAGTTGTGTGTGATATATGCGCTCAATTTATTTTCAATTTGAAAGTACATTTTATGGCATTGAGTGTGAAATATGACGTTGTTGAATGTCCACCGCGGCTTCGCTTGGGGGAACGTATTCGGGAGGCCCAATTTTCGATGACTTTGTCGCATAAATCTGGCTGAATTTGCTGGATGGTGTTTGTTAAGTTGACTTTGAGGACATCAACTGTTTGCGGATTATTCGCATAGACCTTCCATTTAAGGTAGCTCCAAAGAAATTGGTCTAATGGCGTTAAATCGCATGATCTCGGTGGCCAGTTGACGTCGCCGCCGCGCGAGATGACCCTGCCCTGAAATCACTGGTGCAAAATGTCTATTGTGGCGTGCGCAGTGTGGCACGTAGCGCCGTCCTGTTAGAACTACAAGTCGCCAGTATCCATATCAGGCACATAATCCAGTTGAGGCCACAATAAGTTGCTTATCATCGATCTGTAGGTCTCGCCGTTGACGGTTATGGCAATCCCAGCTTCGTTCTCAAAATATACGGACCGATGATTTCGTTAAACGAAAATCTGCACCAAACACTGACTTTGTTGGGATGCAATTGGTACTGGTGTATCTTATGTGGATTGTTTTCGTCCCAAATCCGACAATTTTGCTTGTTCACAAATCCATTCATCCAAAAATGGGCCTCGTCGCTGAAGATGATTTTTGGGGGGAAATTTAGGGCAAGTTTGAACTGCTCTAGAGCCCCAAAATTGAACACACGGCGTTGTCTATGGTCGTTTACCTTAAGTTTCTGGGTAAATTGGATTTTGTACGGGTGCAGACCCAAGTTCCTACGCATAATTCGCCAAACTGAAGCTACAGAAAGACCAAGTTCTTGTGAATGACGAGAAATTGACTGCTCGGATTTTCCCGTACACTCTCATTTACGGCAGAGATGTTTTCAGCAGACCTTGCGTTTCGGCGGCGTAAGGGTGTTGGCTGATTGTTGATCGACCCTTTTGCATCGAATTTGGCCACAAAGCGTCGAACAGTGGAATCGGCAAGACGAATGTGGCGAGGATAGAAATCACGTAATGCGCGGAACGTTTGTCAAATTGAGCACTAATTTTGATAATAACATTTGATGAGTTGCACACTCTGTTCAAAACTATAACCTTCTATCGTGACTTACCAAGTACTACTGAACATTCACAGTAAGGTTGCCAGATGTCCCTTTAACAACATGCCACTATCGTCTGACAAAGCTCGAGCGTCCTTGTTGAAAGACCCTTTACTTGCTTTGCTAATACTATGCTCTGTTTTGTTGCCGAACGGTGTGTTAAAAAGGTTAGAAAATCTGGTCCGACCCTCTGGAGTCTGTCTCGTTTAAGTAGTAGCCCTAGGTCCCTCCCTTTTTGGTCGGTGCGACCGTAACCAGACGCGTGGCATCTAGCGTTTAGGTAGCTGCCTAGCAACGCCAGTCCCCCGTGCCCTAAAAGGGTGAGGAAGTTGTTGATTGACAGGTGGTTACAACTGGGCGGCTGGTATGCAGCTGCCACGGTTAGGCCTAATACCAGGGTTGGGATTTCGATAGCCACGAATGATTCTTTCTAAGTCTGGTAGCGTGTTGTATGTTATGTTTTGTGGGGATCGATATGGCTGCGCTGTCGAATCTATCCTACGTTTTGCGTTTGTTAATTGCAATGTTGTTTCAGATTTTTAGTATGTTTGTTTCTGTATTGATGCTGTGTTCTGAAATGTGAATGATGTGGGGATCCACTGTTTGAAATAGGTTTCGGTAGATTTTCCTTGCCATTCGTCGACGTCTACTATGAGTATTTTTAGTGTGTTATTAGTATTTTTCATGTTTTGTTTTGCTTTGTGTTTGCGATGTTTCTATGTATGTGTGTGTGCCTTTCTCTTTATTTTTTTTTACTGCTCTTCCGTTTTCCGTTCTTAATTTTGTTGAATTCTGGATCAATTAGGGCGATGCAGGAGTCCCTGTATAGTAAGGTGTCCTTAGTTTTTTTAAAATCCATTTTCACTGGTCTGACCCCGCCAAATTGTTCCTTTTGGTTGAAAAACACCATGTGCTAAATTTCATTGAGATATATTAACATTTGTAGGTGAATCAATGGACCCAAAGTTCCTCTCAGATGAGGTCTACGATATACATAGAAATACACCGCAGGCGCCCGTATACTCACGTATACTGAGTATACGGGCATCTCCGGTCAATTTGCGTTGACCTAAATTCTTGTGATACAGCCTGAACCTCTCAGCAGTGTTGTCAGGTCGACAGATATATGTGTAATTCTAGAGATTTCGGGGTTCGTCTACGAAGGGGTAAAAATGAGATTCGCAGATTCTTTCTTAATCTACAGATATTTTTACGGAGTTCAATAGATATGCCATCTGTGCGATCTGCCAACACTACCTCTCAGTCTGAGCTGTACCCGTGAGAGAGAGAGAATGCGTAGCTCCGGTGCGTAGAGTGACATAAAGTAAAAAACTGCCTGTATTTCTCTTTCTTCATGATGAAATGGGTTTACAAATTAATCACTCTCCTGCGTCTTTAAATAACCAACGTTTATTTCTCCCACAAATATCACTGTTAGAAACTGCTAGATATTAATGATGTCTTGTGAAAAACGTACAAGTCTGTATCTTGTTGAGGGTTATGAGGAAGACATTATAGGTTCTAAACTCCTCTCCAAGAAACAGGTTTTAGGTTTTTTTCTTTATAATCATAAAAAGCTAAATGAAACTGTCCACGATTCTGCTACTAAGACTGTTGCAAAGGTGGCAGAGTTTTGGGATCGGGCAAGGATTGTCATTCGTTACAAGCAAAACTGTATAAAAAAGTAACTGGACTGCTTAAGAAGTGGAAAGGTATCAAGGAGAACGCAGAAAGACAAACTGCAACTCAAAAGGGTAAAGAAGCAGCTTTCAAAAGCATGTTTCAATATTTATTTGATATTCCCTACGCAAATGCGCTGTTTGATTGCCCAGCGCAAACGTGGAGCAATGGTATCAGTAGATCTCAGCTGGGTTAAGAAATAAGACAGAAAAAGGGGAAAGAGAAGAGCAAATTAGGAAGGGGTGGGAGAAAGCTACAGAGACTGTCCACTTTCTGGAGTCTATAGCAGTGCTATAAAGCAGGATAAGTGACAGTATTACTGAACAGGATGAAGATCAAGTTTCAGGCCCAAGTAACAGCTGCACGATACCAAGACCTTTGAAACGAGGGCGCCAAGTGCTATTACCAGACCTTGTAGCAACTTTGGATCGAAATAAAGTGTCAGACAGAGCTGCTATGATAGTAGGTGATGAAACTTTCCGCAGTTTGGGACAAGAAATCCAGCCACTAGCCCTGATCCGATCCAGTATCAGACGGCAACAACAGCAGCATCGTAAATCCACCTCTAAAATAATCAAATATAAGTTCGACCTACAGTTCCCGCTCATTTTGCATTGGGATGGAAAGCTTATCCCAGATCTCATTGGCACTGGGACTGTGGACAGATTACCTGTGCTACTGACAGGTAATGGTAAATCACAGCTTCATGCAGTCTCAAAGCTACCTTTGAGAAGAAGAGAAGCGCTAGCTAAGGCCATATTTTCTGTTCTGAAGGACTGAAATTTAGAGGAAAAGGCCTAGGGGATGTGCTTCGACACAACTAGCAGCTTCTTGGTCGTGAACTTCTGAACCTTGGTTGGCGCCATCATGCCTTGGAGCTGATTGCTGGAGCGGCTTTTTCTGAAGCCATGGGGACTTCCTCTACTCCTGATGTTGTCTTGTTCAAGCCCTTAAAAACAAGATGGCAATATATTGACAAGACCACATATGAAGACTCGTCAATTGATGATTACACGACCAACGCTGTGGCTGACTTAAAAATGAGATGGTGCAGGTCTTTGAGACGGCTGTTAAAGACACTTAGCACAGAGATGAGTACAGAGAGCTTCTGGAGCTAGCTATCATGTTCCTTGGAGCTGTACCTCTTCGAAGCATCTACATTTTAGCTGCAGGAGCAATGCACCAAGCCCGATAGATGGCAAAAGTGATCTACATCTTCAAAGTTTGGATGTTTCGCTCGCTGTTCAAGCTAACAGGCCGCCAACATCTTGGATTACGAGAACTCTGCATCTTCTTTTCAGCTATCTACGTTTGAAGCGTAGGTAACAGCCAGCATTGCTGTGAATGCCCGAGAAATGACCTGAATGTGCTGAAGCAATGTTAGATGTATCACACGATTAACACCGACATATCCAACGCTTCATTTAAGAAGATGGAAGGCCAATTGTGGTACCTTTCTGAGAAATTGGTCGCTTTAGCATTGTCTGATGTTGATTTGGACAATAGCTGAAGCGTGCAACTTATCGACGTGAAACGAATTCAAAAGAAGACTTCTTTTCAAGAACTTGCGTCTTCCAGAAGATTTCCTCGAATATCCGGCAGCTCAGTGGAGGGTTCAGCCTAGCTTCAGTGGTGCAAAAAGTTTTATCAACACATTGGCTGTCACCAACGATCACGCTGAACGTACCGTTGCCTTGGTCGAGGATTTCTCTGGTTGTCTCACAAAGGATAAGGAACAATTACAGTTTTTTCTGAGTGTTGTTGCTAAACACTGCAAAAAGTTCCCTGACACTCGCAGGCGGATTTACTGGGCAACAAGTAGCGATTTTTGTCATCACAACACGCCTGCCAATGAGAAGATAATAAATAAACACAGTAAAAGATCCCACGGGAGCGACTCAGGCTTGTGAATGTTGGGAAGAAACCAATCTAGTGAAATGCATCTATAACTCATCTATGAGAACATCGAATTCATTGAGCCGTCTCTAAATAATAATACATATCAATAAAACTTTGTACTGGGTGCTTTTCAACCATAAGGAACACTTTGGTGGGGTCAAACGAGTAAAAATGAAAAAAAATAAAATAAGGACAACCTTATTCTATAGCCATATGTCTTCTGCCAGGAGTGCTTCTTCGAGTACCGATTCTTGAGCAAGCAAGTCGAAAGGCCATTTAAATTGGACTGTTTGTACTCCCTTGAAGACTTTCCTGGTGCTAGGATTGTTTGGGAAAGGTACTTGCTTCGACGAGTAGAGTCGGAGGTGGAACTCCTGTCCATCGAACTTGTAGGTTCGACATGGAGTCTTCCCCTCGCTCCCCGTCCTCTCGGCGGCCTTGTGGGGGTTCGGTGCACTCCTCTTCTTCCTCGGATAATGAGGAGCTTGAGAAGTTACCCTCTGCCTGCTTGATTCCCCTGGCAGCTCCTTTTTCTTTTAGCTCTCGGAGTCTACTGAACTACACTCTAGAGTTCCTGCTTAGGGGCCTATTGAGCCCTGGCATGACCTCCGGGATCGTTTACTTTTCAGGTTTTTCGTCTTCTACCGGAGATGGCGTTGCCGGTGCTTCCTCTTCTGGCTAAAACTGCCGTTGTAAGACGCCCCCTTCAGAAGATTGTGCAGGAAATACATTTCAGGTAGCCCATTATTCTTGAGCATGGTATTTAGCTCTTTATAGAAACAACTGGGGTCCGCTAGGTTCCTCATATGTGCATACAAGATACACATGAGGATTTTATTCTAGTTTTAATTACTTATTTGTAGGTAGGTTCTTTGTTGGTTATTGGCGTTCCTTGCTGGGGCGGCTTTTGCTGCATGGGCATAGGAGGCATTTGCCCTGCTAACTCCCTCAGCCTTCTTTTCTTCGGCTTTCCTTTTCAATATCTCTTTATTCCTGGAGCAAGACATAGCAACTGCCCCGTGTTTTGGGCCACAGATTGGGCATTTTTCTACTGTTACCGTGCATTCACGCCAGCAAGCGCCCTTTACCACTGCATTTGGAACAGGTTACTTCATGTTCTTTGCATTCTTTCGTGGTGTGGTGTTCCAGCTTAAAACAGCGGAAGCAAACTTGAACTTGGGTGAATTTCTCCCGTTCAATTTGCTCCCCTTTATCTTGGCGTTGAAGAGCAATAGGCCGCTCTTCTTCGATTTCGCCGCCATCTGTTTATCCGCGAAGATTATTTGGAATACGTGCTGGTAATCCGTATTATCGAGTCAATTTCTAAACTTCACCACCTATGTGACCTTCGCCTAGAGTTTTTTTCAGGCGATCTACTCCGCGATCTCTTCTTTCGTGTGTTGGCCAACTCACGGTTCCAACCTCCGGCACACCACATTGCTGTAAGCTTGGATTTGGAGAAGGGTACTGATCAGAAGGTTAATCTCCTTCAGCTCTTTTACCCTTATTTCCTTGGTGAGTTTTCACATCTTTTCTCTCTCGCAAATAGCGACGTACCCAGTTGATGAGTCAATTAGCTTGAGTACTGCCACGTTATGCCACGGTTTCGTCTGGCCATTTAGGGTCCTCAAGGGGGCTCTTTTGGCAGAATGGGCCGCCATCAGTGCAGCCCCTTATATAGGGGGGTTCACCTGTTCCTCCTTGCTGAAGAGTGCCTTTTTCGTTGCTAGAGGGACTCACTAATAACTGTGTTTGTTCGGTCTGTTTAAATTAGCTTTCCTTTAACAGAGTTTACAATATTTTACTTAGGAGATAAAGGGACCCCCCTCGCATACCCGCTGTCTCGATGGAGATGGAGATTGCCTATAAGGATGAATGAAAGATGGATGAGACGAATTCAGGGCAACTATGAATAATTCTGGTATTATATTATCACCGGTAACTGAAAATAGATAAAAAAAATATATTTATATTTTCAGCAAAACCCATGCATTTAAACCGAAAACATATAAAAATGATCTAAATGAATTCTTAGGTATCAAAATTCTATTCAAGTATGCAATAGTAGTTAAAGTAGCATGACTCATACTCATAAGTTACCAACTCAACTGAACAAAATTTTCAGAGAATTTCATTAAATTTCGTAAAAAATATGTTTAAAGTTTTTGACGTCAGCTCGTACGCAACTTATATCTATAAAACGGCATTTTTGTAGCCTCTATAGTGCAAATTTTTCTAAGGAGTTTTATATTCCTAAAAGGCATTATTAACTTTTGTTATAATAAGAATCAAGAACGAAAAATCTCCCGTTTAAGATTTCTTCGCTCAGAACACATTAGAGAACGATCAGTAAAGAGCATTTCCCTTCTAAGGACCTATTTTCAAAATCAATGAATTTAATCTAATGATTTTTTTTAGAACAAAGAGGATATTTTATTTAATTTTAAATGCCTTTTTTTTAGAAAGTTTATTATTTTTTTAAGAAATGCAATTCTTCCCTGGCGCTACTCTAGTTTTCTTGGCATTTTGGTTTTGAGAGTTTAAATTGCTATTTCATTTAACTTGTTTGTTATAATTACATTTAATATAATTATTTTTCACCAAATCTCATTATTAATTCAGTTTAGTCTTAACCTATACTTACTTTTCATACCTTTCCTCGTGTAGACTTTACACAATCCATGTATATAAAAAGAACGGAATTATACACCATTGACGCAACAACGATCCATGCACACATCTGCCTCCTAAGCCATTCTTACACACGCCTTACTTTCTTCTTGAGAAGTTCTTCACGACCTTCAATAAAGCCAACAATACATCTTAAAAACATTCCACAGCGCAGACCCATTAACCTTACCATATGCCTTTTCCAAATCTAAAATCCAGCATACATCTTACACCTTTTCAGAGGCAAATAGTGAAATAGAATCATCCTAATTTATTTTAAAAATATCGCTTATTTATAAAAAAGTATAACAATTTTCATCTATTTGATTCGCTTTTGTTGCCATGACCCCATGAATGGGTGAGGATTTTCCATTACCATCAGTAATCCCACAGTTTGAATAACGCTCATTTATCGTCTTAAATTATCTTATGTGAAGCAGATCAAAGCAAGAGCATTTAAGCGCCAAAGCGGAATGTATAAATGGTGTAAGCCCCGAGTGCGAGGTTAGGGGCTGATAACTAAGCTCAGTGAGGAGATAAATACGTTTCTCATGTATGAAATGCCTCCACACAGACATCTTCTCACCGACCACAGGAAATATGAAGTTATTCGTCTTATATTTCACCCCCTCCAATTTCTTTATTCTCGCAATTTTTTCACTACATTTTTCAATTTATTTCGTCTTTTTAAAAAATAAAATTCAAAGCCTTGTCTATATCGCCTCTCAATTTGAGGGGAATATTTTATAAGAGTAAATTGAATTCCTAAATCAATCATTCGCTCATTGGGTCAATCTTGAAACAATCTTCTTGGAATCATGTTTCCGACGTACTATGATTCTCAACATTTGAAATGCAGAATATCTTGGCATCCTATTTTTTAAAGCTTGAATTAATACTTTTGGAAGGATGGGTTTGGTTGTTTTTTTTGCGAAAAATGGTTTTATTTGCCATGAACACGTACCGTATATCTCGAACAAAAATCCCTCTGCTGTGGTCTTGTTGAAATTGAATATATGTTCAATTTAATTAAAATTAGGTAGATTTGTGTATCCAGTTTTGATTCATTATGTCGAATTGAAAATATAATTTAAAATCCCTCAATGAAGTTATAGATGTTGGGTAAAAATAGAAAATCTGCTATAAAGAGAGGAAGAAAAATATGCCAGCTTCTTTCTCCCATGCGAAAAGAAAACTTCATAGTTGGAAGGGCCCTGTCACTTGGGGCTAAACAAACGGGAAAGCACACAGAAGGATTGGGAGAAATAATAAAAAGGCCACTAAATAGATGCATAGTAAATGATAAAATCTGTGATAATAGGAAATACCTGATTTAAGGAGAGCTTTAAATGTGTGAGAGAAATTTAGAACTCTTATGAACGCTTTTATTCGAATCTACAAATCACTTTAATGACAAAAATGCTCCAACCAAGCCCTATTGGAAGCAAACTCTCAGCCCTTCAGTGGACACAGTTGTGGCGTGACAATATATGATCTTGTAAAAGACTGGATCTCGACTATGAGACAATCCCTTGGGCAGCAGTAAGAAGAAATATAGTAATACAGGGTGACCGCCCATAAAACGGGCCCCAACTTTCGATAGGCTTCATTTCTTAATTTTCTGCAAGGATTGAATGAAACTTTGGTGATAACTAGTTTATTGTATTTAAAAACATCAATCAAACATGAGAATCCTTGGAATTTTATTCGTATTCTAGAGCACGTGTTCGAGATGACCATTTAGCTCTGTGCATTTCTTGAGGCGTAGCACAAAGTTGTCCATGACGTTCTTACAAACCGACCGACTAACGGCCCTGATTTCCTCCCTGATGGCTTCCTTGAGTTTCGTGATGGTCCAGGGTCTCCCTGCGTACACTATGTCTTTAAGGTAGCCCCAGAAAAAGAAATCTGGGGGGTTAAGGTCTGGGCTGTGAGGTGCCCACTCAAATTCACTCTTGAGACTGATCACACGGCCACCAAAGTTCTCTTTCAGCCAATCTCGGGACTGGTCTGAGGTGTGAGAGTTTGCTCCATCTTTCTGGAAAAAGAACTTCCCATAAGCGACGGGACCAGCGTCTGCAGCTCCTTCTTCAAGGTTTTGAGGACCTCAACATACCGCTCCTTGGTGACTGTCACTGCCGTGCCAGATTCCTCGAAGAAGAATGGTCCGATGATGCCTCTGGCTGAGATTGTAGTCCATACCGTGCACTTAGGGTAGTGTAGGGACTTGGTGGCTATCTCATTTGGTAAAAAGGTCCCCCAGAAGACATTTGTCCTCGAATTTACCTTTCCTTTAAGATGGAAGTGAGCTTCATTGAGGTCCAAAGGAGGTTAAGGAAAGTTGGGGTCTCCTGAATCTTCTCCAGTATGTTGACTGCCATAGCATTTCTTTACTCCTTGTCTCAGGCTGTAATGGTCTGCTTCGTCTGTATTATGTATGGGTAGGCCTTTACATCCATTACTAGCACTCTCCTACAAGTCTCACGGGATATACCGAGGGACTAACTTCGCTTGCGCACAGAGCGTTTTGGACTCTGTTGAACTGACTCTCTCACGCTCTCTACCAGCTCAGCTGTACGCTTCCTGGGGTGTCCTTAATGGCTTGGACGGTTGTTACTGGCTGCATTGAGGTTCTCCACTGTTCCATAGTTCTCGAAGTGGTCCACCTGAATTCTGCTCTTGGAGGGGGCTTTTTCACATTCGAACTGATGCACGAGAGTGTCCTGCACTTTCTTGAACGAGCCTATCATGTAGTAATGTTGATGCAGTATATTCTTTGCTGGAGCTCCCATTGAGATCTAGTTGTGTTCACAGGCCTTGCTTCTGTCATGTTTTGCAAAGTAAGGGTGATTAGTGAATGAATGAAGGATATATCACAAAAGATGTGGGCAGACCCGTTTATTTCTAAGCAGTCAAATATAACTCCTTGCATGCGAAATACTCCTAAGTTTTTTTATAAAAAAATATCTTTAAAAAAGTCTTCTTTAACAAATCTCTAAAAATCACCTGTAACGTTAACAGAGGCTTAATTTTTCACGTATCCCAACAAAATTCTTAGAGCTACTCTAATAATTTAGACACAAGTCAGTAGTAAATTGCTTTTTCCAGCTATTTTTTTTGTACACGAGTCATTTCCCGTGGATTGGCATAATAAATCATGTCACTATTTTCTTTAAAATATGCCTCAAGAAGAAATATTAAGGTCCGTCTTATCATTTTCAGCATTTTGGAAGTCAAAAATATATATGGAATTATATAAATAAATATAGAAGACTAATAATATAATGGTGTAATTGAGAGGGGGAGAATTGATGTTTGAATAACATCAATATATATATATATATATATATATATATATATATATATATATATATATATATATATATTTGTATTTACTTTATATGTATTTACTTCTAGGTTTCTGCGGGCATTACGCCTTGTTAGTCCGGATTTTTTGGATAAGGAATTGTCCAATATCTTTGAAATAGGTAAAAAACTTTGTTACCCTCGTCAATTTGTGCATACTTCATTAAACTTTGCTAAGAGAACTTTTTATAAAACTGATAATAAACCGGTTTTCAATTACAAAAATTGTCTTATTTTGCAATACTTTGAACCATTTTTTTGTCTCACCCGTATTTTTAAGCAACTAAATATCTCTGTAAATTATAGATATGAATCCACTTTATATTAAATGTTAGTCCACAATAATACAAAGAAAAAGGGTGAAGTATATTCTATAGAATGTTCTATTTGTAATTTACCTTACTTAGGGCAAACTGGTAAATCTTTATCTACTAGAATTTACCAACATAAGTATAATATTAGAAGAGGTGAAATAAACAGCGCTTTATTTTTACATTTATCTGAAAATAATCACCGTATTTACTGGAATTCTGCCAAATTCCTTTATCATTCCGCTGATTTCACAAAAAGAAATATTGTCGAGTGTTCCTTAATTGGCATCTTACTTAATATAAATATTTGCCCCGGCTTATTTAAACTCGACTCTATTAAAAAAAAACTTGTACTAAATGAAATAACTTCATAATGCAGCCTGCTGTCACTCTTTATTAGTGTAATATCATTCGCATTGCCTCCCACACCACGTGTCTCTGTTTTGAGTGTGGATAACTCTTAGTCCTAAATGTTTTCGCTCTAATGATAATCCTTTAAAATGTTTTTGGTTTTTTCACCCACTATATTCCATTCATATACACGGCGTTGTGTGTATATCGTTTTAGAGATGCATATGTCTGTTATTAGTTGCCTTTTGGTTTTTTTCTTGGTATTTTTCTGTCTTGTTTTGGCGTTTTTTCCATTGGTTTGTACTATGTGATGGGCGTTCCCTTTGTATCTTTGTACCCTATATAAGGTTGTCTTCTTCATTTTCATGTTATTCTTTGAAAATGAACTTGCAAATATAGTTCGAAAGTGCTTGGATTAATTTTTTCATTTTCCTGTGGGTTAATTTTCATATTATTGCTTTCCTCACGTGCCACTTTGTGAGTATTTCACCGTGATCAATTTCCTTTGGCAACTTTCTATTCTTCTTGCTATCTTTTTTAGTCCATCTTGTAGATGGTAGATAACTTGTCCCCTATTCATCTCTCTTTGAAATAAATGCGTCTGGTAAAAACCAAACTTAAATTGCTGAGCTTTCGATCTATTCGAGCATCTTCGCAGCGTCCTTAGGTATTCTTTCTTCCTTTAGTGATGAAGTATGGTAAAGTAAGAATCAGGTTGAATGAAAATAAATTAAATGAAATGAAATGAAAAGAGAAGTGGGAGACAAAGAACAGCTTTTCCGACCATGCTCCAGCTCCCCTTAGCCCTCATGGAGCGGCCAAGGAGGGGAGGAAGGCCCGGTACTCCTTTGTAGATCCCCATTGTCACACTGTCTAGAGCCAAAGTAGGCTCCAAGCACTGTGAGTACGGCGGATAAGAGTGAAAGAGAGCGGAAGAAGAAAGTTTTAGGATAGGACAGCGAAAAAAATAGTAGGAGACAAAAGTGGACTTATTTAGTCATGGGACCTACAGCTTAACGTGGAATCCAAACCACGATGTGTCCTTGTCTCTACCTATAACCTTGCAGTTTATCATGACCCTTGTCCCACGCATCTACTGTGAGTCGCGTGTGCGAATGTGATAGTAAAAAAGAATAGATATTGAAGGCTGAAGGAAGTAAGAGGTTAGCAAAGAGATGCTAGTTGCCTGGAGATCAGAGTTATCTCTGTCCATTATAGATAGTTATAGCTAGTGTGATATAGTGAGAAAATTTGTATTTGCGTGAGTGTCCCGTCCCGCATTGTTGTTTTTCGGGTTTTTTTTTGTTATATGTATCTATTTTTAATATGTCTAAGTAACGTTCGTATTTATGAGGCGTACAAACCGTTATTAGTAATTATTCTTACTAAAAGCTGGTGTAGATTTCTATCTCTCTATCTATTCTTTCGTATTCATATCCTAGTTATAATTGACTATATGATTATTCTCTGGTGATGCTTAGGTTATTTAATTACTCTTAGCCGTCGTCGAATATTATTCTCCTTCTCTTAGTCTAAATTTTTCTCCGTCCTCTTCTCCTCCTTCTACTATCCTTGGGAAACTTGGGAATAATCTGTGTGAATCTCCATCCTTCTCTTTGGGCAATTTGGTTGGTTAATCCAACTCCTATTTCATTATTTGTCTTTTCTATGACTCTCCTTGCTATTTTTGCAATTATTCTTTTAAGTGGCTTTATATTTGCCTCCCTGTGCAGGTCTCGTAGTATTCTTCTTTCTCCTCTTCTAGTATTTTTTATTAAGTATATGGCTTTGTTTTGGACTTTTTGGAGTCTTACTAGGTTACTTCTCGAGATCGTGTACATTGCGATGGTTGGATTAATAATCGCGGACTGTATTATGGCTTGATAAATTTTTCTCTTGTTTTTCAAGCTTAGGTTAACTAACTTGTATAGTAATGCTAGACCGCTCTTCCCTCGATTTATCCTCTCACTTACGTGCTTTTTATAACCTGATTTCATAATAGTTAGTCCAAGCACCTTACATTCTGTGTCGTATCTGTAGCACTCTCCTTCTACATATACATCTGAGATGCTCCTCCTGTACACTGGTACCATTTTAAATTTATCCCTGTTGGTTTTAATTTTCCATGTTTCTTTGTATATATTAATGCTTCTCATCTCTTCTGCAGTCATCCTAGCTTGCATTGGGCCGTTCCTGTAGGGGCAAACTATGATCTGGGTGACGTCATAGGCAAATTGGATGTTCAAGCAGCCCTCATTTCTTGGTGGTGGTATATCTGCTGTGTAACTTGAAAAGAGAGACAGACTCAGACATCCACCTTGGGGTAAACCCGCATTGAGCTTGAATATTTGTCCCTGATGTCGTCCTATTTCCACATAAGCACGTATCTCCATTACATAATCAAATAAAATCCTTTCGATCTTGTTGTTCATTCCTAATCTGAGTATCTTGAGTTGCATACCCCTCTGCTATACTTTGTCGAATGCCTTGGACACGTCCCTACATACGATGTATACGCTCATTTTTTCTCTCTTTGCTTTCGCTATCTTTTCAAGGATGACTCCAAGTGCCATCTCCGTGCTTCTGTTTTTCCTGAAGCCAAATTGGCAGCTGTTTCCTCTGCCATTATCATCGAGGACTTTGGACCGTCTGTAATTAATTATGTTTTCCAATACCTTACCGATGAAATCTAGTAGCGATCTGGGGGTTTTCCGCCTTGAGTATGAATATCATTCTTGCCACTTTCAGTTCATCAGGAAAGTATCCCGTGTTCAAGCACGCATTGAAGACGTTTCTCTTCCCTCCAGTATGTTCGGAGGTGCTTCGATGTAATTTAATCTGGTGAATCCCGATCTGCCTGAGGCTCTCTGTCGAAAGTTGTTTATCGTTTCTTTTAATTCATCTGATCTAATGATTGCGTCTATTCCTTTGTTGTTGTTTCTCCTTTCCTCGACAAAGTGGAAGGGGCATGTCTTTTCGATCTCCCCATTGAGTTCCTCCACGATCTGATGTTCGAATTCAACGTCATAGTCCTCGTTCTCTTCTTCGCTAATTTTGAATATATTTCTCCAGTACTCTCTGAATAATGCTTCTATTTCTTCTGCTTCTTCTAAAATGTTGTTCCCTGCATCCTTAATTTTCATTTTATCCCTTGCTGTCCGTTTCTTTAATCTGTTGATATGTTTCCAAAATTTCCTTTGTGTTGTTTCCACATCTATTTTCTCGATGTGCTCATCCCATTTCTCTTTCTGCTTTCATAAATTAGTGCTATTATTCTCTTTTCTGTCTCCTGAGTGCGTTGTATGCTTTCCTTGATGTTCCGAATCTTCTTATATTTTCTGCCGCCCGACCTATCTCCTCGCTTAAATCTACCATTTCTGGTGTCCACCTAAATTGTTTAATGGTTTGGAACGAGTTAATGGGGACGGCCCCCTTCTTTACCCTTTAAATTTCTTATCTCTATCCACCTTCCCGTTGATTTCCTCTAGAGTGGCTTCCCCGAGTGGGCTGGGCACGTACGTCTGAAGTAATTCTTTGTACTTATCCCAATCCGCTTTACGGTATGCCTTCTATTTCTTCGAAGGGATTTGTATAAGATTCTTGTTTATATGCATTAGAGTCACAGTGTAGTCGCTACAAGGAACATCCACTAGTTCCATAAAATAGTTAAAGGGCAGATTGAAGTTAGCCAGGCAGATGTCCGGTTTTGTTACGTGTTATTTTCGTAAGTATGTAGGGAAATTGTGCCCCAGTCTTTGCAGTATACGTCTATTGATAAGCGTGTTAAGTTGCCTTCCGGCACTGTTTGTATTTCTATACTCAGAAGTCCCGCAATGGGCGTTCAAATCGTCCATCAAAATGACTGGTATCTTATAGTTGAACAGTTTAGTAAAGTTTTGTACCGGTAATTGGGGGTGCTTGGGTGGCTGGTATTCAGTTGCGACAATGATGCTGCTTAATTCCATTTTAATTTCTATAGCTAAATATGCATCCTCCAATCCTTGTATTGTTTTGTACTGCAATCCTTGCTTGACAGCTATTGCCGCTCCGTCGTGTGGTTCTCCTGAAGGATTTGTGTTAATAACATTGTAGTTCCATATCTTTAATTTCTCATTTTCTGCGTTTCTTCCAGGTTCTGATATTAGTATAACATCTGGGTCAATCTTTCTAAATAAGTTTCCGTACATAATTTCCTTGTCTTTCCATCCGCATGTGTTAATTTATAGTATTTTTAATTTCTTAATATCCATAATTCAATTGTACATTTCCGTTCGTTTATTCGTTTTTCGGTTTGTGTCTTCTATCTGTTAAGTTATCGGTGTTTCTTATTCTTTTTCTGGTTCTTCTTTCGTTTCTCCTGGGTTCTTCCTCTGTTGACTGAGTTCGAGGGTCCTTCTGGAAATTCATCTCTGGGTGGTGGACCCCTTTTACTTGCGGATTTAGATCTGTTAAATCTTTGGGCTTTCCTGCGAGTAACCCATGTGCACTCTTGCTCTGTGTCGTCGGCGGTATTTTCAGTCTCTGAGTCATCGCTGTTTGTGTCCTCTTCTGTTTCTGCTGCCGGTTTGGTTTTCTTTCGCCTCTTCGATTAATTCATGTTTTGTCTTTTCTGTGACTTTGATTTTAAAAATCGCCGATGAGTCGACTTCTTTGGGGAATTTTATCGATTCGAGCCTGTTTTCCTGTAACATGAGGTTGATGTTGTTGCGTAACTTACAGGCTTAGCTATGTTCATCACGTGGGCATGTAATATACAAGTAAGTATTTTCACGTTGAGAGTACCATCCAAATTTATCTGTGTTGCAGGTCCTTGTTGGTGACTTTTTGCCATTAATGCGTATGAGTTTCTATTTACGTTAGCGTTATTTCTGTTTGACTTTTTATTTTCTTTTTAGAATTTCTCTTCTTCTGGGACAGATCATGTCCATAGTTCTGTGTCCCCTTTGGCAGTAACCCCAAGAATGGCCTTCAGTTCCACATTCAGAACAGGTGATTAGGTCTTTTGGGGCAATTTTGAGTCGTATGATCCTCCATCGCATAACATCTGAAGCATATACAAGGGGCGGTCAATAAGTTTTGCGAATTGGTAGGGCAAAACAGAGGAAGGGGATGGCTGTTTTTTGGGGGGGGGGGTAGGACAAATTATGACAAGTCAGGACCTGCAGCCGCACGCTCCTGCCTCGTCTATTTAAGAAGCAGTAGCTGATCGCAGATCGTCAGCCACAAATCTTTCAACAATGGAGAAGGTTGAGCACCGCGCAGTGATCAAATTTTTTACCAAGGAAGGCTAGAATGCAAAAGAGATCCATGAACGCATGGTTGCAGTGTACACCAACACCGCCCCTTCCTATGCAACCATTGCTAGCTGGAATAGGAAGTTCCGCCATGGTCGTGAGTCCCTTGAAGATGACCCCCGTTCAGTACGCCCATCAGACGTTACCAACGACGACAATGTGGCCCGTGTGGAGAGGATCATCCTCAAAAATCGACGGGTGAAGGTCGAAGAAATCGAGCGAAACTTGGAATATCACATGGAAGTGTTATCAACATCATCCACGACAATTTGGCCATGACCAAGGTCTGTGCCCGTTGGGTTCCTAGAAAACTCACACCCCATGATCGACTTCAACGTCGTCAAAGACCACAAGGCCAGAGTTGGACAAGCTGCCTGGCGCGATTGCGGATTCGAGGAGCCCAACCAACCTCCCCTACAGTCCAGATCTGGCCCCCAGCGACTACTTTTTATTCCGCCAGCTCAAGGCTGCACTGCGCGCACGCCGGTTTGGGGACGATGAAGATGTCCAGCTCGCCGTCCAGGAGGGAGTGGATTGAACAGCAGTAGGGAGATTTCTGGTTGTGGGGAATTTGAAGCCTCAGGGACAAGGGGCGCAAGTGCATTGAAGTCGAGGGTAGTTATATTGAACTATAATAAAACACTTTTTCTCATATCTCGTTTCATTATATCCCAATTGCAAAACTTATTGACTGCCCCTCGTATGTATGCTTGTGAAGACATCTCTTCGTATGTGGGCGGATGAGATTCTCATGTTGAAAGCGAGAAATCCCTGTTCGATGATCCTTAAAGCCATTTCGGTAGATTCGCAAATGACCTTGAAAATGTGAGTGTGATCTTTAAATTTGACCACCTATGCTATCTTGAGCCATTTCTGCCTCTCCTGTAGTTCTTCTCTTATTTCTTGGCATGACTGCTCTCTAACCCAGGACTTGATTTTTCAGGAGATGACACTTCTGTTAGCCGTGATTTGTGGGGGTACTCTTGCTTCCAAGTCCAACTTCCTTAGCGTAATGCTCCCAGCAGATGACAGTAGCTGCTCTACGTCTTTATTTTCTGGGAAAATAACTGCGAATCCAGATTGGGTCTCAATACATTTGATTATTGGTATTTCCAGATCAGTAAATATGCATTGTACTACTTCTTGTGGTGATCTTTTTCTTCCGTTGGGTATGAGTTTAAGGGGAAGCCTTTTGAAGTCCGGTGAGTCCATCTTCCCTGGGAATCGCTCCAACTTTCGCACTCTCCTTGGTCAACCCTAGCTATCTGGGCCTAGTCCTAACAGCGGTCCACATTTGGGTTCTGGTTCGTGACCGAGAATCGGCCGCCTTTTCAGGCCCCCTAAGGGTGTCTCCTGCAGGGGTTTACTATACCTTACTACCAAGTGCAACTCAAACCTTGCCGATGATCAAGTTATGTAGTGCTAGTGAGAAGTAAGTTTGAGGTAAAACGTATGAAAAAAGAGTCATGAATTTAGAATAAGGAAGAGCAACCCCTTCGAGGGACCACTTCGCTCAAGAGAAACTGGATAAATCTCCATCAGCCCCAGGAGTGCATATATTTATTCTTGGAAGTTTTCTTGAAAAAGGCGTTTTTTCTTCCTTTACCTGAGATAGCCTTTACCAGTTCGCAGCGAGAGAGCAAGCATACAGACTAAGTAAGTCAATGAAAAGAAGTAGGTAATAGAAGAAGGGGGAGATAGTTAGAATATAGCATGATGTTTTTCTTGTTTTTTTTTGTTTTTTGTTTTTTAAAGGGGTGGGGGGATGAATGAAAGTTGTGTATGTGTGTTAAGAGTGTTCTACAGTTGCCAGGATACTGGTTGATCTTCTTTCTTTGGAAAGTCTTCTTTCTTCTATTTCCTGTGTGCTTTTTTCTCTTTGTCAGTTTACTTCTAATTCATTTTCCTTCTTGTATTTATTTTTTCTTTTAGGGTTTTGAGTGTGGTACCTTCTCAGGTAACGTTAATTCTATTTTTTTTATAGTTTATTTGTTTTGCGTGTATGTTTGCGTTTACTCATTCTTGTTTTGTTTGCTTCTAATTTTGCTTTTGTTCTTTCTTGATTACCGGTTTGTTTCTATTTCAGGCATCCATGCCTTTATTTGTAGTTATTCTTGGTTAATTTTGTTTTTGGTCTTATTTGGTTATTAGCTCTTTCTCTCTTTGAAGGTGATGCCTGCTGCTTCGGAAGGATTTGCGTTCGGAGTTTTGATTTTCAACGATAAGTTGTTTCTATGTGATTTTCCTCGATCTTTTGCCAAGACCTATTTGGCCCGTTCTTCAAATATTTTGTTTATTGGAATTAGTCTGTCCGTGTCGATAATTACATCCATTTATTTCCTTTCTTTTCTTCTAGTGTTTGTAATTACATAGGCCGCTTTGTTCTGGACCCTTTGCAGTTTCTTTGTATTACTTTTTGTTGTGGTGTGAATTGGGATCGGAGGATACACCAATACTGATTCTACGAATGCTTTATATAATGTCCTTTTTCGTTTCCGATCAAGATTTCTAAGGGTGTATAATAGCCTTATTCCCATTTTGGCTTGGCCAATTCTTTCCTTTATATGGGCTTAATATCCTCTTTCCCCAATCTGTAGGCTTAGTACCTTTCCTTCCGACGTGTATGCGTATTCTACCCCGTCGATGGTTAACCGGTCTTTTTTGCGTCTTATTTTGGGGATGATTTTGAATTTGTTCATATTAGTTTTAATTTTCCATTTTTTCTCATAATCATTTATATTTTTTATTTCTCGTTCCTGTAGCTCTTGCCTGCCATCTGGGGTTCGTGGTGCGTGTGGAGATCACCTGGCTGATGTCATTGGCATACTGAATGTTCATAAACCATGGCGTTAGTGGGGGGGAGGCGGGAGGTCGGCCGTATGCCGCCCTGTTTGATATGTAATCAGCCAGTATTCTCTCCGTCCGGATGCCAAGATCGAGTTGAAGGAGTTTATGCTTCAGTCCTTCCACCCATACCTTATCGAAGGCCTTCTCAACATCCCGTAGTACCACGTCCACGTACCCTTTTCCAGATTTGGTTTGGGCAATCTTCTTCGTTATTATTGTGATTGCCATGGTTGAGTCCCTGTCTTTTCTGAATCTGTACTGATGTGTGTTTAGTTTTCTATTTTCTTCTACGTGTTTAGCTAGTCTGTTGTTTATTATTTTTTCAAAAACTTCACCCAGAAAGTTCAGGAGCAATATTGGTCTATAACTGGAGACCATGTTTAGTGGTTTGTTTGGTTTGGGTAGAAATACCATTTTTGCTACCTTGAACACTTTCAGGAAGTCCCCTATATTAAGGTACGCGTTGAATATGTACGTAATATTACTTAATATGTTTTCTGGTGCCTTGTCTTAATTCCATTTCTTTAGTCCTGTTTTGTCGGGAGCTGTTTGTTTGAAGGAGCCGATGACTCCCGCCTGCTGGTTTGTTCGTAAGCTAACTCTTCTCTCCGGTGTTAGCCTATTTATATTTGTTCTTATATTCCCATTTACTATTTCCTCTGTCTCTGTCGTATCTTTCATTGTCTTCTTCTATTGTGTAAATTTTGCTCCAATGGTTTCTGAATTTTTGTCCTGTTTCTTCGCTATTCCTTAAGTATTCACCTTGTTCGTTTATTATTTTTATCGGCTTTCTTGGTGGTTGACCTTTTATTTTCTTGATTAACCTCCAAGCCTCACTTCGGTTTTGTGTGTTGTTTTCTTTTTTTGTAAAGTTGTCCCAGTTTTCTTCTTCTTTCTCTTCTATGAGGACGATCATTTCTCTTTTGATTCTTATCAGTTCTTTGCTCCTTTGTTTGTTTGGTCCTTGTTCTCTTATTTCTGTATATTTTTCTTTAATTTTTCTAGCTTTTCTCGTCATTCCCTCGTCCACCTTGGATGTGGAAGAGTTCTGTACCTTATCCTTGATACACTTGCATCGTCTGCCTGACTGATTCTCTCTATTAATGATTTGAGTGTTTCTTCCAGTTCTTCATGGGTTTTTTCCTCTAAATCTTTCTGCGTGTGACTTTGAAGCATTGTTACGTATTTTACCCGGTCTGCTTTCCTCTATGATTTTCGTGGCTTAATAGGGACCTGTATTGGATTTTGGCTGAGAGTCACCAGAATCCCAATGTGGTCGCTCCATGGAATTGTTATTGGTTCCATGTGCATATTGTAAGGGAAGTTTTCGTTGGTTAGTATTATATCTGATTTTGTGGATGCTTTTCGGGTGATGTATGTCGGGGATTCCGGGCCGACTCTCATTATTTTCCTCTCCATTAGCAGTGCGAGGTTTCTTCCCGCGTTGTTTGTTGTTTTATATCCTGATTCCCGTATTCTCGCGTTCAGGTTCCCCAGAAGTATAGTTGGATTGTTCTTGTTGAACAATTCCATTATTGAATGGACATGAATGTACGAACGCCGGGGGAGGCGGGGGGAATGCCGCTGCTGTCGTCAATAGAGTAAACTCCATTTCTAGTCACAGCGGCATAAGCCGCTATGAAAGGTACGATGGCTGTACCATCGTACCTTTTTCCAGTGGGATTCTTCTTAATTATGTGATAATTGAATATTTTCATTGTTTTCTAGTCCGTGCTCTGAGATGTTGATGACGTCAGGGTCTATTTGGTGAAATATATTTCCGTACTGTGTTGATTTGTTTTTCCATCCGTTGTCCATTGTTTCTGATTTTGGTGTGCTAATTACCTTTCGTCTTTGGGTTTTTCCATTTTCCGTTATTGATTTTTTCGAACGTTTCCTTCTCAATTACTTTCACGTCGTCGGGGTAGATTCTGATTATATTTTCTTCTAGCTGTTTTTGTATTGTTTTTACGTCATGTTCCGACACGTAGTTCCACTTACACGTGCCTCTTTCTATACCCTTCATTATATCCGTTTGTTTGGCTTCTTTTGGCAGGGGGTTGGCCTCGTCTATGAAGATTGTCATTTTCAACTCTCCAGCTTCGTACCAACAGCCCTTCTAATTCTATGATTCGGTATCTGTTTGTGTATCCGTTTCGGTTTGTTCTTTTGTGTTGTGGCTCTTTATTTTTCTGAGGTTCTTCTTCTTTTTAGTCTTCTTTGTTTGTTCCGTTTCCGATTTGTCTGTTTGTTTTCCTTCTTCGTTATAGTCTTCTGTTACCGTCTGTTTTTCATTGTCTTCCAGTGTGGCCCCTATTTCTAGCATATCTTTGACATGTAGGGTTTTTCCCGCTGTGACCCAGTTAATGAGTGTCAATGGGGGGTTGGGCAGAAAGCACATTTTTCTTACGCCGTTCTTTTCTAGTAGTAGGTTTAGTGTTTCCGAGAAGGTCCCTGGCTAGGCAATATTCTGCACATGTGAGAACATTATGCAGGCAAGTATGTCCAAGCCGGTTCCTTCGTTTGCATTTATATTTATTTTTGGTTCCTGTGTTTCTTTGATCTCTTTTACTGCCGCTTTCGCTACGTTCGCGTATGTTCGGTTTATTTTTCTTTCCTGTTCCATTTTTTGTTCTTGTTCTTTCTCTTTGATTATGCCTTGCCTTTTGTGGCAATTTATCGCCATTATTTTATGGGGTCCTTAGCAATTGATGCATTTCTTCGTTGTTTCTTTACAGTTTCGGAATATGTGTCCATATTTTCCACGCATATTTCTGTGTCCAGTTGAGAGCAGTTCTTTGTTACATGTTCTTCAATAGCATAGCATTGAAAGCATGTTTGTACATTAATATCTTTTTCCTTTTCTATATTTTCGGGAGGGATCTTCATACCAAATACAAGGATTCCGTTGCTGGTGGCTTCGTTTGCCATTTCTGCCGTGGCGCAGAGGACCCTGAAGACATGCGCATGGTGTCCGAATTTGATTAGTTCCGTGATTTTTATGTGATTGTTCTCCTTCTCTATTTCCTCCTTTAGCTCTTCTTTTGTGTGAGATCCGACGTATAGATCGACCTTTTGGCAGACAAAGGATCGGTTGGCCACTAGCTGCGGTGGGAGTTTTTGGGTTAGGCCTGTTTTGCTTAGAGCATCTAGCCTCTCGGACGCCACCAGTCGTTCTATATCGTCCTGTTTGTGGCACAAAGCTATATAGCCATTGGAAACCTCTATCAGTTTTGTGAGGGCGATCTTCAGTTCCGTGTATAGCGTGACGATGAGTTTACCTCTTTTAGGTTTTGTTTTCCTGCTTCGGTTCTTAACGGGAGTCTTCGATATTGCAAATTGTTCTCCATTTGTGTTGTGATGTATTGGTCCCTCCCCCTTCCCAGTGCCTCCGCCCGACTAGTTTGGCTGTCATTAAATGAGATGATAATTGATGATTGTGTGGACCTGCGTGGGCTCCTCTCGAGGGGTGAAATGTGACGGACTTTTTGTTGGTTAACGTGGAATCAACCAGCGCTAACCTGGGATGCCACCTCTTCGATGAAGTTAAAAACTGCGGTTGCATCCGACGTGCGCTGAGATGGTTGTATGTCCCTCAGCGATTTTGGTGGCCCCTCACAGGCGAAGTATTAAAACTCCCCTGCGAAGGTTGCAACCCGGCCCATTATCCGAGGGCTCCTCTGAAATGGGTAGCTGACAGCAGGATATTCCTCAGACCTTCCTCCTCCCGTACCCCTAATTATGCAATCGCAAGTACACTGCATAATTGAGACGAGGTTGAAGTGGCAGCGTCCACTAGTCAAGGCATCGTGTCCAGGTTGGGGATGGGGATGGGGGCTTAAGCGATCTTGATGAATATGATACACCTAATTAAAAAATGTATCCTCTCCTGTTTTAGTACCTCTCGAATGGGAGGATTTGGGGTGTGGCAGAGAAAAGGTGTAGAAGACGATAAATAAAATTCAAATGAAAATGAGAATGAAGATGAGGTGAGGTTGAAATGATCGTCTATCTTAAAATCTTCTTTTTCGTAAGCGTGATTTTTCCATCCAGGTGACTTCTTTCGTATTTATTCTTCAAATCTCCGGGGCGAAAATCTCTTCGAAGGAAAGGGCGGTGTTGCTTTCCGTGATTATTTTACCAAGCGTGAGTAATTCAACGAGAAGGCGTTCCAAGCGGCAAATTCAATGAAAATAAAACAGTTTTTAGGGGACATTGGACATATAAAAGTGAGGAATATAGTAGTAGAGGGTTTTAGTAAGAGAAATAGTAGTGGGGAAAATGGGGAAAATTATAGGAAAGCGAAAATGAAAAGAAGTATGAAAGGGCATCTCTGGCTTTCTTTGCGTTTTGTTATATAATTTGTGATATATATATATATATATATATATATATATATATATATATATATATATATATATATATATATATATATATATATATGTGGAAGGCATTCAAGCCTTTGTAGCAGCGGGTTTATTTGCTCTCCACTTGTTTTTTGTGAAGATTTGCATTTTCTTATCCGGGTAGTTTATGCCCATATTTTGAGGGGGGTTTTATTATTTGGTTATTTTGTATTTATTTATTTTTTATTGCTTTTTGAATTTTTGGCGAGTTTATCGCACAAAATTTGGGGGAAAGTTAAGAAAAAAAAAATTAGCACTTGCTAATTTAGTGAATGATATCGTGTGGCTTTGTTTGCGTTTTTTGTTGTGAAAAAAAATCTAAGTGAACCTTGGGTCTACGTCCTCGTCAATAAGTAGTCTGCTGCTTTTAAAGGGTATTGCGCATCCTATGTCATCAAAGTCCATATGCTCGAGCATAAACTCGGGACGGAGGTGCCGGTGCACTTTGTCCCAGATCTTAGTTGCTCTCAGGTGAAGCTCCACGTTTATGGGAGTTATCCCCAGTTGACCATGGAGCTCACTCTGCCTTCTCATCTCTCTCCTTCGGGTTTCTGTTATGATGTAGACTGCCTTATTTTGGAGCCTTTGCAGTTTAAGGACTTGGGTCTTGGAAACCGTGTTTATAGGAACCGGCGGATACAGGAGTTTTGATCGAATGCATGCATTGTAGATTTTAAGTTTATTGGAGGTACTCAGGTTTATGAACTTAAAAAGTGCCCCCAAGTCCCTCCGTGCATTCGACGTAGTTTTTGCTACATGACTCCTATACCCACCAGTCGTAATACGGAGTCCCAGAACCGTGCCCTCCATGCGGTATGGGATGCGTATACCCACCACACGGATGTCTGCGAGCGTCCGTCGGAATAGTTGAATTACACGGAACTTTTGGGCATCGGTAGATATCTTCCATCTTCTCTCTAAAGAGTTGATGTTTTCGATTTCTACCGCCGTACTCTGTGTCATGTAATTCGCATTACGATAAGGCGTCGTACATATCATTGTTATGTCGTCCACAAATTGGACGTACAAGGAACCTTCATTCAGAGGTCGAGGAAGGTCGATGGTGTTGATATTGTAGAGCAGGGGACTTATGCACCCACCTTGAAGCACCCCCGCCTCGAGCTCGAACTCAGGGCCATTGTAATCTTTGATATTCAGAAACGCCCTCCTCTACATTACGCAATCGCATAGGATCCTTTCAAGTATGAGATTGAGGCCCAGTTGTAGAATTTTATATTGCAGGGCTCTCCTTGATGGTATATTCACTCTTGGAAAATTTTTATAGTAGTAGATAAAAGATGGTGAAAAGGGGGTAGGGTTGCTCTTGTTTTAGGGGCATCGCAGGCATACTTTATTTTTATTTATATTTAATTTTCCTTTTTGTGATTATTTATGTTGTCTCATGTTTTTCTATGTATGTGTTCTTATTGTTTTTCTGTATATTTTTTCCTTGTCTCGTTTAATCTGTATACTTGTATCGATGTTGTTAAGCTTTCAAGCCTTTGTTAGTGCGCGTTTTTTGTGTTTGTACCTCGTGTGTATTCTCGTTGTTTGTTTATCCAGTTATTTTGTAGTTTTTCGCGTCATACTATGTGTTGTTAGTGTTTAAGTGTAAATTGTTTCTATGTTTTCCTCAGAACAGACTTTGGTGCTTGGTAATCGCCGATTACGACCGACCTCCCCGTGCAGCCAGGCAGGGATGTTGATACTGCCTCCAGATCTTCTTAATTCTGGGATTATATTATTGGCCAACGAAGACCAGACTTTTTTGGCTAGTTTCTGGGTTGCGACGTTTACTGACTCCAGTTTCTGCCTGCGGTGCAGGTCCCTCTGCCTATGTTGTTCTCTTCTCCTGCTCTTGTTCATAAAGAGGGATGCAGAGTTCTGCACTCGCTGAAGCCTTCTCATAGCGGTCTTGCTAGGCCGCCTGAGTCACTACAGCAGGTTAGATAAGCTTAGCCCGGATAAACGACAAGTATAGTTTCCTGATGTTCGCCGAGCTAAGTTCTCTGAACCTATATAGCTTAGAGATTTCTTTCTTCGCCATATTCTACCTCACCGTGTATTGACTCGAGTATCCGCGGTTGGAGATTTTTAGGCCCAGGATGGTGCCTTCGGCGGAGTAACCATCAACTGACGGCACAGCGGGAGAATTGTGAACTTCTCCCTGTTTGTCCGGATTTTCCACTTTATCTCGAAATCGTTGATGTTCAAGATCTCCGCGACGGTGTTAATAGCCTGATTCTTTGCTTTCCTAACCCTACTGGGGACGATCTGCGTGATATCATCTGCATATTGCAGATACATCGTGTCCCTGTGGATTGGAGTAGGGAGGTCGATGGTGAAGACCAAATAAGCAAGGGACTCAGGCAGCTCCCTGGGGAACGCCCGCTTTGAGTTCGAATTCGGGACCCTTGTGATCTTCTATCATGATTCGCGCCATTCTGTCCATGATTCAGTCACAAAGAATCCTTTCCAGGACTGGGTTTAGCTGGAGACTTAGGATCTTGTATTGCAGTACATGCAACCAAACCTTGTCGAAGGCCTTCTGCACGTCCCTCGTCAGGATGTCTACATAGTGACCCTTCGCTCGGCATTGCGCGATCTTTTCTGTTAGGAGCGCCAGGGCCGTTTCAGTGCCCCGTTTTGGTCTAAACCCATGTTGTTGTGGGTTATGCGCTCCCAACTTGTCGAGTTGATTTTGTAGCCTGCTAGCTATAATCTTCTCGAAGATCTTGCCAGGTATTTCTAGGAGATAGATTGGGCGGTAGTTGGCCACTTGGTCTAGGGGCTTGTTCCTTTTCAGGATAAAGATGATTTTCGCCACCTTATACCCGTCTGGGAAGTAGCCTGTATTCAGGGAAGTATTCATGATGTTTACCATTCCCTGAATAATTTGCCTAGGGGCATTCACTATGTTCTTTTTAGTGAGCCCAGACCATCCTGGTGCCCTTTGTTTGAAGGACCTTATGGTGTTAATGGTCTCTTCAACAGTGATCGGGCGTCCGTGGTCAACCATCTATCTCTCTCTAGACACTTGTGGTTGTGGGTGGGTCTTATGTATCATCGCCCCGAGGTCCTCGAGCAGTTGGTCTTCGAAGTCCTGGTCGAAATCGTCGTTTTCCTCAGGTGAGATCACAAAGACCTCTTTCCAGTGGTCCCTGAATCTTCTTTCCAGGAAATCCGGATCCTCTATGAGTATGTCGCTTTCTTTGATTTTAATCTCAGGCCTGGAAAGCAACCTCCTAAGTCTTCAGATGCTATTCCAAAAATTTACAGGATTTGTCTCCCGGTCTAGTCTGCCAATGATATCGTCCCAGATTTCCTTCTGTTTCCCGAGGATTGTGTTTTTCATGGCCTGGCTTAGATGTCTCTTTCGGGCTTTCTTTTCCCGGGTCGGGCCTGTCCTACCAACTTCTTCGTAAATTTCCCTGAGTTCCCTAGCGATATCCCTTATTTCGTCCGTCCACCTAGGTTGTGGGAGCATTTTGTACGAGATTCTGGGCACGCATCTTTCGTCAGCTTGAATGAGGCGATTGGTGATATTGTCAATCTCCTTTTTCAATTTCCTCCAGATTTGCATCCTCCAGGTCAGCTGGTTGATAGGTGCTGAGCATCTCTCTGTACTGCTCCCAGTTAGCTTTCGCGTAACTTTTCCTATGTGAGACGGGCTTGAGCATTGGCGCAAGCAAAATGGCGGTGATGATTGAGACATGATCGCTCGGGACTACTGGGCCAGGTTCGTTGGCGATGTTAAAGGGGAATTCCGGGCTTACCAACACAATGTCCGGTTTTGTCGCCGAACGATGTGTTAGATAAGTTGGGAAGTCAGGTCCTACTCTCCGGACTCTATTTCTTTCAAATAGTAGTTCCAGATTTCGTTCCCTTTGGTCGACGCTCCTGTAGCCAGATGCATGGCGGCGGGCGTTTAGGTCCCCGCCTAGCATCGCTAGCATTTTGTGCCCGAAGAGGGTGAAGAAGTTGTTGATTGGTAGGTACTGTCGCCTGGGTGGCTGGTAGGCTGCCGCCACAGTTAGGCCACCAACCAGGGTCGGGATCTCGACCGCCACAAATGATTCATCTAAGTCCGGTAATGTTCTGAACTTTATGTTTTTCCTGATTGCGATGGCTGCGCCATCGAATCGTTCTTGAGTGTGGTTTTTCTGTATTACAGTGTAATTGTGTATTTTTATGGTGTCTGTGGTTGTGTTTATGCCGTTTTCTGACATAAGGATGATGTCCGGGTCCACTGTACGGAAAATGTTACCGTAACCAATGGATTTTTCCTTCCATCCATCCACATTCAGTGTGAGTATTTTTAAGGCGTTTTTTGTGTTTTCCATGTTTTTGTAGTTCTGTGTTTTTGTTTTCTTTTGAGTGTCTTATGTGTTGTACTTCCCGTTGCGTATTTTCTTGTACTCTGCATCACTTAGGACAATGCAAGAGTCTCTGTAGAGCTTTATTGTGCCCTCATGCAACGCTTGTTCAATATCCGCTTCTCTTTCATTTGCTGCGTATATCCATTTGATATTTCCTTGTTGGATCCCCTTAAATATCTCCCTGGGGGAGAGCTTTTTGGGGTGTGGGATCTGCTCGTCCTTGATGATTCTTAGGTCGATCTCCTCTGTATCGTACTTGTAAGTACGTTTCGAGGTCTTTGACCTGCTTCTGGAGCTCACAGGGCTCTTGGTCGCCCTGTTTTTTGCCTCATCAGCTTCAGAGTCTGAGGATGAATCGCTTGCAAGGTTACCTTCCGCTCCCCTGATTCTTCTTGCAGCTTTCATTTCCTTCCTCTCAAGTCGTTTCTGTGTTTTCAGTCGTGGGTCTAGCCGGGATGTGCTAGCTTTTTTGCTTGTGGAGCTTTCTGCTATTTGTCTTCAGATGTTCTTTCCTTTTCTGTGGGAAATGGAGTTTCTGGAGCCTCTACTATGCTTTTTGGTTAGAATTGGAGTCGAAGTACGTCTTCCGATGGTGGATCATCTGGAAACCACATCTCCTCCATGCCGTTCTTTCTTAGCATGAGGTTGAGGGTTTTTGCGAATGATCCCGGGTTGGTAAGATTGTTTACGTGCGTGAAGAGAATGCACGTAAGAATCTTCGTCGAGTTTTCATTCTCGAGCTTTAAGTATGTTTTTGACTGTGGGTTCATCGCTTCTTTACTTGAGGCTGCTTTCGTTGCCTGAGCTTAAGATGTGTTGATCCTCCTTATGTCTTCTGACTTCTTCTTCTTCTTGATTATCTCTTTCCTTTGGGGGCAGGACATGCCCATCAACCCGTGGTTCAAACCGCAGTTTGGGCACTTTTCTTTAGCTGCCTTACACCCCCTCCATCCGTGGCCTGTTCCACTGCATCTGGAGCAAGTGATGTTTTTATCCTTGCAGTCTTTTGTTGTGTGCTGCTCGAGCTTGTAGCAGCAAAAGCAGATTTGGATGTGAGTAAATTCCTCCCTCTCCATCTGGTCAGCACTGATCTTCGCGTTGAAAAGCAAGAGGCCCCTTTCTTTCGTCTTCTGCCCCATCTGCGTGTCGGCAAAGATAACTTTAAAGACGTGTTCGTGTTCTGAATTGTCCCGTTTTTGCGGAACTTCACAACTTCCACCACGTTGGCCCACGATTGGTTTCTGCTAATCTCCTCTTATATTTCCAAGCTACTGTGTTGACCTATCCAGGGGTCTAATTGCCTGCACACTATACTGCGGTGTGCCTGGATCTGGGTGGGAGTCCTGGGCTGGCGGCCTATCTCTCCTAGCACCTTCTGGCCTTCTTCCTTTGTTAGATTCTCCACATCTGCCTCTCTCTCACAGACTGCAGAGTAGCCGACCGGGGTGTCGATTAACCTCGAAATAGCCACATTCAGCTTTCCGAAGATTGTCTGGAACACCGCTCCTTGGTCCGGCTTCGGTTGTCCAGCAATGGTCCTCAATGGGACTCTGGTGGCTGGGTGGGGCGTCATTTCTTCTACTTTTGCAGCCCCTCTGACTAGGGGGTGCAAGTCGCCCTTTATTAGTGCCTCTTCTTGTATTGTTGCACGGCTTTTCGTCTCTTATGTGTGTGTGTGTATTTAGGTTATATTTTACGTTAAAATTATTATTCCAGTTCCTTGGGGATGAAGAGAGGCCCCCCCCTCCTGCGTTCGCCCGCCGCCTGGATGAAAAAAGGGAACTGCCTTTAGGATGGATGATACGATGGATGAGATGAGTCCAGGTGGGATCCTCTCAGGAGTGTGATTGTATGGCGGACTTATTGACAACGCCGCCCCCCTGAAGGTTTTAAATCGCGACCGCTCCCTAACATACTATAGAGACGGTTATATGTCCCTCTATGTTCCTGGAAGGGGCCTTCGTCGTAATGAGCACCGAAGGTTGCAGTCCGTCCCTTATCCGGAAAGGTTTCTGACATTGTTATCTGCTGTGGGCTATTCCTCAAACCAGCTTCCTCCAATGCACCCAATTATGGCCATGCTACTTCCTGGTATAGTTGGAACGCAACATGAATGGCAATCCCCTTTCACATCTGACGGCGGTTTTCGTCCGTAGCATCTTAGAGGGGCTGGTCAATATAATGAATGCGTGCCTAAACGTTTGCTATTTTCAGGACGAATGGAAGATCGCTAAAATGATCATTCCAAAGGCCGGAAAACCGCCGGACAGATCAGCAAACTTGAGGCCCATTTCCTTCCTCGAAGTGGCAGGCAAGGTCTTCGCAAAGGTCCTTGCTAATAGAGTTAAAGATTTGATGGAGAATAACAACCTCCATAACCAACACCAGCATGGATTCAGAAGAGGGAGAATAACCTATTGGCGCTAGCAATCATCGCAGAATTACTGGTTAAGATTGCTAGCCAAAAAAGATATGCTGGGAGAGAGAGAGAGAGAAGCCTTCTCGAAACCTCGTTATCCGCCGTTACAAACCGAGTGTCTCGTTGCGGGAAAGTGTCAGAGGCAGTCATCAGCGAGTCAGACGGACGACCAGCAGCTGGAGCCATAAAAGCTGTTCGCGGTGAACCTATAAAATAGATGTAAAATCTCCCGACCTGAGGGAAGGGGGGGGGGGAGATACAGACGGCGGGGAGGTAGCCTCAATTTCATCGTCATGCCTCGTGTGAATTTTGCGGAGACCTGGCGGAAAGTCCAAAAAGGGTGAATTCGGAGAGGGAGGGGAGTAGCGGTTCGCTTTCTCACCCAAAGTAATATCTTAGGAGGTGGGGAAATAATATAATTCTAGGGGATACCTCTACACTACCCTTTCATCTCCCTTTCACCAGGAAAATCTATCCCTATCTATGCATCTCCTACTATTATATATATATATATATATATATATATATATATATATATATATATATGAGTGCAATTGCAATCTTATATGTGTGTATATATTTTCCTTTCACAACTAAATATATTCAATGACCAATGTTCGTTTATTAAGATGGCTTTTAAGATGTTCAGCCTAGTTTTATTTCCCTCTTTTGTTTTAATTGTGGTGTTTTCAATTAGAATATCTCTAGCTAAGTTGATGTTATGCGCGCTCTCCATATGATCTTTGAGCCCTTCGCTTTGCAGATGCATGGTTAAACGCCTCAAAAGTGTGGTGGGTGTCATGTCAATATATTTTGAGTTATTGTAAAGCCTTCAGAATTCATTGGGGCAGATAAACTCGTAAACTATGTTGATTGACTTTAGATTCGAGGAATTTTGGCAGCTGTTGTTTTTCATAAGGAGATTAACTTTTGTCGTTTTATAGTATATAATAACTTGAATTTTGTCCATTTGATTCTTAACCTTGATGTTACGGTTAACAATCTCATTGATGTTTTATTCGTCTATTTTATAGGCCGTGGACATCTGGTTCCTTTTCGTTTTATCCGTATCTTTGAATTGCATACTTAAAAATGATTGGAGTTGTTTTTCAATCATGCTGTTCGGGAAACCGTTGTTCCCGAGTGTTTATTTTACGCGGGAGATCTCTTGATGGAAAAGTTCCCACGTAGAGCAGCATTTAGATGCTTGGCGGATGTATAAGCCGATTACACTTTTTTTGTATCTTTCAGGACATTCACTATCCACGTTGAGGCATCTTCCCATGTCCGTAATTTTTCTATATTCTTTTGTGATATAGCTTCCATTGATGTTCTTTACCTCAACTTCCAGAAAAGAGAGTTTATTGCCCGTGCTCAATTCATAAGTGAATTTTAACACCGAGTTCTCCTCAAATTGTTGTATGATGTTCTTCAGATGTTCTTCGTTTTGTACGGTGATGTAAATGTCGTCTACGTATCGGCAATATGTGTGTGGCTTATTTTCACTGTTGTCAAATAAGCTCTCTTCAAGTTGACCCATATAGTAGTTGGCGAAGGTCAGGCCCAAGAGTGATCCCATAGCCACTCCAACCACTTGCGTGTATAGATTACTGGTGTCCTGAACCGAGCCTCTAATCTACATGAACGTAGCATATTCCTTAAGATGTTTGGGTCAAGATTTGGAGGAGACATTGTAGGATGGTGGTGCACATTTTGTATATATAATATACAAACCTACAAAAATTCTTGAAAGGAACAGTACATATATGTATAGACTTTAAATCCTAACATGCTGAGCTGCCAAGTGTAGGCCATGAATGGTCTTTTGCAGTCTCCTTCTTTTCTTATGTTCTTATGTTCTTAAAACAGACAGTAAATCAGAGAACAGCCACTTGCGCAACAGGAGAGTAAATCCTGTACAAGCAAATTATTAAAATGCAGGGGTTTGCTACCCAGCAAATACTTGATGAAAGCTTGTTCGGAGGAGAAACTAAAAATAGCACACATTAAAAATAGTTAAAAAGATAAAAATGTTAAGAACAAGAGAAAAATTAATGAATTTACCAACAAACGTAGCTCCATTGGTTATACAATATCTATTGTATAACCGATGATGTAATTTAAGGAGATTATTGTCGATTTACCCTCATATAATTTTTATTTGTCATACTCCGCCAAGGAGTACAATTTTCTACATTTGAGTACCTCGTATTAGGTATTAATTTGTTTCTGTAGAATTAAAATGTGTCTTTCCCGCCCCAGCATATAGAGTTCAAGTGTTTTGCTAAGGCAAATACCTTTAGGCAGTTAATGCCACTATTTTAAAAAGCCAATTCTGACATAAATCTGTTGGTACTTATTGCCCTAATCATTGAAAGTCCAAAGCATGCATCCTTGAACACGGTAACTCTGTGGGCTCGATAAAATACTCTACGGATGGTAGATGTAGGAAAAGAGATTAATTTTTTACTCTAATCAAATACACGGGAAATAATATTAATATTCAAGAGCTAAACAGAAGTGAGTTAATAAATTTGGTAATTTAGTATAAGAACAATTTTAATGGGAAAGATTAATCTAGCAACTGTTGCACGGATCGTTTTCTCTGGTTACTAGTCCAAACCACTTGGACAATCCTGAAACCTATTTTCCTGGTTAGAATAATATTGTTGTTTAAAACGGAATACCAGTTTAGATTACCTTAGCACGGCATTTGCTTCATAGGAACATTGGAAAAGAAGAAGAAGAAGACGATTGTAGAGTATCAGAGCGGTACTGGAATACAGATTTGGCAGGAAGTCAGAGAGAATGTTAATTTTCAGGAGAGAAGGTACGAAATAATTATCACGCTCTCTGTCAGATCACCGGGAAAGAGTTGCAGGGAAAACATCTCGCTGATGAGATGTAATGACCATTCCTCTGGCTATGAGATGCAGACATGATTCTAGGCAAGCTTGAAGTCCTAGTGTTCTCTTTCACCAAGAAGGGAGAATTGGATGCCTTTCCCTGTTTGGAGAAAAGTTTCCCTGGGAATGTAACTTCCAAAGGAAACAAAAAATAAAAGTTAGCCTTCAGACTTCTAGGGTGGTCCTGCACTTTTGGCAGAGTAGTGCTAAACGTTTCTCTCTCTTTGTCTCGTGGATGGTAAACGAGCGGGTAGTTCAAACGCTTTTCTGGCAGGAAAAGGGCACCCAAACTGGAACTACATACCTGCCTGAGATAGTACGCCTGCCATGTGCGCAGTTTATGTGAGCGTTTGATAGTCGCCAAGCGAAGTTATGTTCACGTAAGTAAAATTCTCCAATACATTCATCCCTATTCTTTTTCCCACTACGGTTTTCACTTCTTTTACCTTTTATTTCGTTATTTTCTACCTCCCCCCCATTATTTTCTACGCTTAGGTAGGCCATACTAGGAGCGAAAGATAATAATAATAATAGGTATTTATAGTGCGCCATTCAGAGCTGTTAACCTTCCCAGAGCGCAGGTTGTGTAGCGAGTGTAGAGAAAGTTTACAGGGAAGAGAAGGCAATACTAAAGAGATGAGTCTTCAGGAGACGTTTAAAAGTAGCGAAGGAGGGAGACGATCGGACTTCGGCAGGAAGAGCATTCCAGATTCTAGGAGCAAAAACTGAGAAGGAACGGTCACCCATCGAGCAGAGGACAGAACGAGGAGTGTTCAGGAAGGGAGTGAGGATATATCGGATTGTCCGAGGAGTTTGACGACGGGAGAGGGCAGAAGAGAGATAAGGTAGAGCCTCGAGGTATAGAGCCTTGTAGGTGATGAGAAGAATTTTATAGTGGGTACGGAAGCAAATAGGTAACTAGTGTAGCTCCTGTAACAGAGGCATCGAAGAAGAAAACAGGGGGCGGCGAAGGAGGAGTCAAGCAGCATATTTTTGAACTAGTTGTAGGGGGCGAAGTGACGAAGAAGGGAGATTCACTAGAAAAGAATTGCAGTAGTCTAAGGGTGAGGTGATGAAGGCATGAATAGCAGTCTCAAGGCTTCGTCGATCAAAATGGGATCGAATACGTGAGAAGTTGTGGAGGAAACCGAGGGAAGACCAAGATTACTGACGGTAACAGAGAAGGCGATATTGGTTCTCCCAAGGTTAAGGGAGGGGAAGAGAGCTTTAGATTTCTACACCAGCGAAGCAGTACCAACAAGTAAAACTACACTTTTATCGTGGTTAAGTTTGAGAAAGTAGGCAGACAGCCATTTGTTTATGGCGGTGAAGGATGAAAAGACCTTGGTAATTGATTGAGAGAAGGACACAGGGGGTGAGGAAAGGTATATCTGAGTGTCATCAGCATAGAGGTGGAATGACAGGCCTAAATCGCGAAAAGGGGAGCCAAGAGGAAGTAAGTAGATGCGCAAGAGGAGGGGACCAAAAACTGATCACTGAGGCACCCCAAAGTGAATGGGCGCGAGCTCAGAGTAGAATTTATCGAGCGCGACCGACTGAGTGTGGGAAGAGAGGTATGAGCGGAAGGAAGTCCTGAAAGATCAAGGGAAGTGTGAAGACGATAAAGGAGGACAGTGTGGTCCATGGTGTCGAAAGCAGAGGAGAGGTCTAGGAGGACTAGAATGGACGTACAACCCATATCAGCTGCACTACGTAAACCGTCTGAAACATTAAGAAGAGCGATTTCAGCAGAGTGCTTCTCTTTGAACAATTAAGGCGAGAGAAAACCACTCTCTCGAGAACCTTAGAGAGGAATGGAAGCTGTGAGATAGGGTGATAGCTAGATAGGTAAGAGGGGTTAAAGTGAGGATTTTTTAAGGATAGGATGAATTGAGGCATGCTTGAAGGAAGAGGAAACCACCCCTGTGGCAAGGGAAGTGTTAATGAGATGAAGAATCAATGGAAGGACTGCAGGGAGAATTTGGTGGAGGAGTTTGGGTGGAAAGATATCATTAGGGGATCCAGATTTTTCAGAGCGTGTGATCAGGGCAATTACTTCCTCAGAGGACGCCCGAGTGAAGACGTTAAGCGGCAATGGAGTATGGTCAGGGAGAACAGCATGAGCTTGTTCAGACGACTGAGGTAGTACGGCGTATATGTTAATAACTTTATCAGAGAAAAATTTAGAAAGAGTAGAGGGGTTGATGGGGGGGAGAGTTGGGGGAAATGGGGCTAGGCGAGGAAAGACGAGAGAGGAGACGAAACATAGTCCGAGGGTCATTCTTGTCCTCAGACAAAAGTTTGCGTGACTCATCCTCACGCGCTGATTTTAATTTGGAAGAATAAGTCGAAGTAGCAAGGCGATAGGCAAGTGAAAGGGAGGTCGTGTCCTGCACACGAGAGCGTGATTTACGAAGGCCTCGTTCATGATCACGTAAGGACTTCCTTGAACGAAGGAGTTCCATGGCGAACCAAGGGGCGCGGTGATTGCGGTTTGAAGAAGGAGTGATAAGGGGGAGGGGGGTATGCGCGTCAAGGCAGGCGAGTAATGATTGGTGCAGAGATTTTATGGTTTAGTTAGGTGAATTAGTAGTATCAATATGAGGTAGGGCAGAAACAACGTCACTAAAGAGAAAAGTAGTATCAATTGACGATAGTCGACGGAAAGATGTAGGATCTCGGGACGAGCGAGGAGGTATGTGGTAGGGAATATATAATTTAAAATTGACCAAGAAGTGGTTGGAAATCGTATTAGAAAGGACAGTTACTGTTAGATTAGAGATATGGAGGTTCGAGATGACTAAGTCCAGGTTATTACGATGTATGTGTGTTGGGGGTGACACATGTTGCGTAAGAGAGAAAAGGTCAATGATGTCAATGAATGCACGAAGAGTCTCATTGTGGCTAGGAAGATTGAAGTCATCGAGAATAAGGAGAGAACCAGTCGAAGATAGGTCGGAGAGTAGGTTACCGAACTCCTAGAGAAATTAGGCCGTAAAGGAGTTGGGAGAGCGATAAAGGACCACAATAGTCAGAGCGGGCACAGCACGTGAGACAGCAATGAGAGCCTCAAATGAGGTTAGAATCGGGGAAGGAAGAAGATTCAGGGAGAAGAATGAGTTGGAAATCAGTGCAACTCCCCTTCCACGGTGGTTCCAAGGAACATGCAGTAAAGAATGACCCGGAGGGGTTGCAAGGGCAGTGCATGAACCAGAATCAGACTCGGGTCAGATTTTTGTAAGGCCAAGGAAGGAAACCCCAGCGCGAACAACGAGGTCATGAACATACTCCGACTTATTGGTCAGGCTCCTAATGTTCAGAAGACACGCCGACAGCGCCTTCTGATGAGCATGGGAATAAGAGGAAAATTTGGAGGTGTTGGGTAAAGGAAGAATGGTAGAGCGAAAGAGGTTCTTAACGGACGCCGAAAGTCTCGGCCCCCTCCTAGTCGGGCGAGTTCGGGAGATACCAGCCCCCTTTATCTTCGCGTATGTAGCTAGCGAAAGAAGATAGTTTAAATAGTTGAGTGAGAGGAGTGAGTCCCTATCATACATGATGGGGGAGAAAGGAGGGAGCAAGGGCGAGAATAATGAAGAACGCAGCAGACGGGAAAACTTAACCCTAACTTGACTCAGGAAGTGGGGTATGGTTCGCCTAGGCGAGGTGTGGGTGTGGGGGCGGGTTCTCCGACGCGAGGCGTGGGAGTGGGGGAGGGTTAGCCAGGACGATGTGAGTCGAATAAGGAAGGAAGACAAAAAGCAGCATGTGGCAACAAATGAATCAATGGAGTGAAAAGGAAAAGGCAAGTTAATATTTAAGCGATAGAAATAAATGGCTATATACAAATAAAAATAGATAGCGATATACAAATCTAGTAAAAAGGAAAACAGAAAAGAAGCGAGTTTATATTAACGCAAGTAAAAATAAAAGCCGATAAACATGCCGGTGGGGCAAAATAAACAAACAAAAAGCCATAAATAGAATAAGGCAAAACTTAATTGAAGCTGAAATGAGCAATGAGTTACAAATAAAATTTGTTACTTGCAAGCGAGGCTGCCGGCGAATGCGGACCACAGCATTAACTAATTGAACAGCATTAAATACAATGCGGTAATTATAGTTCACAAAAGGAAATGAATTAAAAAGCACTAAGATCCCAACGCGACAACACTAATTAAAGAGCACTAAATAACGGAACAACAATGAATCAGGAGACGGATGATAAGAATGCTGATCAAGAGCTTTGAGAATGAAATTGATCGTCAGGGCAGTCGAAAACGCTCAATCAACAACCTATCCCTGAAGCGCTGATGATATTTAGATACCTAAATGAAAAGTAGTCCAAGTAATTGCATTTGATTTACCCATATCTGATCTGTTTAGGGAATTACTGCCAGCTTGGTTAAGAGGGCCAATTGGACTGACTATTTAAGAGGAGCGTGTGATTTCTCAATCCAATCCCTGAATCTATTACGGTACGTTTCTCTAAAGTTAGACTGGCTCTCTGCTGCTCGGGGTTGAAAACAATAGTAGGAAGGGGTCCTTTTAATCCAATTTTAAGACAGTCATTTCTTTAACTCTTAAGAAAGATTAAATATCAGAGTTCTTTCAATATGATATGGGAAACAAATAGAGTAAAGTGCCTAAATCAATCTTAGAATTATATAGGTGACTTCTGATTCTAGTTCCTTTGTCACTGTTAATACATATAAAACATCAACACATCATGTTCAGATGTTCTATCAATCTCATAGGTGTGTTGAAAATTGAGAAACTTCGAAGCATCCTAAATCAAAGAGAAAAATAGGAATTGGAATAGAGGTAAAAGGTTCAACGCTCTATTATACCAAAACAATACACCTCTCATTAATATAAGCTTTGGAATACGTGGAGCCAAATTGATTACAATCATAAATAAAGATTTTTACTTTTAAAATAATTAAAATTTTCATCATTGTTCATTAATTTTTGTGTATATTAAAGCAATCACGTGTGATGTAGACTTTTGTCTGAGATTTTCAATGATATGGTGATCACTTCAAATGGTGTTTCACCAGAAGGATTTAAGTAATCTTAAAATCAAAATCCAGGAATCAAAATTGGAATTTGTCACCAGTTCTTGTGTCTTTGTTGTTTTAATTGTTTACTTTTACAGAATTAAAAACAAAGCTTTTTAAGGGATGAGATTAACAGTGATGTCCATAAGTTGTAAGAAAAGCTCCACTAAGCCAATTAATATTCAGATATAACCACCTGTTTTAGTTCCCTGTGATAAAAAGTGGCTTTGTGAGATGAATAAGAGAGAACATAAACATCAATATTTCAGACAACTAAAAAGGAGAAAAGATTGTGAGTTGATTAATATCGATAGAGGAGCAATTTTTTCCTCTTTGAAATAGAAATATCCAACTTCAATTCTATCTTTTGATATTCATCCAAGAAAGATCGTATATAACTGTTTGATCTTTCGACAGCCTTTGATGCTGTCAATCTCACTGTTTTTCATCGTATTTATGAATTACCGCTGATTTCAATTACTCTTTTTTACCTCTCTCTCTTTCGCTTGTATTACAAGGATATACGTACATCTATATATGTATAGTCTACCACTACACGCTTTGTGCATTTTTGTTTCGAGCTGCAGAAGATTTTTTAAATAAAATATGGCGAAACCCCAGTGGTAACTCATTACTACCCGCAAACTTGTATTACTCTTTCTCATATATATATATATATATATATATATATATATATATATATATATATATATATATATATATATATATATATCTCAAAGTAGCACGAGAGAATGATGAAAATGAATCCATTAAACCACATTGAAAGAGAAAACGGAATAATTTTTCCTTGCAGCAAAATCCGTGCAGGACAGCGATTCGAACCAGGCACACTGAGGCAGCGAGCACCGCTTTAATCACAGTTAAAAGTATGCCGTTAGTACAATACGCTACGCAGAGAACCAAAAAATTCTCTGAATAGAATAGCTTTTAAGGAACACTTTCGCCAGCTCGAACAGAGACCATGAAAGAAATAGAAAATTAATTGGGAATTTAAAGAATAAATGAGGAATAGGTAAACGCGTGGCAGATATACAAATGTATATATCTCTCAAAGTAGCACGAGAGAATGATGAAAATGAATCCATTAAACCACATTGAAAGAAAAAACGGAATAATTTTTCCTTGCAGTAATATTTTTATTACCTTTTTTTCGAAAAAATCCGTGTAGGGAAGCGATTCGAACCAGGCACACTGAGGCAGCGAGCACCGCTTTGATCACAGTTAAAAGTATGCTATTAGTACATTACGCTACGCAGAGAACCAAAAAATTCTCTGAATAGAATAGCTTTCGAGCTGGTGAAAGTGTTCCCTAAAAGCTATTCTATTTAGAGAATTTTTTGGTTTTCTGCGTAGCGTATTGTACTAACGGCATACTTTTAACTGTGATCAAAGCGGTGCTCGCTGCCTCAGTGTGCCTAGTTCGAATCGCTTCCCTGCACGGATTCTTTCGAAAAAGGTAATAAAAAATATATTTATATAGGGTCTTTCAATAAGGTCGCTCAATTTTTAAATGTAAATAAAACAAGTTTTCTGTGATATATGCACTCAATTTATTTTAAATTTGAAAGTACATTTTATGGCATTAAGTGTGGAATATGATGTCGTTTAAATGTTTGCCGCGGCTTTGCTTGGTCGAACGTATTCGGGAGGCCTAATTTTTGATGACTTTGTCCCATAGATCTGGCTGAATTTGCTGGATGATGTTCGTTATGTTGACTTTGAGGACATAAACTGTTTGCGGATTATTCGCATAGACCTGCCATTTAAGGTAGCCCCAAAGAAAGTAGTCTAATGACGTTAAATCACATGATCTCGGTGGCCAGTTAACGTCGTCGCCGCGCGAGATGACCCTGCCCTGAAATCGCTGCTGCAAAATGTCTATCGTAGCGTGCGCAGTGTGGCACGTAGTGCCGTCCTGTTGGAACCACATGTCGTCAATATCCATATCAGGCATATAATCCAGTTGAGGGCACAAGAAGTTGCTTATCATTGATCTGTAGGTCTCGCCGTTGACGTTTATGGCAATCCCATCTTCGTTCTCAAAAAAATACGGACCGACGATTCCGTTCGACGAAAATCCGCATCAAACAGTGCCTTGTGGAGATGCGATTGGTGCTGGTGTATCTCATGTGGATTGTTTTCGACCCAAATCCGACAATTTTGCTTGTTCACAAATCCATTCATCCAAAAATGGGCCTCGTTGCTGAAGAAGATTTTTGGGGGGAAATTTGGGGCAAGTTCGAACTGCTCTAGAGCCCAATCAGCGAACACACGGCGTTGTATATGGTTATTTACCTTAAGTTCCTGGGTAAGTTAGAATTTGTACGGATGCAGACCCAAGTGGTTACGCATAATTCGCCAAAGTGAAGTCGCAGAAAGGCCAAGTTCTTGTGAACGATGAGAAATTGACTGCTCGGATTTTCCCGTACACTCTTATTTACGGCAGAGATGTTTTCAGCAGACCTTGCGTTTCGGCGACGTACGGGTGTTGGCTGATTGTTGATCGACCCTTTTGCCTCGAATTTGGGCACCAAGCGTCGAACAGTGGACTTGGCATGACAATTGTGGCGAGGATAGAAATCACGTAATGCGCGGAACGTTTTTCGAACGGAGCACTGATTTTGATAATAACATTTGTTGAGTTGCACACGCTTTTCAACGCTCTAACGTTCCATCGTGACCTGCCAAGTACTACTGAATAGTTCACAGTGAGGTTGCCAGATGTTGCTTTAACAACATGGCCACTATCGTCAAACAAAGCTCGAGCGTCCTTTTAAAAGACCCTTTATATATTCAGGGTGTTCGAAAACTAATGGTACATACTTTAATAGTAGGTATAAAACCCCAAAAGAACCACTTTTACAAGAATAAGTAAATATATATATATACATGCTGTTCGGAAACTAATGGTACATACTTGAATAGTAGGTATAAAAACCCAAAAGAACCACTTTTACAAGAATAAGTAAATGTCCAAAAATAGATCGTTTTTGAGATATCGAATCGTAAAGTTGAGTATGGTATAACTACCTCTGGTGGGGCCAGTCCCCAGGAAACACATTTGAGTACATACTTTATTATGGAATTGGAATTACAATAGGTGTTCGAAATGTCGTCCCTGTACGTCAATGAAGGTCTGGTACCTACGCAGAAGCGTTTCCCGAACACGATCAAACACTTGAATTATCCGCAATGAGTCCTGCAGCTTCCACTATCCTTCCAACAAGATCCATCTCTTTCTCCACTGGGGTTTCATAAATTAAACTCTTCATGTGGCCCCATAGGTAGAAGTCCAAGGGTGCCATATCTAGAGACCTCACTGGCCATGGCACTGGCCCAAAACGTCATATCCATCTGTTGGGAAAAGTACGGTTTATACATTGTCGCACATTCCTTGAGCTATGCGCTGGAGCGCCGTCATGTTGGAACCACATTTGACCTCGAATACCCAAAGGCACATCGTCCAGAAGGTTAGGCAATACCTCCCGTAGAAATACTTCATAGTGATCCCCTGTTAAATGCGTTGGAAGCACATAGGGCCCAACCAAATTGGTACCAATAATATCAGCCCACACATTAACACTGAACCGGTGTTGGTGGTGGCTCTAATGCACAGCGTGAGGGTTTTCATTCTCCCACATGTGTAAGTTGTGTGTGTTAAATACATCACTGCGCGTAAAAGTAGCTTCATCAGTGAAGAGCACACACTTTGGAAACTCATTATCTTCAATGGTCTTATTCATAAACCAACGTGCAAACCGTTCACGAGGGTAAAAGTCGGCTGGAAGAAGCTCTTTCACTCTCTGGAAATGTTACGGGTAGAGGCCGTTATCATAGTGTTTGCCATACTATTAAGTGATAACGCATTCCAAGTGCATTTGCCGCGGCCCGAGCGCTTCTACGCTGGTTTGTATTAAAATGTAGTATCCGCTCTTCGTGCGAACTAGCCAGCGTTCCCTAAAGGTTTTATTTTTTAACGTGAGGTCGATACGGAACAAGTGGGACGAACTTTTAGCTGTATTGTCCTCCGATAACCGAATAGATATCGTGGCGATCGTAGAAACGTGGATCCATACTGACAAGCGAGATTTCGAGGGTGAGTTTGCGATCCCCGGTTATACAATGTTCCACTGTGACCGACCTTGTCTAGAGAGCGGCTGAGTTATGGTATACGTCCAGAACTGTCCCCCCGCTGTCGAATGCAATGTGAGATCTGGACACGATATTTTAGGGCTGGACATAGATTATACTAGCTCCTCTAATCGAGTAGTAGTGGTTTATGGGCCACAAAGACAGTCAGAAGAGTTAGACTCAAGCCTGTACTTAAAGTTCACCGAGCTTAGAAATAGTCGCACGAGTTTGGTCCTGGGACTTCAACTGCCGTGGGACTGACTGGAGAAACTTGACAGGAGATGCGTAAGGGATAAGATTGATTGAGTTTGCTCAGAATAACTTCCCGACACAATGGGTAGAGGAGCCAACGAGGGGTGAGAACATTTTAGATTTGGTGTTTACCACCGAGGACGACATGGTATCCGGACTCAACGTGGGAGAGTGTCTGGGCGAGAGCGATCAACGCACACTCATGTTTTCCGTCCACATTCCATGTGAGAGACGCTCTCACGTCGCTATCTTTAAACCCGACTCCCGACGCACGAACTTTGTGGGTTTTCGAGATGCGATAGCTCGGCATGGGCCCGCAACAGGAAAAGGAGCCTCGGACAAATGGTTGGTGTTTAAAGAAAATTTTATGCCTCAACAGTCTGCGTTTGTCCCTAGTAGAAGACGGAGCGTCAAGCCTCTCCAACCAGGATGGTTCAGTCTAGGTATCGCTGCAGTGATAAGGAAAAGAAACCCTGCCTACAATAACTGGAAAGCCAACCGTAATGAAGAAAGGCTTCTTCAATACAAGGAAAAGTGTAGGCAAGTGAAAGCACTGGTGCGCAGAGCTAAGCGCAGGGAGGAAGTTCAGGTTGCCTCCCTCTGTCAAGAGACCCCGAAAGAATGGTTCCTGCATGTCAATAGCCGCAAGCCGATTCGCCATAGCATAGGACCGCTGAGAGATAAAATGGCCTGTTACGGAAGTCACAACCAGACATCGCCAACGCGTTGAACGTCTACTTCGCCTCGGTATTTACGAGGGAAGTTGACGGTCCAGTTCCGAGGCCTGGGGATCATCTCGAAGAGGGCGAAAACCTATGTGAGATAGTCTTAGAAAGAAACGAAGTAGTAGCCAGACTAGGAAAGCTTAACCCGTATAAGTCTCCAGGTCCGGATGGCTTTCTTCCTAGAGTCCTCCGAGAAGTTAGTGAAGAGGTAGCTCCACACCTCACCACCATTTTCAACAAATCTTTGGAAACTGGAGAGATGCCGAAAGACTATAGAATAGCAGACGTAACTTCCATCAATAAGAAGGGGGCCGCGAATGCCCGGGTAATTACCGGCCTATTAGATTGACATCCATCGCAGGCAAACTACTCCAGGAAATAATCGCAGACCGTATAGTGCAGCACTTAGAGTCACACAACCTCCTGATTTTGGATTCTCAGCACGGATTTCGCAAGAACCCTTCATGTCTAACTAATCTACTAGAATTTTTCCACGGTATTTTGAGTGAGTATGACCGTAGTCGAGCTGAGTATATCTTATACCTGGACTTCCAGAAAGCCTTCAATAAGGTACCACACCGCAGGTTGATAAATAAAGTCCGCGCCCTTGGCATTACCGGCAAAGTAGCCGAATGGATAGAAAACTGTCTCTCAAGACGGAGGCAACGAGTAAAGATCAACGGGATAGCCTCGCAATGGACGCCAGTCAGTAGCGAGGTGCCCCAGGACTCAGTGTTTGGTCCTCTATTGTTCATCGTCTACATCATTGATATGGACGAAGGATTAATATGCTCGATAGCCAAGTTCGCAGACGATAGCAAGCTAGGATGTAGTATGAGCTCGCTAGAAGGAGTGGGACGCCTGCAAAATAGCCTTCTCAGGATAGGCGAGTGGTCAGAAAGGTAGCAGATGCCATTTAACCTTGACAAGTGCAAGGTAATGCACATCCGCTTTGCTAACCCCCGGGAAAACTACTCTTTGCTAGGCAAACAACTAGATACCATTGACCTTGAGAAAGATTTAGGCGTGCTAATCAGCAGTGATCTGAAGTTCTCCAAGCAGTGACTCCAGGTGGAAAAGAGGGCCCAGCGAATGCTGGATACATAAAGAGGCATTTTTGCTTCCGAAATAAGCCGATTATTCTCGCTTTGTACGACTCACTAGTCCGGTCACACCTTGAATACGCCGTACAATTCTGGTCCCCAACCCTGAAGAAGGATATTGAACGGCTGGAAAGAATACAGGCCAGAGCCACAAAATTGATCTCCTTCCTTAGACATAAAAGTTATCAGCATAGGCTACGAGAACTGGGGATGTTCTCCTTGGAGACGCGCCGGTTAAGAGGCCAGCTGAATTAAACTTTTAAGATAGTGCGAGGAGTTGAAAACGTAGATCACATGAGGCTGTTCACGTTGAACGCAAATACTACACGTAAGCACTGTTACAAACTGGAATTACCTCAATTCCATACTAGCATTGGCAGAAACTTCTTTCCGTACAAAATCTGTAAAACGTGGAACCGTCTAACGTCAGAAGTGGTGAACAGTTTGTCAGTCGAACAGTTCAAATCTCAACTTTACACACTGATCTAGAAGGTACCACCTTAGTATAGATTATAGATCTGAGTAAAGTAGATAGGTTTCAACTTTTTTTTTATAAAAAAATCCTGTTTGTGTTCTTTTTTTTTCAACATATTCAGGTATCGTTTCAGCTTTCTGGCCCGAGGTGGACGGGGAGAGCCTTCATCTACGCTATACTTTCCCTTATGCTATAGGGTAAGGCTTTCCCAAAATAGTACCTCGACGGTATGGTCAGCAATGTCCTTTGAGGTACTACTATCCCTTGTAACTCCTTGTGACGCACTTCCCCCCTAGGCTAGCTAGGAGAGTTAAGTCCAGCATAAGGGCGGCAAAGCGTGCCGAGGAACTCCGAGTGGCGAGACTTTGTAAAGAGAATCCCAATGAGTTCTTTGGTTGTGTAAACAGCCGTAAAACAATTCGCCGCAAGATTGACCCTTTGGTGAATGAGGAGGGTGCATTAAAGCACTCAGATGCAGAAAACGCAAACCTCCTGAACGACTACTTCTCTTCAGTGTTCACTGATGAGTATGGTCCCATTACCCAGCCCATGGACTCTTACTTGGGTGCGAAGCTGGAGGAAATGGACTTCACTCAAAGCGAAGTAGAAAAAAAACAATGACCTAAAGACAAATACGTCCCCTGACCCGGACTGGTTTCTACCTAAAGTGTTAAAAAAAAGTGCGTGATTATGTGTCACGACACCTATGCACACTCTTCAACATGTCAATCCCGAATGGATGCGTTCCTAGAGAATGGCGTGAGGCGGAGGTGACTCCTATCTTCAAGAAAGGAGACTCTAGCCAATCGTCGAACTACCAACCTATTATTTTAACTTTGATAGTTGGTAAACTCATGGAAAGCATCATGGTGGACAAAATAACGTCATATTTAGAGTCAAGATTGCTATTGAGTAGTTCCCAGCACGGGTTCAGAAGGCAATGGTCATGCCTGACGAATCTTGTGGAATCCTTCCACTTTGTTTTCAGTGAGCACGATCGAGATAAGGCGGTGGATGTTATCTACTTAGACTTTCAAAAAGTCTTCGATAAGGTACTACACCGCCACCTTCTCCGGAAAGTGCGTGCGCTGGGCATAGGAGGAAACCTACCAGGTTGGATAGAGAACTGGCTAAGCGGCAGACGGCACTGGGTGGTGTTTAAATGGACAAGCTTCTGAGTGGGTGCCCGTTATTAGGGGTGTTCCTTAAGGTTTTGTCCTGGGACCACTACTGTTTAGCATCTATGTTAACGACATGGTTGCGAAGATTTCTAAAGTTGCCGATGATACCAAGCTTGGTATGAATATTGCAAAGGAAGGAAATACTGCCCACCTACAAGAAGATCTTCGGAAGATTGGGGAGTGGTCGACACGTGGCAAATGCCTTTTAACGTGAACAAATGCAAAGTGATGCATATCGGCCACCGAAACCCCCAATCGCAGTATATCCTTAAGGTCACTGCTCTTAAATTCACTGATACTGAGAAGGACTTAGGTGTAACTATCACTAGTAACCTCAAGTTCTCGAAGCAGTGTATTGAGGCAGAGAAGAAATCCCAAAGGATGTTAAGCTACATAAAGCGACAGTTTGAATATCGGAACAAGGAGATTGTATTCTGTTTGTACAACTCCTTTGTCCGGCCGCACTTGTAGTATGCCGTACAATTTTGGAGTCCTTCGTTTTGAAAGGACATTACGAGATTGGAACGTGTGCAAGCCAGGGCGACCAAACTGATTCCCTCTATCAAACGCAAGAGTTATAAAGATAGGTTACGTGAATTAGATTTGTTCTCGTTGGAGACCCGGAGGCTGCGTGGTCAGCTTATCGAAGTGTTTAAAATGCTTCAAGGCTTCGACAATGTAGACTAAATGGATATTTTTCAGCTTAGCGAGAACAGGATCAGAAATCACGGCTACAAACTTGAGCTAAAGCGCCACCACCATGATCTGTGTGGGAAATTTTTCACATACAGCATCTATGGTACATGAAACGCATTTCCAGTCGAAGTTGTCAACAGCAATTCTGTTGGGCAGTTCAAGTCGCGTCTAGACAAAGTCTTGAAAAATAGCCGTTTGGGCACATAAGCGTTGTGCGAGTGTTCTTCGGGGGCGTAAATTGACACTTTCGAAGACTGCAACTGTTACGCCAAAGGCACCTCTTTGAATGGACTGTAAGGTCTACTAGGGTACTTCTTTTCTCTCGTATCTACCTTTCTCTCTCTCACACACACACACACACACACTCTTGATAAAATTGTCGAATGGGTTTCAACATAGGAAAATGAAAGTCATCCATTTAGGATGTCATAACTTAAATGTAGAATACCATATGAAAGGCCAAATTCTCGAATCCGTTAACTTAGAAAAAGAATTGGGGATTTTAATCTCGGAGGACCTTAAAGTATCAAAACAATGTGCAGAAGCTTGTAAAACAGCAAACCGAATGCTAGGATATATTGCTTGGAATTTCACTTTCAAATCGAAAGATATTATCCTGACACTATACAAAGCGTTCGTGCGCATACACCTCGAATATGCGGTTCAATTTTGGGCTCCCTACCTTAACAAGGATATAGCGCAGTTAGAAAGAGCGCAACGTAAGGCTACTAAACTAGTTCCTGGAATCCGAAACAAACAGTAGGTAGCAGGAGAGACTTCGCTCATTAAACCTACTATCACTTGAAAGAAGATTACGTGGACATTTGATCGAGGTATTCAAAATCTTAAAATGATTCACTAATATTATTTACAGACTATTGTTTGAGATGGACGAAAGAGCCAAAACGGTTTCAAATTAGTGAATAAGCACTTTAACTCTACTACAGTATAGCTCAAAATTACTTCACTTTTAAGATCACTCAAACGTGGAATACCCTTCCCCACCGTGTATAGAAAGCACTTTAGTAAATATGTTCAAAAACTGACTTGATGAGTACTTCAATAGTGTACATATAATGCGGTAAGAACATGGTCCACCTGTGAAAAATGTGTGTACCGCAGAATTGAAATAGTTAAAAACAGCATGTTAAAAAATAGCCAAATGGTACACATGTAGATAAGTGTGTACCATAGATTTGAAATTGTTACAACAGGATGTTAAGAAAAGCCGAATGTTAAACATGTAAAAATGTGTGTACCATATAATTGAAATAGTTAAAAAAGCATGTTAAAAAATAGCCAAATGGTACACACGTAGAAATGCGTTTACCGTAGAATTGAAGTAGTTAAAACAGCATGTTAAAAAATAGCCAAATGGTACACATGAAGATAAGTGTGTACCGTAGAATTGAAATTGTTAAAACAACATGTTAATAAAAGCCAAATGGTATACATGTAGAAATGTGTGTACCGTAGACTTGAAATAGTTAAAAAAAGCATACCACACTAACATTAGATAGTGGTAGTTTAACACCGTCTGTAAGCGGACTGGCTTTGAGCCGACTTTAGGGTCGTTGCTGGTCCTTGTTTCTGTTGTTCTGTAGTTCTGTAGTTCTCTTTCTCTCTCTCTCTCTCTCTCTCTTCCTCTCTCTCTCTCTCGCTCTCTCTCTCTCTCTCTCTCTCTCTCTCTCTCTCTCTATATATATATATATATATATATATATATATATATATATATATATATATATATATATATTATATATAAGTTTGGACCGAAATTAATCTCCGATTTTCTAGAATATAAGTTTTAGGTAGTATTTATTAAAGTAAGGCCTTGTTACCATTTAGGAATGCTACAATGAGCAATTTATACCTTTTTATTTCAGATTATAAAAATATTTTTAATTAATTAGCTCTTTCGGTATTCACCTCAATTTCCTTCAATCTAAAGATTACATTGGACATGTTCTACTTTATCAGTTTCATAAAGGTGTCAATTCAAGAACAGCGGCAAAATGCATTCAAAGGACTTATGGAGATGATGTAGTAATTAAAGAAGTTGCAGGAGGTGGTTTTTCCGTTTCTGCAGTGGTGATTTCCCCGTAAAAGAGAGACCAAAAGAAAGTCGTCCAAAAGAACTTGATTCTGAGGAGTTGAAAGCCGTTGTCATATAAAATCCTGCTACAATTTCTAGCGAACGTGCCAAACAATTTAACGTAACTCATACAACCTTTCCTACGTCAAATAAAACGGATTCGGGCCGTTTCAGTGGTTGTAAAATGGGTCCACGTCCCTCTAGGCACCACTTTTTGGGCAGGTTTGTTACTGGTGATGAGAAGTGGATCCTTTATCATAACGTTAACGCCGCCGTTTGTGGATCAGTCGAGGAAACAGAATTTCTCAACAACCAAGAGGACTTCATCCAAAAGATCGTATTAAATGTATGGTGGGATAATGAAGAAATTGTTCATTACGAACTGTTAATTACAATCAAACAATTAATGATAAGCTCTACTGCAATCGGCTTCATGGATGAAAGCGGCTTTAGGCCAAAGGCGACCATCCTTAGTCAACAGAAATATTGCTTCATCCTCCATATTCTCCTTCTGATTATCACTTGTTTAGGGAATTATGGAACCATTTGAATGGTCTTAAGTTGGCATCAAGAGAAGAGGTTGAAAAGGATTTGGATTTAGATTTTGTATCACATCTAAAGAAACTTACAAGCTTTGCATTTATATGCATGAAATGAGCTTCTAGAAAGCAATGGAGGTTATGTTTATGGTTAAATATTTCCATAGTCATAGGTTTTTTGCATTTTAAAAATATACCCCAAAATTGGACATTACTTTCGTTCCGACTTGATATATTCCTTCCTTTATATTCCCTTTGCTAGAAGAAAATATAATCAGAATCTACCCCGACGACGTGAAAGTAATTAAGAAGGAAACGTTCGAAAAAATCAACAACAGAAAATGGAAAAACCCAAAGACGAAAGGTAATTAGCACACCAAAATAAGAAACAATGGACAACACGATATCAAGTTTAAATTACTACATATCAACACCAACGGATGGAAAAACAAATCAACACAGTACGGGAATATATTTCGCCAAATAGACCCTGACGTCATCAACATCTCAGAGCACGGACTAGAAGACAATGAAAATATTCAATTATCACATAATTAAGAAGAATACCACTGGAGAAAGGTACGATGGTACAGCCATCGCAGTAAAAAGAACCTCCGACACACACAGGAACGGGAGGTGGACGAGGCTTATGCCGCTGTGACTCTAGAAATGGAGTTCACTCTATTGATGACAGCAGCGGCTTACCAACCACCCCGGCGTTCGTACATTCATGTCCATTCAATAATGGAATTGTCCAACAAGAACAATCCAACTATACTTCTGGGGAACCTGAACGCGAGAATACGGGAATCAGGATATAAAACAACAAACAACGCGGGAAGAAACCTCGAACTGCTAATGGCGAGGAAAATAATGAGAGCTGGCCCAGAATTCCCGACATACATCACCCGAAAATCAGATATAATACTAACCATCGAAAACTTCCCTTACAATATGCACATGGAACCAATAACAATTCCATGGAGTGACCACATTGGGATTCTGGTGACTCTCAGCCAAAATCCAATACAGGTCCCTATTAAGCCACGAAAATCATAGAGGAAAGCAGACCGGGTAAAATACGTAACAATGCTTCAAAGTCACACGCAGAAAGATTTAGAGAAAAAAACCCATGAAGAACTGGAAAAAACACTCAAATCATTAATAGAGAGAATCAGTCAGGCAGACGATGCAAGTGTATCAAGGATAAGGTACAGAACTCTTCCACATCCAAGGTGGACGAGGGAATGACGAGAAAAGCTAGAAAAATTAAAGAAAATATACAGAAATAAGAGAAAAAAGACAAACCAAACAAACAAAGGAGCAAAGAACTGATAAGAATCAAATGAGAAATGATCGTCCTCATAGAAGAGAAAGAAGAAGAAAACTGCGACAACTTTACAAAAAAAGTAAAAAACAAACAAAGCCCAAGTGAGGCTTGGAGGTTAATCAAGAAAATAAAAGGTCAACCACCCAGAAAGCCGATAAGAATAATAAACGAACAAGGTGAATACTTAAGGAATAGCGAAGAAACAAAAAACAAAAATTCAGTAACCAATGGAGCAAAATTTACACAATAGAAGAAGACAATGAAATATACGACAGAGGGACGGAGGAAATAGTAAATGGGAATATAAGAACAAATATAAATAGGCTAACACCGATCTCAATTCACACCACAACAAAAGTAATAATAAGAAACTGCAAAGGGTCCAGAACAAAGCGGCCTATGTAATTACAAACACTAGATGAGAAAGGCAAAGAATGGAGGAAATTATCGACACGGCCGGACTAAATCCAATAAACAAAATATTAGAAGAACGGGCCAAAAAGGTCTGGCAAAAGATCGAGGAAAATCACATAGAAACAAGCAGACAACTTATCGTTCAAAATCAAAACTCCGAACGCAAATCCTTCCGAAGCACCAGGCATCACCTCCGAAGAGAGGAAGAGCCAATAACCAAATAAGACCAAAAACAAAATTAACCAATAAAGGCATGGATGCCTGAAATAGAAACAAACCGATAATCAAGAAAGAACTAAAGCAAAATTAGAAGCAAACAAAACAAGAATGAGTAAACGCAAACATACACGCAAAACAAATAAACTATAAAAGAAATAGAATTAACGTTACCTGAGAAGGTACCCCACTCAAAACCCTAAAAGAAAAAATATATATACAAGAAGGAAAATGAATTAGAAGTAAACTAACAAAGAGAAAAAAACCCACAGGAAATAGAAGAAAGAAGACTTTCCAAAGAAAGAAGATCAACCAGTATCCTGGCAACTGTATAACCTTCTTAACACACATACACAACTTTCACTCACCCCCCCTTCCTATAAAAAACCCTCATGCTATAAATCTATGCCCATTCTTCTCGCACCTCTTTGCTCTTTCTCCAATGGGTGAAACAAAGTTCCCGCACATCCTATATTCAAAGGTTTATTTATTTATAGATTTATACAGGGTGTACGACTATTTAATGTGTAGTGGCCTAGTCTTTCCTAAGCCAGCCTTGAAAGTGCACATTGACCTAGAGCCTTGTTAGACTAGGTCACTATGCACTTTCAAGCGAGGCCTAGAAAAGCCTAAGCCACTAAATAGCAATTAGTATGACACCCTCTTTATGATATCTAAAGTTTCGAAAATTACCCATCAAATGACTCTTTCTCATGAACAGCAACGTACCCTTTTACTGTGTGATTACAAATTCGGCCGAAACGCTGCCCAATCGCAACATTGTATGAACCAAGCATTTGAAGAAGACATAATAAGTCGTCGCACAGCCTAGGATTGGTTTAAAAAGTTTTAGCGTGACCAATTCGATCTCCAAGATCAACCAAGAAGTGGTCGACCATCATTTATTGAAAATGACCGTTTGTGCACTTGTGTCAAATCTGATTCACAACTGACATCACGCGAGCTGGCTGAAAATTTTAGCATCAGTCATACAGTCATTTTGCATCATTTAGAGGAGAGGAAATGGACAAAGTCAGCAAACTGGACATATGGGTTCTACGTAAACTGACTGACTTCGAGCGTCAGCACCTGCATGACACTATTGTCCAAGAAACGACGTTTTGATTGGCTGAACAAAGTGTTCACTGCAGATGAGAAATGGTGTCTACATTCCAACATCCCACGCAAGAGTGGAGACTGGAGAAATTCGGCAATGCCCATAACATAGTAAAAGTAGTATTCGCCAACATTGAATTGGCACGAAGAGCTATGATCAAATTGAGGGAGAAGAATTTATCCCAATCAACTGTTGCTTCAATTGTTACTCAGTCGAAAAACATAACACGAGAGATTGCCTACTGACAAGTATCGCCTGCTCCAACTGCTCCAGACTCAGGCATGAGTGGAAGGAATGCAGAGCAGAAAAACCGCTGTGCATAAACTGCAAGGGAGAGCACAAAGCTATGGCCATGAAGTGCCCCGTCAGGAAGAAAGCAATCCAGGAGAAAAAGGAAAAACTGAAAAAAGAAAAGAAGGCAAAGTCAAGGACATACCTCGAGTCAGCGACGCCGCCGAGGAAAATTGAAACCCAAGCAACGACTCTACAAATGCCAATGGGAGGGACAGAAATAATGACACTGATCATGTTTGCAGATCTAGCAAACCTGGCTCACCCCGGAACGTTTGCGGAGGAGTTAAACCATCTTCTGCAGATGAACGGGGTAAGAAAGAAACTATGGTTTCCACCGAACCCCGCGTCTAAAGAAATATTGAAAATACAATTCGCCGATGAACCAGAGGAAAATATTGCTAAAGAAATAACAAAAAGAAGAGGAAGCACCAACAAAAGATGAGCAATAATCGAATATATCCCAGAGAAAGACTCCCGAAAAGCGAAGGAAAATAGGAAAAAAAGTAAAAGAAAACTATCGAAACAGCAGAAGAAACCACTACTACTGAGGAAGAGTTCGAGATAGAAGAAATAACGGAATACAAATATCCAAACAAAAAGGATAGATATAGACAAAAGAAGATTGAAGAAGAAGAGGAGGAAACAACCGAAGAAGAACGCCCGAAGTTACAGGCGGTTTTCCTCACTGAGGAGAAGTTCATCCTGGAGGAAAGATACTTGTACGACCCCAGGGTCCTGAACTTCCATGTTCTCGGGACACCCACGCGCAAACTCCCAGTTGGAGACCAGACGAAACTGCGCCAAGAAATCTGTGATGGGAAGTTTAAGTAGATCTTCGATGGACCATACTTAGTTAGTATTTGAGATCGAAGGAAGGCTGGCGGACGACACGCTTTACATCCCGGATTCGTGCTGCCGTGTGGTGAGTAAGAACTCCTTTTAAAAAAGTTAGAACCGGACAAAGAAAAATGTCAGTGGGGCAATTAAACTACCCTCAAAACTAATAGAAGTGAAAGAAAATGTTAAAAGTTAATAGATATGGTGTAAAAAGATTTGATGCATTTAAAATTATCAAGTAAACAAATTAATAATTTGACTAAGTGCATAACCGTATTAATAAGTGAATAAACTAATAACAAGTGAATAATTAATTAACAAGTGATAAGTAAATTGAAGATAAATAAAGTGACTAAGCACATAACCAAAAGTAACTAATCAAAACAAATAATGAAAAATGTGGAATTAAAGCGAATAACCATGATAAAAATAGAATAAGTGAAATGTTAAATACTGAACAAACCAGGATAAGTAAAATTAATTTGATAGAATAATATAATATTGTTAAATAAAATAAAAAAGGAAGAAAGTAATTACGAATAAAGCAAAGTCAGGATGATAACGTGTAAAATATAGTAATTAATCTGGAAAATCAAAATGTGATATATAGAAAAGAAAAAGAATATAATCAATCTGTTAACTTAAAGAATGTAGCAGAAAAAATTGAAAAAAATAATACAACAAATTATTATAAACTCCAAATATGTATGTATATAAATTAATTTGTAAATTTAAAAATTATGGACGGCCGAGTATTCGACTACTACGCTCGGCTGACAACCTTCGGATAAAGCATTTTTACTTGCTTAGTAACAGACTTTGAGCACCGCTTAGATAGAAGAGCGCCTATTCTGGAAGTCTTATGGTGAATCCCGCTTCACTCTTCGAAAAGAGAGATGCTTATTTTTCATCGAAGACTCATAATTCAATCAGGGCTTAAGCACATAACTGCTACCGTCCATCGCCCTGCGTGTGAACCTGCTCGGATGTTTGCTATTCATTGATTTCGTTTTAATTATGCCAGCCACTTGGACTGACATAATTAAGGGCTTATGTGAAAACTGGTTTGAGGCATAGCCCAAGGCGGAAGCGTAAATCAGAAATTATCTCGAAACCGGGGCATAACTGCGAGTCCCGGACGGAGGAGTAATCCTCATCGCTCGGGGGACCCGGCCAGAATCATAGAGGGAAGTACACCCATCTCTATGTAGTTGGATGCAGTTATGGCGTAAGTACCCGTGAGGGGGTGGCAAAACTTTAGCGGTCGTTGATTCGGCTGCTACTGCATCAAGTCCAGCACAATTCCCCCCTCTTGAGGTTCCCACTCGAGACCCATCCCATCCATCCATCATCCATCATTCTGGCAGCAAACGAACGGGGGAAAAACAGGAAAATGGACGGGGGCGTTTTTTCACCATTTATTGGACTCGTACCCAGACCTATCTGCACTATCCATTACGTCCTTTAACACGTCATAACTTTCTTTTTCACTCCAAAACCACCATAATTACACTTTGGTTTCAGAAAAAAAGAAGACATCACAAGAGGACAACGAAGACTATGGAGACCCTCACTAAGAGGGTTCCCCTAAGGACTATTCCCGGATTGAAGAACCCCGACAGAAGGCACCTATGCTAAACCCTCTACATTGAGCTAAAAGTGGTACTAGTAAAACTTATTGAAGTTTCATCTGGTTTCATCGCCATGTGTTCCGAGACCAAGGACGTGGACCAGCTCCTATCGGAAGAGGGAGCGAGGGTCCTAAGGAACACTGGCCGATAAGCGAAAACCCCTCCACAAGTGGCAGCAAACAGAAGCGTGATCTGCCGCAAAGTGGAGAGCTGGGTGGGTGAGCATACACTTGAGGAGCTAAAGGAAGAGATTACCAAGAACAATCCTTGGGCCTAAGTTCGCGAAATAATAAAATTTCGCGAACACACCCACGTTTTCAAAATAACTTTCGCTACCACAGAAATGGCAAAAAAAATCGACGCAGAATGGAATACTGGTTTTCAATATAAGAATTCCAGGCGAAAATATACAACAAGAAAAATTTAATAGCATACAAATGTGCTTTGTATGCTACAAACTCGAATAGCACACGACATCGACATGCCCGGACTAAAACAAACTGTGGTGGAATGAATGCGCCACAGAAGGGCACCGATTTGACAAATGCGAGAGCACCAAGAAAAGATGCCTAAATTGCAAAGAGGAACACAGGACCATAGCCCTGAACTGCCCCAAGTGCCGCGAAATTATTAAGAGAAAGGAAGAAGAAGAGAGGAAAGCCAAAGAAACTACATACGCGAACGCCGCCAAGAAGAATGCGGAGATAAAGCCTGCATCTGGACTTGCACAAATGAATATCACCGTAGATTTGAGTGCAAAGATATTAATCTGCATTACCCACGCAAATGTGGCAAATTCAGTAAAACCCGGCTGCTACAACCAGGTACTGAACGCTCTCCTGAAGGCGAATAATCTCTCTTCAGTAATTATGCCTGAAGACCCCGAATGCTCCAAGGCATTCAAGGACTCAGTCATAAAGAATAATAGCGTCAATTCTGGATTAGAGGAGATTATTGAAGCTCCCTCATTGGAGGAATCCGAAGAGGACGACGGAGAGGAAAAGGATGAAAGTGAGGAGGGATTCTCCTCTTCTGACAACGAAGAGGGCCCATGCACCCGTTCACGAGCTACGAAGAGCAGGTCCAAAACCCGAGTCCCCCTCCGAAAAAGAAAAACTCTCCAACAAGTAAAACCGCCCAGCCAGTCCCCAAGAAGAAGAAGAATAAGAAGAAGCATAGGTAAAAACAATTTACCATGTTACGGAATACACTGAAGATACTGGAAATTAATACAAACGGCTGGACAACGAAAGGAATTCTTTACGGAAATGTATTCAGAGAAATTGATGCGGATATCATCTTAATTTCAGAACACGGGATCGACACGCGTAGTGCAGAAATTAAAATCTGGAACTACGATGTGTTGATCACAAATTATTCGCAGGAGCGGTACGATGGAGCCGCTATTGCAATAAAGAAAGGGATTAAATACAAGCAGATAAAAAATCTAGAAGAATCCTACCTCGCGATTGAGGTCGAACTCAACTTAGGAAAGTTGGTCAATGCTACCGGATATCAACCGCCAAGGAGAGACGTGTTACCAATTCACACTCTCACTGTTCTATATGGCAGAAGAGCACCTACTATATTAATGTGGGATATTAAGGCCAGATGCCGAAAATCCGGTTACAGGACCTTCAACGGTATAGGAAGAAGCCTGGACCTGTTACTGGACAGAAATATTCCCCAGCGAATAGGCCCCGACTTCCACACCTATGTCAGAGCAGGAAGTGCCACAAAACCAGACATCTATCTGACGAATCGTCAGCTGCCGTTCAATTATTACATGGAACCAGTCCAGGTACCATGTAGTAACCATATAGGGACGCTACTCACTATCAACAGGAACCCTATACAAGTTCCAATTGTAGTCAAAAAGAACTACAAAAAAGCAGACTGGACACGGTACGCGCGCCTTCTCGAGGCCTACGATCCGCCCAACTTGGACGAGGTAATTCTCGAGGAGGTTGAATGGTACTCGACGACCTTAATAACCATCTCATCAACGCAGCTAGGGCTTGTATCCCTAAATCCGAGTATAGGACCATCTCTACCTACAGATGGACCGAATATATGAGGAAATTATACCGTGAGCTGAAGTTATTGTATGGAATCAACATCGTGAATGCGTCAGTTGACTCAATAGAGCGAAGTAAAGAAGTAAAGAAGAACTGAATCAGTTGATCCTCGAACAACAGTGTTGAAGATGGGAGGACGCGATCGATAGCTTCGATCACGAAACGACTCCCAAAAATTTTTGGAGAAAGATCCTAAATCTCAAAGGATCGACTGGGAAGAAGAAGCAGAAGATCAAGCTACAAAAGGAAGATGGAAACATCGAAACGGAAGAAGAAATAATTGAAGAGATATTCCGAAGTTATTTGGAAAAATCTTCAGTATAACTGAAGAGGAAAACGAAGACTATGACCTAGAGTTTGAAAGCAAAATCATCGACGAGCTTAATGAACAAATACGCAAGACGCACCCTCATCACCAGGTGGATAGACAGCACGACGGAGACGCCGAGATTACCGAAGAAGAACTACTCGGCGCGCTCCGCTCATTCCAACAAAAAGCCCGAAGACAATCGGGGCTTACAAAGCTTAACTTTAAAAAGGCACCAACCAATGTGATCGGAGGGATAAGAAGAATATATAACGCCTAACTGAACACGGGATATTTTCCAGATGCTTATAAAACGGCTAAGATGATTTTCTTGCCTAAGCTCGGAAAGAACGCAACGTTGAAGGAGAGCTATCGGCCAATTTTCCTTCTAGAATTTGGCGGGAAGCTCTTCAAGAAGATCCTCAACAAAAGACTGGTGTCTCACCCGGAGGAGAACTCCCTCTACAACCCACATCAATTCGGGTTTAGGAAGAAGCGAATTACGGAGATGGCGATTAATGTCATCACGGAAATGCTAGCCCAAGCAAAATGGGAAAAGAGTTATGTGGACATTATTTGTCGGAATGTATCAAAGGCGTTTGATAAGATGTCGCAACGGGAAATGCAGTGCAAGATCTTACGACTGGGGCTAAGTGAAAACTTAGAAAGAACTCTCTGTGACTATGTCATGGAGAGAGCGGCGTACATCAGTTTAGGGTGCAGGGACGGACCGAAGTTTCCGCTCACTGCGGAAACAGGGGGTGGTTCCTGTCCCCCCACTCTCTACTTGATGTACACCGTGGATGTTCCAACCCCTGTAAGCCCCATTGTCTCAACATTCAATTCACCAATGATTTTACCCAGATACTCATTTGTCCATGGAGGAATGCGCCTTGGCAAGCTCGTATGAATGCAGCAGAAATTGAGAATCCTAACACCTACGAGGCCCAGTGTAAGATCCGCACAACCTACAACCTGGAAAAGTTCAAAGTAGTCCCCATAGACAGGAGACTACTTTACGACGTCAGGTTGGGGGATATACGATATCCCTACACCACGGAGGGCAATGTACTCGGAATGAAGATTACCTCATCCGGGTACAAGAAGCACGTCCAAGAATGAATCACCAAGACCACTGCTGCAGTCAAAACTCTATATAGGTTCAGAAATCTTCGTCAAAGCAATAAGAAAAAGATCTACAATGCACTTGTAAGATCGACGCTGCTATACCCCGCCTCCGCCCTCTCGTGTGTCTCGAAGACACAAAAGAGGGAGCTATAAGTGGTACAGAATAAATATACGTACCTAATTACAGGTACACGCAGATTAGAAAGAAGACGCCAAGAAGAGCTGCACCGGGAGGCGGGGTTAGGGCCCATTAACATTGTCATAGAAGAACGGACAAGCAATATGTTGGAAAAGGTTAATCGTGAATTGGAAGATGAAATTGTCCAAATGATTGACCAGAATAGAAGAGGAATAAGTCGCGCCAGATTTCCAAGCTCCGCCGGGGTTTTAGCTGGCGGAGCAGAAGTTCCGTTCTGCGCACGATAATGGAAATGTTTTTGCCCTAAACCAATATAGAAAAACCCGACTAAGAAAAAGCTAACCTAACTATGAAACCTCACCGATTACTACAAATTCACCGTTGAACACTCAAATCTACCGATGAAGACCGAAATTTACCGAAGAAGACATCCACGAAGAAAACCCCCCACAAATTACACACATTACAAAATATACGAAAAAACAAAGACTCTAAGCAAAACAATAAAGTAATTAATAAAGCAATTATTACCACAACCCTAAATGCGCATATTATATCCAAAGACATTAATTGATTTTGAAGACAAATGGCTTGAACGCCATATTTTATATATATATATATATATATATATATATATATATATATATATATATATATATATATATATATATATATATATATATATATATATATATATATATATATATATATATATATATATATATATATATATATATATATATATATATATATATATATATATATATATAAACTAACTCAAAGACAACAAAGGAACTTCAAAACCAAAAATACTTGAAAGCGATAGGCCTGATCACCAGGCTCTAGCATCTCTTTGCATCCTTCCACACTTCTTTCTCTTTTCACCACTGGTCTACTTTCCGCTTTCTGTCCACACACTTTTACTCTACCCCCCCTACCTACATCTACTCTTACAACATGGGAAAAGTTATGAGTGTCCTCCACCGATCATGGAGCTTCATTCTTCTTACTTTTCGATGTAACTTTCCCTTTTCTACTGTCATTTTGTGTTTTGTGTCCTTCACCATTATTGACTTAATTATTTTTACTCATGTGTTTGTAAAAATACTCAATGTAAGTCTTTTTTGATAAATCTTATCCTATCTTATCAAGACGGGTTGAAGACTTCATTGAATCAACAACGCTAGTTTTCTAAACATCTCTTATCCGATAAAGGAGGCAAAGAAAAGGGATAGCCAGTCGAAAAACGTTGAGATCTTTCTTCACTTTTCCTACGCGGATTCTGAGAAGCAAATTTTTACAAGCTGCTCCTAGACGACCTTATTTCAGCCTATCCCCCCTCCCCTCCCTCGATGGAGTAACAAGGCAGAAATGAACTGGACTGCCTATCATCTTACCTCGTCCCAACTATGACGTTCTCTGGGGGCGCCAAGGAAAGCTGGTTTCGGGCGTAGCCCCCAGTGTAACTCGGCGTCAGAGGACCCGGACCAGGGGAAGGACTGCAACTTCCGGGAAAAGAAGTTGGAGCTCGACCAAATCCTCCATCCTGGGAGTCCTGCTAAGACCATAGAGGGAAGCAACACCCGTCTCTATGTATTCCGGCTGCAGTTCTGATACCCAAACACGTGAGGAGCGGCACCCCCGGTTAGCGATGGTTGATTCCGCGCTAACCAACAAAAAGTCTGCCATACAATCATACCTCGTGATCCCCCCCCCCCCTGGGTTCACCCATCATCATTCATCCACCTGATTTGGCAGTTCACGTTCATGGATGCTGAGTTATGAAGAAGAGGGCATCACCCCAAACGAGCATAAAGTATCACCGCAAGAACACGACCAGAATCCCCCTGCGGGCAATCGACAGACAACCCAAGCCCAGCAGAGAAAAAGTATTCGAGGTTGTTTATGGCAAATTAAGTAATGGCATGATAAGACTGCTGACGGTGGCCTCGGGATATGTTGTTATTTGTGAGAAGGAGAAGGAAATTGAGGCCATCACCAAAGAAGAGGCAGTTGAGGTCCTTCGGGAAATGGGTCTGCAGCCTGCCATACCACCTCAGACCCTGGCCCACAGGAGCCTGGTATGCCGGCGAGTCGACCCATAGATCGGGCAACACTCGAAAGAGGAAATTTAAGGAGGAAATCCAGCTTCGACAAACCTGGGCCAAGGTAGTCGAAGGGGTCAAAAACACTCATGTTTTTAAAGTAGTCTTTTCAGAGACCACAATGGCCCAAAAGGCAAAAAAATATGGTTTGTTCATGTTTAATGCCAAAATAAGTGGAGATCAAATTGAGAAAGGAGTGTTTACTCCAACTCAATATTCTGTTTTAGGTGCTACAGAATGGAGCAGCACGCGACAAAGGACTGTAAGGATCCACAAGAAACATGCGCCAAATGCAGCGAAAAGGGCCACCATTGGAGGATGTGTAAAAACAACTTCGAAAAGTGCGTCAACTGCGGTCAGCGACACAGGTCAATGGCTATGGCCTGCCCTATCAAAAAAGAAGTAACCAAAAAAACATGAGTTAGAGAAACAAGAGGAAACGTGTGGAGCCAATACAACCTACCTCAAACTATAGAACAAAAACTCAACCAAGATTCTGACGTGCATTCGTCACGTGCACGTCATGAATATTACACGCCCAAGAACGTTTGCTAAATAGCTAAATTAAATGCTTGCCAAAAACGGTATGGACCAAATGCGGTTCTCGGACAACCTCCCCTCCGGGTATGTCCTGCAATTACAGATTGTTCCAGACCAACATACAGAGGTACAAGACGGCACCCAAAAAGAAAATCCCCAAATTGGAAAAAATTAAGAAAAAGAAAAAAGAAGTAGTCGAAGTGAAAATTCCTGCCCCTAAACAGAGACAAGTAGACAACGAAGAGAGGAAAAATGCTGCGTCGGCTACTACTAGTTCCTCTGATTTCTCAGACTCATTGGATTCAGAAGCCCCTCAAACAAAGAAGACCAAGATAAAAAAAGGGGCGAAGAAAAGGTTGCGTGTGGATAGGATCAATCTCACAATATACCCATGCGAACAGTTTCCCTTTCCCCAAGAGGTGGAACCCCCAAAAATATTCCATGGCATTAAATCAAAAGTCTTTAAATGGGAATACGATGTCAAATCGACACTGAAACAGTAAAACAAGCTTTGATGCGCCAAAACGTGGTTCTACATCGCAACACTTGCGAGCAAATTTCATACGCCGAGTTCAGGAAGAAGAGAAACGAGAGGAAGAAAAACACAACTCAGAAACACTAAAAAGACAACATGGAAAGAGTAAGCAACAGAATGAGGATCCTGACACTCAACGTAGACGGATGGGGGGGGGAAGCAAAGGCATATGGAAACATATTCCGTGTGCTTGACCCCGACATCATTCTTATAACAGAGCACCGTATTGACACTATACCTGCTCAAATTAAAATACCGGGCTACAGAGTGGTCATGAAGTATCACTCTCAGGAAAAGCTTGATGGTGCTGCAATAGCTGTCAAGGGGAACATCTACCAGAACTGGACGAATCCTTTGTGGCAGTCGAACTCCACACATTGGTAGGAAACTTCGTCATAGCAGCAGCCTATCAACCCCATCGTCGAGCCTATCTCCCAGTAAATAACTTATACGCGTTGTTTGGGCACCGTAGAATGGCAATTTTAGGGGGCGACCATAATGTCAGATGCCGTGCGGTAGGCTATGGTAAAACTAACGAAAGAGGCCAAAACCTGGAATTGATTATGGGAAGAAAAAACATCCAAAGAATATGGCCGGATTTTCCGACCTACATCATTTCCACATCAGCCACCAAACCTGACAAAATCTTAACAAGTGAAGGCTTCCCCTTCAACTACCATAGTGAACCGGGCCCAACAATCCCCCGTGATCACATATCGAGCCTCACCACAATATCACTCCCGCCGATCCAGCTTCCAGTCTTTCTCCGCAAAATCTACGCCTCGGCCAACTGGAAACGTTACAAGCGACAACTCAGTCAATACGCCCCAGCTGACCTGAGTGACGCAACCTTGGATAAAATAGACGAAGAACTGGAGAGGATAATTACGTCCATTCTAGAAGCAGACGCGAGTGCGTACCCAAGACTGGTACAAAACCACTCCTCAGTCCAGATGGACAGAGAAGATGAGGGAGATCGCTCGTGTTCACGGGGAAGTGTACGAAGAGATAAGATGGGAAGGTCCTAGCAGGAAAAGAAGCTCGCTTCTTCGGCCCCTAAGCACCGAGCTAAAAGAGGCTATCAACCTCCAACAAGAGGAAATCTGGAACAACCTGATAGCCATAACCGATAGCGAGCTGAACCCGGCTAAATTGTGGCGTCAAATCAAGAAACTAAAAGGACTAACCGGAATAACAAAGGCTCGAATAAAAGAGAACGGAAATTATATAGAGGACTGGGCGGTTCTAGATTTAGGAATTCTTGGAAAAACGTCTTTAGTATCACCCCAGAAGACAATGAAGAGTTCGACTAAGAATTCGAAGGCCTACTGATCGAAGAGTTGAATGAGATTATACACCGCACGCACCCACAACATCAAGTAGACGAAGGCATGGAGATGGCGGGCCATGGCTGTCCCATAACACCAGAGGAGGTCATGGTCACTGTAAGATCCTTTGAACAAAGGACACTAGGCTGGACGGGCATCACCAAAATCAACTTGATAAATTCCCCACAGCAGATCATTCAGGGAATTACAAATATTTATAACGCTTCCCTGAATACGGGTTACTTCCCTGATGGTTTTAAGATTGCTAAAATAATCTTCATACCTAAGGGAGGAAAACCCCCTGATCAACTGGTCAATTACAGGCCAATCTCCGTGCTGGAATTCGTTGCGAAAGTCTACGAGAAGCTCCTGGTTGACAGGCTTCAAGAACAACTAGCCGAGCGAGGAGCTTACAACCCTCAGCAGAACAGGTTTTGTACGAGACGAGGAATGGAACCACCCTCGCGCGTTTAACAGAAAAACTCGATGCAGCACAGCTGAGCAAAAATACGTAGACGTGGTGTTGTGGGATGTAAAGAAGGCCTTTTATAAGGTTTGGCTAAGAGGGCTAAAATTCAAGATCATCAACCTCCAGCTAAACACAATCAGGGAAAGAGTCCTTTGTGACTATGTGATGGAGAGGAGAACCCAAATCGCGATCAAGGGCTACAAAAGACCCGAATTCAAACTCGAAGTGGGAGTTCCACAAGGCAGCTGTCTGAGTCCGTTGCTGTACCTCGTGTACACAATAGAGCTCCCTGCTCTAGTGAGGGACGATTGGATGTATCTGCAATTCGTAGATGACATCACACAAATCGTTCCAAGTCCCATCAGGAACGCTGGAGTTTAAGCAGGGGCGAGAGCTGCCGAGATTGGTAACATCAACCTTTACGAAAAAGGATGGAAAATTAAGACTAACCGCCAGAAATTACAAATAATTCAGATGAACTGCTGTAAAAAATAGACGACGTCCTCGTTGAGGATGAAATTTATCCGTACTCTAACGAGGGAAAGGTCCTGAGCTTACGTCTTTCCAAAACAGGATATAAGGCCCACATAAACAATAGAGTCTCCCAAAAGAGAGCTGAAGAAACTGTACCGTTTCCGAAGAATCAACGTGCCAAATACGAGGAAACTCTACACGGCCTTGGTACGCTCCGTCCTGGTGTACCCGGCCGTGATCAAGCAGATGGCAAGTCGTACTTTTCACAGGACGATGCAGAGGGTACAGAATCAAGCCACACTGCTTATAACTGTCACGAAAAGGATCGACCGTATTCGACAATCGGCTCTACATGATAGAACCGGACTCAAACCGATCAATATGTAGATCCAAAGGCTAGGGAGAAAGACATGGGACAAAGTAGAAGAAGAAATTCTCCTAACAATCAACAATAATCTCGACACACATCAATTCAGACAACGCACACTATTCCCCAGCGAAAAAAACGGTGCAAGAGAAATTATAAGACCAATCTACACCTAATAATGATACAAAATCGAGACAAGTAAAACAATAAACAACAGACAATAAACTTTAATAAAAAGAGGCGAAGTGCACAAATTAAAATTTGACTAAAACAAAAAGAAGAGGAAGAACAATAGAAAGTATAAAGAAAAAAGAAGCAAAATGCCCAAAGCTAAAAGCAAATTAAAATAAAAAGAAGACAAGAGAAGAAAGTTAACTAAAATAATAAGAAAAGGAAGATAGTATAACAGCAATAATAAAAAACGTAAACAAAAAGAGGCGAATTACCCAAATTAAGATTTGAATTAAAAATAAGAAATGAATAATTAAATAACAAAGTCAACGAAAATAAAAAGAAGAGAGAGATAAATTAATTGCAATAACAACAAGCATAAATAAAAAAAGGCAAAGTACCTAAGCTAAAATTTAAGTAGAAAGAAAATAAAGAATAAATAAATAAGTTAAAAAGTACAAATAAAAGATGCAAAAATGCCCATATTAAACTAGAAACAAAATAGTTAGCAAAAAAAAACTACTTGAAAGGCTTGAAAGCCACGACGGAGGAGCCTACAAAAGGAATAAACAAAAGTTATAAAACAATGGAAGAACTTGGGCGTCATAGACGGTCAGCACTATTATTGACGGAGGATACAAAAAATAAACAAACAATAATAAGAAAGTATGCTAGTGAAAACCTACCACACACTTCATCGCTTTCATTAACTTGAACTTGAACTTGATCCCACGCAAAAAAAGGTGGAAAGACAAAGGTGCACCTGCACAACTTAAGGCAAAGCTCGACCGACATCAAAAGAACCTTATAGTTTGTGTCTGGTGAGATCTAAAGGGCGTGATTTACTGGGAAATGTCGGAACGCAATCAGTCTATCTACGCTCAATTATACAGTCAACAACTGCAACAGGTGGCAAAGCAATGGCGAGGAGATGACCAGAGTTGACTAATCTCATATTTTTTTCATGATAACGCCCAACCACGTTTTGCAAATCATACCCGTGAAAAAACTCCTTGAGCTGTGGTGGGAAGTTCTCCCTGACCCACCGTACTCGCCAGACCTGGCGCAAACAGACTACCATCTATTCCGGGCATTGCAGAATTTCTTGAATGACAAAACGTTCGCAAATGACGAACTGAAAACTGCAGTTGAAGACTTCTTTGATAGCAAACCAGTTGAATTTTACAACAAAGGCATTCATGATCTATCCCATCGTTGGAAGCAAGTGCTTGAAAATAACGGTGATTACATTGTTCATTGATATGTTTCATTTGCTGCATCGTTTCATTGTAAATCATTGTGAATAAAAGTTGTGCGGGAACTTTGTTTTCAACCTTAGAGATAAGCATAAAATCTTTTTCGATTTTTAATATTAATTTAAAGTAAGGTACTCTATAATCCATTTGTACCATATGTACCACATCGTGTGGATCCAGCATCTGTCTGCTATATTTGTGATTTATACTGAAAGTACTCCATGTTATATTTCAATTGTAATTTTTATTATTGTTTTTAATGTTGTTTTTCCTTCTATAATGATGTTTCATGACCAGGCAAGTTCTAGGGGAAACTTTTTATAAACCAATAGGTATATTATTCATTGAGAAAAAAGTAGAGAAGAGGAGAGAGTAAAAAAAAACGAATGAAGAAAACGTAGAAGAGTAGTAAAAATTTTTTTAAAGAATAGCAAGAGCTGTTTTATCTAATCTTGTGATTCAGTAAACCCTTAGAGTTCAAGGGAGATTTTACACTGGCCGAAGCACGAGGATGGAAAGGAGGGAGGAGGGAGGGTTACGACAAAATACAGGCATATAAATGTACAAACATAATTCGTTCGGCCAGAAGAGTCTAAGGGCTTAGTCTCTTCTCTAAATTTGAGGAAAATAAATACTTTTCAATTGTGCAAAATAAAATTCTTGCGCCTAAATAAAATCCACATATGTTCCCCCAGAAGTTAAAACTGATCATAAACTTCAACCGTTCCAACGACATTCAAAAATACTGTCGTCTAAATTTTTCTACAAAGAAATATACGAGTATCATCGTCCAAATTTCTTTCTCCAAATCACTAGGCAAATTTGGAAAAGCGACGTCTTTGGAAAAGAAACCTCAGTTTTGCGCTTTTAATTAGGAATGGGCGTGTCAAAGATAAAGTTATTGATTTTCGAATATTATAATTCAATTTTTGGAAATTATTAAAAAAAAAGTTTTAATTGGATCCTTTCTTTGACATCAAAAGAAAACTGTGAGCGAAAAATTTCAATTAAAAGACACAAAAATTGCGGAACTTTTTCATTCACCTCAGAAGGTGACAGCCATTTCATAGCAATCTCCAACTTTGAACAAAAACTTTTCCGCGAAATTCTTCTGATCTTTAATTGCACATCTTTGTGAAGTTACATCAAGCTAATCCCACTCAAATTGCTTCAGCATTTTAATAATGCAATAATTGAAGGTAGCAGTAGATTTTTGGAAGCAAAAACGGGCTCTCGGCACTTAGTGATAGGCATAAGGGAAAATGAGGCAAAGAAAGAAAGACCTGGTCGCCAAGTGATTTATTTCGCCAAATCCTTGATTCTTACTATGGCCCTGCTTCATATTTAACTATTAATCTTAACTAAAACCTATCGGTGAAACTCATCAAACCAACGAGGAAATATTCACTAGAACGTTTACGAGCGGAAAAAGAGGTAGTGAAAATGAATGGAAAGCATACATCTCGAGGAATTTCGAGAGAAACTACTTGGTGCATTCGGAAAACGCGTAACTCAGCAGGACATGCCGGAGTGCATTTATTCTTTATAGTCAAGTTGCAACACCCATACCCGACAGAGTCCGAGTGAGCACTGAGCTTGGTTAGTTCCGAGTTCCGACCTCCCCAATTGGACGTTGAAATATGAGCTTTAACAAGCGACCATGGCGCAAAAAGGACGTGGTTAAAAGCACCCAAGAATAAATCTGCAAAAAAATAACACAAGCACTAAAAGCATGAATTTGAATCCATTTGCCCTTTCAAGGGAGTCTAGTGCATAGTCACGCAGTTAACAGCTGAATGATCGCGTGCCCTACCAGCCCCAATGCTCAAGGGACGCTCTCAGGCTATATATCTTACATAATTTCACTTCTTCTATTTTTACCACTTTCTTTACAGACGTCTTCTTACAAATATTATGTGGAAGATGCCCTCGTTGGCTTCCGCTCATTTTTTTTAAATGCTTCCCTTGGAATAGAAACCCATGGACCTCGTTAATTATAGTAAAAATAAGACGTGAAGAAGAAAATATAGATGAAAGCGCGAAGTAAAATAAAAGGAGACAAAAATGAATCAGAAATGTAATGGTACACTTGGTAGACCTTCTCGGCACTTATATATATATATATATATATATATATATATATATATATATATATATATATATATATATATATATATATATATATATATATATATCTCAAAGTAGCACGAGAGAATGATGGAAATGAATCCATTAAACCATATTGAAAGAGAAAACGGAATAATTTTTCCTTGCAGTAATATTTTTATTACCTTTTTTCAAAAAATCCGTGCAGGGAAGCGATTCGAACCAGGCACACTGAGGCAGCGAGCACCGCTTTGATCACAGTTAAAAGTATGCCGTTATTACACTCTGCTACTCAGAGAACTAACGGCATACTTTTAACTGTGATCAAAGCGGTGCTCGCTGCCTCAGTGTGCCTGGTTCGAATCGCTTCCCTGCACGGATTTTTTGAAAAAAGGTAATAAAAATATTACTGCAAGGAAAAATTATTCCGTTTTCTCTTTCAATATGGTTTAATGGATTAATATATATATATATATATATATATATATATATATATATATATATATATATATATATATATATATATATATATATATATATATATATATATATATAGCCAGATGAATCCCGAGAGGAGACTTCTTGGTGCAACAACTCTAAAATACCAATTTAAATTCAATCTCTGGAATCGACTGAGAAGAGAAACGACAAATAAAGATGTGAATGAGAAAAAAATAAAACTAAGGAGTTAATTTTTCAGAAGGGACAAAATAGGATGAGAAGAGATAATCAAAATAAAAGTACCGGTAATCAAAGAGAATATCTAAACACAGATTTTAAGGAGTGTTAATTGAAGGGGAAAAAAGATATATTGAAGGAAAAGGAAAAGTGCAATAGCAAACATTGTTAACTTATATTACTGGGGCCGGAGGGCGGCATATAAACCTCCAGGAAGTTCGTAGGTTGAGGAACCCCGGCACTCAGAGGAATGCACTTTAGGTCCGCTTGGTAGTTGGGACATAAAAAGGATAGACATAAAGAGAGGGGGAGAGAGAAATACAGACAGACAAACAGACACGGAAGAAAGATAGAGAGACAGGCAGATAGAGAAAGAGAGAGAGGGGAGGGCGAGACGGAAACAGACAAAAAAAAGAGAGAAAGATAGACCAACAGACAAAGAGACAGATATGGAAAGAGAGAGGGAGATAGGAAGGGAGGGAGGAGAGAAGGACAGAGAGAGATATTGAGAGTTTGTTGTTTTTTTAAGAGCCTATTTGGCGACTGCTTACCAGGGCATAAGTCGCCGTAATCGCACTACAGCGTAATACTAGGCAAGATTAAAAGAATAAATAAAAACATGCAAATAACAAGATAAAAAACAAGAACAAAGGCTAAGAAACGATCTGAAAAAAAACAACAACAAACAAAAACAAGATAAGTAGAAAATCAACAAAAAGGCCGCTCCGGCTTTAGGGGTAGGCCCGCCTCGCCTAGGCGCAGGATCACGCGACCTACCACAAGGAGTGTCAAATAAAGTGGAGGCCAGCCTCCTCCAAAAGGTTGTATAGTCCACAAATCTGAGCACACAAACTGACCCCGAGTACAAAGGACAAGCGGTACCGGGACAGGTAGCGTGCGCGAAGATCACCCAGCCTGGAACATACAACAAGAATGTGCCGAACAGTCTGGGCGTTACAATGCAGTCGTCACAATAAGGTGCGGCCGAGCGCTCCATCCAATGGCGGTGCGTCCCGCGAGTGTGTCAGATTCGGAGACGACAGAAAGCAACCTGAAGCCATCTCAGCATTAGTGGGGGATTGGGATAGGGAGGGTGATATAGAGAGGCAGGGTGATTGTGAGGTAGGAGAAGAGGGAAAGGTATAGGAAGAGTGAGAGTGGGAGAGCCAAGGAGGGAGAGTTGGAGATACAGAGGGAGGGAAGAAGAGAGGGAGAGAGGAGGGTGAGAGTGAGAGAGAAAGAGAAAGACAGAGGGGAGAGAAAGAAAGAGGGATGTAGAGAGGGAGAGAAATGGGGGGAGGACATTGTACATATAAAGTGAGGAAGGAATATAGTAGTAGAGGATTTTAGTAGGAGAAATAGTAGGGGAAAATGGGAAAAAATGATGGGAAAGCGAAAATGAAAAATAGAATGAAAGACAGGTCCCTGTTGATAGGGCATCTCTGGCTTTCTTTGTGTTTTAGTATATATATATATATATATATATATATATATATATATATATATATATATATATATATATATATATATATATATATATATATATATATATATATATATATATATATATATATATATATATATATATATATATATATATATATATATATATATATATGAAAGGCATTCAAGCCTTTATAGCAAAGGGGTTTGGGGTCCCTACTGCTTGGAGAATTTTTTCCTTTTTAACCGAGGTTTTTACGTCCGAATTTGGCATTGTTTGTTTTGTTTTATTTTGATTTTGTTTTGTTTTCTTGTTTTTTTTTCATTTTGGGCGAGTAAGTCGCGCTAAAATTGGTGGATTAGCCAGCCGCACTTGGCTAATTTTGAAAGGAAATGGGAATGTGTTTGGCTTTGTTGTTTTGGGGGTATTGGAAAAACAAAGTGAACAGCAGATCTACGTCTGCTGCTTCTAAAAGATTTAGCCTGTCCTACGTCATCAAAGTCTATGTGCTCGAGTACAAACTCGGGAGGGAGGCGCCGGTGCACAGCGTCCCAGATCCTATTAGCTCTACGTTATAGCTCCACATGTATGGGGGTCACCTCCAGTTCGCCAGGGAGTTCACTGTGCCTTCTCCTCTCTCTCCTTCGGGTTCTTGTTATAATTAAGACAGCCTTATTTTGAACCCTTTGCAGTTTAAGGACTTGGGTCTTGGAACTCGCTGTATAGGGACCGAGGGGTACAGGAGTTTTGAGTCAATGCATGAGTTATAGATCTTCAGTTTGTTAGAGGTTCTTAGGTTTAAAAATCGGAAAATTTCACCCAAGTTCCTCCGTGCATTCGCTGAAGCTCTATCTACATGTCTCCCATATCCATCAGTCGTAATACAGAGTCCCAGAACCGTGCCCTCTGCGCGGTATGGGATGCGTACACCCCCCACATGGATGTCTTTCAGGGTCCGTTGAAATAGTGGAATTATCTGGAACTTTAAGGCATTGGTAGATATCTTCCATCTTCTCTCGAAAGAGCTGATATTTTCGATTTCTACCGCCGTACTCTGTGCCATATAATTCACATTCTGATAAGGTGTCGTACTTTTTCAAAAGCCTTTTTGACGTCGCGGAGTACCAGATTTGCATGGCGTCTTTCTGCTTTTACTTTTGCTAGCTTCTCGGTGATCATGGCTAGCACCTTGTTCATTCCTCGCTTCCTTCGGAAGCCATGTTGCTGATTGTTGTGAGATTATTATTTTCGAGGAACGTGTTCACCCTGTTGGCCAATATCTTCTCAAAGACTTTTCCTGCAAATTCTAAGAGAGATATAAGCTTGAAGTTAGCTGGACTGTCCTGTGGCTTACCGGCTTTGGGAATGACTATCATTTTTGCTACCTTCTAGTGGTCAAGGAAGTAACCCACGTTCAGGCACGCATTCATGATATTCATAAGCCCCAGAAAGATGTTGGGTGGGGCTCTTATGAAATTCTCCCGTGTCAGTCCTGTACGCCCAGGTTTTCATTGACGAAAGGATTTTAAGGTTTCCGAGAGTTCAGCGACAGTAATTCTAGCGCCAAGTCCTTCCATATTCCTTTCCTGCGATACATAATGGTGAGGATAGGTTCTGTGCATCTGGTCATTCAGTTCGTTTATAATCTCTTCTTCGAAGTCTAAATCAAAGTTATCATTCTCTTCCGAGGATATCTTAAATATAGATGCCCAGAAGAGTCTGAATTATTCTTCAATTTCTTCCGTGTCCGTATTTTCTGTATTGTCTCGTGTAAGTTTTATGGTCGTTTGTGTCTGTCCTCCTCTTAGACTTTTTACTGTCTGCCAGAATGTACGTGCGTCGTTTTCTAAATTCAGTCCGTCTATGAAATTGTCCCAAAGTACATTCTGCTGGTCCCTAATAAGAGTAATTAATTCGTCGCGTATCTGTCTTGTTCGTTGTGCGTAGTGATGCTGGGGCCAGTGAAGTTTACTTCATTGATCCGTTCCCCGTATTCCCTCGTGATGGATTTCATTCTAAGGGTCTAAGAAGGGGTAGGGAGAGTTTTATATTTAACTCGGGGAATGGCTTACTTATCGGCATTTAATAAATAATCAGTAATTTTATCTAACTCCTCGTCAATCTTTTCTAAAGTAGCATTAATTAAGGAGTCGGGGTTGTAATTTTCGAGGAGTTGTTTATAAGTATTCCAGTGGCGCGAGCGTAGCTCTTGCGTTCTGGGATGGGAACCTGAATAGGGGAGGTTGAAATTTTAATAGGGATAACCTGGTAGTCGCTGGAGATAAGAGGGTCGGCTCAATGAAGTAGTTGTAGGGGAATACAGTGCTGGTGAGCAATATGTCTGGTTTTATGGCTGATATATGTGTAATGTATGTCGGGAAATCTGCTCCAATTCTAGTAATAGTTTGTCTGTCAATAAGTATCTCAAGATTCCTGCCTGCTGGGCTAGTTGACGTGTAATTTGAGGCAGCACTCCTCGCATTGAGGTCGCCGGCAAAAGGAACGGTTCTGTCCTGACCACAAAGCTGCAGGAAGTTGTGAAGGGGTAAATATCCTCTCCTTGGGGACTGGTACCCTGCTGCCAGGGCCAGAAAGCCCACTGTCGTACGGACCTCCACAGCGAGGTATAACTCACCGAGTCCACTTATTGATCTGAAGTCAAGGCCTCTTTTCACAGCTATCGCAAATCTGTCAAAACGTTCTCCGCTGTGAATTTTGGTTAAGACTTCGTAAGTAAAAATATTTATCCTGTCTGTGTCACTTCTCCCATGTTCTGAGATAAATACAACGTCGGGGTTACATTGTCGTATTATGTTACCATAGAGTACTTTTTTTATCCGTCCAACAGTTCGAGTTATAATGTAATGTTTTAATGTGTCAATTGTCTAGTTCACTATAGATTCCTGTGTATGTTTATGTTGTTTAATGGACTTATTCTCTAATGAGCTTAGGTCCTTGTGGAGGGAGGGAGTTCAAGTTCAAGTTCAAGTTAATGAAAGTGATGAAATGTGTGATAGGTTTTCATAGGTGTGAAATTGTTTACTAGTTTACCCTAGTGTTGAGGGCATCACTAGCATACTTTCTTCTTATTGTTTGTTTATTTTTTGTATCCTCCGTCAATAATAGTGCTGACCGTCTATGACGGTCAAGTCCATTAGTTTATAACTTTGTTTATTCCTCCGTCGTGGCTTTCGAGCCTTTCAAGTAGTGTTTTTGATAACTATTTTGTTTGTAGTTTCATATGTGAATTTTTGCCTTTTTTATTTGGACTTTTTAACTTTGTTATTTATTTATTTTTTATTTTATTTCTACTTAAATTTTAGCTTGGGCACTTCGCCTCTTTTTTATATATGCTTATTGTTATTGCAGTTAATTTATCTTTCTCTTCTTTTTATTTTCGTTGACTTTGTTATTTGAATTATGAATTGATGCAAATGGGTGCTGAGTGTAACGGACAAAGAAAGGCTGTGAAGACAGATAGCTGAAAATAGACAAGTGGTGAAAAGAGAAAGAAGTGTGGTAGGGTACAAAGAGATGCTAAGTGCCTGGTGATCAGGCCTATCGCTTCTAAATATTTTCTTGTTATGTGGTTCCTTTGTTGTCTTTGGGATAGTTTATATTATTATGGCGTTCAAGCCATTTATCTTCCATAAAATTAATGTTCTTGGATATGTTATGAGCATTTGCTGTTATAGTAATAAATTACTTTGATTATTTTAGTATTGTGCTTCGAGACTTTGTTGGGGGTTTTTGTATATTTTGTAGTGAGTGTAAAATGTGTCTTTTGTTTTTTCTTTGATGTCTTCGTCGTTATAGTTGGATCTTCATCGGTGAATTTGCTGTCGATATTCGGTCAGTTCTGTAGAGAAAATGGGTGAGGTTTTGTAATTAGGTTTTCTTTTCTTGATCGGTTTTATTTTTTCAATGGTTTGCGTATAAAACATTCTTATTTTCATGCGCAGAATGGCAGTTCTGCTCCGCCAGCTAATAGCCCAGCGGAGCTCGGAAATCTGGCGCGACTTATGCCTCTTCTCTTCCGGTTAATCATTTGAACGATATCATCGTTCAATTCTCGATTAACTAGTTTCTGCATATTCCTTGTACGTTCTTCTATGACAACGTTAATGGGACTTAACCCCGCCTCCCGGTACATCTCTTCCTGGCGTCATATTTCTCGCTTGAGTGTACCTGTAATGAGATACACACATTTGTTCTGCACCACTTGTAGTTTCGTCATTTGTGTCTTCAAGACACACGAGAGGGCGGAGGCAGGGTATAGCAGCGTCGGTTTTACTGTTCCCTGGCCTCTCGTTCTTCGGTGGAGGGCTTGGGGTTTTTAATTTGCTTTTCGTGGCACGAGTGCGAGTGCGTGGGCCCTCGTCACTGTTCGAAGAGGTTAATTCTTCTTCTTTGTCTTCTAGTTCTTCTTTATCCTCCTCATCCTCAGAATCCTCAGATGAAGGGGTTTCTTTGATCGCCTTCTCGAACCAGATTTCATCTGGTTTTTGCTCCTGGCCACTGTCTCTTTGAAAATCCTCGAGGACTCTGGGTTGTCGGGTATTTTCACTTAAGGCAGTCGGTTCTCCTTTAGTAAGGCATCCAAAACGTCGTTGTAGCAGCCTGGCTTAACTGCATTAGCGACGTTAGCGTGTGTGATATCGATCAGTATCTTTGCGCTTAGGTCGCTCGAGAGATTTAATGGCGTTGCAGGTGTTTTCAAAGGTTCACATCTTTTCGCGGTAGCATTGGCGTAAGTGATTTCTTTGGCCTTCCTCTGTTCTTCTTCTTTCATCTTAATGATACCTTTTCTCTTAGGGCGGTTTAAGGCCATGGTTCGGTGCTCTCCTTTGCAATTGAGGCACTTTAGTGATTTCACACTTGTCGAAACGGTGGTCCTCTGTGGCGCATTCACTGCACCACAGTTTTTCTTTATCTGGGCAAATTGATGTAGTATGGTCTTCTAGTTTGTAGCATCCAAAACACATCTGAATGGTGTTAAACTTTTCTTGCTGGATGTTTTCACCTGGTATTCTCATGTTAAATACCAGTATTCCGTTCTGTGTCCATTTCGTGGTTATGTTCGTGGTAGCAAAAGTGATCTTGAATATGTGGGTGTGTTCGCGAAATTTGATTATTTCAAGAACTTGTGCCAAGGGATTGCTCTTGGTTATCTCCTCCTTGAGCTCCTCGGGCGTATGTTCACCCAACCAGCTTTCCACTTTGCGGCAGATCACGCTTCGGTTGGCTGCTAATTGTGAAGGGGCCTTTACTTCAAGTCCGGTGTTCTTAAGGATCCTCGCCCCCTCTTCCGTTAGGAGCTGGCCCACGTCCTTTGTCTCGGCACATAAGGCGATGAACCCAGATAAGACTTCAATCAGTTTCACCAGTGCTACCTTTAATTCGAGGTAGAGGGTTTTGCAGAGTTTCCTTTTTTCGGGGTTCTTCATTCTGGAAATGGTCCTTAGGGGGACCCTCTTAATGAGGGTCTCCATAGTATTCTACGTCCTTCTAGTATGTCCTCTTGTATTGTCTTCTTTTCTGAAAACCAAAGTGTAAATTATGGTGTTTTGGTTGAAAAAAAAGTTATGAGGGGGTAAAGGAGGTAACGGAGAGTGAGGGTAGGTTCGTGAATGAGTCCAAACAATAGAGTAAACGCCCCCGTCCATTTTCCAGTTGGTCCCCAGCTCGGTTGCTGCCAGGATGATGGGTGATGGATGGATGGGATGGATCTCGAATGAGAACCTCAAGAAGGTGACTTATGGTGGACTTGATGGCAGTAGCGGTCGAATCAACGGCCGTTAAAGTTTTGTCACCCCCTCCCGGGTACTTGCGCCATAACCGTATATAACTACATAGAGACGGGTGTTACTTCCCTCTATGATGTTGGCCGAGTCCCCCGGGTGATGAGGATCTCTCCTCCGTCCCGGATTCACAGTTATGCCCCAGTTTCGAGAAAATTTCTGACTGATGCTTCCGCTGTGGGCTAGTCCTCAAGTCAGTTTTCACATAAGCCCTTAATTATGTCAGTCCAAGTGGCCGGCATAGTTAAGACGAAATCAATGAATGGCAGACATCCGATCAGGTTCCCACGCAGGACGGGAGCAGTTAGGTACTTAAGCCCTCATTGAATTTTGAATCCTCGGTGAAAAATAGTATTCTCTCTTTTTGAAGGGTGAAGCGAAATTCACCAAAAGACTTCCAGAATAGGCTCTTTTCTATGTAGGCCGTGCTCAAAGTCCGTTACTAAGCAAGTAAAAATGCTTTATCCGTAGGGTAGTCAGCAGTGCATATGAATCGAATATTCGGCCGTCGACTTTGTTATTTAATTATTTATTCATTTCTTATTTTAAAATAAAAAAACGAAAGGTGAATAAATATCGAATAAGTCTAGAAAATTACATAATAACGAAAGTGAATAAATATCGATATCAAAGGGATTAACATAAGTGATTAGAAATAAATTCATAATTGCTCAGAGCAGGTTATTAATAAATAATCTAAAGTAAAACAAGTGAATAAGTAACAAAAAATGATAATAGTAAATAAAGTATAGGTACTACTAAAACTAAATTATGAAAGTTACGATAAACGATACTAGAGCAATTAACAAAATTAGTAGACGTTATTAGCGTAATTAACAAGTACCAGATCTGATTAAAATAATCAGGAACACAACAAAATAAATAGAAAACTATTGAAATTGTAAATATTATGTAAATACTATAATAAGAAAAACCGACAAAGAAATGGTGAACACATTAAAATTCAATATAGTGAAAAATCACTCCTAAAAATTTATAATAAGTTTATATAGGTAATATTCGAAAACCAAAGTCGTATTCTGACTATACTTATATAACTCTTTCCCTCTTCTCTGCTAAATTTTTCTTCCAAACTTTCATCACTATATATATATATATATATATATATATATATATATATATATATATATATATATATATATATATATATATATATATATATATATTTTTTTTTTTAACATATATGTATTTATACTCTGAATATTTGTGAAAAAAAACTTAATGTATTTTTTCTATTTAAATAAATCGTTTCGTTGCATACGTGGAAGCGGCGGCCCAAAGAATTCAACAAACCGAAATAATAAACACCCCTAATCTGCTCATGCGAAGCGAGAGCAGAGAAATAAGGGCAAAGATAATAATTGCCCATCTCTCTAACGTGGCGCACTCATTGACCTTTGCAAAGGAGTTAAACCATCTTCTGCAAAAGAACGGGTATAAGAGAAAATGTGGCTCCCTGAGAATCCTCCATCGGGAGAGGTACTAAAAATAGAATTCGTCGAGGACAAACAGGAACTAGAAAAGAAGCAAGAAGAATCAGCCAAGGAAGAAGAACCGCAAATAATGATTCCGATCAGAAGTCCGAGGAAAACGGGAAAGAAAGAGAAGAAGAAGAAAATACCCAGTCAAGAGAGTTAAGAAAATCAAGAAAGTGAACTCTCAACCACAAAAGAAGAGGGAGAGAGAAGTAAATACGAAGGAGTTCCAGTCTTTAAATAAAGAAATAATGAATAAAGGATACTTATTCGACGTATCGGATGTAAACATCAAATCTTCAGTTCACCATTAAAGAAGCCACCGTAGAATGATCGGAGAAAAATGCTGCAAGCAATAGAATCAGGGAAATTCAAATGGACGCTTGAAGGACATCTCTGGGCGAAAGAAATAAAAGGCCTGCTATCGGAATATGCAGACCTTCAATCAATTCAACAACGGAGTGAAGATTTCGGAAATCTGCTAAAATACAAAAGAAAATAAATAGAAGAATAAATAGACGAATAAAGTGAAAAATTAATACATGGCGAACAAAGTGAAAAGTGAATAAATAGTAAGCGATCAAAAGTGAATAAATAATCCGTGATTAAACATTGAAAAAATCTTTTCGCAATTTTAGTTAGCAAAAGTGAATAGAAAACTGTAAATTAACGTAAAAATGAATGACATAGTGATGAAATTTTAACCTAAGTTGTGACGAAAATTTAAAATGTTTTATAAGCGAAAATTCTAATCCAAGTTGTGACGAAATCTGAAAAGGGTTTTTTTTAAGCGAATTTATATAAATATGATCAAAGCGAATTAGTATAATAACGTAAAATATAAATTACGAAATAAAGTAGCTAATATTAAATAATTTAATAAATAATAATGATAAATAATTAAGGTGTCCAAATACCTAAAATATAGAAAATAACTAAAATAATAACAATATAGTGAATAAAAAGGATTTATGTGATAGAATAACCAAGTTAAAACTAACTATAATAATATAAACAGAATTATATGAGTCAAAGGCTAAGGTAGTAAAATAAACAAAACTGAATACTTAAAATAATATAAGAGTAATGAAGTGCTAATGAATAATTTAATTATAAAACTTAAATATATATTAAATCAAATCTGTTAACTGTAAAAAACAAAGTCTGCTGACCAAAGCGTCGCGTGCTCTCACTTTTCGGATTTATGACCTTACGACCTTCAAAACATTCAATAATTACCGGACTAACCTTGGGTGGACATTGGCGATTCTATCATTCGAAAGAGAATATAAAACAACACAAGGGTTTCAAATTTCATTAGAACCTAGCCTAAAATAAAATAGCCTGATTGTGCCGGGCCTAGCTTAATATAATCTAGCTAGCCTAGTATAACCTAGCATAGTATAGCCTAATTCATCCTACCTTAGCTTAGTATAGCCTAGCCTATCGGATCCTAGTAAAACCAAGCTTAGTAAACCCTAGTTTAACATAGCATATTATAGTATAGCATAGCTTAGCCTAGCCTAGTATAGGCTTGTCTAGCGTAGCATTGCCTAGTGTAACCTATCCTAGCCTAGCCTAACTAGGTATGGATTAGCATTGCATGCCAGAGCCTAGCCTAGCGTCGCCTACAGTAGCCTAGCCTAGTATAACCAAGCTAGAATAGGCTACTATCACCTAGCCAATATATCCTTGCATACGATAGCCTAGCCTTAGCATACCCTAGGCTAGTTTGTTATAGCCTATTCTAGCATAAGCACACCTAAGATAATATATCTAAGGGTATCATATTATAGCTTAGCTAAGTATATCCTAGACTAGTATAGCATACCATACCCTAGACTAGAATACCCTTGCATAGCTTAGCCTATTATATCCTTGGTTAGCTAGCCTATCATAGCCTAACATAGTATTACCTAGCAGAGCAGAGAATAACCCTTCCTAGCCTATAATACTTTAGCCTACACTAGCATAGCTTAGCTTAGCCTAGTTTAGTATAACCTATCCTAGCATTAACTATTCTAGACAAGTATAGCCAATACTATCCTATTATACCCTAGGCAAACATAGCTTAGTATTGTCTAGTCTAACATACTATATGCTATCCTATCCTAGCATTTTATAGCATAAATTAGCATAGTATATCTTACCCTTGTACATTATATCTTACAATAGTATAACCTAGTCTAGTTTAGCAGAGTATTGGCTGAATAGTTATGATGTTATTTCCAAAAAAAATCATTTCCGGGCTAACATTGGGAGGACTTTGGCAATTATAGAATTCGAAAGAGAATGTAAAACAACATAAGGGTTTCAATTTTTTTTAGAATTGGCAGAATAGAATAATTATGATATTGTTACAAAAACAAAAGAAAAGCAAAACGGGGACTCACCGACGGACCGACATAGTGAGATGTAAAGTCGCTCGAGACTAGACTCGCATGTGACTAAAAACTTGTAAGCAAAATAAAGAGAATACAAGTTAAAATTAATAACGCTGCCATTGCTGTGGACTTCAACAGTTCATGTATACAACATGGCCTCTTACATATATATATATATATATATATATATATATATATATATATATATATATATATATATATATATATATATATATATATATATATATATATATATATTCTGTTGCTGACCCCTAAATATGCGCAAATACGGGTACATAGTGTGCGCTTTGTCTATCCTAATTACATCTCGAGCAGGTGAATTTATATATGATGGAGGATCGAAGCATCGTTGGTATCTTGTCTTTAATGTTGAAAAGATGTACTTTGCGTGTGTTTTGAAAAATTGGAGCCCCGGTCACTACTCACGAATTCTCCCCTATCCGAATACACTACGAAAACAGACATCCTCACCATAAACCCAACTTAAATAATTTTTCATTTAAAGATACAGCAAACACCGAAAACCAGCTACGTACACTGGAATTTTTTTATATTAGATTTACGAACCTTACTCCGACACAAGCTCATTTCCCCTTTTATTACAACTATAATCACCCACGAATTACACACGCCAAATCTACTCCCTAAAAAAATATCCCATATTTTTAAAATATTTCTTATCTCCCTTTTTTACAACGAAGACACCCAAAACTAAATAATCTCAGTTTTATTTTAGAAACAAAAACATACGAGGGGCGGTCAATAAGTTTTGCAATTCGGATATAAGGAAACGAGATATGAGGAAAAGTGTTTTATTATTTTTCAATATAGCTACCCTCGACTTCAATGCACTTGCGCAACTTGTCCCTGAGGCTTCGAATTCCCGACAACCAGAAATCTCCCGACTGCTGCTCAATCCACTCCTGGACGGCGAGCTGGACATCTACATCGTTCCCAAACCGGCATCCACGCAGTGCAGCCTTGAGCTGGCGTAATAAAAAGTAGTCGCTCGGGGCCAGATCTGGACTGTAGGGGAATGGTTGAGCTCCTCGAATCCGCACTCGTCAGGGCAGCTTGTGCAACTCTGGCCTTGTGGACTTTGACGACGTTGAAGTCGATCATGGAGCATGAGGTTTCTAGGGTCCCAACAGGCAGAGACCTTGGTCATTGCCAAATTGTCGTGGATGATGTTGATAACACTTCCATGTGATATTCCAAGTTCTCGCTCAATTTCTTCGACCTTCACCCGTCGATTTTCGAGGATGATCCTCTGCACACGGGCCACATTGCTTCGTTGGTTACGTCTGACGGGCGTCCTGGACAGGGGTCATCTTCAAGGGACTCACGACCATGGCGGAACTCCCTATTCCAATGGTTGCATAGGAAGGGGCGGTGTCGGTGTACAGATGCAACCATGCGTTCATGGATCTCTTTTGCATTCTTGCCTTCCTTGGTCAAAAATTTGATAACTGCGCGGTGCTCAATCTTCTCCATTTCTGACTGATGATCTGCGATCAGCTACTGCTTCTTAAATAGACGAGACAGGAGGGTGCGGCTGCAGGTCCTGACTTGTCATAACTTGTCGCAAAACTTATTGACCGCCCCTCGTATTTCCTATTCCCTAATAGTTAAAAGCCCTGCATTTTCATAATTTGAATATTACCACCTCTGCTGCTTCCCATTTCCCATATAATCAATTTATAAATATCTGATAACTTCTCCAAAAAATTCCTATCTTTGTATATATTTATAATGTCATATGCTTGAGAATGGGCTCCTACCCGAAACGTCGGTACCAAGAAATTAAAATATAATAATGAACTTCCTAAATTTAGCCTGCTTATTTATCTTAAAAATAAGTATACGCCTGGCAACGCGCAACCCCTCTGCTCTCTTATATATGTCCAAAAATAACCACTTAATTAATTGAAATTCAGCAAAATTTATTTTTCGCACAAATTTCTCAATTAAAAGAAACCTTGTTGAATGTTCATGTATAAGCCAATTTAATAACTTTAACATTTCCCTTGGCCTTTTTAAAATTGATGCTCTTAGGAAAAAACTCATTCTTAAAGAAATTAGTTTTGATTTATGTTTTTAATTTATTTATTTTTTTACAATTTGCATTTTTAGGGGCACCCGATTTGTCAATTTAATTATTGCATTGATTTTGTATTAACTTTATTTAATTTCTCTTCCTCTTTCCTCTCCCCTACGTATCTGCTTACTTCTCGTGTCTCTGCTAATCTCCCTCTTTAGACTATCGCCTTATCCGTTAATCGTTTTAACCCTTTTTAGCTCTGATCTTGACTCTTTCTGCTTCTCGGTTTGACCTTGCTACCTGTTATAGCTAAATCTTAATGTGAATTTACCCGTCCTTCTCCTAGTTCCTCATTGGTGATTTTTTGTCTTAGAGGAGGTCCATTATCTTTGACTAGCTTATATATACTGTTATTATAATATTTTCTCTTGTAGTTATCCTTGAGAATGAACTGAATAAAGTTTGAAGTACCTTTTTCATTTTTTTCCGCGGGACATTGCAAATATTGCGAACCTCACGTGCAATTTATGAGTTATTCATTTCATAAATATATATATATATATATATATATATATATATATATATATATATATATATATATATATATATATATATATATATATATATATCCATTAAACCACATTGAAAGAAAAAACGGAATAATTTTTCGTCGCAGTAATATTTGTATTACCATTTTTCGAAAAAATCCGTGCAGTGAAGCGATTCGAACCAGGCACACTGAGGCAGCGAGCACCGCTTTGATCACAGTTAAAAGTATGCCGTTAGTACACTCTGCTAGCATACTTTTAACTGTGATCAATGCGGTTCTCGCTGCCTCAGTGTGCCTGGCTCGAATTGCTTCCCTGCACGGATTTTTTCGAAAAAAGGTAATAAAAATATTACTGCGACGAAAAATTATTCCGTTTTCTCTTTCAATGTGGTTTAATGAATTCATTTTCATCATTCTCTCGCGCTACTTTGAGATATATATATATATATATATATATATATATATATATATATATATATATATATATATATATATATACATATCAGTGTATGATGGGAGTAGCTTCTCTTCAATACTTCAATACATGTTTTATTAGTTTTATTAAAGACTAGGTTGTATTTCGACTTTACCAATTTTATTTTAGCACGTTCTAACTGTCGGATGCAGTTTTTTTATGAGGCTGAAGATTGAAAATCAACTGAAGAAGATCCATTTTATTTGGTCTTATTTAAAATATTCGGATTTTTTACAAATTTTAGCCGTGAGCTTTTGTTTTTCTTCAGGCATCTTCAGACGGAACTCTTGGGTGTTTTTGAGGCGGTATTGATGGAGAGTTTCAATTCTCGTTGCCTACTTTAGCGGCGAGGTAAATGTTTGGTGAGCAGCAAAGAATGAATTTCTTTGTTAAAGTTGATGTTGATGAGCTAAGTGGTGAAATGTGTGGTAGGTGTTATAGGGGTGAAGCTGATTTTTAGTTTTAATTGTCCTTGTTGTGAGGACATCGCCTTCGTTTTCTCCTATATTTTTCTTACTCTTATGTTGCCTTCTTTGCCTCCAGTGTTCCCACTGTTGGCATTTTTAACCAGCAAAGCTGGTCTGATTCTTCCTTTTATATACATTAGGGTGTCCCAGAAAATTCAGGATGGTGATACACACTCCAGCACATGATGCCCCGGTTGCCTCTCGTGTGAAAGTAAATACTGTAAAATTTGATTTAATTTCGACTATATTTACTGACAGCACGAATTGTCTACTTCATCTATTTTGAGTGATATTGACCACTTTAAGAAATTATGTTTTTTCTTCTCTCCCTCAGATAGCTGAAACGCAATGGCACTTGCTCGGCGATCACAAGATACGCTCTTTGATGTGGACTCTTCTGAAAGCTTTCCCGGGAACAGGCTGCCCTCTCGGAAGGAGGTGTTGGCCGTGTTCTTGTTCCATCATGTCAATAAGAAGGAGTTCGTCACGGTACCCCCTGGCTCCACCTCCACCAAGATCCTCGACGTCTGGAAGAAGGCCTTCATTCCAACCTCTGACCCTTCTTAAGTCAAGAAGAAAGTCATGAAGCTTTTCAGCGACTTCAACCAATCAAGAAGATAAATAATCGCACGACAGAGACGGAGGTGGCAAAGCGAGGGATTTTCAAGGACCCCTTGGAAGAACTCTTCGACGTGGCCCATGCGGATGTCCTGACCTCAATAATGCAAGAGGAGGACAAGGAGTTCCTGAGGTCCCAACGTGAAGACAGGAAGAGCTCTTCAATGGTTGGGGTCGACCAAACTTCAGTGAAGAAGCAGAAATGGACCTGGCTGAAGAGGAAGCGAGAGGACGACCGACGAGAGAGGGAGGCCGCAGCTGTGTCTTCCATGGTGACGAAGGATGTCACTCTCGAGACATCTTCGGGATCGTCATCGTCGACCAAATATGATGATACGTTTCTGGGTCCAACGCCCGCAAAATCACCTTGTCGTCGCCGTCCAGCGAACAAGTTAAACAAGGAGATGACCCTGTCCTGGGATCCGGACAACCTATCGGTTCGGGCTGCCACCTCGTCATTCGCAGCGACTGCTATCACTTTTGGCCACAACATCGACGAGCAGACCCTATCCCGCTCCTCTGTTCACCGCACTCGAGTAAAGAACAGAGAGGAGGTCGCTGCTTCGCTGGCCTGGGGCACGGAAGTACCCTTGGTCCTCCACTGGGACAGGAAGCTCCTCCCTAATATCATGGATGGCAAATCACTGGAGGAGAGGATTGCAGTCTTGCTCACTGCGGAGGACACAGAGGAACTCCTAGACGTCCCTGTTTCTGCTGACGGAACAGGAAGAACCGTGGCCGAGACAGCCTTGAATCTTGTTCGGGAGAATGACCTGGAAACCTGCATCATCGGCATGGGGTTCGACACCAGAGCGTCTAATACTGGCCTCGTGCAAGTGGCATGTACACGGATCCAGCGGGAGCTTCACCATCCCCTGCTCTGGTTGGCGTGCCGGCACCATGTCTGAGGTTGTGCTGTAGGACGTCTATAAATGGTGCAACGATCCTTCTTCTGGCCCGGACATTGCCCTCTTCAATAAGCTGCAGACAAGATGGCTATTTATCGACCAGAGTAAGGCCAAGCTCTTGGACACCGACTCCTTGTCGGCAAGCAGGAAACCCGACAGAAGTCCATGACCAACCTCCTGCGCCAGCTCTTGGAGGCTAGATCTCATCCGCGACTATCAAGAGCTGAACCAGCTCTATCTCGCGTTCCTAGGCGATGACATACCAAAGCCCTTCAGCGTTCTTGGCCCTTACCACATGTCCCACTGGATTGCGAAAGGAATTTACGCCATCAAGATCACGCTCTTCGCCGATCAGCTCCAACTGAACGGTCGAGAAGAGAAGGGAATGATGCAAATGTTGTTGTTCGTGGCAATGGTGTACATCAAGTACTGGAACTAAGCGTCCATTGCGGCCCACGACCCGAAGAACGACATAGACTTCATCCAAGACAACGCGTACTACGGGGATCGGAGCGTGACCGCTGTCGTCGACCGTGCCATGCGCTAATACCTGTGATAACTGTCGGGTGACCTGATCGGGCTGGCGCTCTTCGACGAGAAAGTGGACGAGAAGGAGAAGATCGCCATCGTCCAGGCCATGAAGACACGACCGAAATTAAAGAACAGCTCACACGACTTCAGGGAAAGAATCTTAACCTGCAGGAACCACATTCCACCTTGGTAATGGTCCGATCGTCGAACCTCATCAAAGGCCTTCTGGGAGAACACACCTTCCTCGACGAAAAGGCGGCGACCTGGCCAGCCAACCCCCTGTACCAGCTGGGCCAGAAGTGGGTGGCCACCTTCCGTGTGACCAATGACGTGGCCGAGCGTGGCATCGCCCTCGTAAAGTGATTCCTCGATCAGCGGACCAAGAGCGAGGAAGAGACGCAGTTCCTCGTGAGGAGAGTCCTGCTCCACACACGGGCCTAAAAAGACAAAGGAGCAGCTGAAGACCAAGGTGGTCAAGGACGTCTAAGACAGCCGAAGAGGTAGTGAAGGGACCCTTCCGGGATCCAAGACTTATTAGCTGAAGTTTGGTGTTATCATTTATCTCTGACCCTCGTCTTTGAATAAATTATCTTCCGTTTTCTGCCTTTTTTTTCTCTTTCATGGGTTTTCTAAAGAAACACTCATTTTGTACTACCAGAAAATATGGACCGATTTTGATGAAACTTTCTCTGAATAATTTCCACACAAGTACGAGCAAAGGCGAAGTGTGTTGGTATCGATACTGCCAAGTTTGATTTTTACTTATATGACTTTGGGACACCCTAATATATATATATATATATATATATATATATATATATATATATATATATATATATATATGTTTGTTTATTTTATTTATTCCTCCTTCCTAACTTTCTAGCCTTTCAAGTTTATTTTTTGCTAACATTAAGTACGTTATTTTATTTTTGTGGGCATTTCGCCTCTTTTGTTTTTATTTTCGTGTATTTTATTTTATTTTGAATTAGTTTTTTACTTTTTATTTCTTTTTCTTTTGATGGCCTCTTCGCCTCCTTTGTTTGTTTTTTATTTTATTCTATATTAGTTTTTTACTTTTATTTATTTTTCTATGGGTGGGCTCTTCGCCTCTTTTGTTTATTATTATTTTAAGCTATTTATTTTGTTTATTTCTCGTTTCCTTTGATCTTTATTGGGCATTTCGCCTCTTTTTATTGTCTTTATTTATTTTTTGTGGTCGTATTCGGTATGTCTTTTCCTTCTTGTCCAGTTTTATTTTCTGGTTTTAGTCTAAATTGTTTTTTCTTGTTCGTTTTTTCTGGTCTTGTATTTGTATTTCTCGTTCTTTGTCATTTCTTGGTTATTTGAATATCGGGTCTATCGCTTCTCCCGCGCAGATTCTTCCGCTTGGGAATAATGATATTCTTGCAACTTTGTGTTGCTTCTGCTGTGGGATTGCGATGTTGTCGTTGTCGAGAGTAAAGATGATTTCCAAGACTTTCTCTCTAGCCTTTGAACTTCCGTAATAATTGGCTTTAGACATGCTCTTGGGTGCAGGATTGCTTACCTAATACGGTCGTTTCTTTTAACGCTAGTTATTAGCTAGGTGGCTTTAATTGTACTCTCTGCATCGTCCTGAGAGAGGTACAACTTGCCATCTGCGTTATCACTGCTGGGTACACCAGGACGTAGCGTACCAAGGCAATGTACAGCTTCTTCTTGTTGGGTGCGTTAAGGTTTCGGAACCTGTATAGTTTCCGAAATAGCCTTTTGGCTATAGAGACTCTGGTGTTGATGTGAGTTTTGTACCCAGACTTGGTGAATTATAAACCCAGGACATTTCCCTCTTCTGAGTACGGGTATAAGTCGTTGTTCATGATCACATTATCTATTTTCCGACTGTTCATTGTGATTACTTGGAATTTTTGGCGGTTAGTTTTAATCTTTCACATCCTTTCATATCTGTTTATGTTGTTTATTTCGGCCGCTGTATCCTTGCTTGTGTGATGTCATCTGCGAATTGCAGATACATCGTGTCGTCTGGTACAGGAGCAGAGAGGTCTATTGTGTACACGAGGTACAACAACGGACTCAGACAGCTGTCTTATGGAATTCTGGCCTCGAGTTCTAATTTGGTGCCATTCTCCGGTGCCCGAAAATGTGCAGAAGTTTGTGACGGGTAGATTGGCTCGGCGAGGGAATTGATAAGCTGCAACTATTGTGAGGTTCCCCACCAATGGGGAAAGTTGTATCGCCACAAAGGATTCGTCCAATTTTTGGAGACGCTTGAACGTGAGGCTCCCTCTAACAGCTATAGCAGCACCATCTAATCTTTCCGTTGAGTGATTCTTCATGAGCACTCTGTATCCTGGTATTTTGAGTTGACCCCTTGTGGTGTCAATACAGTGCTCCGTTATTAGAATTATGTCGGGGTCTAGCACACAGAATATGTTTCCATATGCCGTTGCTTTCCCATCCCATCCATCAACGTTGAGTGTCAGAATCCTCAATCTATTGTTCACGTTCTCCATGATGGTCATTTTCTACTGGTGTTTATGGGTGATGTTTATTTTTCTTTTATTTCTATTCTTCTTAAATTCTGTGTTGGAGACCTGCTCATACGTGGCCTCGTACAGAGTAACGTCATGGCGTTGTAGGGCCTCCTCAACCACTTCAACCTCGATCGATGCGTCGTATTCCCATTTGTATATTTACTTATTTACTCCGTTTAGAATTTTTGTTTTATCCATATTTTCAGGGAAGGGGAACTTCTCTGAGGCATAAATGTTGAGATTAATCCTATCCGCATCGAGCAGTTTTTTGGTTTCCTTTCGGTTTTGTTTTTCCTGTTTTGGGGGGCTTCTGAATCGGAAGAGTTCGAGGAGTCTGTGGAATCCGTTGATGCCGGTTCAACCGTTTCGTTTCTCTTCGTGAATTCTTTATTTGGTTAAGCCTGTGTGGGATTTGCCGCAGCAGCTTTAGGTTACTGTGTTTTGTGTTCTATCCCGGTTTTATTCTCCATTTCGTTTTGTTGGTGTCTATCTCATTTGCAGTATTAAGAACCATTTGCAGCTGGAGGACGTCTCCGGATGAAGGCTCGTTCCGGAACCATATTTGGCTTATTCCGTTTTTGGCTAGCATTTGGTTGAGATCTTTTGCGAAGCAACTAGATTGGGTAAGATTCCTAACGTGATCATAGAGGATACACGTCAGGATTTTTGTAGACTCTTCGTTTTCTATCTTCAGATAGGTTTTCTTCGTTTCAATTTCGCTGTACGCGGCTATAGCTACGTGTGCGTAAGTGGTGTTTGATCTGCGTACCTTTTCCTGTTTCTAGTCGGTTTTCTTTTTGTTTATTATTTCCTTTTTTGACCGAGCACGCCATAGCAATTGATCAGTTGCCTTGCCCGCATTTGGTGCATCTCTCGTAGTTGCTGCGGCAGTCGTTCCAGTTGTCTCCCTTCTCGCTGCACTTGGAGCACGTTTCATCAGGCTCTTTACAGTCTTTGGTAGCATGCTGTTCCATTTTATAGCAGCTGAAGCAAAACTGGACTGGAAAGAATTCTTCCCGCTCTATCTGGTCTCCACTCGCTATGGCGTTGAACAAAGGTAACCCGTGTTCTTTCGCCTTTTGGGCCATAGAGGTTTCTGCGAAGACAACCTTAAATACATGGGTGTAGTCGCTGTTGTCCCGCCTGTTCTTAAATTTGATTACATCTGCGACTTTAGCCCATTTTTGTCTAAGCTCGGTTTCTTCTTTAATTTCTTCTCTATTATGTTGTCCGATCCAAGCCAATGATCGAGTCTCCTACAAACAACAGTGTGATGAGCTTGTATTTGTGGAGGGATAGCAGGCTGTGTCCCAATGGTTCTTAGGGTTTTCAGAGCTTTTTCTTTCGTAATGGCCTCGACGTCCTTTTCCCGTTCGCAGATCGCGACGTATCCTGAAGAGACATCTAGAAGCCTTATTAGAGCGATGCTAAGTTTTCCAAACATGAATTCAAATACCTTCTCCCTGTTCGGCTTGTTTTGCCCGTTGATCACCCGCAGGGGAATTCTTGTAGTATTCTCTTGGGCCATTTTGCACCCAGTGAGGCCCCCTCGGGCCGTTCTGATTTTTGCCTCTTCTCTTTTTGCAGTGGTTAGACGATGTTTGAATATCTTTATTATTCTTCTTTGGGGCTGTGTTTTCTTGTTAAATATGTTAAGTCAGTGGCTAACCTCGTAGCAGCGCAGCGTTAGTGAACATGGATTACCGGATGGGAAGGGTGGTGATGATGGGTGAACCCGGGGGGCACTCACGAGGTGTGATTGTATGGCAGACTTTTTGTTGGTTAGCGCGGAATCAAGCGTCGTTAACCGGGGGTGCTGCACGTTGAGGGTGTGTGTATCAGTGCTGTAGCTGGTATACATAGAGACGGGTGTTACTTCCCTCTATGGTCCTGTGGAACTCAAACGCCGAGTTTCACAGTGGGCTAATCCTCAAAATTGCTTTCCTTGGCGCCTCCACCATGTCTATCACAGAGAACGACATAGTTGGGTGGAGACTAAATGGATGGCAATTCAGTTCACTCTCACTCCGCTGCCCCTCAGAGGGGGTAGTAGGGGGTTTGGGAGACATGTGTCACCTGTTCATAGCTCCAATTGTATTATTCTCCTTTTTAAGTCTCCGTAGTGAAAAGTGAAATAGATTTCACGTTTTTGACGCTTTCTTTCTCTTTCTTCTACCTCCTTTATCAGATAGCAACTTTCTTCAGAGTTAGCTTTGTTTCTTAAAAGGTGTCTGATCTCCTTCACTCATAATGAATTTCGTCTTCGTTCTTTAATGTCTTTTATAGATTGGAGTCAGAGTATGGTTCGTTTTTCTTTTAGCAGAAAAGGTGCAATACTGGCTCCGAGCTGTTTGCCTGTGTGTTTAGGTTCGGGCCCATCTCTTTGATGAGAAGAGCCTCCAGAATCTTCAGACGGCGGAGATCCGAGTTTTTTCTGAAGATGGTAGTGTTTTAAACAAGGCTCTTTCTTGAAATTTGTTCATTGTGTTGATCATTGTAGTGTGCCTTGATTCCTCCTTCTTGCAAGTGCATTGTTAGGCGTCGGCTGAATATGATGGTAGTCATCCCTATATATTGGTTGTTTGGATGAGGCTTGCAGTCCTCATGGGGGCATTCAAATTTGTATGCCACATTTGTAGCCTTTTAGATGGATTTTTTTCATAGAGGTTGTTTTTTCATCAGTAGGTTGCTGACTTTTTTGTTTTATAATATATTCATAGAGATAACTTATTGTGTTTTTCTTGGATAGTGTTACTTTTTATGATGTTTTCTAATATCTCTTCGTCTGTTTTGTAGGCATTCGTCATTTGTTTCTTGTAGTAGAGTGGTAGTATTTTTTTCTTCTTTTTCCTCCTGTACATCAAACTTTGAGTTGAGAATTTTATACTGTAATTTGTCAAATTCTCTATTGGAGTAGCCGTTGCTTATTAGGATTTGTTTGGATCGACGAATTTCTTCATCTAGTGCGTTTCACGTTGAGCAGTTCTTGATAGGATAGCTCTTCTTATGTATGAGCTCATTACCGATTTTTTTTAATATTTTTATATTTTTTATATTTTTTTATGTTAAAGCATCGGCCGCAGCCTGTTCCTTTTCGATAGACGATAGTGACATATTTTTCGTCGCGTTCTGTTTTACGTCTGAATCTTGATAAGGAATACGGCCATTTGCACTCAACTCATATGTGAATTTGAAAACAGAATGAGATTCTAAGGTTCTTTTGAGTTGTAGTAATTGATGTTTGTTCTTAGTTGTAAGGTATATGTCATCAACAAATCTAGTGTAAATTTTGTGTGGGTTCGTCATTTTTGTTAAGAGCGCTTCCTCTAGGTTACCCATGTAGAAGTTCGCAAAAGAAGGGCCTAATGGAGACAGACCCCATCGCTACTACTCCATCAATTTGACGGTAAAGTTTGTGATCTGGGCTTCGGAATGGAGCTTCAATTGTACATATTCTTAAAAGTTCCTTTTGGGGGCATCTTTTCCTCTTATTTGTTTTACAAATTTCTAGTTTCTTTTCTTTGACAAGCAGGTATTTTATAGTTATTATTGTACATTTGATATCTTGGGCAATTTTTCGCTATGTCCACTCAGCATCTCTTAATTCCTTAATCCTGCTTCTTTCAGCAGTAGATTATTTCTTTCTCTTTGACATTGAAGGTTCCGTTCTAATGTTTTAAATCACAAAATTGGAACGAAAATTTCTCTTGTGAATTTCTTATGGTCAGACGGTCAACTGATCGACAAACTTTGAGTTATCTTACAAGAAATGTTTTGGGTAAATGCAAGCTGTTTGATGTCGAATTCTTGAAGAAACTGTAAAGAAATCAGTTTCATCTATGCTAGATAAAATAAAAGGTTTTATTATGGCAAACTATTCTCATAAAATTATTGATTTTTTAGCATTTTCTCCATGATTGGTTGATAAAAATAATCCTTCGGTTGTTTAAAATATATAATTTAACATTTACTTAAATATGACGTTTATTTTATCAATAAATCTTAAATTACACTTAAAATATTTTTTACAAAAATTATCTAGTTAAAATATTTTGCACACTACTATATGGAGAGGGGGAATAAGAGAAACTAGGAGTGGTACGAAGTTCTTTATTACTGACGTTTCCCTCCTCAGGAGCTTCCTCAGAGGGACAAGAAACAATTCACCACATTGTTTCTTGTTACTCTAAGGGATCTCCTGAGAAGCGAAACGTCAGTAGTAAAGAACTTCGTACCACTCCTAGTTTCTCTTATTCTCCCTCTCCATTTGTTGTCATAGACTCCCATCAACACTAATATATATATATATATATATATATATATATATATATATATATATATATATATATATATATATATAATTGTATTCGAGCTAAATCTGATGATTGTTAATGTCTCCATTTTTCAGGAACAGGTTTTGATGTATTGGTGAACAGTTAACGGCGTTGGATGGCATACAGAGTAAAGCTTTAGCTAAAAAATAGTTAGCTGAATGGAGGACTGAAGCCATCTGAATTGACGATACGCGCCGAGTGTCAAAATGCAGACATCCTGAATGTTGTTCAATGCTCTGTTAACACTGTAAAGGAAGGTGTAAGACGTGGCATGGGCAGCTGTTTCGGATATTACGAAGTTGTGGTCAGCAAAAAAGAAGAGAGCAGGTGATCTGACAGTATCCGCACGCCAAAATTCATCCAACAACTGCAAGACAAGGTGATGGAAGACCCGAGCCAGTGAATTTGGGCTGTAACGAGAGAGATGAATGTCGAAGTCGCCACCATGAAGCTGGCCTTGAATGAAGACCTTCGCCACCACTCGTATTGGGACAAATTATGGCGGCCATTGATAAGGAAAATCGCTCATGAACAAGTTCAATCATCATAGTGTGCCGTTAACGATCAGGTTATTCTCAGATTAAAAGAGCTTCTGCCAAAACTAGTTGCACAATACAAAAAACAACGTGTGGCTTGCCTACAATTCATGCGTTGTTCGACATATCATGAAGAGCAAGTCCCCCCACCCATATTTGTGATAGTCTTTCGATGTGTTTCCAGTAAGGGTGACGTCATGCCACCCCTCATATTTGAGCAGAGTCTTAGGCTCAATTCAGATCACTATGTAGAGCTTCTGGAGACTGGTCTAACCTTGACTGAAGATGGTGATTGCTGGAAGTCCATAACTTCGGAAAGAGTCAGAAGTGGTTGTTGGATAATTTCTACCCAGCCCCACTTTCTGGCATCCTAGTTCCCCTGATTGTGATCCCATGGATTACTATGTGTGGAGAGCGGTTGCAAAAGACAACAACCGCTCTACCTGCGACACCAAGGCGAGCTGGTGACCAAGATCAAGGCGGTGTTCGAAAATCTTTCCAGAGACACAGTGAGGTACTCCTGCGCCAGGTTACGCAGCGTCTTGAGGCCGTGGTGGAAGCGGAGGGCGGCAATATTAGGAAACTGTTATCTCCCAGCCATAATCTAGTTGCAATTTCTTAAAAGAATTTAAATGCATTCAATTTTGGCTGAGATATTTAGCCCGAATACCCTGAATGTATTGCATTTAGTTCCAAGTTCATTTTAAGTGGGACCAAATTAGTACTTCATATATTATCTCCAGAAAGAACGATTATTTCCTTATCTTTAACAAGAAAATTAAAAGGCTTCTGCAAACTCGAGGTTCTTTGAGTTGGGGAGACTTCTGAAGAGAAATATGGAGACAGTGTCGGTATTTCTTAGTATTGAATGATCTATGTTGGTAGATCCACTCACACTATTAATCCTAATGCTATGGGAATTATTGACGGTTGCTAATGACTGGGCAAATTGTCCATTGCAACCTAAAATGTGGGCTTGGAAACAAATTTCCTCCATAGTTGTTGAATCTTTAGGATAAACCTAAAAATTAGGCTTATTGGGAAATACGACAATCAATTGCTAGCGTATGGAAGGAGAATTTGAATTGTTTCCTATTGGCAAGTTATTATCATTAGGATTTAGATACCTCTCATCTATTGCTTAGTGATGTGAGTGTGGCTGAGAGCACGAATTATGGATAATCTCATCATTATTATAATGAGAAGATTAAGAGTGTAGCCGAAAGCACGAATTAGAAATATGTCTTACTTGGGCATTCAAGCGATGTACTTTGCGATGACGCCTAACTAGTTTTCGAACCGAACAAATTTCCCTTTCTTTCTTTACAAGTAAATCGTTACTTAACAAAATGTTGGCTTGGAACTGCTTTCCTGCATCAACACTGCAATAATGAGCAAGATAAAAGGAATTTTTTGAATTAAACAAAATATATTTCAACGTGTTTGGGAATATTAACTCTAGTGATAGTGTTTAACTGTACTGCATGTTGTACTATATTGTATTTATAAGTAGTATGGCTCTGTAAGCGATCAAGTGATTCCCGCTTCATTAATGTTGCGTGCGCACCTGTATCTAAAATTGCTTCAAATTCTAAACTATTAATCAAAGTCTAATAATTAAATCTAAGTCAGGATCTCTTTCGACTTTTATTCTTACGGTCAAATTATCTAACTCTGATTGAAAACTAGGCAATTAAATTTCAATAATAGAAACGGAGACCTCAGAACTAATCTCGGGATAGTGGTAAGGGAATTTGTTTCTACGGATCAAGTAAAGATAGTCTCTCCTAAGACAAAGAGGAGGGATTAACTTTACTCGGTTAATTGGTGGAGGGATAACCTTTACTTGGTAAAATGGGAGGTATTCGAGGTTATGACCTCTTTACTTGATCTATATACAATCAAGTAAAGATCCTAAATTTCTATAGGAATTTATGTGGCTTGAAAGACATAAATACAATGTTTTCAACGATTTTTGCGATACGATTTCCAGCCAATACCGTTTTAATTAAGTTATTAAAATTTAATTTTTAGAGTTCTACAAAGTTTACAATTTCTAATTGTAACAAATATCCTAAATAAATTTGTTAACGGTTCTTATTTTAAATCCTTGATTTGAACCTAACCTAACCTAACCTAACCTAACCTAACTTAGCCTAACTTTGGGAGGGATAATCTTCACTTGGTAAAATGGGAGAACCTATCTTTACTTAATCTGTTTCTACATAAGAGTAGTTGAAAGCAGGGTAGCTGGGGTGCCGAAGAGGTCGACACGCAGGGGACGAAGAGACCAACACGAAGGGGAGCTGCAACGAAGTGCAAGCTTAAAGATGCAAGGTCGCCAGGTGCTGAAAGTTTTTAGCTATTTTTTTGTCGTTGTTAGTGAGTTTGGTGTTTTAAGGTATTTTAGAGTATTTTGTGCGAGAATATGTTTAGGTACTGTGTCGAAGGCTTTGTTGAAAGAATTGTGCGTGAGGGGGAGGGGAGTTCGTTGAAACCGTCCAGAATGTGTTGCGTGAGGTTGACTAGGTTCATTGGTATGGAGTGACCTTTTTTGAATCTGTGTTGCGTTTTTTAAGAGTGGTATGCATGAGCCTATTATTTGTGTATGAGAATCGAAGGGTTTTAGATAAATTACATAGCAGTGCAATGGGGATTTGATATGTATTTTGTTGTGTTGGGGCGTGCCTTATGTATAGTTAGGGGATGGTATTGTTGAGCCTGGAGTGGAAGAAGATGTTTGTGATGGCTGAGATTGCGGTCTCCTAGATGTTTTGATGAATTTTGATGTTTTGTTAGGACCTTTGTGTTTGGAGGGTTTTTTTAGAGATTTGATAAATAATTAATTGAACGTTTTCAGTGGTAAATAGAAGAGATTAGTCTTTGGTTATGCGGTTTGTTTTATGTATCTATGATTTGGTTTGTTATTTTAGTAAGTAGGAAGCTGGTATTTGAGTAGTGTTTCATAAATATGTAGCAGTGTTGTTTCAGTGATGCTATTTTGTTGTTTGCAATTAATATCACTCGTGGGGAGGCGAGTGGGGGTTGGGTGAGATATATGCATTTTAACTAAAGTTCTCCAGAGTTCTTTTGAGTTCGTTTTAAGGTTTATTGCGCTTGTGTATTGGTTCTAGTGTTCTGTTTGTTGTTTTGATGAAGGGCAAAATTGAGGCGTTGAAGTTGCAGATCTTGTTGGATTCATTGCTTGTTTTGTTTGTGTCATAATGCTTTATCTGAAGAGAGATATTTGCTGAAAGAGAAATCTTGTAATTTTTCTTCTATATAGTTGTAGTTTGTCGAGTTTGCTTTCTAGAAGGTTGTGTATGTGGTTTTGAATGAGAGGGGCATTGAAGGTTAACATATAAATGTGTCATCAAATGTCTCTTGTTAATTGACACAGTCGGGTATTAAGAATGCACTTTGCCAACCAACTCACGCTATCTAAATACCTGCCCCCTATTGTGTCGCTGGATATTTTTGTACCAGAGGAGAGTTTATAGTCCCTTGTCCTAAACTTGGTTCACCCTGAACTGTGTACTCACGGAGGCTGCTTCCATGCCATCTCTATCCTTATTCTACATTTTATATTCTTATTCAACATATTTTTTTCTCACAACCGCTTCTATCTTCAAATAAATGCATAAATATAAAAATATTATGAAAAATCTAAAGTAAAATTACTGCCCTAATTCAGATTTTTCAAAAGTACTGTTATTCTCAGTGTGTACAAATTTATTCCTGTAATTTGAACTAGGCCTTCTGTCTGGATTCAAGCTGGTCATAAATCGGAATCTACACTTTTGCACGTTAAACCCGGGTCACAATTAACCGAATCGACCACCGAAGTCCGCCTAATTGCTACCCGCACAAAGTTTTTGAGTCATTCGGCCGAGTTCGGTCGAGTGTGTGTTCAGCCTAAAATTTAGTGTCCGTATTTTTTGGCAGAAATGCGCACGCAAAGATCTTGCGTGTTGCCTGGGTATAGCTTGCCTTTTGGATAAAAGTGGATTTCTGGATATTTCTCCTAAGTTTGTCCAAAGACCAGGCACATGTATGTCATACGTATACCACACATATCCCACTCGTAGCTCACGTATCTCACAAGCAGACCGCACACACTAAACGCGTGACGAGCCAGTATTTGTAACTCGCTCCTGTTTTCCACACGTAACTTACCACTATGTCACATGCAGTGGGAACGTAACAAAAAACAAACAAACAAACAAATGGCATACGTATACAAAGAATCGTGCCTCTATTCTCCCAGCAACGATGCCGCAACTAGGCAGCACTCCACGTAAGGTGGTGGCATATGTCAGACGTGGCAACTCAGCTCACACGTACCTGAAATAAAAGCCCCCAGACGCCACCAGTCCCGCTCTCACCACGTATTAGTGTTGTTGTTCTTTGTACTATCTGGATTACGAACACACCAAGATTCATCATGGCCAAGGGAAAAAAGGCTTAGCAGTTAAGTAAGGCCAAGGCTTCTGCCCCTCTATCCGTTGGTTTGTTTTGAGTATACTTTTTTTCATATAATATTCCTTGTTAATATATTTGTTCCAATTCTAATCTAGAAATACGCCACAGCGCCGTCATCTGCCCCAATAGTCAGACGCAGGATGTGGGCGCATTGCCTGATGAAGTCGGGGGCTGTGGACCACCTTGCACTCGAGAGGCTACCCTGGTCTTGCCCCTCCACGTTTGCCACTCTCCCTTTTCTGAAACAGATTAACGCTGTACATCAGGATTGCGTTGGAGCTGAACACCCGGTTCCAACCCCTCTTCTAGCTGCGTTTGAGACATACACTCAATGTTATATAGCTATATTTCTTCCTGCCCACCATGATACGGCAGATGCTTCCTCCACTGACCTTCGAAGTCTGCACTAGCGACGTAGTGGCCTGGTTTCCCAATAATCGGTAAACCCTCTACCTACTAGAGATTCTGGGTCTCATCTGCGACCGGCCCATTACTTTTCTCAGTATCCTACTTCTTCAGACACGTAGAATGGCAGGTATTTGATACAGCCACCCTACTGACTCCCTAGATCAGCGAAACTGAAACCAGCACCAACACTATATACACCCCAGCCCTGGATGAGTTCACCTGCAACCCGTTACGGGAGACAGGAGGCGGTCCTCATGAGGTCATCTGGTCTAACCCCTCCCCCCTTCCTCCATTCATCAGAGTTCTTGAATTGTTTTTGGATTCATCGCTTTAGACCTTTGATAGTATCTTCGAAAGATTGTCAATGGGAATCAGGTCTGGATTCTTTGTAGGCCAGTTCATAACAATGGTGTGCTTGTCGTCCAGGAAAGTCTTCACCGACTTGCAAGTTGGGTTTCCGAGGCTCACATATAGGGCAAAGCATGCAGTCGCAGCAATTCCTTGTATACATGTACATTTACTGTGTCCGTTAGCGCACAAGTGCCCATTGCCTTCTAGCCAAATCACGTGCCACCCCATGCCACTTCCCCACCAACTTTACACTCATTTTAGTGCAATTGGCAGACAATCTCTCACCTGTTCTGCGACGACCGAACCTATTCCCAGAAGATCCCAACAAATTAAACCTAAATTCATTATGAAAGTGGACTTAGTTCCATTGACCATATGCCAATGTAACATGCTTATTGGTAAGAGCAAGACAAACCTTCTTGAAACAGCTCTTCTTCACAATTTGGGTAATCTCTTGGAGTTACCTTTTAAGGTTTACCTTGGCATACCGGGTAATTTACGATAAATTTATAAACCTGGTTTAACATCATCATCCTCACTTTCTCTATAATTTAAGAAGGGGATTTTTTTGAGTATTTGAATAATAATTTCATCTTAGTTTGCTTATGACTTTTTTATCAAAGTTATTTCTAATAATTCTTTTATAATATCAAAAATAAATGATGAAGTTCAGAAATAAATATAAGTATCGAAATTTTTTGAAATTTTTAAAACCCAAAGAATTAAAAATGGTGAAGTTCAGAAAATTGATTTTTATATATCTATATTTTAGCAACGGGATATTTTGAATGAGGTAAATTTAGTTTAGACTTCCTTTTTAAAATTATTATAATTGGCGAAGTTCATAAAATTGATAAAAACTTAACCATGGCTGCTTTTTTTAAGATTCTAAATTTTAATCTTAGTAGCGAAGCGCAAGCTCCCCCGTAGGTAGGAGTGGCGAAGCCATTGCCTGGTAAGCTTATATAATATTATGGAAAACACGTTTGGACCAATTGGCGTCTCTGCAATGGCCCCAATTGAAAGAGCATATTGGCTCACCCTTACGATCAGTTCATGGACAGAGAGAGAGGTGAGAGATATTTTAGGCATGTTAACTTGACAACAGCTAATAGGAGGATGACCTAATCTGCAAGAGATTGAACACAATGACTGTTTTCTTTATCAGAAACTTAAGTGTGGAAGAATAAGGAGAGAGAAAAGGAATTCTTTTTTTTCTCTTCCCACCTTCTCCGGTACCTCGGCTCTCCGTAATCCCCCCCCCCCCTGACTTCCCCAGTTCGCCGTTGGCCGTCTGCCCCAAGCAATTAGCGCGAGGGCAAAACGTCATTGTCGCAGACGAATTTAGTCGGCCTCACGTCCCGTTGGCAGCGCTGCATTTATCTGCCCTATGTACGGCGAAAATTAGAACAATAGAGAGACTATTAATGAGGCAACTCGACTTCCCTCTATGCACCCTTATCGCGACCCAAGGCAATTTTTGAAGTCTGTTGACGATGAATCTCTCTCCCCGTCTAGATAATTTCAGAGTATATATTCGATAATTCGAATTTCACAGGCAGATTGTGTCTGAAGCCGCCGTCCAGTACGTTGGCCGTTAACGTCTTCGTTAGTCGAGAGAGAATAGACTACATTCTCGTCCAGAAAAGAATTGAGTGATTTTCGAAGAGCCAAGAAAGAGCTAGTCGTCACTCAGTGTTGTTCGTGGAGATAGTTAGGCGCGCTTCAACCCTTCTCACCACCTCTTCACATTTTAAGGATCGGAAAAGCCATCCCTGAAGCATTCTCCGTTTGCCTCTTCAATTTCCCGAAGTTGGATTGAGCGTCTCGTGAGACGCCCACAAGTTCAAGGTCGAACTTACCTACCTGGTCCTACTCGCCGCACATCAAGGTAAAAGAGATTTAATCCCCGCTTCGTCCCGCTCCTCCCACCTTTACCGCGTCGAACCTTAAGGATCCCCTTTGCTCTAGAACTTGCATAATTGTAAGATCATTTCTTAATTAATTAATTATCCCTCGGTTCAAACTTAATTGATAGTGTCAATCATCTTAACCGTGAACCGTCCATCTTTAGTCCTATTAAAGTATATTTTTGTAGCCGTGTTGAATATTCCTTGGCCTAGGCAGCCAGTTGGCCAGTGTGCGTATAACAGCGTACACCTGGTCATACCACGACATACCTAAGCAATCGTGTCAATTTGGAAACTTCACATTTTCTAGTAAAATGCTTATATTCTTTAACTTTCAATTTATTAATCCAAATTTTCATAATTTTTACTCATACGCAGTTTATACCTGCATGTTATCGTACACCAATTTTTGAAACCTTACATTTTCTGTGGCAAAAGTAAGGGAAGATGTGATAGAATTACAGGAGTTCTGATCTTTTTGGTCTGTACACTATATACGAATATGTGAATATGTCTAGGCAACACCTATATGATTCATATTTTAACAAGGTCTGCTGACCAAAATGTCGCGTGCTCCCACTTTTTTGATTTATGACCTTACGACCTTCAAAACTTTTAATAATTCCCGGACTAACCTTGGGAGGACTTTGGCGATTCTTATATTCGAAAGAGAATGTAAAACAACACAAGGGTTTCAAATTTCGTTAGAACCTAGCCTAAAATAGAATACCCTGGCTGTGCCGATCATAATCTAGCCTAGCTTAGAATAATTTAGCTAGTCTAGTATAACCTAGCATATTATAGCCTACTTTATCCTATCTTAGCATAGTATAGCCTAGCCTATCGTATCCTATTATAGCCTAGCCTATCGTATCATAGTATTGCCTAGCCTATCGTATCCCAGTATAGCCTAGCCTAGCTTAGTAGCATTGCCTACTGTAGCTTAGCTTTCTATAGCCTAGCCTAGCCTAACCAGGTATGGCTTAGCGTTGCATGTCAGAGCCTAGCCTAGTGTCGCCTAGAGTAGCCTAGTCTAGTATAGCCAAGCTAGAATAGGCTACTATCACCTAGCCAATATATCCTTGCATACGATAGCATAGCCTAGCCTAGCATACTATAGGCTAGCTTGTTAGAGCCAATCTTAGCATAACCACACCTAACATAATAGAGCCAAGCGTATCATATTATAGACTAGCCTAGTATATACTAGACTAGTATAGCATACCATACCCTAGACTAGAATAACTTTGCATAGCTTAGCCTATTATAGCCTCGGTTAGCTATCCTAACATTATATTACCTAGTTAGCAGAGCATAGCCCTCCCTAGCCTATTATATTTTAGCCTACACGAGCATAGCATAGTATAGCCTTATCTAGTCTAGTATAGCTTAGCCTAGCCTAGCATAGTATAACCTAGCCTAGCATTAACTATCCTAGACAAGTATAGCCTATACTATCCTATTATACCCTAGGCAAGCATAGCTTAGTATTGTCTATCCTAGCATACTATATGCTATCATAGCATAGCATTTTATAGCCTAAATTTGCATAGTATTTATTACCCTTGTACATTATATCTTAGCATAGTATAGCCTAGCCTATAATAGCCTAGCATAATATAGTCTATTCTAGGCTTGCCTAGGAACTTTAAGTATGTTTGACGGAATGTTTTCTATCACGCACAAAATCCTCTCGAAAGATTTAAAAAAAAACCCTGAGTGTAACAGAACTTTTGAAAAGCACAGTAATCACACGGATTACTATGTGTGGAGTGCGCTCTACCGGCAAACTCAAGGCCAAGTTGGTGGCCAAGGTTAAGGTGGTGTTCGAAGATCTTGCCGCATGGCCTGTCCAGCTCCATCTCAGGTTTCTTATAGTAGCTTGCACTATATCCTGAAGCTTGTTTTGCCCTCATATCCAAATGCTGCCTTTCTGTAACGCCAATTTACCCCTATCATAATACGTTTATGGGCTCTTTGCATTGTTCTAAGTTTGAATGTAAGTTTTGGGGGCAGGTTCCAAATTTATGCTCCATAGGGCATAGTTTGGATTTACTTTTTTATCAGGCATATATATATATATATATGAAAATTAACCAACAGGAAAATGAAAATATAGTTTAAAAGTGCTTGGATTCATCTTTTCATTTTCCTGTACGTTAATTTATACATACCTTCCTTGAGGTCATTTGTTCGCTAACCCATCCCTGCGTTACCTATGGCTATGCTAATAACAGAACGAGTTACATCGTCTGTATATTTTTTGTATAACTTCCTAAAAATCACAGCCAAAGATCCTTTCCGCGGGCCCCCTAAAACACAGATTTCTCTAAATAACGAATGACATCAAGAGATCTTGTGGTTGTCCAGGGTGTGGTTTCGCTTATCTCAAAAATCTTGGTGTGACCTCAAATTCGAAAGTAGAGATCATGTTCTTCACTTTTTTCACTTAAATTCATGGTAGATTCGGTCTCCCAGAGAAAGAGAAAGAAAAAAATAGCGAACGAAAGAAAAACAAAAAAAAAAGAAAAGAGAAAGAAAAAGTGAAAATTTGAGAAAAAGAAAAGAGAGAGAGAGAAAACAAGATAAAAAAGAGGAAAAAATAAAAGAGAACGAGCGAAATCATCACCTGATGTTGAACGGGTGGCTCTCACTTGAGCCACATAAATACTTCAAACGTCTGTTTACTGACGACAAACAAATTGTTCTTCTCGCACCTTCAGACCAACGATGGCCTGCTTGTGTTGCCCTTAGGCCAATAATGTCCTGTTGATCTTTATGTTAGTTTCCTCACCCAATTGGGGGACCTAGTCTGAATGAACGAAGCCATTGTAGTTAATAGATAAATTTATAATCGAGAAAGGTGAATTTCGTATTTCTATTCCATGCTTTTTAGAACTTTTCGTATTGATTAGCGTAATGTATCCCCTATCAGCAGATCCCACCACACCTTTGAGGCAACCTTTTGCGTATTCAAAATCGCGTCGTTCGTCTTTTCTCCCAGATAACCAGCAGATCCTCGCAACCAAAGCCTTTTTTGACGGATCTTCATCGGCTACCAGATCAATTGGGTGTCGACATCCCCCATGCGCTGCCCTCCTCCATAGGTGGCGGTGCCGAAGATGGGATTACCACTCCTATACCATAACTCTCATTAGTTGTTAGTTTTAAATCCGCTTTGAAATTCTCACCTATTTCAAACTAATTTCACAGTCGCAATTGTTGATTTTTTTTTTCTTTACATCAATTGATATTAGAGGTTAAAAAGTCTCCTGGCTAAAAGGGTGCCTTTATAAGTACACTTACACCTAGTCTTTAATTACCTTAAAAAACACATAAGAAACCAAGCTACAAATAAAAACACCAGTCCAAAATCTGTCATCATGATCTATCTCTAAGCATGATCTTGTATAATCACCAACAACTAAAATCTCACATCCTTTACACCATAAAATATGAGCGCAATTTTATAAATCAATTGAAATCTTTACGTTCTTAAAATCCTTCGCCCTAAATGGTGAGGCATCTTATCCAATTTCCATTTCATAACGCAAACTTTGAAAAGAAAAGGGAAAAATCAAATTTCATTTTTCCTTTTATGATTTTTCTCTGAACTTCGAATTTCACCATTTTGCGAAAGGGAAGAAGGGCTACCAATTACCAAGCGCGCTTGCCTAAGTAATCCTAACCAGGAGAACCGTTTCATTTATATTATTGTAGTTCATTCATATTAACTTCCACAGCTATACCGGCGGACAAAATGAATTTTTTCTCTTGTGGTATTCACTTCTTCCATTTTCACGTCATTTTCTGCTCGATTACTTTTCTCTTTAATTGTTACATTCAGATAAAAGTTTCCAAAATGAACCCCCGAGGAAAAGATAGATAGGAACAAAATGAAGAAAAACTTCTCCCAATCATTTTACCGTCGATCATTATCAAATGTTTCCTCGAAGTAGGAAGCAGAAAATATTCACTCATTCAAAAATTAATTATGTATGCAGAGTTTGCTTTCATGAAGGGGACACGATCCAAGAATGAAATATGAAAATTGAGAGCAAAGATATTGTTTCCACGAAGTCAGGAAATACAATTCTGGGAAAGCTATTGAGGCGGAAAAATGAATATATTTTCGTTAAACGTCTGAAATAAGAGGAATTGAAAAAGTAATCATGGTAGATAGATATATGCGTAATGCAGTGCTAGAGAGAGCATGGGAAAGAAAAATCACGAATTAGAAAAGGACATTTGCAATCCCAAGGAAGCGTAAAAGCGCTCAAGTTTAACTGTCACTCTCAGACCTTATTAATCCTGGATATTCGAAGCTCAGAGTATATTTCGAAACCTTCCTGGAAGATCTGCATGAAGAATCGTTGAAGTTTTAAATTTACGAACGTAAAAATTATTAATGAGGAAAAACGCCAACCAACAAAGAAGACCCTTACTAAAGAAAATTAGGAACTTTAACAATATACATTTTCTACACTAAAATAAACTGAGAAAGGAGAACAATTTTTTTTCGACAACAGCGTCAGAAAATATAAATAGTACCCAGAAAGAAACTTTACTCTTTTTAGTTCCTGTTCTTGATAGAGGATGAGATTCGAAGAACACACACCCTGATCAGGTGCGGCGCATGTCCTACCACAGCTGCGTGTGTGGCCCTTTTGTCATGTTCTGCGCTTATCTTCAAGAGCTTTTGTTTTCTCTTTTATGAGAAGATCACAGCTATTTATGATACATTTTTACATTTTCAGCTCCTTTGTTCTCCCATTCTAAGGTTGCTTAGAGATAACGATATATATATATATATATATATATATATATATATATATATATATATATATATATATATATATATATATAGGGTGTTTCAAAATTATATGTTTAAAATTGGCGTATGGGTAGAACTAGTCGAAATAAGCAAATTTTTATTCTATGAACATATGTCCGCAAAGGCATCGTTAAGGAAATATTTAAAGTTTAAATCTAGCCAAAGTGGGCCAAATAAAAAAAAACAAGTTTATAAAATAAGTTTATTACTTGATAACTATTTATAATTTTACTTCAATTATTCCTAAGCTGTTCAAAGTGAGAACCTCCAAAGTTAATACAAAGCTGTAACCTCCTCCTTAAATTTTCATGAACCCTATCAAATACTTCTGGCGTTTCTGAAATTTGACCAGCAACCGCAACTACTCTTCCAATTCAATCTTCTTCTGAATCCACAGGAGTTTCATAAACGGGGGTTTTCATGTGTCCCCAAAGAAAGAAGTCAAGAGGGTTCATATCAGGACTTCTTGCAAGTAAATGAATCGGACCATTTCTTCCTATCCACCTATTGAGAAATTAATTAATTAAATAGGCTATTACATTTTGATGGTAATGAGCTGGCGCTCCATCATGCTAAACCCACATTTCTCATCTTGCAGAAGTTCAGGTAGAACTTCTGATAAAAAAAATACCATAGGCATTTCCTGTGAGTGGAGACGGTAATATGTATGGACCAATTAATTTGTCACCTAGAATTCCAGCCTAAATATTAACTCCAAATCTTTGTTGATATCCACGCTCCCGCACAATTCGTGGGTTAATATGATGCCACTCATGATTATTATGCTGATTAAAAACATCCTCATGACTAAAAAATGCCTCATCTGAAAATAAGACTTTTTTGCTAAAATCTTGATCTTTGCCTAAGAACCAATTAGAAAAACTAATACGATGAGGAAAGTCGGTGGGTAATAAGGCCTGGACTCTCTGATAATGATAAAGGTGCAAATGATTTTCATGAAGACTTCTCTACACAACTGCATGATATCCAAGTCCAATATATGAAGCAGCAGCACGAGTGCTAGATCTTGGATTTCTCATAAAATGATCTAATACACCATCTTCAATTTGATTTATTACGTCTCTTGGTCGCCCAGCATCTACGTGTGGTGTATTAAATTGAAATGTTTGGCGTAAACTTTGGTGTAACGTTGAAAAAGTACGGTAATCTGGGATGCGGCCATTTGGAAATTTTTGTCTGTACATTCTTACCGCACGTCTTCCCTACCATTTGTAGCACCGTATATGAAGTGCATATCCGCCATTTCTTCATTGGTAAAACGATTCATGATGCACTTGAAAGTCTTGTTAACCAAACTGGAGAATTACCACCGTGCGACACAAGCATACAAATCCAAATGGCATTTGGATGGCTCACTTTTCCTCAGATTTAAACTTAAGGTTAATTTAAATTTAAGGAGTAGGTTTTGGTTTCGGACCTTAACTGGCACTATCATCAGCGACTAAAGAGATAGGGGGAAAATATTAACACTATAAGTAGTAAAATATATTAAATAATTATTTTAAAAAGCGGGGGAACGAAAGGTTAACCAATAAAATGAACATAAATGTTAAGTGGCATGTCAAACATCAGCGAAACAATGCGTAAAATTATTAAAAAAATATTTCGTCTAATTTGGCAAAGAAAAGGGCAAAAGATCAAAAAAGTTTCAATACAAACTAATCAGTATCACGAATTAAAAGCACTGGATGAAATTAAAAGAATAGAATAGGCTATTAAATATAAACAAACAACAAAAAAACAAATATGAACAAATTACAAAGGAAGACTAACCTGTATCGTTGGAGTTGTGGGAGCAACTAACTAGCGCTAGAAAAACTAATAACAAAGAATCTTCGGTTAGATTAGTTGGTTATACAGGTGAGAAATTTAATTGCGGAGGTGTAATTATCTAAATTAGGGTTTTATTTTTTCTGAACTACGACTCAGGGATTTATTTATTTTTACTCTTATGATATTGAGGCATATGATAAGATCCTAAACGATTCTCGATTAAGAGGATGTTGGTGATTTTCAGTTTTGCCTAATGGAAACTTCTTCATGGAAATTGGAATGCCAGTCTTGTAATACAAACCCAAGTTTGAGCTATCCTGCTTTTTAATTGCGAGCTAGTTTTGGCTCACATAACGACTATGGCAGATCGTGTATGTATAATAGTAAACTATACATGATTACAAACACATAGGAAAGGACTCCTTATGGAGAAAAAATTAATGTAAAGAAACAGGGTTGGAATTAATACAAAAACTGGGCATGGTGGGAAGTGGTTTTTGATGATAGAGAGTAGTTTCGTAGTGCTCAAATTGCAAGATTGAATGAGACACACAAATAAACCTCAAAATGAGCACTTTGGAGTTTTATGAAATCTTATAATGATTTCACGTTGAACCCAAAATAGCATTCAATTAAATGGAATCCGAATGGAAAGTACTTTAAAAAGAGCACTGTTCCCCTATCGTAAATAGCTCTCTTTTGCATTATAATCCGGATATCTCCTAACGCTACAAAAATTAAACAGCTTATAGGTCACTTGTTATTGACCTATAAGTTGTTAGTTACCAGTTTTCTGGGGGTTAGTTAGTTGTTAGTGGTCAGAAGACGGTTGGCTAAATGTTCACCGGTAGAGGTTGACTTGGGTTTTCTCATCCAAGTACTAACAAGGCCAAATGGTGCCTAACTTCGACGTAGCGCTTTTGAGGTATTCGGTTTCAAGACGCTGACCTTGGGTTGACTCCAATTTAAGGGAGAGATTATCCTCTCTCTTGGTTGTTGTGAAGTAGGTTGGGTAAGAGGACCGGTTGGATTACCCGGAGGAAAAGGAAGTTCGGAAGGCGGATTCAAGAACTCTTTATTGGGGAGAGAACTCAGTAGGCTTAGGGGCAAATGAATTCGATTAAACTTATGTCGGGTCTTTGAAGCAAGCCTGCAAATGTTTGAGCCTATTTCGACTGTCCTTGATTGACTGCCAGATTGCCTTCTGGGGTCTACCAAGGACTGTATATAATATTTCGAAACAGTGGGCGTTGCCCACTGTTGGCCAATGACACAGTTTGGACGGAGCTTACTTGACTGAATGTTTATTTAAGTGTGTACGAGGATTTAGAAAATATTTATCTCAAATTTCGAGAATAGGATTTTGTGTTTCGCAGCTCTTCGATAGTAAATAAAGGTCCGCATCTTTCCTGTCTTCAGCTCAGGATCAGTGACTGCACCTGCTTTGACGTTTGTTTGTACAGCTGTGGCATTTCCCAGAACGTTGATGAAAGGTCTGGACCGATATCGCGAGAGGCGTGTAAGTGGATATGCGCGTGAGTGTGTAAGCGTGTGAGCACTTATGTACATGAAAAACTCTCGAATTCGTTTTGCCTTCAAGAAAGTATATATTATTGTTTACATGATCAAGTGTTGTATATTATTATTTATCTGACAAAATGGTAGATATTATTATTTATATGACAAAACGTTATATAATTTTAGATTACTCGCATGCGCCTAATTATGTGCGTGTCCATTTCAAGCCTTCATAGGATTTAAATGACACTCATCTGTGAGGCTTCATTGTCAATCCTATTTTAGCTTGCAATGTTGCACTACAGAAAAGCTCCCCTCCAAGACACGGAGTGTTACAAGTTATAACGAATCTGAGATATTTTTTTTTATACTTCTAAGAAATGTACATCTTTACATTGAATTGGGGTTCTTTTGACTTTCAGAGTCTTACAATACATTATACATTTTTAGGAATGAGAGGTAAATTTTTTTTTTAATGTACATCATCACATAGACTTAGGGTTTTATTGAACTCTAGTATTGGTCTGAATCGGGTGAGTGCCCTACACAACTGCTCTTAACTACATATAAATTCAGGCACCAGACTGAAATTATAATTTTAATAGTGTGATTTCTTAACCAAATTTATCATCAGGCAGCTCTTTAATGCGGACAAAAAATTTGTTAGCGTATGTGTGCGCGCCACAACTTTATTCTTTTATCCCTTTTATGCGTGCAGCTTTGTGCGCACGCTTCACAACTTTATATTTATTTTCTTATTTCATTTTTGTTATACTTGACTGCAAAACATAAGTTTCAATGGTGTCAGCAATCCTGAGATTCTTTGTTTTAATCTACGTTATGCCAAGTGTCTAACATTTGAGCGTTCGGATCTCCGAGCTGCAGTTCTTACTCGCTAGCAAAGCCTCTTGTTTTATATACATCCATGTGCGAGTGTGCACCACACCAGTTTTTATAAACTAGACTGAACTTATACGGAGTTAACTTTAAATTAATAATTACACGGACTTTGTACACTTAATACGGAATTAGGTTTAAATTTATAATTTTACGGACTTCATACACTTGATTTGTTCTAATAAAATGAATATTATCCTTCTTACCACCGGACACTGAATTATTTACACTTTTAAAATTAAATAATCACTGAATTTATACTATTAAACTGAATTTTTCTGGGATTTTACACTATTTTTTTTTATTCCGAACGCTATTATTATTATTCATTTTAAACACAGTACCCGAACGAATGTCGTTAGTTCGTATGTTACCTTTATCTTCATCCAGCTGCGATAATGGGTGCTATGTTCGTAGGTAGAGACTGGACAAACTTTTGCCGGGTTAGGTCTCAACCTACGACCACTTGAAGCGGTTCATCGTGGCTCATCACGGTTGCATGCAGTAGTCCAGTGCGTAGAAATAAGCTACTCTACCATTCCTACGGCCGATTCATTGAAAGGGGAAACCAATGGAGATGGAGTTCGCCAGGTCTTCTTCTTCTTGAACTGACAGTAGGCTTGATGGCAATCACATTGACGGCGTCTGTTTCCTTGAGCTCCGCTCGTTGCTCGTTCTGTGAGTCCATTTTACGATGCCTCTCCTCGTTCGATCAAAAGGGTCACAAGTTATATGGGTTAGGAGGTTACCACATATAAGTGAATGGCTAAGACGGTTAATACGGACTCTTTATTTGACGGGGAATTCGCTTGGTCTTCTTCTGCTTAGATAGTAAAGGGAATCCATCCTTTGAGGGGTCACCGGTTATGGATGTGTCTATATCCTTGGGAGAGGAGCACCCCCATAACCGGTGAAAAGGTCTTCTTCTTTAAAAGTTGATTACGCTTCCTGATCTCCCTGAATAGTAACTCGCTCTTTCGTCGAAAAAATTAAAGGAAAAAATGTCTTATTAATTCCTTGTATTGAATAGCACTTGTAAGACTTTATAATAGTGTAAGAATTTATAAAATAGGTTATTATAACTAGAAGGTCATGTGGAATGTATATGAATTAATTTCCTTTTGTCAATGTTTTAAAAACGCATGTGTGCGGGCCGTTTATGTAAATAGGAAGTTGGGAAGGCCGAGGCATGAATACTCAAATTAGAAAGAGGCATTTGAAGAACTTCCAAGTTCCCGCCGAATAAAGAATTTTAAATCCAACGTCAAGATTTCTTTACCTTTGAGGAAACCTCTGATTACCTTTACCCAGCCTACAAACAAGCAAGAAGAGAGATTTCTACCCTTTTGGAGTCAGTGACTCATAAATACCAAGCACTTTCAACAGAAGCAAACCAGTAGCAGCCAAGCCGAATCAAGAAACCCATTTGGCTACCCCAAGAGTGGTACCAAAACTCGGTAACTAATCACCCCACTCCCAAGGAGCTTACACAGCCTACAACCATAGTTTATTGAACTTAGATGTTAAATGTTCGAGATCGTACATCTTAAGAAAGACTTTTGCTTTGGCACAATTGTTATAATGGTTCGAGGATGATATACTTTGGAGAAACTTAGACACTAACTTACCAAAAATAAAATTAGGGTAGTAATTGAAATGAAAGAAAGCACTTAAATATGCTATTTCCTCATAAAATTTTAACCAGTTTGAGCAAATAACGTAGGCTGTATAAATTCGAATTTTAATGCTAGTTTATTTGAATTGACTAGCAGAGTTCCTAAAAAGAATTAGTACTCAATTTGCTGATTGTGGAGTTTTTATAAATTGATGTCAAAAGCCAAACACACTCGAACAACGTTAACATCTAAGAACGAGATTTTGTTTTCCGTTTCTGTTTCTATTGAAAACTTTATGTTCGGATGCTGTTGGTTAGTAAAATTAAGAAATAAGGGTAGTTGAGAATAAGGAAACAATCATCAATGTATCTTTTAAAGACAAATGGTTTGAATTGTGAAGAACAGTTTTCTAGCCACTGTGTTTCTTGGCTACACAAAAAGGTGTTGGCATTAAGGGACCTAATGTAGAGCCCATGGACATGCCTTCATGTTATAAGTAAAACTGGTTGTTGAAAAGAAAATGGTATCACTCACGCACAGCAAATTTTAATTTTAAAAGCTTAAGGAATAGTGATTTATCTAAACTCAAAATTTTACTCGTACTTTTAAGAAAGAGAATAATCAGTTATGATAAAAGTTTTCATGTACCGGAACGTGAGCAAATAACGATTCTGTCGATTGCGTAGCATGGGGCATTGACCTGCTGAAATATAACTTTATTTCTTTGTGTTTGGGGTTGCAATTTCTTGATAGGGGCTTAAAATTGGGGACATGGTGGTATAATTTGTGGAGTTCATACTTCCCTAGCATAAAACATCTACCCTTGCCCTAATGAAGATATGCATCCCATACCATGATAAAGTCATTTTCATGCTTTACTGATGAACCACACAAACAGGGAGAAATGCCTATCTAAATCTTTATCTCACAAAGGTAGCCCCAGAAGTGCTGAAAATCTGCAAAAATTGTTCCATGTTAAATTTTAACATAGTTTTATTCCAAGGTATATTAAGTAGATTTGTACATAAAACAACAATAGTCTTTCTGACATACCTAAAAATTACTATTATCTGACCAGATCATTTCAGATTGTTCATGTGCACAATTTTTTTAATCTTTAGCCCACTGAAGACGTTTTGTTCTGTTGAACTGAGATATTCATGTCCTTTTTATCGCCTGCATCATTTTAGCCTTTGATATTTAAGGCTCCTTCTCAATATCTGTGCTGGTTGATATTTTTGAACTTGAAGCATCATTGAGCTCCTTAGCAACGTCAGAAGATGATTTTTTTGCGATTCGAAGGTGAAGCATGAATGATAGCTGTCGTAGAATTGCTCATAGTCTGGTCCAATAATTATTCTAGTCCTTGATCTGGACACACCACTTTTGTTTAAGTCGATGGTATTGACCCTATGACTCAATCTACGATCATATATATATATATGAGGAATTAAACCACATTCTCCGAAGACAATTTAATTCAGAACAGTTTCGGTGTATCTCACACCCTTTTTCAACTGACACTGGATAGAAAATATTAGAAGTGCTTACAAACATAACACGGGGTCAGGTCGTGAAAGATCCCCTCTTTTTTTCCCCAATCCCCTACTTGTGGCTAATCAGGGGAGAGGGTAGGCCTAAACATATTGAAGGGCTGACATTTTACTATTTTGTTTATTTGCTTTCGTATTACAGGATTAAAAGAAAATTGACCTTCAGATATAGGTAGGCGTTAATTCCTACTGAACGTGCGAAAGCTGGTTAGAGGCGGGTTGTGCCGTAGCCAGGATTCTCACTATGAAAGTCCCACTTGTTACTGGGGGGAGGTTTGTGATTGTTGAATTCTAAGAGTGCATAATACAGGTTGAATAAATTAGCCGAAGGGATTCTTAATTAAAGTCTTGCCAATGGTACGTCAAAAAGGAGGAGCCAAAAATAAACATACGTACAAAAAATAAACTTTACTTCCCACAAATATAATAATTAGCAATAGTTAACAGGCAAAATTAAGGATTAAATATTAAACAGTGACGTTAAGCGTCTAGATTTATAATGACTCAATGGGAGTATCAAACACTATTAATTAAATAGGTAATTTAAGAATAGAGGGACACTGGGTTTACAGATTACCATTAATTGTGATGGATTGGAGAGACGACTACTCAGGTCCAGACGGGGTGGTTCGGGTGGCGTTAACACGAGTTCTCGGGGAGAGGGGGGATAAGACGACGGGTTTGGGGAGGCTGGCTGCAGTTCCGGTTAGTTTACTCCTAACTGGATGTGACACTAACAAATAGTAAATTCCAGTAACTATTTGGATGTTCCTTTCCTTTCTCAAGTTTCGTTGAGCAACAGAGCGTATTCTTCTAGTCACAGACTCTGCGGGGCGGGATTTACTTCAGGAACACTTTGAGACAGCGACCAAGTTTTCTCGGCGGCGCGTTGACAGTCGATACGTTACGGCAACGACTCTCGTTTAACGTGAGGATTACGCGAGTAGGTCTGGGACACTGCTATAGAGGGGTGAGCGGCGTTATTATTTATACCAAGGATTGTGGGAAATCGAGAGAGAGATTCCATTCACGACAATTCGCTTATCGCAGCGCCTTCTGGACAATCTCCATGGTATCATAAAGAAGGCAAATAGAATTTAGGCTTCTTTGTGAGATAGGCCTTCTTTCGTCAGACTTTCTGTCACCAGTTGGGGGAAGGGGGGGGGGGAGGAGAGGAAGGTCAACTCAAATGACAAATTCCTTTCGTTCCCACGATTGTCTGGCGGCATGCGAGTATGTACGTTCCATACCCTCACAATAGCTCTTTCTTAATTTGATGTAAAATATTGTTTGCCACTTGTCTTCTTAGATACAAAGCTCTTGTTCTCTTGCTATCTTTTTATAGTAGTTTGAACTTTTTATTTTTTTAGCAATTTATACTTGTGATAACCTTTGGTATGGAGAAGTTAGATTTGTGCTGTCTTCGCTTCTGTAAGTTTTGCTCATATTACTTATGTAGAACGATATGGAGAACAGAATAGTTTTAAATTTAAACTGAAACATGAAATAGTGGTTAAATTCTGATTAAAAAAAACATACCATTTTATTAATTAAACTCCATTTAGCAAAACCATAAGGAATTCAAATATATTAACAAAATACTAAAACATTTAGAAAATGCACATTATCATGATGCATTGATTAAAGGGACACCATATTCATTTTTTCAACTTTATACTACGTTAGATTCTCATATATGAAATTAAAGATCATTAAAAGCCTTTTTATTCAGGCTAAAATCATAATAACCTAGGACGCCGTTTTGAGATACAGGGGGTTCTTTCAGACCCCCCCCCCCAACTTCAAACCTAATATCATATAAATGGCTATAAAATTACTCAAAATTAAGCATTCGAACTCAATTCACGATCGAAAGATGCAGATATGATTTAGTTATCATTTGAAATCACTTTTCTTTAGTTCCATTAAAATTTATATTAATGGTGGACTAAAACATATATTTTTCTGACAAGGTCAAGTATAGGCTTTGTTCTCAGTTGGAGGGGAAAAGGTGGGTTGTTAGGTGAATAGTAGGGGTCTTCCGAATGCCCTGGAATTTAGTTCAATCTCTATTCCGGTTTTTATTTATCAAATATTTAAAATCAACTATAAAAATCTACGGAGAATTTCCACGAATGTGTAAAATTTTGCATTATCATAATTTTCGCTATGTTCTATTCATTTTGCTAAAACAAAATATATACCATAAAAAGTGCATAAAATTTGTAATAAAAATGATATAAAAATCAATTGTGTAGTTTTGTTTGTTTTTTCACAAATGAACTTTAAATATTTAAGAAAAATTTTCCACATGTGAATAGAATTTTGCATTATCTTAAATTTCTCTATGTTCTAGTCATGTTGCTAAAAACATAATTATACTATAAAAAGTTCATAAAATTTGCAATAAAATGATATACAAATCCAAAAAAATGATATATATATATATATATATATATATATATATATATATATATATATATATATATATATATATATATATATATATATATATATATATATATATATATATATATATATATATATATATATATATATATATATATATATATATATATATATATATATATATATATATATATAAATAAAAAGCAAATAAAGTTCTGTGGGTGATAATGACTACCACAGGGCTTCTTCCATATTTATTTTCTGCCTTTCAAAACAACTTTGAATACAGAAAGAAAGATGCAGAAACCTTGTATTGCAGACTATATAACAATATAGTACAAGAGAAAGAGGAATTGGGCGCAAATGGGCAATGAGACAAGAAACAGGAGTTTTTTAGAGGTAAGAGAAATGGACATTAGAAGAACACTAGAATCAAAGAGAGCAGAGGGCAGATTGCCTTCAATGTGCCGCCCTCTGCTCTCTTTGATTCTAGTCTTCTTCTAATGTTCTTTTCTCTTATATATATATATATATATATATATATATATATATATATATATATATATATATATATATATATATATATATATATATATATATATATATATATATATATATATATATATATATATATATATATATATATATATATATATATATATATATATATATATATATATATATATATATATATATATATATATATATATATATATATATATATATATATATATATATATATATATATATATATATATATATATATATATATATATATATGTGTGTGTATGTGTGTGTGTGTGTACAGGATACATGGTGCGATGGGTATTTATCGCCTAACTTAAACATAAAAGAAAATAATCCTGAGAGTTCTTTTATACAGACGAGTATATACATATTTACTAAAGTTACCAATGTTAAAAAATTGAAGGATTGTCGTACTATTACTCCCTCCACGCGGCATCGGAACCTGCTGCAGACCTTCTAGACGTTCCCCCTATTCTGTTTAAATGGGCGAAAACTATGGTGATCCTGGACCTAAACTCCACCTTGGTAGTGCTCGGGGACTGGTTGGTTTCTCTCTCTCAACCAAGCCGCCACACAGATAATAAGTAGTCCAGTGGTTTGTTGTCTGGGTAGTTGTAAGAGCAGATTTTCGGAGTGATGTGATTAAAGAAGTGTGTCTGACAGCCAAGACTGGGCCTCCTACTCGTGAGATATAGTGCAGAGTCTTGCTGCCACCCGTACCGCCTTCCAGCGGCCACCTCGTGGATTCATGGCAACACCAACTCCTCCAGGCACTTGATGTATCCCTATGAGAAGATTAATGGGGTTTTAATGTGACCTTCGCTACTGACCACCACAAACACTAAGATGTAGACCGGGAACTTGGTTTTCATGAATATCTGTACATATTTGGAGGATACTGCAAGCCAACGGTTGTTTTTCCTAGTTCCTCACCTGGTCCTGGCACAAATTTATCTTGTCTGAGAAGAAACAGAGCCTGCCAGGCTTGAATGGATGCATCAGTTTGTTCACAATCTTCGCAGCACGTTTCTTTTACCTCTCTTTTACCTTCTTATCTTATATAAGTAGTAGCCGATAACCTTATGCATTAAATACCTGAGGAGAGATTCTGACACTAACTTGTCCCTGGCTATGGACCTCATTGACTTGCCGAGATCGTTATCGATAATATCCTGGATCTCCGCCACAAATTCGTGGGTCATTTTCGTATCAGAACGCTTAGAGTGAGGTTTCCAATCCGCTGTACCATCGTAATCACAGCCTGACTCATCAATCTATTTCCTGATTCTCTGCACCTTCCTCAGATTGAGACTCAAACACTCGGAGATCTTCGCCTCGGGGCTCCCGGCGTGAATCCCAAGCAGCTCAGCTTGCCTTTTCCAAATTTTTGGAGGATTGAATTCAGCCATGATATTGTTTCTTCACAGCCGATGCACAATTGAGTCAACTATGCTAGAAAGAAGAGAGAGCTGAAGGCAGACAACACGCATGCGTGGAATTCGGAGTTGTCAACGGCGACAAATTACCCATTGCACTCTTCTACTATCGGTCAAAGTAGAATTAGCAAAGGAAATTCTTACAAAAAACACACATCAAGATTGGTTTCTTGTTATTTGTAGAGAAAAGAATGGGAAGGACAGCTTACAATCATAGATTGGCTGACCCAGTCTCCCGATTGCAATCATATTAAGCTCTTGTATGTCAATCTGCACAAATGAATGAGAAAGAAGCAACCAAAAAATGCAGGAATGTTGGAATATAATTTTATGGTATATTTAATTTTTTTGGTATATAGAATGGCTCAGAATATGCTCTGTAGTTACCCAAGCGAGCAGGGAATATTTTGATGAATCTTTTGATATGTTCTTCTGGTTTCATTCAATTTGATAGTTGAACTATATCAAATAACTCAACTGTTTCCTTTTCTTTCCTTTAAATGTCTCAATATACATTTTATTTTTAAAAGGTCGCTTAGATTGATCGATTAGATACAGTCACTTACTTGGCGTGGATAAGGAGCGTATCCCAGGTGTGCCCGATGCATACCATCACTGCCTATTTTGCAATTTACTTTACTATTACTCGAATTATTGGTTTTAGTTTTGTTCTCTGGTGTAGTTCCAACGACGTTAATTAGTTAGTTGCTCCTGGTCTTGTTTGTTATGAATCTGGTAGCTCAGTTTTGGATACTCGGGTTTTTTTTACCTATGTTGTGCTTAAAGTGTGTGTAGGGCTTGTAGGATGTCACTTGGTCGCGGGCGAGGGCCATGTAGGGGTTACTTATGTTTTTACTTGATAAGTTTTGAGTATGCAAAGTCTGGTCATGGTGGTTTTCGTTTCTGTTATCCCAACAGGGGATGCATTATAGCCTGTTACATTTTTTACCTGGAAGAGCAGGACGTCAATCCAGCTTGAGTGCAAATTAAGGAAAGTCCGCCACTGGGATGAATTGAATTTTATGACGGGGCCTGGGCACTGGGATGAATGGAACTCTATGACGGGGCTTGGGGAAGATTTTGGTGCGCTTCCTACTCGCTCCCTCTCAGCGATACTTTAAAAAAAAATGCTACTCTAAGAGTATTTTATTAACCATTTGTCTCCCTACACTTGGGACTGAGTGAAGCGTGTTCTATCCTGGATCGAATACAAATTAGGAAAGATCTGTCACTGGGTTAAAATGAAGTCTCAGACTGGGCCTCCATCTTCGATCCCTCCCAACTCTTATTTTTTCTAAGGCTATCTCCTCAACCTTTTGTCTATCCGCAAGAAAGTAGATGGCTTGTCTTGGGGAAAAATCTCTTGCTACAATTGAAACGTGGTGGAAAAACACGACCTCCAATCTCTAATGAATCGTAGGGAGACACCTTACTTTGTATTTGGAGGAATGGCACGTCCTCTCGGCTTCAGTGCCCACAAAGCTAGACCTAACAGAGGAAACCCCCACTCTGGCTCCAGGTCTAGATGAAGGTGGTGCGTGCCCCCAGTCCTTTTATGCATGCTTTCCACCCCTTTCTACTACGCGTCGTGGACTACGACTGACTCCTCTTCCAATGGATGTTAGGTGTGGTGATCCTGACCTCACCTAGGCCTGTCGCCGAGCCGAATCTGCCATTTCAACCTACTTAGCACGCCAAAGGTAAGTTTTAGTATGTGGTTACCAAGGAGTAATGGTGATCGCATTATACTGTCCGTCCCAGCAGCATCGGGCGTGGTACGCCGATGTTGGGTCAAAGTAGGGCCACTGCAGGCAGGGCCAATGAATTTTTATATCTCGACAGGAGTGATTATGTCCCCCTCAATTATCCATTTAATTTTAGGGGAGGAGTTCCCTTTTCATCAACCCCGATCGAGAAAGAGATTTCCCCTTTATCCGATTTGGAAACGCCCCCACATAGCTCCACCTCTCCTAAGGCGGTGCCCTTCCCCTTACCCCATCGTATCAAGGGGCCACTCAAATGTTCTTTTAGCTTATAGTGTGTTCCCCCTCATCCAATAGCTACCAGTTAAGGGTTTTTCCCTTACCCCCTTGTGCAGAGTTGCCTTCGGGTGTCTCCCCCTCTCCACTACATACTGCTTCAAGGGTTTCCCCGCTTACTCCTTTTGGGAGAGTTGCTTTCAAGCGACTCTCAACTTGTTCTGGTCCCTTTCCTTTTTTAGGGCCTCTCAAATCCATGGCGAGGCAGAGGACGCATCTCCTCAGTTGCTCTCCCCACCCAACTCGATAGGGGTATTTGAACCACCTCAACCTTCTTAGAAGGATAAGAGACGGCATTGTCCAGTGTGCCCTGCCTAGATATTTCGTCGAACCGAGTGATTTGTCACTTTGATGGGAGCCGGCCCTAATGAGGTTCGTGACGGGCCATAGGGCCAACACCTTAGATGAAAGGCTACTTGAACGCCTCTCCTGAGGTGGCGATGATCCCGGATGTACCCTTTGATGGTAAGATCTTTGTTGGTTGCGAACCTGGGCTCGGTGCCAAACCTCAAAGGTGAGCCCTTCCCGTCGTGCAAGGTCCTCCTGGGGCAACATGAGCCATCAAGAACTCAAAATGAAACAGGAAACCTCCTCACCCACCTGGTATCCCTGTGTCTGTCAAGATTCAAGTTGTTTCGTCCAGTCGTAGTGCCCCATCCAGAGGTGGAGAGAAGCAGATTCCGTTTCCGCCCTCCTATCCAAAAAATAAAAAAAAGTAAGAAGTTAAAAAAGTACCAGGGGTTCCTCTCCTATCGCTGTAGGCTTCAGGAACAAACGGATCCGCTGCCATTTCTACAGGTACCCAGGACAAGACCGGTACGTCCGTTCCCGAGGAACTCTCCGTCGGGAAAGCGCAAAATAAAAACAAGAAGACTAACGTTGGAAGTATAGTGAGCAGAGTCTCGAATACTCCAGGGCCCATTATTGAGGGAGTACCTTGAGTCTTTTTATACTAGTTATTCGCTCTACTTGAGGCAGCTTGTTGGCTAAAAGCCACATATTCCATCTGTGAGGGTATGGAACGTACATACTCGCATGCCGCCAGACAATCGTGGGAACGAAAGAAATATGTCGTTTGAGTTGACCTTCGTCTCCTCTCTCTCCCTCTCACCCTTCCCCGACATTCTACCGCCCTCCTTCGCCTTCCCTCTTGACCAAGGTCGTTATCCGCACCAAACTTTCCCAACAGACGACAGGAAGTCTGACGAAAGAAGACCTATCTCACAGAGAAGCCTAAATTCTGTTTGCCTTCTTTATGATACCATGGAGATTGTCCAGGAGGCGCTGCGATAAGCGAATTGTCGTAAATGGAATCTCTCTCTCGATTTCACACAGTCCGCGGTATAAATGACAACGCCGTTCATCCTTCTAGAGCAGTGTCCCAAACCTACTCGCGTAATCCTCACGTTGAACGAGAGTCGTTGCCGTAGCGTATCGACTGCCAACGCACCGCCGAGTTAACTTAGTCGCTGTCTCAAAGTGTTTCTAAAGTGAATCCCGCCCCGCAGAGTCTGTGACTAGAAAAATATGCTCTGTCGCTCAACGTAACTTGAGAAAAAAAAGGAACATTAACTTGAGAAAAAAAAGGAACATCCAAATAGTTACTGGAAGTTACTATCTGTTAGTGTCACATCCAGTTAGGAGTGAACTAACCGGAACTGCAGTCAGCATCCCCGAACCGGTCGTCTTATCCCCCTTCTCCCCGAGAACTCGTGTTAACGCCACCCGAACCACCCCGTCTGTACCTAAGTAGTCGTCTCTCCAATCCATCACAATTAATAGTAATCTGTAAGCCCAGTGTCCCTCTATTCTTAAATTACCTATTTAATTAACAGTGATTGGTACTCCCATTGAGTCATTATAAATCTAGACGCTTAACGTCAGTGTTTAATATTTAATCCTTATTTACCTAAATGCCCATTTAACTTTTGCTACTAATTATTATTTTTTTTAAAGTAAAGTTTATTTTTGTACGTTTGTTTATTTGTGGCTCCTCCTTTTTGATGTACCCTTGGCAAGACTTTAATTAAGAATCCCTTCGGCTAATTTATTCAACCTGTATTATGCACTCTTAGAATTTAACAATCACAAACCTCCCCCCAGTAACAAGTGGGACTTTTATAGTGAGAATCCTGGTCGTGGCACAACTCACCTCTAACCAGCTTTCGCACGCTCAGTAGGAAGTAAAGCATATATATATATATATATATATATATATATATATATATATATATATATATATATATATATATATATATATATATATATATATATATATATATATATATATATATATATATATATATATATATATATATGATCGTAGATTGAGTCATATGGTCTCAATACCATCGACTCAAACAAAAGCGGAGTGTCCAGATCAAAGACTAGAATAATTATTGGACCAGACCATGAGCAATTCTACGTCACCATCAGATAAAACATTCGCTAAAGTGACAGGTAGAGAGCCGAACTTAATCCTTTTTTTCTGATTTTCTGACAAAAACCTTATCGCGACTGCAGCGGATCCTTCCTAAGCGGCCATTATTAGTGCTTTTTAGCCGACCAAAGAGCGCACAAGGTCGAGTGCGTGATGAGAAAACAGGAGAGAGCGTGGACTTCGAGACCCACATCTACACTTCTCGTCAAGTTCTATCGTCACATGATCTCCGAGTTGGTACGTGCCGGTTTGCATCATTACAACATCAGGTCATTCGTGCCACTACCCCGGAGGTGCTACTACTGTCACTTCTTCGGTCATACGAATCGCTCGCGTAGACGTACAAATAATGGTTTACCCGAAGTCAGTGAAAATTGATGCAAGACCGTACGGATTCGTATGCACATACATAGGGGGACTATACCCTTTTCTGTAGAAGGTATGATCCGGGACGGAGAGAAACAGGCCTCCCCCGACGCTGGAACGTGCCTCCGTCTTGTTGTTGCTTTTGTTATGCTTGTGTTTTGTTTTGTTTTCGTTTGTTTGTTTTGGTTTTACTCTTTTTTTATGTGTTTTTTTTTAATCTAGCCTAGTAAATATTTTTATGCCAACCTACATGTCCTTGGTGGCAGTTACCAGATGGACGCCTTTTGGAAAGAAATAGCTTATGTTATTTGCTAGTTTTGAATAGAGTTGAAGCAGTTTGTTGTTTGAGTTCTAGAAATGTCCCTTCCCTGCTCTATGTATAGGTTTCTTCGTCGACTCTTATTTCAGCTGTTTTCCTCTTATTTACTGGTATTGTTTTGATTTATTTTTATTTGCTTTATTTTGTTTCTTTTCATATTTTCGTTTATTTTTTCTTTGGCTGACCTCCTGGCCTGAGGTCGTTTCAGTCACTTTTGTAATGATTGCGTGACATCGTTCGCTATTTATATATACATTGCATTCTCATGTGTCAGTTGAGGTAGGTGGTTAATGTATATGTTATAGAGTGTTGGGCTGAGACAACCCCTTTGGGGAACACCCGCTTCCAGGTTGAATGCTTCGAAAGTGTATGCAAGATAACCTTTTTTTTCATCTGGAGGAATGCCGTTGATGACGTAATTTGAATCAACAAATTGGATCATATGCTGTGTGTGGGTATTATTTGGTAGTTAGTGGTGACCGGGTTTCGGGGAGGTGGGATTCCTTGGAATATCTCTCTGTAATATGTTCTTGAAGTTTTGTGCATGTTTCGTGTGGGATGATAAAGGGCTTGGCTCTAATGCTATGGGTGACCTGCATGGGTTTTGAGTTTTATTGAAAATTTGCGTTTCGAGGAGGTCGGGATGATGTTTTATGGCCACGGCTTTTGTTTAAGGGTTTAAGTAGTTTATTGGGGGTGATGCAGGCGGTATATGCTTTGTTTTGTGTCTTCTATAGTATGTATACAGATGTGAGTGAAGCATGATTTGGGGGTCCAAACCGAGAAGACGGCGAGGGATAGATATACTGTTTGAAGATGGTTTCCTTGGAATGTCAGAAATTAGTTTCCGTGAGTGTTCGTAGTGCGTACAATTTTAAACCTATGTTTGTTGTGTTTCTTATATGTATGTTGTCAGAAAATGCGGTTCGTATCGAGTGTGACACCGAGGAAAGTAGGTGTTTTATTTAAGGGGAGTGGATTCCGAGAAGATTAATTTTCTTTTTCTTCAGATTAAGGGTAGAGCTGACGAATAAAATTCTGACAGTCTAAATTAATATAATATAAACTACGTGAACCTTAATAATCAATAAAAGCGACTAACGAATTAAATAAAGTAGCATTAACTATAAACTGGCATGTGTTCATGGAGATTTCCCCTTGTCAATTTGTCCCGTGTCGTGTTTACTAATTGGGATCTGAGGCCTTTCCTTCTCAAGACCCCCAACAATTATCCTCGGAAACCCCTTCTATGTGTGGTTGGGGATCTCTAAACAAACTCACCAACTTAAATAATGGACCTTAAAGAATTCCATTAAGTTATGCAAGAGTTAAATTTGTTCCTAGAGTGAGCTCGGTATTAACTTTCTACTAAAGGTCCAAAGGGAAATTTTATCATATTTTATTCCCTTTCCGTTAAGAGCAAAGACATATATATATATATATATATATATATATATATATATATATATATATATATATATATATATATATATATATATATATATATATATATATATATATTAAGAGAGAGAGAGAAAGTAAGCAAATAAAATCTTTATTTTTTTATTTTTAGTGTATTTATGCATTTTTTTTTATTCTTAGGGTATCAAAGTGTGTGTTTAAACAAAAAGTTAAAGCCGTTATGAAAGGGGGTTAAAAAGGCAAAGAGGCCAGAGCCAACAGTCCGAAGGGCTGGTCAGCGAGCGTAGCGAAGTGCAAGCTTCCCGGTAAAGAGTGAGTGGCGAAGCCATAGGTCATATATATATATATATATATATATATATATATATATATATATATATATATATATATATATATATATATATATATATATAAGGTGTTTGGGCTATAGAAAAATTTCATCTATGCTAAAAATACCAATCTCAACCATTGGTAACACGATTCGCCGGTTCGCGTCATATCAGTCCACTGCAAGTCTACCACGTTTAGGGCGTCCATCTAAAATTTCAAACCGTGCGGCTAAACAAATAGTCCGTAAAGTAAAGAAAAATCCTCGAGTGACTCGATCTGAACTTCATAAAGATTTGGAAGCAGCTGGGACAAATGTATGCCAAAATACAATTAGAGCAGTTCTTAGGAACGAGGGATTCCATTCTCGCACACCAAGAAAGACAACTTTATTGAAACCAATTCATGTCAGAAATCGTCTAAATTTTGCCAAGGAACGCTGTACTATGGTCTGACAAGACGAAGATTGACTTATTTGGGCGGAACAGTGTTAGTCACGTTCGGAGACATAAAAACTCAGCGCATGATCCTAAAAATACAATCCCAACAGTGAAGTTTGGAGGAGGCAGCATAATGGTATGGGGCTGCTTCTCCTCTACAGGTCCTGGAAGACTCCATATTATTGAAGGGAAAATGAATGCTCAGATGTATCGCAAGATTCTGGATGATAATCTCTTACAGTCTGCAGACGACTTGAAGTTGCCAAGAGGATGGACATTCCAGCAGGACAACGATCCATAACATACAGCCAAGGGCACTGCAGCGTGGTTTCAGCAGAAGAAAATAAAGGTTATGGGATGGCCAAGTCAGTCGCCAGACCTAAATCCTATCGAGAACCTGTGGCGAGAATTATAACTAAACATTCAGGAAAGGGACCCAAGAAATCTAACAGATTTAAAAATAATATGCTAAGAAGAATGAGCCGAGTTACCTACAAATATTTGTAAGAACCTCATAAGTAAATATCCCAAACGATTGAAAGCTGTACTAGCGACGAGAGGTCATATCACCAAATACTAACTAGTTTTCATAGATGTATCGAATACTTTTTGAAACGTTCGTTTGACATTTTTGTCGTAATCATAGTAATGTTTTACTATTTTTGCAATATGATACCAATTTGTATTCAACGTACAAAATACATAAGATGTTCAATTTTCGATTACTTCGCTGTTGTGTAACTATGGTAAATAAACTTTTGACCATGTATCAGATATTTATTGCACCCACTGTATATATATATATATATTATCGAGTTTGAACGAAAGTAAATCAAATTTTCTAGAATAAATTTTAGATACTATTTATTAAAGTACACTACCGAGCAAAATAAGGGAACAATTTTCCTTTATTAAACTACTTTAAAAAATATAATGAGTAGGTAAATGAAATTTCCATGGTACATAAAAGTATGCATTTAATATATTTTATGAAGGTATCATATGATATGATCGTATATTCAAGAAATTATACTAAATAAACTAACGAAATAAAAAATTGACACGTGCAAAATAAGAGAACGATCATTCACAGAAAAAAGCAAGATTTGACAACGATGAAAATTAAAACACTTAATCTGAGGTGTTGAAGCCTTTGTTTTCTCTTACTTCGGCGCAACGACGACCACAGGACCTCAGCAATTTCTTGCAAAATTCTGGTGTTATTTTGTTCTATTTTTACCTCAATTTTCGTCCAAAAAGTCCGGAACGGTTGAAGGCTGGTCTCGAACTTTGTCTCGAATGATCTTCCAAATGTTCTCAATTGGGTCGGGTCCGGGCTCTGAACGTGCCACTTCATTACATCGATATCTTTTTGTTCAAAATAGTTGGGGGTTTTCGCTTTGCAGTATGTCATGGCGAGTTATTCTGAATAATTAATGCTGGCTGGTTCAGAGATGCTCGGAGTAAAGGTATAACGTGTTGTTGTACGAGGTTTAGGTACTTATTCACATTTACTTTTCCAATTATTCGCATTAGCGGACCAACTTCTTCAGAAGAAATCCCCCATACCGGGACGCTGCCTCATCCAATCCATGTTTGTTAGAAATTTTAACACATTTGGGTTTAAGTCTGTCACCTGCAGCGCGTCTAACAAATCGCCTGCCATCAGATGCAACTAAATTAAATTCGCTTTCGTCGCTGAAGTGAATTCTCTATCAATCTTCATCTCTCGAAATAACATGAGCTTCAACCTATTCCAAGCTCGTCTTTTGGTTCTTCCTATGAGTGATTGGTTTGGTTGCTGGAGAACGAGCTTTTAAACCAGATGCATTGAGGCGACGGCACACTGTGAAACATCTCGCTTCTCTGCCACTATTAGTCTTATTTTTCGAGAAATTTCTGCTGCATTCTCGAAGCGATCCTTTATAGAGAGGTGCCTAATAGCTCTGTCTTCTCGGGCGGTGGTTAGGGGAAGTCGACCGACTTTTGTAGGTCATTTATGGGTTTTGTTTTCATTGTATAACTTCAGAATGCACGAAATCACAAAGAGTCCTACCCGAAGTCTTCAAGCGAACAATTCTCTGACGGAGCTCAGAAGTCACTTTCACGTCTGGTGGCATCTCTGCAGAGTGAGTACGACAACAATGATGGTTGTAAAGTTATTAACTACTGAGCAAAACGTTGACAGATGATTTCAAGAAACTTCTAGAATGTTCCTGAAAAAAATTATTCCCTTATTTAGCACGTGTCAATATTTTATTTTGTTAGTGTATTTAGTATAATTTCTTGAATATATGATTGTATGATATGAAATCTTCATAAAGTATATTAATTGCATGCTTTTATATACCATGAAAATTTAATTTACCTAATCATCATATTTTTGAAAATATATTAATAAAGGAAATCGTTGTCTTATTTTTCTCGGTAGTTTATTGCCTCTTGTTATCATTTAGGAATGCTACAATGAGTAATTTATAGCTTTATCATTCTGATTATCAAAAAAGTGTTTATAATGTTCTTCAAACATTCACCTCTATGTCCTCCCATCTAAACATCGGATAGAAAATGGTTTACCTATGAGTTACAAATTCAGAGCCGTAGCAATGTCTAGCGCCCCCCCCCCCCTCTCCTAAATCAAGCTTGTGTGGCCCCCATAACAATATATCATACAAGTACTGCCATGCACGACAAATACTATTCTCAGCAGTGCCAATGCTGCGGAATACTTACAGAAAATGTCTATTCGAAACTTTTATATTTTCATTAATAAAATAAAAAGTTTTGGTCACAGTGGGGCCTCTTCAAGAGTCCTCCCCGGGCGGAAGCGGTGGCTACTGCTCTGAGTTACATAAAGGTGTCAATGCAAGTACAGCGGCAAAATCCATTTCGAACGCGTATGGGGAAGATGCAGTAAATGAAAGAAGTTGCAGAAGGCGGTTTTCCCCGTTTTCGAAGTGGAGATTTCAGGCTAAAAGACGAACCAAAAGGTCATCCAAAAGAATTGATTCTAAAGAGTTGGAAGCTGTGGTCAGAGCAAATCCTGCTACAAAATTCTAGGGAAGTCACAAAACAATTTAACGGAACCTATCCGACTAATATACGCCAATTGAAAAGGATTGGAAAGATACCAGTGATTGGAAAATGGGTCGGCACGAACTTGCCACAGCGAATCTGCAACAGCGTGTTGGTTCCTGTTAGTCACTGCTTTCACGACACCTTCAGGCACCATTTTGGGCAAGCTTGTTACTGGTCATGAGAAGTGAATCCTTTATCATAACGCTAAACGCGAGTGTTTGTGGATCAGTCGAGGAAGCAGAATTTCTCAACAACGGAGAGGAGGACTTCATCCCTAAAATATCATGTTGAATGCATGATGTGATATTGAAGGAATTATCCATTAAGAACTGTTAGACAACAATCAAACAATTAATGCTTATCTGTATTGCAATCAACTTCGTGGTTTGAAAGCCGCTTTTGGCCAAATATGACCCTCCTTAGTCAAGAGAAGGGGTGTCATCCTTCATCACGATAATGCCCGTCCTCACACAGCTCGAATGACCAAATATCTCTTGGAGGAGCTCGGTTGGGAAATACTGCATCATCCTCTATATTCTCATGACCTTCCTCCTTCTGATTATCACTTGTTTAGGGAATTACACAACCATTTGGATGGTTGTAGAATGACATCAAGAGAAAAGGTTGAAAACGACTTAGATTCATATTTTTTATCAGAACCTAAAGAATTTTACTAGCATAGCATTTATAAGCTTGATCTAAACTTAAAATATACCTAGGTTATAACTAAAGTAAGAGAAAATATCTATTATTATTTAACTTCTCCAAAAGATCAAATTGTTAAAATATAGGGTTAGGAATTATGATAATAAATGGTTACAAACCTACTAACATACAATATGTGGAAAGAAGAATATATATGTCGTGGTATGGCAAGGACCGAGTAGGGTTGTACTTACGTATAGGTTTGTTACGTACTTCAAAACTCCTTGATTAAGTTTTCTCTAAGAGTGCTATATTTGATTATTACTATTATTATTACGTTATTTTTAATCTTTGAAGGTTTCTGGTGCCATGCTCAGCGTTTCGAGGATTGAATTAAATACTTCTAAAAAACTAGACCTTTAATTAAAACATGAACAAAAATTGAAATCTAACAAACGAACTACACAGTTTTGAATTGAACAAGTTTAAGTGAGACATACTAAATTAAACAATTGAATATACAGTAATGGTTGGCCCATAGCTCACTTTAATATTGAACGCTAATTGACCTTCAAAAAAAAAGATAATGGAATTGATTTACCTTTTAAAAAAACACACGAGAATCTGGTTTGAGACTGACCTTGGCCTCAGTTTTTATGTAGCCTCGAGAATGTTGTTTTCGGGCAGGTGTATGGACTGCCGTTCCAGATGTTTGTCTGGGTTGGGGATAATTTTTAAAACCACAGATGAATTCGGTGCGTGCGACGGATGGCGTTAAGCACGTTGTCTTGGTAAGATGATTTCACCAACGGGACAGGGAAAGTATGCTTCTTCAACTCTTCGGATTAATCTGAGAATAATTCGCATTGACGAGCGATGAGCAAAAGAGTGAATCCTTTGTCGAAGAGGGTACCTTTGGACTAGCAGTCGAGTGGACACGTCTCTGTTAAAAGGCTTTACGTCCTTAAAAGGCCACTTTTTAAGACTTTTTCTAGTCTTGACTTGAACTCATCAAAAGATTCACTGTTGACAACTTCCACTGGAAGTGCGTTCCAACTACCGCAGATACTGTAGGTGAAGAATTTTCCACACAGATCGCAGTTGTAACGCTTCAGTTCAAGTTTAAAGCCGTGATTTCTTGTTTTGCTCTCAGCAAGTGTGAAAATATCCCTGTAGTCAACATTGTCGAACCCTTGAAGTATTTTGAAAACTTCGATGAGCTGACCACGAAGCCTACGGGTTTCCAACGAGAACAGATCTAATTCCCTTAATCTATCTTCATAACTTTTATGTCTGATAGAAGGAATCGGTTTGATTGCCCTGGCTTACATGCGTTCTAATCTCGGGATGTAATTTAAAAAAAAGGACTCCCAAATTGTACGGCATACTCCAGGTGCGGTCGGACAAGTGAGTTGTACAAATACAGTACTATCTCCTTGTTCCGATATCCAAACTGGCGTTTTATATAACCTAGCATCCTTTGGGCCTTTTTCTCCGCCTCAATGCACTGTTTCGAGAACTTGAGGTCACTGGTGATTGTTACACCCAAGTCCTTCTCAGTGTCGGTGGATTCAATAGCAGTGCCCTTAAGGATATACTGAGATTGGGGGTTTATGTGGCCGATATGCATCACTTTGCATTTTTTCACGTTAAAAGGCATTTGCCACGTGTCCGACCACTCCCCAATCTTCCGAAGATCTTCCTGCAGGGGAGCAGTATTTCCATCCTTTGCAACGTTTATACCAAGGTTGGTATTGTCCGCAGTTTTAGAAATCTTGGCAACCATGTCACCATCCATGACGTTAACGTAGATGATGAATAGTAGTGGTCCCAGGACAGAACCTTCAGGCACCCCGCTAGTAACGGGCACCCACTCAGAAGACTGTCCATTCACCACCACCCGTTGCCACCTGCCACTTAGCCAGTTCTTGATCCAGCCGGCTACCTTTTCGTCTATGCCCAGCGCTCGCACTTTTCGGAGAAGGCGGCGGTGTGGTATCTTATCAAAGGCTTTCTGAAAGTCTAGGTAGACTACATCCACTGCCTTGTCCCAATCGTGCTCACTGAACACGAAGTGGAAGAATTCCACAAGGTTCGTCAGGCATGACCGTTGTTTTCGGAAGCCGTGCTAGGAACTCCTCAGTAGCAGCTTTGACTCAATTGTGACGTCATTTTGTCCACCATCATGCTCTCCATGAGTTTACCGACTATCGAAGTCAGACTGATAGGTCGGTAGTTCGACGGTTGGCTACGGTCTCCTTTCTTGAAGATAGGAGTCACCTCCGCTTCACGCCAGTCTCTAGGAACGCATTCGGTCCGGATTGACATGTTGAAGATTGCGCTCAGGTGTCGTGACACTTGATCGCGCACTTCTTTCAACACTTTAGGTAGAAACCCATCCGGGCCAGGTGACTTATTCATCATTAGGTCACTTCCTTCGGTGAAGTGCAAGTCCTCCAGCTTTTCCCCCCGAGTAGGAATCCGTTGGCTGGGGGATGGGACCACACTCTATAGTAAACAGTGAAGAGAAGTAGTCGTTAAGGAGGTTAGCATTTTCTGCAGCTGAGTGCTTTAATGTCCTCTCCCTATTCCTCAAAGGACCAATCGTTTGACGGATTGGTTTACAGCTGTTTACATATCCAAAGAACTCCTTGGGATTCTCTTTACAAAGTCTCGCCACTCTGAGTTCTTCAGACCGCTTAGCCGCCCTTATGCTGGACTTCACTCTCCTGGATAGCCTCCGGTATTCGTCAAAGTCACCTGAGATCTTCGATTGCCGTTACACATTTCTCTTCTCCCTAAGCAGTTGGCCGATTTCTCGATTAAACCACTTTGGTTGAACAGAAGACCGACGGGGGCATTTCAGAGGGATGAAACGCGATTGAAGACTCATGAATGTGGTTTTGAAACTGTTCCACAAGTCTTCAACAACCTCGCACACTTCTAGCCTCGCGTCAGTCAGTCTAGCACGTAGACCTGCAAAGTCTGCTCTTCTCAAATCAAGTTTCCTCGATTTACTAGTTGCAGGCTCTGCCTTGGGGACTTTGACTACAGATCTAATCAGTCGGTGGTCACTGCCACCGAGCTCTTCGCCAACAGAGAGGTCCTCAACGATGTAATCCTTTGAGGTGAAGGCCAAGTCTAGGATATTGTCTCCTCTCGTTGGCTCTCTCATCCATTGAGTCAAGAACTCGTTGTTCGCGAACTCCAGGAGTAGTGCGTTCTCGCCACAGGGTTCTCTGGTTTCCGAGTCAACTTGTGTGTTGAAATTCCCCTTGAAGATACACACTCTGTATTTTACAAGTTCGCCCAACAGCTGGTACAGACTCCTGTCCTGTTCTAAGAGTTGGGCAGGGGGTCTGTAAAGCATTAAGGTCATGTATCTGGCAGGACCTATCTCTAGGTCAACACCTAGTAGTTCATGCTCGGATACGATGTTGCAATCCGTCGAGTTGAGAGTATTCTTGACATACAACATTACACCGCCACCCTCTCTGTCTGGCCGATCTTTCAGGAAGAGCTGGTAACTGGAAATCGTGAATTAACCTTCAAAATCTCTACTTGAGGTTTTTATCCACGACTCCGTTATGGCCATCATCTCAGGTTCCTCTGTTGCTACGAGGCCATGAAGTTCAAGAAACTTGTTTCTGATAGACCGCGCATTGAACAGAAGAACCTTGAGGGATTCCTCGACTGTAGGACTGCCTACGCTCTTCCGTTTCCCGCTTTGTTTCTCTGTGGCGGGGTCACTCCCCTCTTTGTGACCTCAGAAAAGGCCGTTCCTGGAGTAACACGAGTGTACTGGCGTACGCCCTCCTTTACTCGGGGCCTGACACTTCTTTGGGTCCGCTCCACAACATCCTGGATCATGTTTGCGAGTACAGCTTTCCCTTTAAAGGAAATATGCAATCCGTCCCTTTTGTACAGGTCGTTTCTCCCGTAAAAGGCGCGGTAAGGGTCAACAAAAAAGACTTCTTCCGCCGTATAAATATCTCCCAGGCGTTGGTTTATGGAGACGTTCCTCGCCTGAGCATTGCGGGATGGACCTCGTCTTGGGAGTATCCCAACCACTACACGTCTGCGGGTTTTCAGCCCACAGTCGTCAACTGCTCCCATAACCGTGGTCAAAATCTTCCCGCTGGCGCCGACTTTACCTCCTCGTAGGTAGAAATCGTTGAGGGAGTTCACTTTGGGGTATTCCTCAATGACGAGGACTATCTCTGGGTTTTGTTGTACACCAGGGTAGGGGGTTTCTCTGGCGAGAACTAGTTGGACTTGTTTCTCAATATGGTATGACCACAAGAAAGTAGCTCAGCATGAGCTTCTTCTGTGTTCCTTTCGTAGGGTTGCCGGGCACAGGCCGGACTTCGTTGTTTCGATGACTAACCTGAACCTCCTGGTTCTTCTGCCGTTATTCGATTATATACTTCGCCACCCCACTGTGGCTAGGGGAAGTAGGGGGAGTGAGGACGGTAGAATTAAGTCTCCTCTTCTAACGGTTTTTCTCAGACCGTCGTTCACCTAGCCCCAACGGTAGCTCCTGGCATTTGGTTGTCGCTCCTCTAAATTCAGATATGAGGTGAAATTAAATATCAACTCTTAGGGGAAATATTGCTGGTTTAACCAATGTTAGGGCCGCCTGACACGAAATGTGATGATTAGTGCATCATGTGGTTGGGCGAAGGCCTTTCTGGTGATACTCGATGCGAGGGGAGAGAGGGGGGGAGGTTAAGTAAGAGGTTTACGCCGCCAAAAAGGCCAGGACGTTGCGGTTACCGAAAAGGGCCACAGTTTTGAGGGTGAGATATCGATTCCCCTACACTATATATATATATATATATATATATATATATATATATATATATATATATATATATATATATATATATATATATATATATGCAAATTCTGTTGAAGACCATTGTGTAGTTTGCCTTAATTAATTTCCTTTGGCAACTTTCTCTTCTTCTAACTATCTTTTTTATTCCATCTTGTATATGGTGGATCATATGTCCTGTTTTCATCTCTTTTAAATGAATGTGTTTGGTAAAAACCAAACTAAATTGCTGAGATTTCCATCTTATTCGATCATCTTCGGAACGTTTGGATATGTTCTTGCCTCCTTTACCGATGTAATGAGTGGAGTGAGGATCTGAGAGAATGAAAGAAATGAAATGAAATTACATGAAAAGAGAGGTGGGAGACAAAGAACAGCTCTTTCGACCCTCCCGCCGCGCCTCCTTGGCGCTCATGGAGAGGCCAAGGAGGGAGGGGAGGAGGCCCGGGAGAGGAAGAAGAAGGTCTTAGGATAGGAGAGCGAAGAAAATAGGAGACAAAAGTGGACTTCGTTAGTCATGGGGCCTACAGTTTAACGTAGAATCCGAACCGTGATGTGTCGATTGTCGTAACCCCTGCCCCACGTATCATTGTGAGTCCCAGGTGCGAATGCGATAGTAAAAATCGAATAGCTTCTGAAGGCTGAAGGAAGTAAGAGGTTTGCAAAGAGATGCTAGTTGCTTGTCCATTTTAGGTAGTATAACTAGCGTGATAAAGTTAGAAAGTAGTATTGGTATTTATAATGCATTCAAACCGTTATTAGTAAATATTCTTACTAAAAACTGGTGTAGGTTTCTATCTCTCTATCTATTCTTTCGTATTCCTATCCTAGGTATAATTGACTATATGCTATTCTCTGGTGTTAATTCTCGGTTAATTCTCTTTCTCTAGGTGTAGATTTCTTCTTCGTCCTCTTCTCCTCCTTCTACTATCCTTGGGAAACTAGGGAATAATCTGTGTGATCTCCATCCTTCTCTTTGGGCAATTTGGTTGGTTAATTCAACTCCTACTTCATTCTGTCTTTTCTAAGACTTTCCTTGTTCTCTTTGCAATTATTGTGTTAAGTCGCTTTATCCTTGCCTCCCTGTGAAGATCTCGTAGTCTTCTTCTTTCTCCTCTGCTGTTGCTTGTTATTAAGTAGATACTCGTAACTTTGTTTTGGACTTTTTGGATTCTTAATAGGTTACTTCTCGAGATCGTGTACATTGCGATGGTTGGATAAATAATCGCGGACTGTACTGTGGCTTGATAAATTTTTCTCTTGTTTTTCATGCTTTGGTTAACTAACTTGTACAGTAATGCCAGGCCGCTCTTCCCTCGATTTACCCTCTCAGTTACGTGCTTTTTATAACCTGATTTCATAATAGTTAGTCCAAGCACCTTACATTCTGTGTCGTATCTGTAGCGCTCTCCTTCTACATATACATCTGAGATGCTCCTCCTGTACACGGGTACCATTTTAAATTTATCCCTGTTGGTTTTAATTTTCCATGTTTCTTCGTATATATTAATGCTTCTCATCTCTTCTGCAGTCATCCTAGCTTGCATTGGGCCGTTCCTGTAGGGGTAAACTATGATTTGAGTGACGTCGTCGGCAAACTGAATGTTCAAGCAGCCTTCATTTCTTGGTAGTGGTATATCTGCTGTGTAGATTGAATAGAGAGACGGACTCAGACATGCGCCTTGCGGCAAACCCGCAGCAAGCTCGAATATTTTTTCCTGATGTCGTCCTATTTCCACATAAGCACGTCTCTCCATTACATAATCACATAAAATCCTTTCGATCTTGTTGTTCGTTCCTAATCTGAGGATCTTGAGTTGTATACCCCTCTGCCATACTTTGTCGAAGGCCTTGGACACATCCCGGCATACGATGTCTACGCTCATTTTTTCTCTCTTTGCATTCGCTATCTTTTCAAGGATGACTCCAAGGGCCATTCCATGCTTTGTTTTTCCTGAAGCCAAATTAGCAGCTGTTTCCTCGGCCATGATCATCGAGGAATTTGGACAGTCTGTTATTAATTATTTTTTTCCAATACTTTACCGATGAAATCTAGCAGCTAGATGGGGCGGTAGTTACCCACTTGATCTGGGGTTTTTCCGCCTTGGGTATGAATATCATCTTCGCCTCTTTCAGTTCATCAGGAAAGTACCCCGTGTTCAAGCACGCATTGAAGACGTTTCTCACTCCCTCCAGTATGTTCGGGGATGCTTCGATGTAATTTAATCTGGTGAGTCCCGATCTGCCTGGGGCTCTCTGTTGAAAGTTCTTTATGGTTTCTTTTAATTCCTCAAATATAATGATTGCGTCTATTACTTCGTTGTTGTTTCTCCTTTCCTCCACAAAGTGAAAGGGGTATGTCCTTTCGATCTCTCCATTGAGTTCGTCCACGATCTGATGTTCGAATTCAATGTCATAGTCCTCATTCTCTTCTTCGCTAATTTTGAATACATTTCTCCAGTGTTCTCTAAATAATGCCTCTATTTCTTCCTCATCTTCTAAAATGTTGTTCTCTGCATCCTTAATCTTCATTTTATCCCTTGTTATCCGTGTCTTTAATCTGTTGATATGTTTGCAAAATTCCCTTGGAGATTTTTCCACATCTATTTTCTCGATGTTTCTCGATGTGCTGATCCCATTTCTCTTTCTGTTTTTCATAAATTAGTGCTATCAGTTCTCTTTTTTGTCTCCTGAGTGCGTTGCATGCTCCATTTGATGTTCCAAATCTGCTTGTATTTTATATTTTCTGCCGCCCGGCCGATCTCCTCGCTTAAAGCCACCATTTCTGGTGTCCACCTAAATTGTTTAATGGTTTGGAACGAGTTAATGGGGACGGCCCCCTTCTTTACCCTTTAAATTTCTTATCTCTATCCACCTTCCCGTTGATTTCCTCTAGAGTGGCTTCCCCGAGTGGGCTGGGCACGTACGTCTGAAGTAATTCTTTGTACTTATCCCAATCCGCTCTATGGTATGCCTTCCATTTCTTTGAAAGGATTTGTATAGGATTCTTGTTTATGTGCATTAGAGTCGCAGTGTGGTCACTGCAAGGAACATCCACTGGTTCCATAAAATAGTTAAAGGGCATATTGAAGTTAGCCAGGCAGATGTCCGGTTTTGTTGCGTGATCTCTTCGTAAGTATTTAGGGAAATTGGGTTCAAGGCTTTGAGGTATACGTTATTTGATAAGCCTGTTAAGTTGTCTTCCGACTTTGTTTGTATTTCTGTACCCAGAAGCCCCGCAATGGGCGTTTAAATTGCCCATCAAAATGACCGGTATCCTATAGTTGAAGAGTTTAGTAAAGTTTTGTACCGGTAATTGGGGGCGTCTGGGTGGCTGGTATCCAGTTGCGACAATGATATTGCTTAATTCCATTTTAATTTCTATAGCTAAATATGCATTCTCCAATCCTTGTATTGTTTTGTACTGCAATCCTTGCTTGACAGCTATTGCCGCTCCGTCGTGTGGTTCTCCTGAAGGATTTGTGTTAATAATATTGTAGCTCCATATTTTTAATTTCTCGTTTTCTGTGTTTGTTCCATGTTCTGATATTAGTATAACATAGTATAACATCTGGGTCAATCTTTCTGAATAAGTTTCCGTACATAATTTCCTTATCTTTCTATCCGCATGTCTTAATTTGTAATATTTTTAATTTCTTAATATCCATAAGCCAATTGTCCATTTCCGTTCGTTTATTCGTTTTCCGTTTTGTTTGTCCTATCCGTTAAGTTATCGGTGTTTCTTCTTCTTTCGTTTCTTCTGGGTTCCCCCTCTGCTGACTGCATTCGAGGGTCCTTTTGGTAGTTCATCTCTGGGTGGTGGACCCCTTTTACTTGCGGATTTAGATCTGTTAGTTCTTTGGGCTTTCCTGCGAGTAGCCCTTGTGCACTCTTGCTCTGTATCGTCGAAGGAATTTTCAGTCTCTGAGTCTTCGCTGATTGTGGCCTCTTCTGATTCTTCTGCCTGTTGATTTCCTTTCGCCTCTTCAATTAACTCATGTTTTGTCTTTTATGTGACATTGATTCTGAAAATGGCTGATGAGTCGACTTCTTTGGGGAATTTCATCGGTTCGAGCCCATTTTCCTGTAACATGCTGTTGACTGTTGTTGCATAACTTCCAGGGTTAGCTATGTTCATCACGTGGGCATGTAATATACAAGTAAGTGTTTTTACGTAGAAAGTACCATCTACATTTATTTGTGTTGCCGGTCTTGTTGGTCACTTTTTGTCATTGATGCGTATGAGATTTATTCACGTTAGTATTGTTTCTGTTTGACTCTGTTTCTTTTCTCTTTATAATTTCTCTTTTGTAGAGGACAGATTATGGGCCATAGTTCTGTGTTTCCCTTGGCAGTTAATTCATCTTTTAACTGTGTTGTTGCAGTGACGCCAAGAACGGCCTTCATTTCCACATTCAGAACAGATGATTAGGTCTTTTGGGGTGCAATTTTGCGTCGTGTGTTCTTCCAACGCATAACATCTGAAGCATATATGTATGCTTGTAAAGACGCCTCCTTGTATGTAGGCGGATAGGATTCTCATGTTGAAAGCGAGAAGTCCATGTTCTATGATCCTTGAAGCCATTTCGGTAGATTCACAAATGACTTTGAAAATGTGAGTGTGATCTTTAAATTTGACCACCTATGCTATTTTGAGCCATTTATGTCTTTCCTGAAGTTCTTCTCTTATTTCTTGGCATGACTGCTCTCCTACCCAGGACTCAATTTTTCTGCAGATGACACTTCTGTTAGCCGTGATTTGTGGTGGTACTCTAGCTTCCAAGTCCAACTTCCTTAGCGTAATGCTCCCAGCAGATTATAGTAGCTGCTCTACGTCTTTATTTTCTGGGCAAATAACTGTGAATCCAGATGGTGTCTCAATGCATTTGATTAGTGGTATCTCCAGATCTATAAATATGCATTGCACTACTTCTTGTGGTGATCTTTTCTTTCCGTTGGGTATGAGTTTAAGGGGAAGCCTTTTGAAGTCCTGTGGGTCCATCTTCCCGGGAGTCGTCCCCTCTCCGAGGAGAGGGAATCTTCTGTCGATCTTCAGTTGTGGAGTTCTATCCAGTCTCCACTAGTGGGGGGAGCCCCTCTATATGTCCTAGTAAATATCTTGCCGACCTTCCAATTTTCGCACTCTCTTTGGTCAACCCTACCTATCTGGGCCTAGCCCTAACAGCGGTCGACAGTTGGGTTCTGGCTCGTGACTGAGAATCAGTCCCCTTTTTCTAGCCCCCTAAGAGGGTCTCCTGCAGGGGTTCACTATACCTTACTACCAACTGCAACTCAACCCTTGCCGGTGACCAAGTTATGTATCGCTAGTGAGAAGTAAGTTTGAGGTAAAAAGTATGAAAAATGAGCCAATAATTTAGAATAAGGAAGAGCAACGCCTTCGGGATTGGGGGCTACTTCGCTCAAGAGGAACAGGAGGAATCTCTAATCAGCCCCAGGAGCGCATATATTTCTTCTTGGAAGTTTTCTTGAGAGGGCGTTTTATTTAGGTCCTACTTAAAACTTTTCCTCCTTTACCTGTGATAGCCTTTACCAGTTCGCAGTAAGAGAGCAAACGTACAGACTGAGTAAATCAAAATGAAAGGTATAAAAGGTATATTTAGAGACAGAAATACAATAAGTTTTTACAAATATTTAAAATTTTAATACATATATGTAAAAATAAATGGTAATAGTGGTGAAATATTTTGTTAAATTAGCGGAGAAGAGTAAGCTATGAGAATGAGTAAAAAAAAATAAATGGGTTTCCCCCGGAATTGTCAGGGGATCATATAGTTATAATCTAAACGTTAGTTATTTGTACCTTTGATATTACACATTAATAGGGTTAGTTTTTGTATAAAATCATATTATTAAATTTTTAGAATAGGTTGTTCACATTATTATTAACATTGATAAATTTTAATAAAACTATATATCATTTTTGGTCGCATTCAATCACTGCAGTATCTACTTCATTCCAATTTGAGTTATTCTTTTATTCGTTGTTATTTATTTTAGTCATGTCTGGTTATTTATTATAAACATATTTTAATCACTTTAGTAATTATTTATTCACTTTTTGTTAATATTATTTACTTCTCTCACTTTAGATTATTTATCAATAGTTTATTTTAGTCACTTGTTTTAATCACTTTATTATCCATATTTATTCGCTTTTCTACTTTATTTATTCACTTTTCGTAATTATAGTCACTTTATTATCGCTATTTATTCTACTTTATTTATTCACTTTTCGTTATTATAGTCACTTTATTATCGCTATTTATTCTACTTTATTTATTCACTTTTCGTTATTATAGTCACTTTATTATCGCTATTTATTCTACTTTATTTATTCACTTTTCGTTATTATAGTCACTTTATTATCGCTATTTATTCTACTTTATTTATTCACTTTTCGTTTTTATAGTCACTTTATTATCGCTATTTATTCACTTATTATCGCTATTCACTTTCCGTTATTATTTATTTTTCGCACATATCACTTTATTATCATTATTTATACATTATTCTACACGTTTTCGTACTATAGTTTATCACTCAATTTCCGATGTTTTTTTGGCCACCTTTTATCTTTTTGTAGGTGGACATATTGACGGTGTGAATGCACGAGTCCGGGATGAACATTGCGCGCTCCATCAGTAGTCCTCCTATTTCCTTCGGCGAGCAAGGTCCTTCGTAGGTCCACTTGTAGTCGCCACGGTAGATGCCTTCGAGCAGTTTTTCTATGTTTTCCTTTGGAGGTCTGCACACAGATGCGCCGAAGACTTTGAGATTCACGTCCTGGGCGTCGAAGAAGAAACCCTGCAGCAGGATGTCCCTTTTCTCCGTGAGGGATATCCTAGGATTTCGTCTTCATCTTCTTCTGAGTTTTTTCCACTTCTTTACTCTCTTCCTTCTCTGTTTCTAGTCTCACTTGCGTCTTCTTCTTTTTTTTGTCGTTTTTTCTTCGGGCTCTGTTTTGAGTTTCTGTTCTTCCTCCGTGGTTGCTTCTTTCTCTGTGTGTTTTGGTTGGTTTTTTGGAGTCTTCATCTTCTCTGTTTGGGTCTTTTTGTTTTTCGTCGTCGACAAACTGAATATTTAATATTTCCTGCGACGCGGGATTGGGCGGGAAACACAGCTTTTTCTCAATCCCGTTCTTTTGTAGGAGACGGTTTAATGCATCCGAAAAGGTGCCTGGGTTGGCTAGGTTCGCCAGGTGAGCCACAATGACCATCGTCATTATTTCTTTGCTTTCACTTGGCATCACCAGCTTCGGAGCTGGGGTTCCTCCTTTTGCTGTTTTATTGTTTCTCGTTTTTTCCTAAGAGCTTCTTTGCGGATAGGACATCTTATGGCCAGGGCCCTGTGGTCCCCTCCGCAGTTCACGCATCTTGATTTTTCCGACGTCCACTCTTTCCATCCGTGACCATTTTTTTAGTATACGGAGCAAGTGGCGTCGGGCGCCGTACATTCCTTCATGGTGTTTTTCTCTACGGCAAAGCAACGGAAGCAGCTTTCCAGATTTATGAATTCTTCAGCCTCGACCTGCTCAGGGACTATTCGAATGTAGAACCCAAGAAGTCCCTCCTTCATGGCCCTCTTAGCCATCTCGACTTTCTCGAAGATTACTCTTACTCTATTCTTACCGAATTTTTTGACCCTGGAAATCTTCGCCCATTTTTGGTGTTTGGTTAGCTCGGCCTTGATGTCTTCGCAACTATTGTCAGTGAAAAATGGGTGGAGCCTCCTTAGTATTACTGTTCTTTTTACGAGGATTTCTTGGGGTACGGAAGCTTCAAGCTCAATTTTCCGAAGGAGCTCTCTGGCTTCCTCTAACACTATTTTTTCAATGTCGTCATCTGTCCAACATAGCGAGTGTATCCGGGGGGAGTCTCAATAAGCCTGATGAGGGCTATATTTAGGGCTCCAAAGATGGTTTCAACGACCGTACTTTGAGGCGGTTTTGTTGCTCCCCGGATGGTGCGGAGGGGGACCCGTTTAAGCTCGAGATTGGGCGGCCCCATGGCCCCCTTCGGGAAGAGCTGCCCCTCTTCCTTCTTATGAATGTGTGTTTTTTCCTTCGTGAAAAGATCTCTTCCTCGACTCGTACTACTAAGTACTCAAGTACTCTATTCAGTACTCCGAATGGAAGAAAACATTCATTCATTCATGTGTATAGAAAGGACAGAGAGGGATCACTGTGGAACACAGACGAACAGGCAGTCGTAGAGAAAAAGGATGCGGAAATAACTTGAGAGGGGATAGGAAGAGTTGATAGGTCGGTGGTTAGACACCGATGTGTGATGTGGTTGGGTGGGTCTCGAGATGTTCGTGAATGGACGACGGTTGGAGGGCGGTCAGGAAGTAGAGCGCGTGTGCTAGGTCAGAAACGCGTTATTCATGATGCTTAAACTTATGCGAAGAACGGTAAGGGTTGCGGGTGGTGATGGGCTGCGGGGTATCGCAGTGCCATCGCAACATACCATCTTGCGTGAAGTGCTGTGTATAAGGGGTCTCTCGCGAGTTTGCCGAGTTGTTTTGTGAGTCTGGTGGGAGCGTATGTGTTGAGGGGTGCTAATTAATTGTTGTCGTGTAGTGTGGACATTCTCGTGTACAAGGGAGAACGGCAAGCGCGCTTCAGAGCAGAGTTCTGAATGCGCTGAGCCTTTCCTGCCACGTGGCACGCGCAGGTACGAGTGACAGTGGGGCGTACGTGAGAATAGGTCGCACGTGCGTTTTTTATAGGTGCAGTTGTAGTTTCTTGCCTGCAGAGTAGAACCTGTGTAGCATTGTGTTTGTGCGTGTGGCTCTTGCAGGTGTTATTTTCTTGTGTATATTGAACCTAAGGGACTTGTCAAAAGTTAGGTAATACTTCAGATTCGGGGCGCAAGGTAGGTGGCGCTGTTAGTAGGCTACAATTTTGGGCTACAATATATCTCTTATGACGTCAGACGGTAGCTTCAGATGTGACCAATCACGGCGTTATATTTTGTTGTTGTTTTGGGGATTTGTAACTTTTACTATTTACTATTATTATTTACTAAATATCTGCGCCTCTGCTCGTTTATAGTTTTTTCTAAGTTAGGTAAGGTTTCTTGGTGTCTTTTATCGTTTTTTGTTTTGTTTTCGTATTTTTTGTTTGCTGCGAACGATAACAGCTTCTTACTGGCAACGTCGTAGCTTATAAATAGGACCCGTTTTGCAAATGTTTTCTTTCGTTATTGCATTTTCGTGCTCTCTATGTGCTTCTTCGTTATTCGAATTCGGCTTTAGTTTGTATAATCGCGAAAAACTTTTAGATTATCTAGAGATGCATAAACTAATCAAGAAACCTATAAAAGTAAGAATTGTTTGTTATTAGGTTAGGTTTTTCTGTCAGTAAAAAGCTGTTGGTGGGGGAGAAACCCAGTAAATTCAAGGGGACTGCTTGTGGGGGAGATATCACTGCGGGGGGACCACCCTGCAATGATCCTGAGTTTCAATCAATTGGGAGGGGTCTGGGGGGTGCAGCTTCCCAGTATATACTCGTATACAAACAAATATAACGCCGTAATTGTTCACATCTGACGCTACCGTCCTACGTCATAAGACATATATTGTAGCCCAAAATTGTAGCCTATAAACAGCGCTACCTATCGTGCGCCCCGAAACTGGAGTGTTACCAAAAGTTACTCCAAGGATTTTTGTATTTTGTGCATAGACGAGCCTTGTTGGGTTTAGGTGGTTCACGTCTGGTGTGTGCGAGAAGATTTGTAGGTTATGTATGAAGTGATCTCTTGCGCCGAAGAGAGTCATCTGTGTCTTCTGAGGGGTTCGTGGCAATCAGCCATTTATCCTCGTGTTCTTTCTTTGCGTCTAGTATCATTTGTGCGTGGAGCGCGATCTCGTTGGCCCACGGCCGCTGACAAGAATGGTTTCGTCATCGACGTAGGATACTGTCTATGTGTGACAGCAGTTTTAGGGTGGGCGTGAGGTGTTGTTTGTGTACATGATGTAAAGTGTGGGTGCTAGTGCGCTTCCTTGGGCAACGCCTGAGCGTGGTGTGAAGGGTTGTAAGAGGGTATTGTTGTATTTTATGTGGCATCTCCGTTCAGTGAGGTAGTGCGAGAGGAGCCTCCTGGCACAGAGAGGTAACTCCGTATTGTTGGGGAGTTTCCAACGGAGTCTCTCGTGCCACACCTTATCAAAGCCCTTCTTCATGTCCTTGATGATGGAGAGTGTCTTTTAACGTATCTGACGTTTTTTGTGTATTCTGTCGTGAACGATGGTCACAGCCGCCTGAGTGGACCGGCCCCTCCTGAACCCATATTGGTTGGTGGAGAACCAGTCCCTTTCTTCCAGGTAGTCCCGTAGGCGGCAGTTAATCATGCGTTCGAGTATTTTGCCTAGGTGCTCTAATAGAGCAATAGGCCTGTAATTTTTTAGGTGTTTGGAGGCTTTGTTCAATTTGTATAGAAGTATGTTGTGAGAGACTTTGAATATTTTGAGGAAGTGGCGTGAGGCTAGTGAGGCGTTGAATAAGTGTGTAAGTGTAGAGTATATGTTTGCGGGGAGGTCGTGTATTAGTGTGGCTGGTAGCCCGGAGGGGCCGGGTGGTGGTTTTGGTGTTGTTTTGATGTAGCGTTTTGTTTCCTCGACGGTGATGCGAGTGGTCAATGTAGATATGTAGTCGAGCAGCTCCATTCGTATTACGAGGGTGGGCCTTAGCTCGTGAGAGTGGGCCCGACACCACTCCTGAACTTCCTGGAAGTGCTCTTGCGCGTGTGGTCTGGAGGGGGGGGGTTGTGTGTGTGTGTACTGTGTCCCAGTGGGACCTAAATCCACCGAGGATGCCGTTGGTGTCTGTGAGTGTTTGGTTATTTACTTGGAGGGTGATGGATTTGGGTGGATCAGTGCCTAGCAACCTTTTTGCGTGCCACCAGAAAAAGGAAGGGTCAGTGCAATGAGTGTCGTCCGCGATGCGGACCACCTCTCGCCGGTTCCTATCTAGTTGCACGCACTGTAGGATGCGGGCACGTAAGTGAGTGATGTTGTGTTGTCGTGGGCCTCTAGTATAGTGATTGTTGTATTGTGTGATGAGTCTCTGAGTGTGTATGGAAAATGTGAAATGTTTTATGCGTGTGTTGGTTTTGTTGGGTGTGCGTAGGTCACGTGCTGTGTTTATAGTGTTTAAGATTGAGCACCAGTGGTTATCTAACGTATCTGGGTTGGTGTGGTCCAGGTCTAGGTTTTGTGGCGTGTTTTCTCTTAGTTGTCTCTTGAACTCTTTCCAGTTCGTGTTTTTGTAGTCTAAGAAAGGTGGTGTAGGTATGAGTATGGGAGATGTGGATATGATAATGCATATCGGTATGTGGTCAGAGAGTACGTGGGGACCCGGTGAGATGTGCGTGTAGAAGCGTGTAGCGTGGTCGTTTCGGAAGACCACGTCCGGAGACGTGTTACTTCCACGAGGATCGAAGAATGCGGGGAAGGCCGGGCCGATGTGCTCGCATCGATAGCGCGGAAGGGCACCGGCTCGGTACCTTCCTGCATCATTCGTAGTGTTAGAAAGGAATGTTGGGTGAAAAGCATTGAGGACCCCCTCAAAGAAGATAGGAAGGTTGTAGTTTGATAGAGCCTGGAGTGGGACTTCTATGTTTAATTGTAGGCGTGGTGTTCTGTAGTGTGTGGCCACTAGGATGGGGCTGGAGCTTGTCTGTACCTTGCAGGCTAGAAAAGAGTCCTCGTGTGTTTGAATGAAGGAGTGGTGTATAGAGCGCTGTATTAGGATCGCTGATCCTAGGTGCAGCGCTTGTGGAGATAGATATGTGTGGTAGCCTTCAATGTGGAGTTTTTTGTTGGGAGGATGTAGACCGGTCGAGTTCAAGAGAATTATGTCAGGTCTTTGTGTGTTTAGGACCCAGTTGGCAACAGTATGGCGAATACCGTGCCAACTGCGTACGTTTATTTGTTACGTTGAGGCGACTTATTGTCGTGGGTGGAGTGAGCGTGAGGCTGATTTCGCCAGAGCCGTTCCTTTCTACTTGGTTATTGCCCAGGAGGCATGGGGAGCGAGTACCTTTAACGCGTGTCGGTTGTGGTTTGGAGAGGTTATCAGTGGTGTTATTGGGTGGGCAGGCCGTGGTGGAGGGGAGAGTATGTTCTGTGGAGGAAGGGTTAGAGATAGTGGTCGTGGAAGCAGGGTTGGAGAGAGTAGAGTCTAGGAAGGGGGAGTTAGGAGTAGAGGTGGAGCGAGTAGAGCTAGTAGATGAGGAGCTAGAGATAGTAGGGCAGGTGCAGATTATGAGACGGGGGTGTCGGGAGAGAGAGGAGGTTGAGATGTCGAGGAAGGAAGAGTGGAAGGAGGAGAGGAAGGATCAGCGGGGGGGCGGTGTTGGCTTAGCGCGTGTTTATGTGTGTGGGGGGGTTTTCGTGGTGGAGTTTTTTGCTTAATACAGAGTGTTGTGGAGGATGTAGTGGGCTTGGAGAAGGTGGAGGAGGTGGTGGTTGTGGTGTCAGGGGGAGTTGAGTTGGAGGCTGTGAGAGGGGGGGAAGGTGGGAGGGGGGTTAGTGGCAAGAGATGGGAAAGTGGAGGTTGCCGAAAGAGGAGTGCTGGTGGTAGGAGGGAGTTTAGGTATAGAGGAGGAAGAAGTGGAAGCTGTGGAGGAGGCAGAGGTGGGAGCAGCGGGCAGAGGGGCAGGTAAGTAGGGTGCAGTAGCGAGAGGGGCAGGGACAGAATGGCGGGAGGAGGCGGGAGCGTGGTGAGGGTGGGGGGCGGTGGGTCTAGAGGGGAAGGTGTTCATGCCCACTACGGTTTGGAGGAGTGCGGGTCTCTTGTGTGTATGCTCGTCGATCAGAGCGAACACCTTCTAGGGAAAGGTGATCTGCTCTATTCCGTATGAGGCGAAGAGTGTGTTGAGTATGTTAGCGTATAGACAGGGGTCACCCCTCGACATGTCCTTTGCAACCGTTAAAAGCAAGGGGTCCAGGTGTAGCTTTGGGTGTGTGGTCTCGTTGGGTTTGTGGTGTGGGGTAGGGGTGGGCGTCGGAAGTATTTGGGGTCTCTGGGTGTAAGGTGCTTGGGTGGGGGCGGGTGTCGGGAAATGTCGGTGAGTCTGGGTTGCTGCTGGGGTTGGGTGTGTCTATTTATGTGTGTATATTTATATATATATATATATATATATATATATATATATATATATATATATATATATATATATATATATATATATATATATATATATATATATATATATATATATATTTATATTTATATTTATATTTATATATATATATATATATATATATATATATATATATATATATATATATATATATATATGTATATATATTTTTTGTGTTTTTTATTTTTTAAATAAATAAATAAATTTGTTTCTTTCCTCCGTCGTGGCATTCAAGCCTTTCAAGTTTTTTGTTTGGTATATATATATTTTTCTTATTATTTTAAATATCGATTTATAACTCTTATTTTGGCGGGGTTTAAGTTGTTATTTAACTTCTGTTTATTTTGTTTTAATGGTGGGCACTTCGCCTCTTTTTCTTCAATTTTTATTATACTTAGATGTTTGTGATTTTCTTGATCAAGTATATATTTCAATTTGGTTTTCTCGGGAGCAGTTTCTTCCACTTGGGAATAGGGCTTGCCTGGTGGCACGTCCCCTAACTGCTCTCGGAATGTCTAGATCGAGGTTCATATTCGGGAGTATTTCATTTTCGATCTTGTCCCAGGTCTTTCTCCCTAGTCTTTGGAGTTCCATATTCAGTGGGTTCAGACCTGCTCTTGCGTGCACTTCTGTTTGCTGTATATGGTCTATCCTTCGAGCTCCAGCTGCCGGGCACACTAAGGTTGAGCGCACCAGAGCAGTGTATAGCTTTTTAAGATTTTTGGAGCCGAGGCTCGTAAATCTACACAGTTTTCCGAGCTGTATTTTGGCTAGGGAGATTCTGATGCTAATGTGCACTTTGTATCCATGATTATGTTGGGCTTTGTTGCTGACCTTACGGTGAAATAGGTCTGAAAATCCGGACCTTTCTGCTGGATGTTTTTCCTTCGCATAATCATTTCCAAGTTATGGCCGCTTTCATTCATGTTACCATAGCCAGCCATTCGGTATCTGGCATTGAGGTCGCCCCCAAGGAATACCATTCTGCCGTGGCCAACAGGGTGTAGAAGCTTGTGAGAGGAAGGTACTTTCGTCGAGGTGGTTGGTATGCCACCGCGATTATGAGTGTGCAGCTCTACCGCCACGAAGGATTCGTCCATATCCGGAAGGTGTCTGAACGAGAGATTCCTTCTGACGGCAACGGCAGCACCGTCGTACCTCTCCTGAGAATGTTTTTTTAGATCACTCTGTAGCCTGGTATCTTTAACTGCTTGTTGGTCTTATCGATACCATGCTCCGTGATTAATATGATGTCGGGATCAAGCACACGGAATATGTTTCCGTATGCCATGGCTTTCCCCTCCCATCCATTCACGTTGAGTGTCAAGATCCTTAACCTGTTGTTCTGGTTTTCCATTCTCTGTTCTGGCTTAGGTGGATGACTTAGTGTTTACGGGTTGTTGACTTGCGTTTCCCGTTCCTCTTCTTTTTGAACTCTGCTGGGGAGAGTTCAATAAACGTTTCCTGGTAGTAGTCGATGTTTTGGTTCTATAGGGCCTCCTCAACCGATTCTTCCTCGCATTGAGCGTCGAAGTCCCATTTATAGTATTTCTTTTTTAGTCCCACGCAAATTTTGTTTGCGTCCCAGTCCTTCGGGAAGGGGAATTGTTCGCTCGCGTAGATGCAGAGGTTAATTTAGTCTGCATCTATCTTTTTGTTTGTTACTCTTTTACCTTTTTTGCGTTGTACTTCCTTTTTTGCGTTCTGAGTGTTATGTGTCCGTGGTTTCAGAAGATTCAGTTTCTACCTGTTCCTCGTCCTTTGGTTTGGTCGAGTGCGCTGCTTTTGCGGCCGCCTCTCTCTCTTTTTTGGCCTTAATTCTTGGGTCAGGCCGTCTATTTCCATCTTCTTTTCTTTTTTCTTGGCTCTTTCCTGGCATCTGTTTGGGATTCAGCTGCAGTTGCAGTATGTCGTGGTATGACATTATATTACATCAATACCATATTATATCTATGGGGAGGGACCAATAACTTAAAGGCGAACCGAAAAGGGACGGAACACCTAGTTTAGACGGGCTGAGTAGCGAGAAAGAGTGCAACGAGGTCAGGTAAATTATAGGCAATGGCAAAGCTCAAGGTTATTTAAAGAGGCATGTACAAAAATATAATTTTATTTACATAAAAATAATGAGAGAATTGACGGGCAAAATTACATCAGATGAACGAGGGGGGTGATTGTAGTTATGAATCAGACTATGGGGGGAATTAACGCAAATAGATTACTGAAGGGGGAGAGGGGTTGGCTTACGGAAGATTCCGGTTGAGATGACGGGGTAAGGTTTCACGGATGTCTTTTGCACGTGTGGTGAGGGCGCTCAAAACTTCGGAGCGGGAACTTGAAATGATAACGGTTCTCCAAAAAAAGGGGAGGGGGCGGTAACGTCCGGTCCAGGGGAGAGTATTTAGGCCACCCGAAAACGAGGGTCAAACAAGGAGGGCTTAGGCAGGAGTTGATGAGAGAAGTCGGAAAAATCACTCGGTAGCGATCGTTAAATGGAATTACCTCACTGGCTGGGGCTAATTCCAATACACAAAATATTTCAGCTGTCACTTTGCTTTGTTGTTAGCACCTGACTTGGAACTAGGGGAATTTTCTTGTGGTCCGGGCGAGACTTCTCAACTCTGTGTGTGTTTCATGGAAAACGAGCAATATATATGTCTGAGGCTCTCCCCGCGGGGGATGGGGGTTAGTGGGAAACAACTTTACTCTCGAATTGCCTCGAATCTTCTTGCCGTGGCTATTCTAACCCGTGTAAAGGTGAATCGTGGTGGACGCGGTTCGAGGCTACCGCTTGTGGAAGGGGAGGGAGGGTTAGGCTTACCAATTTAAGCCTAACAGAATTTTCTCCAGCACATGGAACTTCCGTGCTGGAAAAGAAATTCCACGTGGAATTTCCCCCACACAGTACATCCCCTGAAGGAGGGTTATTAGGGAACCACATTTTGCTTATGCCGTTCTTAGCGAGCATTTGGTTGAGTTCGTTCGCGAATACTCCTGGTTGAGTTAGATTCCTGACGTAGGCGTATAAGATGCAGGTTAGTATCTTCGTCGAGTTTTCGTTCTCGATTCTAAGTATGTCTTTTTGTTTTCATTTTTTGTGAATACTGCTTTTGCCGCCTAGCACATGATGTTTTGCTTCTGCGTTCATGCTCGTCTTTCTTTAGCGACACCTTCTTTTTTATAAGATCCTTTTTCATTGGACAGGCCATGGCCATGCAACGATGTCCTTGGCCGCAGTTTGCACACTTCTCCCCGGGACTGTTGCAGTTCTTCCAGTGGTACCCTTGCTCGCTGCACCTTGAACATATTTCCTGTAGTTCTGTGCATTCTTGTGTTGTGTGCGTCTCCATTTTATAACAGCACCAGTAGAATTTTATGGGAGTGAAATCTTCTCTCTCAATCTTCTCCCCCACTGATCTTTGCATTAAAAAGCAGTGTCCATTCTCCTTTGCCTTTTGTGCCATTGTGGTGTCGGAGAAGACAACTTTAAACACTTGAGTGTATTCAGAATTGTCCCTCTTGTTCCCAAACTTAATAATTTCGGATACTTTGGCCTACGGTTGATTTTTTGATATTTCCTCTTTTATCTCTTTAGAGTGCTGTCCTATCCAAGGGTCCAGCCGTCGACAGACTACTCTCCTGTGGGTTAGGATCTGCCGTGTAATTGCTGGTTGTAGACCTATTTCACGGAGTGTTTCGACTGCTTCTTATTTTGTAATACACTCCACATCCTTCTCCTTTTTACATATCGCAACATAACCTGGTGTTACTTCGAGCATTCGTAGCATTGCGATCTTCACCTTTCCGTAAACTACTTCGAAGACCTTCTCTCGGCTAAGCCTGCTGCTTCCGCTGATGGTGCGCAGCTGGACCCAAATGGTCCCATTTTGTTCCTATTTTTCCAGGGAGACGGCCCCTCGGGCTGTCTTTCTTCTTGTTGTCTTCTATGCGGCTTCTGGTTACTCGTGGCTGTATTGAAGGTTTTCCCTATATTGTAGGGTCCGCTTCTTGTTAGAGCGCTTTGAAAGCTGCCCCGTCCTCGTTGCAAGCGAGTCTCTATGAACATGAACTGCGGGATGGAATGGATGAATGATGGGGGTGACCCGGGGAGGCCCCTCAAACGGATGAAATGTAGCGGACTTAATGATGGGTGGCGATCGAATAAACTAGTACCAGCCGGGGTGCCACCCCGTCTGGGGTTTGGTTATCGATGCTGCTTCCAACTTAAACAGGGACGATTGTTTGTCCCCCTGTGGTGCTGGCCGAAAACTACCCTTAGAGATTAGAGCGTACTCTTCCTCAAAGCTTTCAGCATCGCCTCGTAACCGGGTGGTCCCTTCCGTAGAGTTCCACAGTAGGCTAATCCTCAAACCTGCTTTCCTTACGTCTCTAATTATGTCTATCTAAGTGGATAAGTGGACCGACATAGTTGGAGCGAGACTAGGTGAATGGCAGTTCAGTTCATTTCAGCTCCCTTGCGCCAATGAGAGGGCTGCGGGAGGGGCGGGGAGGTAGCCAGACATAAGTCGGCTATCAGTGGTTCTGCAGAAAATATATCTTGTCGTCCCCGTGGGGAGAAGGCAAAGGTCGTGGGTGGTTTCTTAAGATGTTTTACCCTCGAATTTACCTCCTTTACCGTCTGTAACTTCTTGCTGAGCGTAAATATTTTAAGTTTTCTTCTAAGTCGTCAGGAAGAAAACATTTCTTTTCATTTTTTGTATAGAAAGGACAGAGAGGGATCACTGTGTAACACAGGCGAACAGGCAGTCGAAGAGGAAAGGTTGCGGAAATAACTTAAGAAGCGATAGGAGAAATTGATAGGTCAGTGGCTAGACACCGATGCGTGGTGTAGTTAGGTTGGACTCGGTGTGATCGTGACTGGACGACGGTTGACGGCTGGTCAGGAAGGAGGGCGTGTCAGCTCGGTCGGAAACGCGTTACTCATGATGCCTTTAGTTTACGCGAAGAACGGTATGGGTTGCGGGTGGTCATGGGCCGCAGGGTATCGCGGTGCCATCGCATACCTTCTTATATGTAGAGTGGTGTATAATGGGTTTCTGGTGAGTTTCCCGAGTTGTTTTGTGAGTCTAGTGTGAGCGTATGTGTTGAGGGGTGCTAATTTTTTGTTGTCGTGTAGTGTGGCCATTCTCGTGTACAGGGGAGAGCGGCAAGCGCGCTTCAAAGTGGAATCGTTCGGGCGGCGCTTATCGTGCATGTAGGCATAACGCTTCTATTTGAGGGCCGTCTCATACTCGGCCGACCACCATTGTGGGGGTCGTCGGCGTGCAAAACGGCCAGACGTTCTAGGAATAGTAGTCAGGCCCGCGGCGATAAGGTTGCCGGAGAAGAACTCAACGGCCTCATCCACCGACTTAAACTCCTCGACTGAGAGAGAGAATTCAGTCATTTCCTTAAATGCAGGCCACCACGCCCGCGCCTAGCACCACCGAGGTGGCCCCTCAGACGGCAATTGCCCTGAAAATGATATTTGAATGGGAAAATGATCACTACCATGGAGGTCATCGACCACCCCCCCAATCAAAATCAGGCTGTGCATCCGAAGAGCACAAAGATAGGTCAAGGCAAGAAAATGAAGCGGTTCTCGGACAGTGATGCGTAAACTCATCCACGTTTAGGACACCCATCTCAAGCTCTTCGATCAGATCGGCAAGGACTTGTCCCCTGGAATTTATTGAGTAATCTCTCCAGAGAGGATGCCTGCCGTTCAGATCTCCAAGCAAGAGGAAGGGCCTCGGAACCGTGCCACAACGCGGCGAAAGTCCCCCACGTCGAAGTCAGCTGACGGTGGAATGTACGCAGAAATGATACAAGGGGCGGTCAATAAGTTTTGCGAATCGGTAGGGCAAAACAGAGGAAGGGGGATAACTGTTTGTGTGGGTGTTAGGACAAGTTATGACAAGTCAGGACCTGCAGCCGCACGCTCCTGCCTCGTCTATTTAAGAAGCAGTCAGATCTAGATCTACAGTCCAGATCTGGCCCTTAGCGACTACTTTTTATTCCGCCAGCTCAAGGCTGCACTGCGTGGACGCCGTTTTGGGGACGATGAAGATGTCCAGCTCGCCGTCCATGAGTTAATTGAACAGCAGTTGGGAGATTTCTGGTTGTCGGGAATTCGAAGCCCCAGGGACAAGTGACGCAAGTGCATTGAAGTCGAGGGTAGTTATATTGAAAAAATAATAAAACACTTTTCCTCCTATCTCGCTTCCTTATATCCGAATTGCAAAACTTATTGACCGCCCCTCGTAGTATACAACCTATCCAGGTGCAGCTGCAAAGCCACTGCCTGAAAGGAGGTATCTAAAGTGAAAGGAAGAACGGAGACATCATGCCAGGTGTAAACCGCGCATCCCACAGCCCGGCCATCCCGTGGTGGTGGGGTCGCAAGACCCTTATATCTCGGAAGGGCGGGCAGGGGGCACGCGCCTAGCATGCTCTCCTGTAGAAAAAAAAGCTAACGGGGAACGGGACGAGACGAGCCTCCGGAGCTCCTTCCAGTTGGCCCGTAGTCCACGGCAATTCCATTGAAGGAATATGCCCCCCAGGCCTAGCTCAGGGGAGACACGGGGGCCCTCCTCGAACAAAAGACCCTCACGGGAATGGGCGTACGCTTCCCGGAGGCAGAACCCCAGGCGCTGTTGGCCGGACAAAGTGCTAAAGGCGCTGTTGCCTTCGAGGACTTATTGGGAAAGGTTGGGCTCGCCATGCGAGTCTTTTCCTCCCTCCACCTCGAAACCTTAGGCGGGCGTTGTGGCTTCGGAGGCGGAGGGGGGGCCCTCTTTTCGAGGAACCACAGTCTCTTAACCACTCGGTCCACCACTTTCGGGGGACAGCTTTAGGAACCCCGGAAGATGGCCTGGCGACCAACTTCAGGGGTGTTGCCTCCTGTGAGTCTATCGACTCGGTGGAGGCGCGTGGCCGTTTCGCCTTACGGTAAATGGTCACGCTGGGGGAAGAAGGGGAAGCCCTGGTTTTAGCCGGGGCTGGGTATGAACCCTTTTTGCCTCCAGCTTTACCAGGGAAGCGCCCGGGTTGAGTAAATCTCGCAGAATAGCTCCGAATGGGCGCGGAAACAAGCGTGCTCGTTGGCCTGGATGGGCCAGGGGCAGAGGGTGCCTTTCTAACTATTGAGGCATATGACGTCCCATCCAGATCCGGGCGCGCCTGGACCAAGTCCTCAGCTTCGCGGAATCAGAGTCGATCCTGGGCTTGAACGGCCAGGACTTCTTTCTCAAGGAGATATGCACCACATTGCTTCGAAGAAGCGGGGTGCGGCTCTCCACAATTGACACACTTGGCCACACACGATTTAGACTTATCGTGTGCGGCCTTGGTGCAATTTAGACAGACTTCTGGTGACTCCGACTTTGCACGTCTACACGAACGATTCGAATGGCCGAAGCGGTGACAGTAATAGCAACGCCGCAGCAGTGGCACGAATGCCTTCACGGGGTAGCGGTACCAACCGACACGCACCGACTCTGGGAGCTTGTCACAGTAGAACGTGAGGAAGAGTGTAGGGGTGGGTCGGGAGGCCCCTCCCTGTTTTCTCATCACACGTTTGACCTTGACCACCCCATGGTCGGCCAGCTCTAAGGTGATGTCCTCTATGGAGTAGTCAACGAGTTCCCTCGCATAAACTACTCCTTTCACAAAGTTCATGGTAGAGTGGGGCGTCACACTCACCGGGGTTTCATGAAGTGTCCGAAGAGCACTTATCTTGGCCGCCTCGGCGGGATTCGCCGCATTTGCCATAAGGCTCCCATCCGAGAAACGGGTCACCTTCGGCTCTCTACTAATTGCACTATCTAATCCTCTCCTCTGATGGATCATGTTGCCCTTGGCCAACATGGTGCTATCAGTGGAGCGAATAACGAGGAAGCGTTTGAAGCCAGCGGGCTCGAAAACGCCAGGTAACCTCTGAATGAGGGGCCCCGATGTTATCGAGGCTCTGCCCTGTGCACTTTTGGTCTTAGTCATAGTTACGGGCTATGCACACGGAGGGGAAGAGGGGCCGGATATGCCGATCATGGCTTGGTCGCTTTTCAAAGTGGCAGCAGACCCATCCGTCCCCGCAGCCCCCGCGGATGGAGAGGAGCCCCGAGTCTTTTTTGTTTTTTTTCTTTTTTGGAGAGGAAGCCGGGGAATGAACCCGCTTCTCACCTCTGCCGGTAGGAGTGCCCAGGCCAGATAGACCAGCCTCAGCCAGGTCTTTCTCTAAAATGGAGAAGTTCCTGGTGGTTGCAGGGGCACCGGTTGGAGGAGATCTCTCTCCTTCTTGTAATGTCTCGGAGACCACAGCCGTTTGAGGAGGACCTTGCATAGGGGCGGATTCGGGTTCGGTGCTTGGCGCCGAGCCTTGTTTCCTCCCCATGGAAGGCCCTACCGTCTGAGGCTAGGTTGCCTCAAGGACCATGTCTATCACAGGAGGGGCCTCTAGTTGGCCATCCCCTCCCAGGATATCGCTGGTCCTTTTGGCAGCGTCACCAGTCGTGTGTGGGGAGGCACAGGTTTTGACCCCGGCAAGGTTCAATATTCTTGCCAGCAGGTCTTTTGAGGGAAGCAACTGAGGGGGCCTGGCTTCCCTCTCCCCCCTAAGGGGGTTTGCGTTACCGAGCCGCTTCAATGAGGGGCGGTCGGCAATGGACTGCCTACTGCCTTTCTTGGCAGTCCCCTTAGAAAGAAAAGGAGGGACTGCCGGTGGAAATAGGGAGGTGCCGGAAAGCACCTCCAGAGAAGGGGGTGAGGGGGAGTCCCCTACGCCCATAGTCGTAGGAGAGGAGTAAGCCTCCTCTCTGGTTATAGAAATATGGACGGTTCCCTGCGCAAGTACAAGGGTGGGGACCTCCATTTTTTTTCTGTGGAGCTGCCCGAGGGAGGCTCCGTCGATGGACCAGGAGAGGTTGAAGGTTGTTTTTTTTTGGTTGTTTATCTATGGGCATGGTGACCCTATTTTTTCACGGGAAGCAATAGCTCATCACCCCTCGCCGTAGCCCGCACTGCAAAAGGTGCTTAAAGGCCTGGCAGAGCCATGTGCCACCATTCAGGACCACCCCTCCCGCCTGGTGGCCTGGCAGTCCATCGGCATGGCGGCCCTACCTTGAACACGGCGTAAAATTGATAGAGTGTCAAGAGGAAAAGAAAAGGGATGTGAGGAAGGTATGGGTGGGGATGAAGCAGGTTGTTAAAAATCCCCCATCCCAGACTGGAGTTCAGGGGTTAGGAAACATTGTCCCCTATCCCCTCAGCCCCGATCCGGGACGGTTGGCTGAAAAGAAGCTCAGCATCTACCCTGTGAAATTAGAGGCTGAACAGAGAAAGTTGTGGGGGAGGGTGTATGAAAAGCGACGAAGTAGGGGAGAAATACAGGCTATCTGAAGTAAGGAAGAGAGGCTAAACTGGGGCCGGACGGAGCGCTGGATCCAGTCAGCACGGTGGCCAGGATGGCGAATCTCCGCGCCCCTTACGGGGGCAATAGGGGGAGAAGTGTAAATTGCCGAGGGGGGAGTTCTGGAGGTAGGAGGGTTTTTAGCTAAAGAGGTGGAAGGAGTGGGGCCTGTAGGGTATCTGCTATTGACAGTGCGAGGCGAATAGTGTATTTAGTATGTTTGCGTATAGTCGAGGTTCGCCCCTCGACATGTCTTTGCCACCGTTGAGAGCAAGGCGCCCAGGTGTAGTCTAGGGTGTGAGGTCTCGTTAGGTGTGTTGTGTGGAGTAGGGGTGGGTGTGTAGAGTGGGGTGTGTGTCGTAAGTGGTGGGGTCTCTGGGTGTGAGGTGCTGGGGGTGGGGGCAGGTGTCGGGATATGTGGGTGAGTTTGGGTTGCTGCTGAGGTTGGGGGCAGGTGTCGGGATATGTGGGTGGGTTTGGGTTGCTGCTGAGGTTGGCGCAACGGTGCTAACACCGTTGCGCCGGCAGAGGCGGCGAATGTTCTTGTTAGGGGCGGGGGGCGGGCTAGTGTGTGGTTGAGTAGGTGGGTTGAGGACGCCGTATAGCCGCTACGGCGTCAGAGAGGGCCTTACTTAGGTAAGGACATTTAGGGTTGACGGCGACATGTTCGCCGCCACAGTTGAAGCAGAGGGGTGTGGTGGCTGTGCAGGTGGTAAAGTGGTGGCCCACTATGCTGTACTTTGCGCAGACTATGTCAGCTTGAGTTACGTGTGGTGTGCCCGGTTTTGTAGCAACGATGGCATTGCGTGGGTCTAATGTTGAGTTGTGACTCTATGTTATGCGGGTGTGTTAGGGTGCCGCAGACCTTGATGCCTTGGTCTAGCAGCAGTGTTTTGTGGTGTTCGTCAGACAGTGTGATAACTGCCCATTGTTTGTTACGGTTGGAGTATATGTCAGTGATGACCTCCTCCCCATACTTCTGCCTGAGGTGTGTACGGAGGTCATCTGTTGGGAAGGCCAACCATAGGGGGTTGGTCTTCGTGATTCGTATTTGGAGTCTTTTGGTTATACTGTCAGCTAGTTTTGTGTGTAGGTCTAGTGTGGCGTGTTTCCGAAGCGTTTTCGTGAAATTTTACTGCGTCCTCCTGTGAGCGGAAGACGAGTTTGTGGGCTGTATGTATTTGTATGATGTTCGTGATGGTGGTATCATGTGTAGCTGCTAAGTTTAGGAGTGTGTGTTCGTTGTTTGTTGTGGGATTTGTGTTTGATGTATGTAACAGTGTGAGGTATGACGTGTTACTTGCCATTTTCTTTCTTTTACTTTTTTTTTTCTTTTGGGAAGTCCCCCTGCCCCGCCGATAACGACCCTATGAACATGACTCGGATGTGGTGAAGGATAAGTGAGTATGGACCTGGTTGGGCTCCTCAGAGAGTTCTGGAGGTAGGAGGGTTTTTAGCTAAAGAGGTGGAAGAAGTGGGGCTTGTAGGAGGTGCTGCCCCCTCTATTGGGTTCTGGGTATTTAACAGTTACATCCAACATCTCACAGAGACGGTAGAGTCTCCCTCTCTGGTTTTGGACGGTACCGCAGGGTAGGGTATTATGCCTCCCCGCGTTGGTAACTGAATCCCAATCCAGGTTGTTCCTTTCTTTGGGTTCCGCAGCGGGCTAAGCCTCAGACCTCCTTTCCCCAAAGTTTCCAATTATACCCTTTCTAAGTAGAACGGCATAGTTGCAACGGAGCTTTGTGTAGAGTCACATTCACAGAGCCAGATAACGGCGGGGCAGGGATGGGGAGGGTGTTAGCACGTCATACCACTATGACGTGCAAGGGAAATAAAGGAATTTTTATTCAGGGGGAGGGGGCAGTGGGATTGGCTCGAAGATCTCGTGGGTAGCTAGTTGGCTGTCGAGTACCGTCCACGGTATGTCCTGCAGGAAATCGGAGCGGTCTATGGGGTGACCTCCCCTCGACTTTTCCTCCTTTATCGGTTGATTATTCTTGTTTATAAAGTTGTGAAAATGTTTTCTAGTTTGCCCTGGTGTCGGGGCATCACTAAGCATGCTTTCTTATTATTTTTACTTCATAAAGTTTTTTTCCTCCGTCAGTAATGGTGCTGACTGTCGATGACATCCACGTTCCTCCATTGTTATGTATATATATTTTTATTTGTTTAGTATAATTTAATCCACCGCCGTGTCATTCAAGCCTTTGAATGTTTTTTATTATGCTAAATATCTCTAGTTAAATTTTTCATTTATTATTTTTAATTTGATCAATAGTTTGGGCACTTCAACCCTTTTCGTTTATTTTATTCTGTCTTCCACTTCTTGTTTTAGTTGGTTAATTTCGATGATCTGTGCTTGTTAAATTTAAATTAGAATTGGGCACTTCGCCTCCTTTTGTTAATATGAATTATTTTTATTTAATTTTGAATTGAGTTAAATTTGAACACTTCGCCTCTTTTTATTTTTAATTTGGGCACTTTGCTTCTTTTTGGTCAAATTAGTTAATTTGGATTTAATTTTGAATTGTATTGAGTTAGGGCACTTCGCCTCATTTCATTAAGTATATATCGGTAGTACATTCTCTCTCGCGCAGGTTCTTCCGCTTGAGAACAGAGCTGTTCTACCAATTGCGCGTCTTCTGTTTCTTCGTATGTTCAAATCGATGTTTATTGTCGGGAGTATTTCCTGATCGATTTTATCCCAACTCTTTCTCACTAGCCTTTGGATCTCCATATTGATCGGTTTTAGTCCAATTCTTTGATGTAGAACCGATTGCCGAATACGGTCGATCCTTTGCGTGCCAGATATCAGCAGTGTGGCTTTATTCTGTACCCTCTGCATCATTCTGAGAGAGGTACAGCTTGCCATCTGCGTGATCACAGCCGGGTACACTAGGACTGAGCGTACCAAGGCAATGTACAGTTTTTTTCTTGTTTGGCACGCTGAGGCTTCGGAAACGGTAAAGTTTCTTCAGCTCTTTTTTGGCAAGGGAGACTCTGGTATTTGCGTGAGCCTTGTAACCTGATTTGTAGAGTCGTAAGCCCTTGCTTGGCTTCCAGCGTTCCTGAATGGACTCAGGACGATTTGAGTGATGTCATCTGCGTATTGCAGATACATCGAATCGTACCTCACTGGAGCAGGTAGGTCAATTGTGTACACGAGGTACAGCAAAGGACTCAGACTGCTGCCTTGTGGAACTCCCGCCTCGAGTTCGAATTTGGGTCCCTTAGAGCCCTCGATCGCGATTTGAGCTCTCCTATCGCTAACATAGTTACAAAGGACCCTTTCCAGGATTGAATTTAGCTGGAGGTTGAGGATCTTGAATTGTAGCCCTCTCAGCCATACGTAATCGAAGGCCTTCTTTACATCCCGCAGCTCCAAGTCTACGTACCTTCTCTCAGCTTTAATGCAAGCGAGTTTTTCTGTTAGAAGGGCGAGGGCTGTTTCCGTTCCTCGTCCCTTGCGGAACCCGTGTTGCTGAGGGTTGTGAGCTCCTAGCTCGGCTAGTTGTTCTTGAAGCCTGTCAGCCCGGAGCTTCTCGTAGACTTTCGCAACGATTTCCAGCAGGGCGATTGGCCTGTAATTTACCAGTTGATCAGGAGGTTTACCTCCCTTGGGTATGAAGATTATTTTAGTAATCTTAAAACCATCAAGGAAGTAACCCATATTAAGGAAAGAGTTGTAAATGTTTGCAATTCCCTGAATGATCTGCTGTGGGGCATTTACCAAGTTGTTTCTGGTGATGCCCGTCCAGCCTGGTGCCTTTTGTTGGAAGGCTCTTGCAGTGGCCATAACCTCCTCTGGTGTTATGGGACGGCTGTGGTCCGTCATCTTCCTGCCTTCGTGGACTTGATGTTGTGTGTGCGTGCGGCGCATAACCTGATTTAGTTCTTCGATCAGTTGGCCTTCGAATTCCTGGTCGAACTCATCGTTTTCTTCAGGGGTAATCCTGAAGAGTCTTTCCAGAAATTTCTGAACCTGTCTTCCAGAACCGCCGGGCCATCTATATAGTCTCCGTTCTCTTTTATTCGAGCCTTTGGATTTCCTGTTAGTCCCTTTAAGTTCTTGACTTGACGCCAGGACTTAGCCGGGTTGAGTTCGCTATCGACTTTGGCTATCAGGTTGCTCCAAATTTCCTCTTGTTGGAGGTTGATTTCCTCTTTTGGCTCTGTGCTTAGGCGTCGAAGAAGCGAGCTTCTTTCCCGGTTAGGACCTTCCCGTCATATCTCTTCGTACACTTCCCTGTGAACGCAAGAGATCTCTCCCATCTCCTCTATCCATCTGGGCTGAGGAGGTATTTTATACCCAGTTTTGGGTATGCTCTCGCGGTCCGCTTCAGGTATGGACGTAGTTATCCTCTCCAGCTCCCCATCTATCTCCTGCAATGACGCCTCGCTTAGGTCGGAGAGGGACTGGAAGCTGGATCGGAGCGAGAGATATTGTGGTGAATATCGCTATGTGATCACTTGGGACTGTTGGGCCTGGCTCACTATGGTAGTTGAATGGGAAGCCTTCACTTGTTAAGATTATGTCAGGTTTGGTTGCTGATCTGGAAGTGATATAGGTCGGAAAATCCGACCCTATTCTCTGGATGTTTTTTCTTCCCATAATCAGTTCCAAGTTTCGGCCTCTTTCGTTGGTACTACCATAGTGGCATCTGACATTGAGGTCTCTCCCTAAGGATGCCATTCTGCGGTGCCAGAACAGTGTGTAGAAGTTATTTAACGGGAGATAGGGTCGAAGAGGGGGCTGATAGGCTGCAGCTATCACGAGGTCTCCTACTAGTGTGTCGAGCTCGATCGCCACAAAGGATTCATCAAGTTCTGGTGATTGTTTGAACGAGATGTTCAGCTTGACAGCTATTGCAACACCATCGAACCTTTCCTGAGAATGATTTTTCATGACTACTCTGTAGCCCAGTATTATATTCGACCAGCTGTAGTGTCGATACCATGCTCAGTAATAAAAATGATGTCGGGGTCAAGCACTCGGAATATGTTTCCATATGCTGTAGATTTTCCCTCCCATCCATCTACGTTGAGTGTCAGAATCCTCATTCTATTGCTTACTCTCTCCAGGTTGTTTCTTTAGTGTTATTGGGTGATGTTTTTCTTCCTCCCATTTCTCTTTTTCCTGAACTCAGCGTTTGAAATCTGCTCGCAGGTGATGTGATGTAGGGTCACATTTTGGCTGAGCAGAGCTTCTTTCACCGATTTGGGGTCGACTTTGTAGTCGTATTCCCATTTGAATATTTGGGTTTTGATTCCATGGAAAATATCCCTGGGCTCCATCTCCTCTGGAAAGGGAAACTGATTGCAAGCGTAGATTTTTAGATTGATGCTATCCGCACGCAATCTTTTGTTTTTCCTTTTCTTTCCCTTGGCTTTCTTGGTTTGTGGGACTTCGGTGTCCGAGGAATCTGAGGATTCCGAGGAACTATTGGTGACAGTATTTTCTTTCTCTGTGATGATTTATTGATTCTGTTTAGGTGCAGGAGTTGTCACATTGACTTGTTTCTTTTCTTTTTTGTTGGTAACTTTTTTAGTAGTGTCTTGCCGTTTGCTGGTTTGTTTGGAACCATCTGCAGTTGCAGTACATCAACGGAGGGGGGGTTGTCTGGGAACCACATTTGTTCCATCCTGTTTTGGGCTAACATTTGATTCAGCTCAGTTGCAAACGTGCTGAACGAGTGAGATTCATGACGTGCGCATGAAGGATGCACGTCATAATCTTCATCGAGTTCACGTTTTGTAGTTTAAGATAAGTCTTCTTATTGTCTACTTCCGAGAGGGCCACCTTTGCCGCTCGGGCGTAGGATGTATTTGCTCTACGTGTTTCTTCTTTCTTCTTTGCTTCTTGTTTGTTTTTCATTATTTCATTTTTAACGAGACATGACATGGCCATTTTTCTGTGTCCTTGGCCGCAATTAACGCACTTCTCGAGGTTACTAGTGCACGAGCTCCATTTGTGCCCTTTGTTGCTGCATTTGGAGCATGTTTCTTGTGGCTCTTTGCAGGATTTAGTGGCGTGTGCTTCCATCTTATAACATCTGAAACAGAATTGGACTAGAGTGTATTCTCCCTTCTCAATCTGTTCCCCACTAATTTTAGCATTGAACATTAATAGGCCTTGTTCCTTTGCCTTTTGGGCCATAGTTGTTTCGGCGAAGACCACCTTGAAGACATGGGTGTATTCGCTGCCATCCCTTCTATTTTTAAACTTTATCACTTCGGCTACCTTGGCCCAGGTTTGCCGAAGCTGGATCTCCTCCATGATTTCATCCTTGGAGTGTTGTCCAATCCACGGATCAATTCGCCGGCACAACACGCTCTTGTGGGCCAGGATCTGTGGTGGTACTGCTGGCTGCAGCCCAATGCCCAGAAGGACCTCAACTGCCTTCTCCTTGGTAATGTCTTCGATATCTTTTACTTTTTTGCAGATTGCGATGAAACCCGAGTTTATGTCCAGTAGCCTCACCATCGAAATGCCCAACTTGCCATACACAGCTTCGAATACGCTCTCTCTGCTAGGCTTGGGCTGTCCGTCGACTACCCGCAGAGGTATTCTTGTTGTATGGTCTTGGGCCATCTCTTCGAGAGAGTGGCCCCTCTGCATTGGGTTTACCTTTCCTCCCAAGTCTCTTATTAGTGGTGACTTGATTCTAGTATAATTTCGTGCTCCCTTTCATTTTATGATGATATTTACTTGTTTATTTTTTAGGACTCCCTCTACTTCGTCGCTCAGCTTTCGTAAATGTGAACTGCCAAATGAGGGGATGAATGATGATGGATTAACCCGGAGAGGCCCCTCAGACGGGTGAAGTGTGGCGGACTTAATGATGGGTGAGATAGAATCAACTACCACCAACCACGGGTGCCGTCCCATCTGGAGTTTGGTTATCGACGCTGTTTCAACTTACACAGGGACGGTTGCATGTCCCCCTGTGGTTTTGGCTCGAAGCTACCCTTAGAGATTAGAGCGAACTCTTCCCCAAAGCTTTCAGCATCACCTCGTAACCGGGCAGTCTGTTCCGTAGAGTTCTACAGTGGGCTAATCCTCAAACCTGCTTTCCTTTACGTCTCCAATTATGTCTATCCAAGTGGACCGACATAGTTGGAGCGAGACTAGGTGAATGGCAGTTCAGTACAGCTTCACAACTCCGTCGAGGAAGCGGGGGAGGGTTAGGTCGACATTAAGTCGCCTAGGAGCTGGTTAAAAAAGTCTCCCGGAGAGTCCCCATGGGGATAGCTAAGTGGATCTTTACGTTTTGAGGCTGCCCTCCTAATCCTTTTCCTCCTTTATCGGGTAAGAGTGTAGCTATAGCGTAGTTTTCTCAATGGGGTATTTATTCCGCCTAGGTTGAGCATAACGTTAGAGGAAATGGGCCAGACCATTGAGGGAATTTTAAAATAATTTTAATGTGCAATTCCAGGTTGTCTCTTGACTGTTGATGGTCAATTATAATTAGGATAGGAATATGTAAGAATAGATAGAGAGATAGAAGCCTACACCAGTTTTTAGTAAGAATATTTAATAATAACGGTTTGAACTCCTCATAAATAACATAATACTTTCTATCTTTACCACGCTAGCTATACTACCTAAAATGGACAAAGATAAGTATGACCTCCAGGCAACTAGCATCTCTTTGCAAATCACTTACTTGCTTCAGCCTCCAGCATCTATTCGTTTTTACTATCACATTCGCACAAAGACTCACACTGATACGTGGGGCGGACAGGGATCACGATAAACTGCAAGGTTATAGTTAGATATTTAATATATATATATATATATATCATCTGAAGACTGCACTCTAGGGCATAAGTCGCCGTACTCAAGCTACCCTAAATCAAGGCTATATTAAAAGCTAAATTAAAAAAACAAAAAACAAAAATTGAAAAAAAAGCAAAAGAAAAACAAACAAATTGAAAAGGAATATAGAGCTAGCTCCGTCAACGGGGAAAGGCCCGCCCTCCTCCGCCGAAGAAAACCGCGAAACAGAGTTAAATATTAAATAACGGAGAAGGCCGGCCTCCTCCAAAAATTTTAAAGTCCACAGGTCAGTGTGCACGAATCCGTCCCGGGAACAAGGGACAGGCGGTAGCGACACCGCCCATCCGGAACCGGTACAGGTAACGTGCGCGAAGATCACCCAGACTGGGACATTAGACAAGAATGTGCTGAACAGTCTGGGGACGACGCAGTCGTCACAATAGGGCGCAGGCGAGCGCTCCAGCAAATAACGATGCGTCACATGAGTGTGCCCGATTCGGAGACGACAGAAAGCGATCTGAAGCCGTCGTAGCATTGGGGGGTAGGTCCATGGGAACAGTCGTAGCGCAATGGTAGGCAAATTTATGTTCCCCTGGACCGTATCCCATCTTCTTTGACAAGCAGCCCGAAGAGCTGCCCGTATTCATGCCATGTAGTCGGTGTGAGTACGAGCGAAACGCTGGTCCGGTCGCAGAGTCCTCGTGGACTCTTTGGCGCTCTCATCGGCACGCTCATTCCTCCAAATTCCTACATGTCCAAGAACCCAGCAGAAGATAATCTCGACATCCGCCCAGCTCGCCAAAACCGTGGAGTCACAGATATTGCGAACAAGTGGATGCGGAGATTCCAATGCCCCAAGAGCACTTAGGGCGATTTGTGAGTGGCTATGGATCACAATCCAGTCTCTGAACCGGGCATGTCGCGTAATCTCCCGTACCGAGTGGTGTATTGCCACCAGATCGGCCGTGAAGACAGACGCAGCGCATGGCAGAGCCCCACTGACTTCAAACAGAGGGGATACGGCGTGGAAGCCGACCCCTAAGTGGGAGTTGGAGCCATCCGTATACACTGGCGCGGTTCCAGCGTCAAACGAGGTGTGCTCCAAAAAGGTCGAACGCAATACTCCCGGCGCTGTACAAGCTTTGGGAGCACAGGCGTGGCGACAAATAGCCAAATGTGGTAGCCTCTAGGGAGGCGTCCTGGGCAGAACCAGAGGCGCCACCGGCCCGAGAGCTATAACTAGCTCTCGAAGGCGTTTCCTGACCCTAGACCCAAAGGGCTTAGGATATGACTGGCGTCTCTCGGCGGCATAGTCTCCGTCGAAATTAGCTGCGGATGCAGTGAGAGTTGTAGGCGACTGAGAAAGGCGCCATGCTCACGCGTACAGGCAAATGATGCACTGTACACGGCGTAGAGCGAGTGGCATCTCCCCAACATCGGCTAGTAGGCTCTCAATGGGGGAAATGCGGAAGGCACCGGTCGCCAGGCAAAGGCCGGCGTGGTGGATCGAGTCCACCTTCCGCAATAAACGCTCGGCTGCGGATGTATAAAACTAGCATCGGTAGTCGAGCTTCGAACGAATAAAGAAGCGATAAACAAGTAAGGCAGTAGTCCTATCAGTTCCCAAAGCGTTGAACGTTACAGAACGGTGAATATCCGTGGAGCGGGTACAAGAGACACTAAGGCTGCGAATATGAGCCTCCCTCGTGAGGCGTCGGACAAATACATTACCAAGGAAACTGTGCGATTCAACCACTTCCAGGCGCACCTCATTAAAAAAAAATCTGGGTCTTGGTGGAGCCGTGGATGGCGGCAGAAGTGCACCACCGTAGTCTTGGCCAAGGAAAACCAAAACCTGTGCGCTTCGGCATAGAGAGAGGCGGTTCAATGCCTGTTGGGGTCGACGCTCCAGAGTTGGCATCTGGGCCGCGCCTAAAGAGATCGAAAGGTCGTCCAAGTAGAGCGTAACGAGAACATCTTCCGGCAGCACCGAGGTGATGCCGTTGACGCTCAGGGTAAAAAGTGTGACACTGAGGACACTTCCCTGCGGGACACCCTCTTCATGCTCCATTGGGCCGGAGAGGGCTCCTCCACCCGTGCGCAGAATCAACGATCTCACAAAAGTTCTAATATAAAGATTGGGAGGCGTCCCCTCGCCCCCATAGTGTGGAGAGTCTCCATGACACCGTATTGCCATGCGGTATCATAGGTTTTTTTTACAGATCGAAAAACACCGTGGAGTAGTGCTGTCTACGAAGGAAGGCCTCGCAGACGGCATTTTCCAGTCGGAGCAGAGTATCCAACGTGGAATGGAACTTGAGGAAGCCGCACTGTGTAGAAGACAGATGGCCTCCGCTGTACAGAAAAAAGGCTAATCTAACATTTACCAATTTGTCCATCAACTTGCACACGCAAGATTGGGCAGAAACCGGCCGGAGTAGAGTGATCTCTCCCCGGTTTTTGAAAGGCGAGCACAGTAGCGATTCGCCAGGAATCTGGGAGGAGACCCTCCACCCAGATCCTGTTGAACAAATCTAAGAGAAAGACTATGCCTCGTTCAACCAGGTGTCAAAGCAGGGCGTACGGGACATCGTCCGGACCATGGGCGGTGTCCGCGCACGAAGCAAGAGCAAAATGCATCTCACTCAGAGTAAACCTGTCATTGAATGCTTCTCCGCCTATGGAGGTAAAGTCCAGTCGGCGGCCTTCCGCGACATCATGACGTGCATTGAATGCTGGCGAAGCAGCATCCCGGCTAGAGAAGGCGGAGAAAGCAGTCGCAAAGGATTCCGCCACGGACGCGGGGTCCGAGATTGCGGTCCCATTCTCCTGAAGAACGGGAGGGGGGTCCTGCGAGAACTTGCCCCGAATCCTTTTGACTCGCTTCCACACCTCAGCTAAAGGGGTCTTCCCGTTAAGTGAAGACACGTATGCCCGCCAAGAAGAGCCATGGGCGTGCTTCGAAATATACCGGAACCTAGCCCTAGCCCGACGAAATTCACCGACAGCGACAGCGAAATCGTTCGGGCGGGGGTTATAGCGCATGTAGGCATAACGCTTCTGTTTGAGGGCCGTCTCACACTCAGGCGACCACCATGGGAGTGGTCGGCGTGCAAAACGGCCAGACGTTCTAGGAATAGTAGTCAGGCCCGCGGCGATGAGGTTGCCGGAGTAGAACTCAACGGCCTCATCTACCGACTTAAACTCCTCGACTGAGATAGAGAATTCAGTCATTTCCTGAAATGCAGGCCACAGCGCCCGCGCCAAACACCACCGAGGTGGGCTCTCAGGCGGCAGTTGCCCTGAAAATGATAATTGAATGGGAAAGTGATCACTTCCATGGAGGTCATCGACCACCCCCGAATCAAAATCAGGCTCTGCATCCGAAGAGCACAAAGATAGGTCAAGGCAAGAAAATGAAGCGGTTCTCGGACAGTGATGCGTAAACTCATCCACGTTTAGGACACCCATCTCAAGCTCTTCGATGAGATCAGCAAGGACTTGTCCCCTGGAATTTGTTGAGTAATCTCGCCAGAGAGGATGCCTGCCGTTCAGATCTCCAAGCAAGAGGAAGGGCCTCAGAAACCGTGCCACAACGCGGCGAAAGTCCCCCACGTCGAAGTCCGCTGACGGTGGAATGTACGCAGAAATGATAGTATACCTCCTATCCAGGTGCAGCAGCACTGCCACTGCCTGAAAGGAGGTATCTAAAGAGAAAGGAAGAACAGAGACATCATGCCGGGTGTAAACCGCGCATCCCCCGGCCCGGCCATCCCGCAGTGGTGGGGTCGCAAGACCCTTATACCCCAGGAGGGCAGGCAGAGCACGCGCCTTGTATGGTCTCCTGCAAAAAGATAGCTAACGGGGAACGGGACGAGACGAGCCTCCGCAGCTCCTCCCAGTTGGCCCGGAGTCCACGTCAATTCCATTGAAGGAATATGCCCTCCAGGCCTAGCTCGGAAACGCGGGAGCCCTCCTCGAACAAAAGACTCTCACGGAAATGGCCATACGCTTCCCGGAGGCAGAACCCCGGGTGCTGTTGGCCGGACAAAGCGCTGAAGGCGCTGTCACCTTCGAGGACTTATTAAGGGAGTTAGGCTCGCCATGCGAGTCTTTTCCTCCCTCCGCCTAGAAACCTTAGGCGGGCATGGTGGCTTCGGAGGCGGGGGGCCCTCTTTTTGAGGAAGCACCGTCTCCGAGCCACTCGCTCCACCAGTAGGAGTGGGCGAAGGAGCCGAAGCTCCTTTGTTGCTGTCCTACTTTCGGGGGACAGCTTTAGGAACCCCGGAAGATGGCCTAGCGACCAACTTTAGGGATGTTGCCTCCTGCGAGTCTAACGACTCGGTGGAGGCGCGTGGCCGTTTCGCCTTACGGGAAACGGTCACGCTGGGGAAAGAGGGGGGAGCCCTGGTTCTAGCCAGGGCTGGGTGTGAACCCTTTTTGCCGTCAGCTTTACCAGGGGAGCGCCCGGGTTAAGTAGAGCCCGCAGAAGGGCTCCGAATGGGCGCGGAAACAACCGTGTTCGTTGGCCTGGATGGGCCAGGAGCAGGGGGTGCCTTTCTAACTATTGAGGCATATGATGTCTCAGGCAGAGCCGGGCGCGCCAGGACCAAGTCCTTAGCCTCGCGGAATGAGAGTCGATCCTAGGCCTGAACGGCTAAGATTTCTTTCTCAAGAAGATATGCACCACATTGGAGCAATTTACACAAACTTCGAGTGACCACGACTTTGCACGTCTACAAGAACGATTCGTATGGCTGAAGCGGTGACAGTAATAGCACCACCGCGGCAGTGGCACGAATTCCTTCACGCGGTAGTGATACCAACTGGCACGCACCGACTGAGGGAGCTGGTCACAGTCGAACGTGACGAAGAGTGTAGGGGTGGGTCTCGAGGCCCCTCCCTGTTTTCTCATCACACGTTTGACCTTGACCACCCCATGGTCGGCCAGCTCTAAGGTGATGTCCTCTATGGAGTAGTCAACGAGTTCCCTCGCATAAACTACTCCTTTCACAAAGTTCATGGTAGAGTGCGGCGTCACACTCACCGGGGTTCCAAGAAGTGTCCGAAGAGCACTTATCTTGGCCGCCTCAGCGGGATTCGCCAGAAGGCTCCCGTCCGAGAAACGGGTCACCTTCGGCTCTCTACCAATTGCACTAGCTAATCCTCTCCTCTGATGGATCATGTTGCCCTTGGCCAACATGGTGCCATCAGTGGAGCGAATAACGAGGAAGCGTTTGAAGCCAGCGGCTCGAAAATTCCAAGTAAACTCTAAATGAGGGGCCCCGATGTTATCGAGGCTCCTCCCTGCGCACTTTTCGTCTTAGTCAGGGGCTCCAGACCCGGGGGAGAAGAGGGGCCGGATGTGCCGATCTTGGCGTGGTCGCTTACCGAAGTGGTAGCAGACCCATCCGTCCCTGCAGCCCCCGCAGATGGAGAGGAGCCCCGAGTCTTCTTAGTCTTTTTCCTTTTTAGGAAAGGAGGGCGGGGAATGAACCCGCTTCTTCCCTCCGCCGGCAGGAGCCCCCAGGCCAGATGGACCGACCTCAGCCAGGTCCTTCTCCGAGATGGAGAAGGTCCTGGCAGTCGTAGGAGCACTGGTCGGAGGAGGAGATCTCTCCCCTCCTGGTACTGCCTTGGAAACCCTAGCCGTTTGAGGAGGACCTTGCATAGGAGCGGACTTGAGTTCGGTGCTTGGCGCCGAGCCCGGACTTGCTCCCATGGATGGCCCTACCGTCTGAGGCTGGGTTGCCTCAAGGACCGTCTATCTCGGGTGGGGCCTCCATTTTGCCATCCCCCCCCCCCTAGGATTTCACAGGTCGTATTGCCAGCAGTGTCATTAGTCTTGACCCTCGAGGCACAGGTCTTGACCCCTGCTAGGTTTAGTATTCTAGCCAGCAGGTCTTTTGAGGGAAGCAACCGAAGGGACCTGGCTTCCCTCTTCCCCCTAAGGGGGTTTGCCCTACCAAGCCGCTTCTATGGGAAGCGGTCAGCTATGGGCTGCCTGCTGGATTTCTTGGCAGTCCCCTTGGAAAGTAAATGGGGAAAATGCCGCTGGAAAGAGGGGAGGTGCCCGAAGGCACCTCCAGACAAGGGGGTGAGGACGAGTCCCCAACACCCGTAGGCGAAGCAGAGGAGTAAGCTTCCTCTCCGGTTAGAGAAATTTGGAGGGTCTCCTGCAAGAGCACAAGGGGGGGGGTACCTCCATTTTTTTGTGGAACTGCCCGAAGGCGGCTCCTTTGATTATGAGGGGTAAAGGGGAAAGTTTTTTTTCAAATTTGCATCATTGGGCATCGTGACCATAATTTTCTCACGGGATGCACACGCTCATCACCCTTCGCAGTAGCCAGCCCTGCAAGGGGTGCGTACAGGCCTGGCAGAGCCAAGTGCTGCCATTCAGGAGCACCCCCTCCCCCCTGGTGGCCTGGCAGTCCCTCGGCATGGCGGCTCCACCTTGGACACGACGTAAAAAAATAGATGGTGAAGTGAGAAGGAAAGGGGATATGAGGAAGGTATGGGTGGGGATGAAGCAGCTTGTTAAAAATCCACCACCCCAGACCGGAGCTCAGGGGTGAGGGAACATTGTCCCCTCCCCCCTCAGCCCCGATCTGGGATAGTTGGCTGAGAAGGTCAGCATCTACCCTGAGAAAATAGAGGCCGACCAGAGAAAGTTGTGGGAGAGGTTGTAGGGGAGAAATACAGGCTGTCTGAAAGGAGAAGAGGCTAAGCTGGGGTCGGACTGGGTGCTGAGTCCCGTCAGCACGGCGGCCAGGAAGACAAATCGCCGCGCCCCTAATGAGGGCAGGATTCTTGGAAGTGTGTGTTTGTTTTCCTTGGTAGCCAGATCTCTACGTGCACTGACATTTGTGTCCGCTCATGCCGGGATCGAACCCGGTACCGCGACGTTGGCAGACCAACGCCATATCCACTCGGCTAGCAAGAGCTCATTTGATCACCGAAGCTCCTTTCTCTAAAGGTCCTAGTTTTGTTCACTAAATAGGAGTGCAAAGGGCTGCTGAAGGGGGTAAGGAGGCATTGCAACATGTTTATCAAACGCAGTAAGTAGCAATTTTAACAAAACCGACATCTCAATCACCAATTGACACATGGAAAAAAAACAAGACAAACACTTTCATAATAATATATTTTAAAGAAATTATAATTATCACACGAAGCTATTTCAGCTTTCTTTAAATTTACTGATGCGCATTTAAGCCTTAAATAAAGAATATGATAGAAGTTCTTATCTAAATATATAGATATATATATATTTATATACAAAAACAAATAAACAAAATGAAATATAAAAAGATATCTAAATTCTTTGAATGAAATGACCTAATGGTTTATAACTACAAGTATGAGAGAGTAACACAATTATTTAACAAGTGGAAGTTCCTCATTTACAACATTGACATATAAAATAGCTTACAAATAATTTCTTCACTTGGGATCATTACTGAATGAACTAGAAACGTGGAGGAGAATTATGAGAACGATTGGAGCTATGATAACCTCATAATCTGTAGATACTCATTTTCAAGGATCACGGAACGAGTAAGGATGGATGAACCGTAATTTTTTTTTTAGTCGCTTGATCATTAAATAATGACGATATTACTGTATATACATGATACAAATCAGCCCGATACTGATATTTCCCGTCTGCATAACGGACTTTGTACAATTTCATGATATCGTAACTGAAGAAGTGCGCTAGTTAGTACATTCTTCACTCGGTTGTGTTCTCTAAGACTAGTGAAGAAAGGGGTGTAATGTTTAAGTTCCCTGGGAGAAGCGTCACTAAGAATTATGATAATCTTAAGATGCCCTTTTCACAACCAAGGTGGTTCATCTTCTTAATGACTTGGTCAATTTGATCAAATAACTTAGCAATTAATTAACAAATGATCAATCGCTGACCGACGGGTTTATACACCGTTGCGGGGAAGCGGAAACGTCCTCTAAATTGCAACAAATGTTAGTGAACTTGCTTTAGACACCAAGTCATCCGTACACCCGACACATCCAGCCATTCAGGGTTGATGAAATTGAAAAATTATTAATTCACAAATAGAATAGATATAATAGATAATTTTAAGTGAAATAGTACTTAATATTGTTAAAAACTGATAATAATCTCGCCGAAAGACACCATTGTATGTCCACCCAGTCACTTTTTTAAAAATATATTTAACCTTACATTGTATTTCTTTCATAATATACGAAGGTACAAGCCCTAAATATACTTTTGATTTTGCAATATTAGTATGATGGCCAGACCTAAAAGATCGAAGCTTCCTTTGCACTAACCATAAATCTTTGAGATTCCTTGTTTTCTATAGATTCATTAAAAGTTTATCATATGCAATAACATTAAGCTACAAAATATAGCGATGAAAGTAATCAAGAACGAGGGATATGGCGATAATTTTATTAATATTAGTTACTGTACCGGTGTGCGCGCCGCGTGCACAAAAGATGGCAAACGAATACCAGTCTTCATTCTCACATTTTATTCAATAAGTCCCAATAATTCCTACTGAGCGAGGTTTTTCACTCTCAAGAAAGAGGTAGGGGAAGGGTTAGAGGTGACGGGAAACGGGTAGGAGAACGAATGGGAACTTATATCAATTAAGAAGTGTTGTGGAAGAGAGAGAGAAAAAAAAGATTGATTATTTACTGACAGGCAGTGGATTTTTATTTTTTATTAAAGGCGTTTTCTGAATTAGGGTAGGAAGAGAGAAAAAGAAAGCAGCAACGACGAGTAATGGAATACACGCGGGAATCCCGGATGAAGTACACTTCTGTTATGTACGATAAGCACCAGAGGGGAAGGCGGAAGGAAAAGAACGGGGATATCGGGTACACTACAACGACTGCAGAGTGAACGGGAGTGATCGGTAAAGATAACTCTACCCGGAGTGTGTGTGGACGCATGAATGAGGAACTCGAGTGAAACCTAGCCGAATTCAAAGATTTGCCTCCTTGCTAGAGATCGTTACAAATTCTTGCCACGGACATCCTGAAGTGAGCAACCACCTGAAAGAAATCTGAGAGATTGGAGGCAGAGGAAATGGAAGGCCGGAAAAGAAGAGCCAGTCGTCTTCAGTGGATTGGGGAATGGACACCTGCGGGAAAATTGGCGATATGGGGCATCGTACGGAAACGGAGAAAGTTTTTGAAAAATGATGGCGAGACTTATACCTTCCAGGACGCAGGTGTACGTATCTAGGTGTACCATTCTCACAAAGACAGTGAAGCATGAAGATATTATAATTTATATATACAAAAATTATACTTGCATTTCGATGTCAATGATCCTATTTGAAACAAAAGGTAGGTTGGTTTCTGCGTCCATAGTTTAGGTGTGCCAGCAGTGTGTAGGTTATGTACACTCTAGCTTACCATTTTGACGCAGCATTTACGACGTGAAGATTAGAATATTAATAGTTTTATCACGGTACCCCTATGGAGTGGATATTGTCAGAGAAAGGGCGAAAATAGATTTTGATAAATGGCAATTTCTATCGCTTAGATAGAAATCTTGCCAGTGGAAAATTGTTATGGCGCTGCACTGATGAAAAATACAGAGGTCGCATCCACGTCAATGGGAATTTGTGGGCTTCTATAACGCAACATAATCACATGCCACAAACAGCAATGTCGATAGTGAAGGAAACACTCTATCATCTTCGGGTGAGCGCTGCCGCAGCGAATGATGCCCCGCTGCAAATTATACAAGATAAACAAGTATTATTCTTCCCAAGTATACGAGTACTTCAGCACAAAGAGGTGTTCTGTGTCACCGACAATAACAGGAAGAGCCCATTCCAGCGCCTAATAGTGAGTGATATTTCGGTGCCTGATCGCTTGTGAAATAAATTGCGGAGAACGTTTTCAGCCTTCGATAAGGAGGCCGACGATCGTAACCGATTCAATTTTTTTTGTACATCAAAAAAATAATGAGTTAGTTAAACAAAACAAACATTGGCTCACAGACGCGATATTTAAAGAGGCTTCACACCTATTTTATCAACTTCATGTTATACATATGAAGTCGTCGCTGTTCATGCCTGGTTTATGTGTATTTTATGTTGAAGGAGATGGGTGCGGTAGTACAGGAGAGTTGTACGTTTCTTAGCAGGAACTGCCTCACTACATCCGCCCGAAGATGGGCAGATGAGAAAATTACTTAGTTGAGGAAGGTTAGGGCTACATCAACAGTGCGGAAATCAGAGCCCCTATGGGAGCAAGCTATGACGACAGAGAAACTGACCCAGTCTGCTCTCCGGAAGTACCATTTCTGTCTCGCGACATTTCGAGTAGGGTGTAGCAGCGAAAGAGAAACATGGAAAGTTGTGGCTACCAAAATCTTCCCGGGATACGAACGAAAAGAGGCCCAGCCAGTGCATTAGAAACAAGGGGATGAGTATCGGTGGAAGGGTGGCGATAGGTGGGCAAGCTGGCGTTCATACACGAGAGGTCGTCCTTGCGGCATAGAAGAGTGGGCACAATGAAGGTGTAGTGGGACTCGCCCCATGGTGGGGTGCCTGCTGTTAAAATCTCCTAAAAGGAAGGATCTGGAGGATAAAGTTACGGATAGAGACAAAGGAAGGATGGTCGTGGAGGGATACAGAACGAGCATAGAATACTGCTTCGCAGCGGCCAGAATTGACCTGACTGGGTAGGGGTAAGGAAGGTAAGCGAATACTAGGAAGCTGGCGGACACCTAGGATTAGTTCCTGCAAACGGTCAAATAGGTTGATAGGAAGTTATAAAACATCTAATGCTCTCCCAGTTAGCCAGTAAACCGGGGCAATTCCAAAGGATCACTGTTGGAGAGACGAAAGAGAAAGTAGGAGAATTGAAATATAAAATTTAGCGCTTGGAGGGAGAGCTAGGAGTGGAAGGGAGTATGATCGTTTCCGGCGCAGAGGGCGATGCGACAGCAGGGACTGGGGAACAATAGACAGAAGTAGTGTGGGTCAGTGAGTAATCTATATTCGTTGCCAGGTAGTTTGCTGTTTTAGAGCTAGCTTTATTATTTTTATTTTTCCCCATGCACGATTGTAATATTAAAAAAAGGGAGGAGACCGGTCAAGATGGCACATTTACAGCAGCCCTCGTCCCATAAGGCTCTTCAACGCGAGGTAACGGAGTCCGACCCTCAGAATCGAGCATTTCAAACCCAAACATGATGGGTACCATTGCCAGTGCACCCACTCATCCAATACGATGGGGCCTGTTTACGGTGACACCCCCTGGTTAGACCCAAAGATGACCACAAGCCTTCGTAGTGAGCAGTGTAAGGAAGAGAGAAAAACGTAGAAGCAGAAGGAAGAAAGGATGGATAACAAAATAAATTAATAAATAAAAGGAAGGTATGAAATGCTAAAAGTCTGCTTGGACATAGACAAGCCTGCTAACCTACCTTCCTCACTCACTCAAAAACAACACTCAGCTGCAAGCTCGGCCTCCGGAAATCCACCCTTCCCCGTGAAGACAGAGTCCACCTGGCTGGGCTGCAACAGAGTGGACACCACCCGGCCCTTCGGAGCTATCGGAAGGGGTTGAATGATTTCATAGTGGATGTTTGTCCAGGCTGTGACACAGAACCCTACACCATCGAACACAATAGAAAAGTCGCTTTCACATAACCACACACACCACCAAATAATATACACTTCATCAGGGCCTGTGGGAAAGCCTGTGGCAGGCGGCCGCCTTTCTCAGGGGCTCTGGTCTGTTCGGTCAGGCAGCCTGACGAACGGCAACAACCACCACATCCGTCACCTCAAGAAATTGGGATCCCGTCCACTACCAGGCCAAAGAATAACCGTGTACGAGGGAGGGGGGCGTAAAAATATTTTGTATACTTAAGTATACATACGCAAGACAACCTAAGTAATATTTTGCATATTTATTCAGGGATCACACGATTTCTATGGTTCTCATAGCATAAAGAAACGACGAAAATATTTCCAAAATACTCTTAAATATCACTTTCCTTGTTCCTAAATGTCATGAAAAAAAAACTAAGAAACTAAAAGGAATTTTATATCATAAGAATTCAATCGTGACAACCATCGTTCGATCTCTAACAGCGGACTAATGTATTATGTGTACCATGTCATGGTTGAGAAAAGATTTATTCTAATTAGTAATAAATGATAGTTTCCGTAGCTCAAAATTTATGTTTCCCCATCGGTTTTCCTAAACTTGAGCTTTTAGAAGCTTAGCAAAGAACATTGTACTACAAATATTCTCTCCATATAATTATCACTAAAAAAAAACAGTAATATTAATCTGCAAAAGACTGGGTAGTAAGCTAACTTCCATTACAACCATTTATAGACATACAAATAACTATTTTTATCTACACAAAATATAAAAAAAAGTACAAAAAATGGCCACACACAAAGCTCTACAGCTTATATAAGCGAAGAAGTAATAGCTGCAAGAGTGCATAAGTATGGAAGAGAAGAGAGAAAAATATGGCTAGTTGGGCTAGACAATTTTCAAAGACGTTTGCCCAAGACTAAAAAGAAAATTTGATCATCCAACAATGGTATAATCACTAAATGTAGGAACAGACAGAAGAGCTAAGGCAAGAATGATAAAAAAAGAAACAGGCATAGAGAGAAAATTGTTTTCTCCTTTTGCTAATTGCTATTTCTAGAGCTAGTGGGGTGGGATTTCAGAGCAGAAGGGGTGGGTGAGTTCTTCCTTTATGTTCTACAACAGGACCATTAATGGTGCTGGTCGTGACGTAAAACCTATATTTAATCTTTCAGAAATCCAAATGGATAATGCTGAGCCACTACCGGAATAAAATTAAAGCTTTAGTTTAAGCTAATATAAATAAATCAACTACTTAAAGCTAACTAGGGAGTATCGAATCTCTTGTAGATCCTTCACCCCCTCCGTTCTTCGAATTGCCTTTTTTTTAGGTTAATCTTGACTATTTTAACCTATCAAACGCATCCGACTTTAAGAAAGCAATTCTAGAAACGGCGGGAAGATGATCTAAAGAGATTCTGAGTATCTTCACAGGCAAAGAATGGGTCGTGAAAAACCGGGTATATGCCGTATATATTTCAGTATAGTTTTGAGCAAAGCAGTGAGAGAGAACGGCTGTCATGCTAATACTGTTCGTTAAGGGTCACAGCGGTAGCATTACATTAGTATTATACCTTCGACCTTAAATAAGACGAACTGTTTTGATTTACATGTGAGCGTCAGTAAGCGGTGCCAAAATGTGAAGTTTTAGTTTGTAATCAGATTAAATAAATACGAAATTAGAATCATTACAAGTGATAACGTAAGGCGAGCTCTTAAAAGGCGTTAGTCAATTTCATATGCCTCATTTCTAATGTGTATTTTCCTACAATCGCTACGTCTTGACATCACATTCAATTTCCTCTATAACACATTTTCTCGACGAAATTTGACACATGAAAGTAAAACTTAAAATTACAAGATCAGAACTTTTCGTCGATGACGATGAGAACTAAATAGGAAAGTAACCCACAACTGGCGACTTCCATCCGTTCTATTCGAATGCATAAGCTACAGTAACTGGTAACTATTCAGTGTTAAAATCAGTTCATAAAAAAATGTCTTAAAGAAATATTAAACCTAAATGGACCATAAAACATAAATAGGACATACAAACTAAACCGTAAATAATGATAAATATTTTAACTCGGTAGTGAGCTTTAGAATAAGAAGGAAGACAGTTTTACGTCAAGCTTTTTATAAAAATATATATATAATTCCTTACTTAGAAAACGTTTCCAAAGGGAACTGCTTACATCATCAGCCCAAGAATAACAGAAAAGGATAATAGGTTTCATCTTATATAAGAGCTGAGGGGTTTTTTGTTATGGGAGAAAAAAGTATAAAACAGAGGTTATTTTGGTAACGCAAAGTAAAATTAAATATTAAAAAATATATATATTTTGTTCTAATTTTTAATTTTACGTTAACTTAACAAAATAACCTCTGCTTTATACCTTTTCCTCTCATTATTTTAAGGTAAAGAATTATCTACCTTTTATAAAATTAAATATTTTTTAAGAAAAAAACTTTCTGTAAAACTGCGTCTTTCTTCTCTTGTAAATAATGACTATATACAAATATCAGAAAACTTAAATTTAGGAATAAAATCTGGCGATGTCGTAGTATCATGGTTTATTGTAGATCAATTTTATCACCCGTGGTCATAAACACCTGGCTCGGCTCAGATCCTTCCGATTAGCCGAGTCAACCCCAGAACCAAGACTACCTGTTATGGAGGCTCGCTGTGGAATAGGGAAGCAAGTCACACCGCAGTGGTGGTCTCAGCATCTGTGCCCTCGGTGTGGGAGTATGCGTAATGGGTGTCGTGAGTGTGGGGAGAGCTTTCCTCTTCGTCGGGAGTTTCAGAAGGATCCTCTTCATCTTCCGCATTCGCGAGATTAAGCGCGACTGAGAAGGGGCGCTGGCTCTCGAGGAGGACTCTCAGAGGGCTAGAGAGCCATCCCGGAGAACGACGGGGAAGGGAATTAGCGCAACTTGAACTGTGATGAAAGAAGGGAAAGACTAGAACTTGGCGATTCGTTAAAAGGAGATGAGAAGAGAAAGACCGTGAGGACCTTTGTAAATCCGAAAAGACTCTTCTTTGAAATTTAAGTATCAGATATGGGCGAAAGAAGCATTTTAATCATGGCGTCAAAAATGGAGGGTGCTTAACGAAGTCACACGGGCCATAACAATCAGAGCAAAATGTAAAGGAGAGAAGTATAATAGACGCTTTTCTGTTGTAGTCGTATCCAGACAAACGAAGGTAAAGTATCGACACTTACTTGCTTTTCTTAGATGACTTGCGACTGTCGAGGGAAGTTAGTTTCTGCAACGTCTCAGTCATTTCTAGGGTGGCCGTTCGGGAGCGTCCTCCTGTACGTCGACGCCGGTCGGCAGTTGCATTCCGAGAAGTTGAGTGGCTGCCGAGAGAATCAAACGGGTTCAACAGAGTAGACCCTGACACCCCAAGCTGCAACCGCCAACTGACACACGAAACGACTCATCTGACCCTTCCCTCGAACACCTCAGAGCTGACTATCATATCACCTCACTTAAGTTTTTTTCAATTTTAAGAGTCCATCTGGCGACTGCCCACTAGGGCATAAGTCGCCGTACTCTCACTACAGCCTAATACTAGGCTAGATTAAAAAACAAATAACCACATGTAAATAACAAATAATAAAATAAAAGAAAAAAAGGCTAAAAACAGTAACAACAAATAACAAGATCAGCAAAAAGGCAACAAGAAGGAAGCACGCTCCAGCGTCAGGGTTAGGCCCGCCTCCCCCACTGCGCAGGAACATGCGACCCAAAGCAAATAGTCAAATAAAGTGGAGGAGGCCAGACTCCTCCAAAAAGTCATATAGTCTGTAGGTATGTGTGCACGAACCATTCCAAAAAACAAGGGACAAGCGGTAGCAACCTCCAGGTAACGTGCGCGGAGATCACCCAGACTGTGACATTCAACAAGAATGTGCCGAACAGTTCGGGGGATAACGCAGTCTTCATAGTAGGGCGCAGGCGAGCACTCCATCAAATGGCGATGAGTCCCGCGAGTGTGTCCAATTCGGAGACGAGAGAAAGCGACCTGAAGCCGTCGCGGCATTGGGGGGGGTAGGTCCTTGGGAACAGTCGCAGCGCAATGGCACGCCACTTTACGTTCTCCTCAGCCGTCTCCCATCTTCTTTGCCCGTATTCCTGCCATGTAATCGGCACCTCACTTGAAGACCTCTGGAGAAGACCTTTGGAGAAGACCGCTCGCCGTGGCGGTACTTCTGAGTGCTGCCGGGGCTGAATGGAAGGAATCCGGTGGGGAGGGGGAGGGGGAGCAAAGTAAGTCAAACTAGCTTTACCATTTAAGGAAAATGACAAAGTGAGAGAGACGGAACTAATTTTTAAGAACTCGCCTCGCTGAATAATGCTAAGTGATGGCAATTATTTATTTATCAACATCGCCCGTCCATTTCATTTGTGCGGTATCGGTCGATCGGAGAGTGAAAGCAATATAAATATCAGACTAATTACCTGCAGGCAGGATGGCGGCACCAAGGACCGATCCTTGTTGGGAGAAGGGAGCATGAATTCTTTTTACGGCGCTCATTTGGGGACTCAGACCAAGGCATAAGTCACCGTAATTAATTTTTAACCTATTATTAGGCTACATTAAAAAACAAAACAAAAAAACAATAGACAATTATTAAAAACAAAGAAAACTAAACAAAAAATAAAAGCAAAACAAAAGCAAGGAGGAGGCACGTTCTGTCGTCTTGGGGAGGCTCGCCTACTTGGAGCCGGAGCGCGCGCCCAACAAGTCAAATAAAATGGGAGGCTATCCTCCTCTAAGAGTCAAATCTGTGGACACGAACTCGCCCCAACTACAAGGCAAAAGCAGTAGCGACCCAGCTGGTCCCGGTACTGGAAAATAAACGTGCGCCAAGACTGAGACATTGATCAATAATGTCTCAGTTAAGATGTAGGGGAGCGCTCCGGCGGTGCGTCCCTCAAGTGTCTATTTCAAAGACGACAGGAAGCGAACTGAACCCCCACCCACCCGAGGTATCGAGAGGTAGGTCTACGGGAACAGTCGCAGCGCGATGACACGAAATTTTAAGTTCACCCGTGCAGTCTCCCCTCTTTTTTGCCAAGCACTCCGGAGGGCTGACGTGATTCCTGCAATGTAGTCAGTGAGAGGAAGCGCGAAACGATGGTCTGGTCACCTAGTTCTTGTGGACTCTTTGAAGCCCTCATAGGCGCGTTCATTCATTCATTGACATTCCATACATGTCCAGGAACAAAGCGAAAGATGATCTGGACAAACACCCAGTTTGCGGCAACTGTGGCGTCATGGATACCGCGAACCAGGGGATGTGGAGATTCCAATGCTCCGAGAGCACTCAGGGCGCTTTGTGACTCGCTAAAGATCACAATCCGGTGTCCAAAGTGGGCACGACGCGTTGTCTTGCGTACCGCGTAGTGTGTTGAAACCAGCTAGGCCAGGAAGACAGACGCAGTGCTTGGTAGAGGTTTCTTTCTTCTTTTTTTTTAATTTAAGAGCACATTTGGCGACTGGCTACTATGGGAAAGGTCGCCGTACTCACGCTACAGCAAAATATTAGGCTAGATTAAAAAAGGTAACGTAAATAACAAAGATAAAAAAAAGGAACTAAAGCTAAGCCCAAAGTTAAAAAGTAATAAATAAAACAAAGAACAAGATAAGCAAAAAAGCAACAGGAAGGGAGCGCGCTCAGGCGTCGAGGGTAGGCCCACCTCGCCCCGTCGCAGGAGCATGCGACCTAAAACAAAGAGTCAAATAAAGTGGGAGTCCAGCCTCCTCAAAAATGTCATATAGGCCACAAGTCTATGTACACGAACCCGTCCCGAATACAAGAGAAAAGCAGTAGCGACCCCTCTCGTCGCGGTATGGGAAAGGTAACGTGCGCGAACACCCACATTGGGACATTCAACAAGAATGTGTCTGAGGGAAAACGCAGTCGTCACAATATGGCGCAGGCGAGCGCTCCATCAAATGGCGGTGCGTTCCGCGAGTGTGTCCAATTCGGAGACGACAGAAAGCAACCCGAAGCCGTAGCAGCATTGGTAGGTCCATGGGAACATTCGCAGCGCAATGGCACGCAAATTTAAGTTAATCTCGGCAGTCTGCCATCTTCTTTGCCAGACAGCCCGGAAAGTTGCCCTGATTACTGCCATGTAATCGGTGTGAGGAAAAGCCAAACGCTGGTCTGGTTGCCCAGTCCTCGTGGACTCTTTAACGCCCTAAGTGGCGCGCTCATTTCCCAGGAACCCAGAAGATAATAATCTCGAAATCTGCCCGGCTCGCAGAAACCATGGCGTCACGGATACCGCGAACCAGGGGACGGGGAGATTTCAATGCCCCGAGAGCATTCAGCACGCTTTCTGATGGCTATAAATCACAATTCAGTATCCACCGGGCACGACAAGTTATCTTACGTACCGAGCCATGCATTACAACTAGCTCAGCGGTGAAGACAGATGCAGCGCCTGGCAGAGCCCCGCTGACTTCAAACAGAGAGGATACAGCGTGGAAGCCGACCCCCTCTTTGGAATTAGAGCCATCCGTATACACTGGTACGGTTTCATCGTAACGCGAAGTAAGCTCCAAAAAGGCCGAACGCAATACTCCCGACACTGTGGAAGCTTTGGGAGCAGAGGCGAGGTGACAAATCGTCAAAGTGGTACTCTCCAAGGTGGCGTCTAGGGCACAACCAGGGGGCTACAGACCCGAGAGCTAGACCGAGCTCTCGAAGGAGTTTCGTGGCACTAAACCCGAAGGCTTTAAGGTATGACTGGCGTCTCTCGGCGGCATAGGCACCGTCGAGATCAGTGGCGGATGCAGTGAGAGCTTTTTGCGACTGAGAGAGGCACCGGGCTCTCGGGTACAGGCGAATAATGCACTGTACACGGCGAAGAAAGAGTGGCATCTCCTCAGCATCGACAAGTAGGCTCTCAATGAGGAACTTGCGGAAGGCACCGGTCCTTAGGCAAAGGCCAGTGTGGTAGATCGAGGTAAAGTTATGCAATACAAACTTGGCTGCAAATGGATAAAACTCGCATCCGTAGTCAGGCTTCGAACGAACAAAGGATCGATACAAAAGTAAGGCAGTAGCCGTATCAGCAGCCCAGGTGCTGAACGTCACGGAATGAAGAATGTCCATGGCGCGGGTACAAGACACCCTAAGGCTGCGAATATGAGCCTACCCATATGAGACGTCGGTCGAATACAAGACCAAGGAAACGGTGCGAATCCACCACTTCCAGGCGAACCCCATTTAGAAAATTCCAGGTCAGGGTGGAGCCGTGGATGGCGGCAGAAGTGCACCACCTTAGTTTTGGCCAAGGAAAACCGAAGCCTGTGCGATTGGCATAGCGAGAGACGCGATTCAATGCATGTTGGAGTCGATGCTCCAGATTTGGCATCTGAGGTAACCAAAAGAGATCGAAAGGTCGTCCAGGTAGAGCGTAACAAGCATAGGTGGGCGTTATCGCGATAACGATATCGGGTTATCGGTTATCCGATATTTTTTCCCGCGTTATCGATTCATCGGTATCGCCGATACTTTTGGTTCCAAACTAGCGATAAATGATTTCAGTTTTTGGTTCCAGTTTAGCACAGGAGCGAGCCGCGCGTGTTTTGGAGGCAGAAATAGGTAGGACCGAGCTGGGAACCGAACGTATACTGAACGGAGTGCGGGGCAGCCGGTTTTGACGTCTTCTCAAAACGTTCGCTTAGCTTCAATCTCTCACCAGCTACCGGACGAGAGGTCACGAGGTGTTGTTCCTGCGCGCTACCGGTTTTACGCGTTCTTTGATGATTTTTTCCCTATGTTCCCGTGCTTCTTCCGTTCTAATTTTTTGTGCACGTGTATATGAATGCATGTACTATTCGGTGCTATTCTCTAATATCCGTTTATTAACGTTTTGAACACTTACGAAGTTACGCCCCTATTCTAAACTGATCTTATTTTATTGTAATTTAGTAGTGCAGTGTTTTGCTATTTTATAGTATTGAATTAGTGATGGCGTCGCAAGAGACTGTGCCCGCATCGAACCAAAGAGACTCAGCGGAGTCTATTGACTCTGAGCTCACTGAGGCTGAGCCTCAGTCACCCTGGCCATTCCTTGGCAAGTGGGTGAAGTATAAGAAGATGGTTGGCGACAGCTACATCTTCCAGTGCTGTCATGCCTACCCAAGATCACTGAGGTAAAGGTGAACAAGGGCACCAAGGCCAACCTGAAGAGCCACTTCAACAGGATTCATCCTGACAAGGCAAAATAAGTTGATGAAGCTTGCAAGGCCAACGTTGGGACTGGCGGCCGCAGCAGGAACCGGTCCGGTCAGTCAGACGATGGTGGGTCAAACAGCAAGAAGAGGCAGCAGATGTCCATCGCCGAGAACTTTGGAAACATGGCCCAGGGCAGCGCCGTCCTGCAGTCCACCGTCGACAAGACAAATGTCCGGTTTGTCGTGGACAACATGCTGCAGATTGTGGACAGTCAGTTATTCAGGGAAATGGCGGTACCGAGGTGATACCATTGATGCTCAGGGCAAAGAGTGTGACAATGAGGACACTTCCCTGTGGGACACACTAATCCTGCTCAATTGGGCCGAGTTGGCTCCCCCCACCCGTACGCGTAATCGACAATCTCTAAAAAATTCAGATATAAAGATCGGGTCCCATGATACCCTATTGCCATGCGGTATTGTAGGCCTTCTCCAGATCGAAAAACACCGTGGCGTAGTGCTGTCTACGAAGGAAGGCCTCGCAGACGGCATTTTCCAGTCTTAGCAGAGCATCCGACGTGGAATGGAACTTTCGTAAGCCAGGGGCCTCCGATGTCCAGTAAAAAGGCTAATCTAACATTTACCAATCTCTCCATCAACTTGCACACGGGAGAGGTTAGAGATATTGGGCAGAAACCGGCCGGGGTAGAGTGATCTCTCTCCGGTTTCCGAAAAGCGAGCACAGTAGCCATTCGCCAGATCAAGTTGAAAAATCTAACAGAAAGAACATGCCTCGCTCCGTACCGGGGGTGGTACGCAACTCACTCAATGTAAACCTGTCGTTGAAGGGTTCTCCGCCAGTGGAGGTAAAGTTGAGTTGGTGGCCTTCCGCGACATCACGACGAGCATTAAATGCTGATGGAGCAGCATCCCGGCTAGAGAATGCGGTCCCATTCTCATGGTGAACGGGAATGGGGGGCTGCGGGAACTTGCCCCGAATCCTTTTAAGTAGCTTCCACACCTCTGCTAGAGGTTTTCCCGTTAAGTGAAGACACGTATGCCCATCACGAAGAGCGGCGGGCGTATTTCGAAACATACCGGAACTTTGCCTAGCTCGACGAAATTGACCGACAGTGAATCGTTGTGGGCGGCGCTTATAGCGCATGGAGGCATAACGCTTCTGTTTGAAGAGCGTCTCGCACTCGGCTGACCACCACAGGAGCGGTCGGCATGCAAAACGGCCAGACGTTCTCGGAATAGTAGTTAGGCCCACTGCGATGAGGTTGCCGGAGAAGAACTCAACGGCCCCATCCATCAACCTAAACTCCTCGGGTGAGATAGAGAAATCAGTCATTTCCTGAGATGCAGACCACAGCGCGCACGCCAAGCAGCGGTGATCCAGAAAATGATATTTGAATGGGAAAGTGATCACTACCATGAAGGTTATTGACTACCTCCCATCCAAAATCAGGCCGTGCATCCGGAGAGCATCTCCAGCTCGTCGATCGAGTCGGCAAGGACCTAACCCATGGAATTGATCGAGTAGTGTCCCCAGAGGGGGTGCCTACCGTTCAAATCCCCGAGCGAGAGAAAGGCACTTGGCAACAGTGCCACGACAGGGCTGAAGGGGGCTGAAGGGGGCTGACGGTGAAATGTACGCGGAAATAACAGTATACCTCATATCAAGGTGCAGCTAGCTTAGCCTCTTTTCCTTCCTTCAAAACACTTGTGTTTCCCTCCGGTTTCCTCGCTTTTCATACAACCTCTCCCACAACTTTCTCTGGTCAGCCTCTAATTTCATAGGGTAGATGCTGACCTTCATCTCAGCCAACCGTTCCGGAGCGGGGCTGAGCGGGGAGGAGACAACGTTCCCTAACCCCTGAGCTCAGGTTTGGGATGGTGGTTTTTAACATCCTGCTTCATCCCCAACCATACCTTCCTCACATCCCTTTTCCTTTTCTCTTCACACACTATCAATTTTACGCCGTGTCCAAGGTGGAGCCACAATGCTGAATGGCTGCCAGGTCACCAGGCGGGAGGGGTGGCCTTAAATGGCACCCCTTGCAGAGCGGACTACTGTGAGGGGTGATGAGCTATTGCATCCCGTAAAAAAAAGAGGGGTCACCATGCCCAATGATGAGTCTAATAAAAAAATCCCCGTAATTTCCCCGCATCCACCGTCTGAGCCGCCCTCGAGCAGCTCCACAGAAAAAATGTGGGTCCCCCCCCCCCCTGTGCTTGCTCAGGGGACCCTCCAAATTTCTCTAACCGGAGAGGAGGCTTACTCCTCTCCTTCGCCTACGGGACTCCACCTCACACCCTTCTCTGGAGGTGTTTTCAGGCACCTCCCTATTTCCAGCGGCAGTCCCCCCTTTTCTTTTCAAAGGGACTGCCAAGAAAATCAGCAAGCAGCCCATAGACGACCGCTCCCCATTGAAGCGGCTAGGTAGGGCAAACCCCTTAGGGAAAAGAGGGAAGCCAGGCCCCTTCGGTCGCTTCCCTCAAAAGGCCTGCTGGCAAGAATATTGAACCTTGCCGGGGTCAAGGCCTGTGCCTCCCCACACGTGACTTGTGACAACACTGCCAACGGGACCTGCGATGTCCTGGAGAGGGGGGGGGGGGGGAATGGCCAACTGGAGGCCCCCCCTGAGATAGACATGGTCCTTGAGGCAACTCAGCCTCAGACGGTAGGGCCTTCCATGGGAGTAAATACGGGGTCAGCGCCCAGCACCGAACCTGAATCCGCCCCTATGAAAGGTCCTCCTCAAACGACCTAGGTTTTCAAGGCAGAACAAGGAGGGGAGGGATCTCCTCCAACCGGTGCCCCTGCGACTGACAGGACCTTTTCCATCTCGCAGAAGGACCTGGCTGAGGCCAGTCCATCTGGCCTGGGGGATCCTGCCGGTGGAGGGGAGAAGCGGGTTCATTCCCGCTTCGGGGCTCCTCTCCATCCGCGGGGGCTGCGGGGGCGGATTGGTCTGCTGCCAATTCGGTAAACGACCAAGCCAAGATCAGCACATCCGGCCCCTCTGCCCCCCCCCCCGGGTGCGGAGCTCCTGACTATGACTAAAACGAAAAATGCGCAAGGCGGAGCCTCGATAACATCGGGGCCCCTCATTCAGAGATTATCTGGTGTTTTCGAGCCCGCTGGCATCAAACGCTTTCTCGTTATTCGCGCCACTGATGGCAGCATGTTGGCAAAGGGCAACATGATCCATCAGAGTAGAGCATTAGCTAGTGTAATTGGTAGAGAGCCGAAGGTGACCCGTTTCTCGGACGGAAGCCTTCAGGCGAATGCAGCGGATCCCTCCGAGACGGCCAAGATAAGTGCTTTTCGCACACTTGATGGCACCCCGGTGAGTGTGACGCCGCACTCTACCATGAACTTTGTAGTTTATGCGAGGGAACTCGTGGAGTACTCCATAGAGGATATCACCTTAGAGCTGGCCGACCATGGGGCGGTCAAGGTCAAACGTGTGATGAGACAACAAGGGATGGGCCTCGACACCCAACCCTACACTCTTCGTCCCGTTCGACTGTGACAAGCTCCCAGAGTCGATGCCTGACGGTTGGTACCGCTACCGCGTGAAGTCATTTGTGCCACTGCAGCGGCGGTGCTATTACTGTCACCGGTTCGACCATACCAATCGCTCATGTAGACATGCAAAGTCGAGGTCACCCGAAGTATGTGTAAATTGCTCCAAGGCCGCACACGATAAGTCTAAATCATGTGTGGCCAAGTGTGTCAATTGGGGAGAGCCGCACCCCCCTTCTTCGAAGCAATGTGGTGCATATCTCCTTGAGAAAGAAATCCTGGCCGTTCAGGCCCAGGATCGACTCTCATTCTGCGAGGCTAAGGACTTGGTCCAGGCGCGCTCGGCTCTGCCTGGGACGTCTTATGCCTCAATGGTTAGAAAGACACCCTCTGCTCCTGGGCCTTCCAGGCCAACAAGCACGCTTGTTTCCGTGCCCATTCGGAGACCTTCTGCGGGTTCTACTCAACCCGAGCGCTCGCCTGGTAAAGCTGGCGGAACAAAGGGTTCACACCCAGTGATAGTCACACCCAAGTCCTTCTCAGTGTCACTCGATTCAAGAGCAGTGCCCTTAAGGATGTACTGAGATTTGGGGTTTCGGTGGCCGATATGCATCACTTTGCATTTCCCCACGTTAAAAGGCATTTGCCACGTGTCCGACCACTCCTCAATCTTCCTGCAGGCGGGCAGTATTTCCATCCTTTGCAATATTCATACCAAGCTTGGTATCGTCGGCAAATTTGGAAATCTTGGCAACCATGTCACCGTCCATGTCGTTGACGTAGATGATGAATAGTAGTGGTCCCAAGACAGAACCTTGAGGCACCCCGCTAGTAACGGGCCCCCACTCAGAAGCTTGTCCATTCACCACCACCCGTTGCCGTTTGCCACTTAGCCAGTTCTCGATCCAGCCGGCTACTTTTCCGTCTATGCCCAGCGCTCGCACTTTCCGGAGAAGGCGGCGGTGTGGTACCTTATCAAAGGCTTTCTGAAAGTCTAAGTACACAGATCCACCGCCTTGTCCCGATCGTGCTCACTGAAAACGAAGTGGAAGAATTCCACAAGGTTCGTCAGGCATGACCGTTGCCTTCGGAAGCCGTGCTGGGAACTCTTCAGTAGCAGGTTTGACTCTAAATACGACGTCATTTTGTCCACTATCATGCTTTCCATGAGTTTACCGCCTTCGAAGTCAGACTGATAGGTCGGTAGTTTGACGGTTGGCTACGGTCTCCTTTCTTGAAGATAGGAGTCACCTCCGCTTCACGCCAGTCTCTAGGAACGCATTCGGTCCGGATTGACATGTTAAAGATTGCGCTCAGGTGTCGTGACACTTGATCGCGCACTTCTTTTAACACTTTAGGTAGAAACCCATCCGGGCCAGGTGACTTATTCGTCACTAGGTCAGTGATCTTTTTTATTTGCCCTTCGGTGAAGTCCATATCCTCCAGCTTTTCCCCCCAGTAGGAATCCATTGGCTGGGGGATGGGACCACACTCTTCAGTAAACACTGAAGAGAAGTAGTCGTTGAGGAAGTTAGCATTTTCTGCATTAAGTGCTTTAATGCCCCCTCCTCATTTCTCAAAGGGCCAATCGTTCGACGGATTGGTTTACGGCTGTTCACATATCCAAAAAACTCCTTGGGATTCTCTTTACAGAGTCTCGCCACTCGGAGTTCCTCAGACCGCTTAGCCGCCCTTATGTTGGACTTCACTCTCCTGGCTAGCCTCCTGTATTCGTCAAAGTCACCCGAGATCTTCGATTGCCGGTTCACAGTTCTCTTCTTCCTAAGCAGTTGGCCGATTTCTCGATTAAACCACTTTGGTTGAACAGAAGACCGACGGGGACATTTCAGAGGGATGAAACGTGATTGAAGACTCATGAATGTAGTTTTGAAACTGTTCCACGAGTCGTCAACAACATCGCACACTTCTAGCCTCGCGTCAGTCAGTCCAGCACGAAGACCTGCAAAGTCTGCTCTTTTCAAATCGAGTTTCCTCGATTTACTAGTTGCAGGCCCTGCCTTCGGAACTTTGACTGCAAATGTAATTAGTCGGTGGTCACTGCCGCCGAGCTCTTCGCCAACAGAGGTCCTCAACGATGTCATCCTCAGTTATGAAAACCAAGTAGAGAATATTGTCTCCTCTCACCCATTGAGTCAGGAACTCGTTGTTCGCGAACTCCAGGAGTAGTGCGTTCTCGCTACAGGGTTCTCTGGTTTCCCAGTCAACTTCTGCATACATTCCACCGTCAGCTGACTTCGAAGAGGGGGACTTCCGCCGCGTCATGGCATGGTTGCCGACGCCCTTTCTCTTGTTTGGAGATCTGAACGGCAGACATCTTCTCTGGGGGGATTACTCAATAAATCCCATGGGACAAGTCCTTGCCGATCTGATCGAAGAGCTTGAGATAGGTGTGCTAAATGTGGATGAGTTTACACATCACTACCCGAGAAACGCTTCACTTTCTTGCCTTGACCTATCTTTGTTCTCTTCGGATGCACAGCCTGATTTTGATTGGGGGGTGGTTGATGACCTCCATGGTAGTGATCACTTTCCCATTCAAATATCATTTTCAGGGTAACCGCCGCCTGAGAGCCCACCTCGGTGGTGCTTGGCGCGGGCGCGGTGGCCTGCATTTCAGGAAATGACTGAATTCTCTATCTCAGTCGAGGAGTTTAGGTCGGTAGATGAGGCCGTTGAGTTTTTGTCTGATAACCTCATTGCCGCGGGCCTGACTACTATTCCCAGAACGTCTGGCCGTTTTGCACGCTGACCACTCACGTGGTGGTCGGCCGAGTGTGAGATGGCCCTCAAGCAGAAGCGTTATGATTACATGCGCTATAAGCGCCGCCCGAACGATTTCACGTCGGTGAATTTCGTCGGGCTAGGGCTAGGTTCTGGTATATTTCGAAGCACGCCCGCCGCTCTTCTTGGCGGGAATACGTGTCTTCACTTAACGGGAAGACCCCTCTAGCAGAGGTGTGGAAGCGAGTCAAAAGGATTCGGGGCAAGTTCTCGCAGGACCCCAAACCCGTTCTCCAGGAGAATGGGACCGCAATCTCGGACCCCGCGTCCGTGCTGGAATCCTTCGCGACCGCTTTTTTCGCATTCTCTAGCCGGGATGCTGCTCCGCCAGCATTCAATGCACGTCGTGATGTCGCGGAAGGCCGCCGACTGGACAAAACCTCCAGAGACTGAGAACCCTTCAAGGACAGGTTTACTCTGAGTGAGTTGCGTTCCGCTCTTGCTTCGTGCGCGGACACCGCTCATGGTCCGGACGATGTCCCATACGCTATGCTTCGACACCTGACTGAGAGAGGCATGGCCTTTCTGTTGAATTTGTTCAAAAGAATCTGGGTGGAGGGTCTCCTCCCAGATACTTGGCGAATCGCTACTGTGCTCGCATTTCGCAAACCGGGGAGAGCTCACTCTACTCTGGTCGGTTTCCGCCCAATCCCTTTAACCTTTGCGTGTGCAGGTTGATGGAGAAATTGGTAAATGTTAGATTAGCCTTTTTTCTGGACAGCGGAGGCCATCTCTCTTCTGCAGAGTGCGGCTTCCGCAAGTTCCACTCCACGTCGGATGCTTTGCTCCGACTGGGAAATGCCGTCTGCGAGGCCGTCCTTCGTAGACAGCACTACGTCACGGTTTTTCTCGATCTGGACAAGGCCTATGATACCGCATGGCGATACGGTATCATGGAGACTCTCCAAACGATGGGGGCGAGGGGACGCCTCCCAATGTTTATATCTGAATTTTTGCGAGATCGTCGATTCCGCGTACGGGTGGGGGGAGCTCTCTCCAGCCCAATGAAGCAGGAAGAGGGTGTCCCGCAGGGAAGTTACACTCTTTCCCCTGAGTATCAACGGCATCACCTCGGTGCTGCCGGAAGATGTTCTCGCTACGGTCTATGTGGACGACCTTTCGATCTCTTTTGGCGCGGCCCAGATGCCAACTCTGGAGCGTCGACTCCAACAGGCATTGAACCGCGTCTCTCGCTATGCCGAAGCGCACAGGTTTCGGTTTTCCTTGGCCAAGACTAAGGTGGTGCACTTCTGCCGCCATCCACGGCTCCACCAAGACCCAGATTTGTTTCTTAATGGAGTGCGCCTGGATGTGGTGGAATCACACCGTTTCCTTGGTCTTGTATTTGACCGACCTCTCACCTGGGAGGCTCATATTCGTAGCCTTAGGGTCTCTTGTAACCGTGCCATGGATAATCTCCGCTCCGTGACGTTCAGCGCTTGTGGCGCTGATAGGGCTACTGCCTTACTTTTTTATAGATCCTTTGTTCGTTCGAAGCTCGACTACGGATGCGAATTTATGCATCCGCAGCCGAGCGTTTATTGCGGAAGGTGGATTCGATCCACCACACCGGCCTTCGCCTGGCGACCTGTGACTTCCGCACTTCCCCCATTGAGAGCCTACTAGTCGATGCTCGGGAGATGCCACTCGCTCTACGACGCGTACAGTGCATCACGCTTGTACGCGCGAGCCCGGCGCCTCCCTCAGCTCTCACTGCATCCGCAGCTGATTTCGACGGTGCCTATGCCGCCGAGAGACGCCAGTCATACCCTAAGCCCTTTGGGTTTAGGGTTAGGAAAATCCTTCGAGAGCTAGGTATAGCTCTCGGGCGAGTGGCGCCCCTGGTTCTGCCCAGGAGGCCACCCTGGAGGGTACCACATTTGGCTATTTGTCGCCACGCCTCTGCTCCCAAAGGTTGTAAAGCGCCCGGAGTATTGCGTTCGACCTTTTTGGAGCACACTTCGTGTCACGCTGGAACCGTGCCAGTGTATACGGATAGCTCCAAGTCCCAAGAGGAGGTCGGCTTCCACGCCGTATCCCCTCTATTTGAAGTCAGCGGGGCTATGCCAGGCGCTGCGTCTGTCTACACGGCCGAGCTGGTGACAATACACCACTCGGTACGGGAGAATACGCGACGTGCCCGGTTCGGAGACCGGATTGTAATCTATAGCGACTCACAAAGCGCCCTGAGTGCTCTCGGGGCATTGGAATCTGAACATCCCCTGGTTCGCGATATCCGTGACGCCACGGTTTTAGCGAGCCGGGCAGATGTCGAGATTATCTTCTGCTGGGTTCCTGGACATGTAGGAATTTCGGGGAATGAGCGCGCCGATGAGGGCGCCAGAGAGTCCGCGAGGACTCTGCGCCCTATTGTGACGACTGCGTCGTCCCCCAGACTGTTCGGCACATTCTTGTCGAATGTCCCATCCCGGTACCGGGATGGGCGGAGTCGCTACCGCCTGTTCCTTGTACTCGGGACGAGTGCGTGTTCCTTGACTGGTTGACTTTTAGACTTCTTGTGGGAGGCCGGCCTTCTCCCTTTTATTTAACGGGGGTTTTTTGTGGGGGGGGGGGTTTCTTATATGTTGCACGTTCCTGCGCCGGGGGAGACCTCTCCCCGACACACGAGCTTGTTTTCTGCTCGTTGGCTTTTCCCTTTTTTTTAATTTTTGGTGTTGGGTTTGGGGTTTTTCTTTGTGTGTGTGTTTTTGAATTTGATTTTAGAGTAGCCTAGTACTAGGCAAGTTTTTAATACGGCAACTAATGCCCAAGTAGGCAGTCGCCAGATGAGCTCTTAAAAAAAAAATCCAGGTGCACCTGCAATGTCACTTAGTACCTGAGAGCTATTTAACGCAAAGAGAAGAACAAGACATCATGCCGGATGTAAATGGCGTATCCTCCTGCCCGGCCCCCATCCCGTGGCGGTGGGGTCGTAAAACACTTATACCTCGGGAAAGTTGGTAGGGGGCACGCGCCCAGCATGGTCTCCTGCAAAAAGATAGCTAAGGGAAAATGGGAGGAAACGAGGCCTCGCAGCTACTACCAGATAGCCTGGATTGAGTGGAAAATCCATTGACGGAATATGCCCTCCAACCTTAGCTCAGAGGAAATGCGAGGCCCATTTTCTCACGGAAATGGCCCAGACTACCCGGAGACAGAAATCCGGGCGCTGTCGCCTTCGAGGACTTATCGGGGGATGTTCGTCACTCCATGCGAGTCTTTTCCTCCCTCATTCTCGAAACCTTGGGCAGGTCGGGCGGCTTCGGAGGCGGGGGTTTCCTCCTTTGGAGGATCCACCGTCTTCGAGTCACCCAGCCTAGCAGTGAGTGTGAGCCTATGAGCCGATGCTCCTTTGGTGCTCTCTCCCTTTGTTTGGTGTTGTCTTCCTTTCAGAGGGCAGCTTTAGGAACCACGGAAGACGGCCTCACGAACACCTTCAGGGCTGTTGCCTCCTGTGAGTCTTAACGATTTTGTGGAGACGCGCGGCCGTTTCGCCTTACGGAAAAACGGTCAAGCTGGGGGAGGGGGGAGCCCTGGTTTTAGCCGAGATTGGGTGTGAGCCCTTTGTGGCGTCAGCTATATCAGGGGAGCGCTCGGGGTGGGTAAAACTCGCAGAAGGGTTCCGAATGGGCGCGGAAACGACCGTGCTCGTAGGCATGGAGGGTTCTAAGAAGCATAAGACGTCTCAGGCAGCGGTGGGCGCGCCAGGACCAAGTTCTTAGCCTAGTGAAATGAGAGACGATCCTGGGTCTGAATGACCAGGATTTCCTTCTCAAAGAGATATGCACCACATTGCTTCGAGGAAGCGGGGTGCGGCTCTCGGCTATTGACACACGGCCACACACGATTTGGACTTAATGTGCAACTTACACAGACTTCGGCTAATCCCGGACCCCGGACACTTTATGGCACGCCAGTGAGTGTGACGTCGCACTCTACCATGAACTTCGTGAAAGGAGTGGTATATATGAGGGAACTCGTGGAGTACTCCATAGATGACATCACCTTAGCGCTAGCCGACCAAGGAGCGGTCAAGGTCGAAAGTGTGATGTGAAAACCAAGAGGGTCCTCGAGACCCACACCTACACTCTTAGTCGCGTTCGACTGTGACAAGCTTCCTGAGTCGTTGCGTCCCGGTTGGTTACCCCGCAACCAGCATGCAACGGCTTAGGAAGCTTGTCACAGTCAAACATGACGAAGAGTGTAGGGGTGGGTCTCAAGACCCCTCCCCGTTTTCTCATCACACGTTTCACCTTGACCGCTCCATGGTCAGCTATACCCCCCTATCGAGCGGCTCCCACCGTGAGCGGTCAATTATGTGCCGCCTGCGTGCTTTCTTGGCAGTCCCCTGTGAAGGTAAAGGAGGAACTGCCGCTGGAAACGAGATGGAGTCGCCTAAAGGTGCCTCCAAAGAAGGGTGTGAGTCCACCGCACCCGTATGCCTAGGAGAGGAGTAAACATCCTCTCCGGTAAAAGATGTTTGGTCCGAGAGGTCCAGTGAGAGGTTTATTTTTAAAATTTTGATCAGTGGGCCTGGGGACCCTATTATTACTACGGGATGCAAACGCTAATCCCCTTGCGCAGTAGCCCACTCTGCGAGGGGTGAATACGGGACTGGCAAAGCCAGCTACCACCATTAGAGGCAAATTCTCCCACCCGGTGGCCAAGCAGCCTATCAGCATGGGGGCTCCACCATGGGCTGGGCGTAAAATTGATAGATCGTGAAAAGAGAGAGAAAGAGTATGCGAGGAAGGTGAAGGTGGGCAGGTTGTTAAAAACCCACCAGCCAGAACCGGAGTTCCATGGGGTCTCTCAGGCGGAAGCGGTTCAGGAAATGATTGGATCATCATACAGGGAGCAATGCAACAAACACAACAAGCCAACAGATGTCAGGACATTTCATACTGACTGTAAATGGATGATCATTATACAGGAAGCAATGCAACAAACAAAACAAGCATAAGATGCTAGGACAATCCATAGCGATTGTAAATAGATGGAACATTATAAAGGGATCAATGCAACAAACCTACAGATGTTAGGACAATCCATACCAATTGTAAATACAGGGAGCAATACAACAAACAAAACAAGTCTAAGATGTTAGGACAATCCATACCGACTGTAAATAGATGGATCATTACACAGGGAGCAATGCAACAAACTAAACAAACCTACAGACATTAGGACATTCCGTACCGACTATAAATAGATGGATCATTATACAGGGATCAATGCAACAAACCTACAGACGTTAGGACATTCCGTACCGACTGTAAATGGATGGATCATCATACAGGGAGCAATGCAACAAATAAATACAAGCCTACTGATGTTAGGACAATCCATACCGACTGTAAATAGATGGATCATCATACAGGGACAGATTCGGCGATGAAGTCGTAGTATATGACTCGTCTGAGGTTGGAGACCCACTCTGATCGAGGTGTAGGGCAGGAATACTACGGACGACCTGGGGAGTGTCTTCGATCGACCGTAACACCTGGTAATTAGAAAGATAAGGAAAATAAAACTGTGTAAATACAAAAATAACGTTTTACTCATTTTAGGGGTAAATATGAAGTTTTAACGAGTGTTTCTAGGCCATTTAAGGGGTAATGATATCTTTGTAATATTAAAAAATAAGACAAAACCTAACGAAGGCATCCGGGCCGGAAAGTTATTAAAAATATATTCATGCAGTGGTTAGAGGGAAGTAAAATGTTAAGTTACATATTGTCTATAGATTAATCGAGGTGCTATCGAATGGAAGGACGCGCAATTCTCCTGTACATGTATTTCCACGTTTCGCAATGAAGGTAGGTAGACAAGCAACTGGGACTGTGACTTTTGGAGGAAAACTGACTAAATAATTCATGCAAAATAGGATTAAAATTTTAAGACTTCTTCCCAATCATAATATTTGTATCAGTAAATTCCAGTTCCACACAAATGGAATCAAATTCCTTTCGAAAGGGAAAAAGTAGGCATTTTCAATAGTTATGGGTGGAACCTAAAGTTGATTAAAAGCTGTCAAAGGAATAATAAATCCCATAAAAAATCCAATAATACAATTTTCCGCGTGAATAGGAGAAATACCAATGAAACTGAGTATATACCTGTCGGGTGAGAGTCTCTTCCAAGGGAATCTGCTCCGTTGCGTCTCGGTTATGAATGATGACAGAAATGTGGGCAGGGTGTGGTACTGGGGGCGGAATGAGGAGTTTTTCAGGGACTCTCGAGGCGCCAGCTGCGGAATTAAACAAATGTCTGATAAGAAAAGGATTTACAGGACGATAAAACTAATGCTGGCATGATCGAAAGCAACATGATGGTGGGTAAGTAACACTATCCATCTCTCAGGAGCTGGCCTTTTATTTACGGGGGAGGGGAAGGGAGGTCTGGAAGTATTTTTTTATATATATATAATCTGGTAAGAGCCTTCGTCATCGCATGGGGGAGGGGACCTATCCAGTGTCAGGAGTATGTAACCCATGTCTGTAATCAAGTGGCGTGCAGTCAATGGAAGCAATGCTTTCCCTATTTAAAAGAAAAGAAAAAGAAATTACACCCCAAAATTAATATGACAGCAGAATCGATTTTATTCTCACATTTATGCTTGCCCATACTCGTTTCCGCCATACGGTACCGTTCTCTTTCAATCGAATTGGCGTTAGAACCTGATGAGCCCCGACTGCAATTGAAGAAATGCATCCTTTTCATCAAGATTTCTACTCTCCTCCCCCCCCCCCTCTTAATTTCAATAATAGTTCTGCTTTGAAATGAATAGTTTAAAAGATGTTTTGCTTTTCTTAGCAATAATATAGTCATTAGAGTTTTAGGATTTTTATCTAGATATTTCAACGCTGTGTCAGAATTAAGAAAAAATAACTATTTGTATACAGAAAAGGAAGCAAATTTGGATCTGCAGTCATCAGCTTGCATCTGACAACTTTGCCTGGTTGACAGAATCTAGGAAAAAGCAACAAAATATCTAAGACACATTGACTTAACTATTATTATGCTCTGAAGCTTAAACAAATTTTTAGGTTATATTTAAATACTGGTTCTGAGAGAGAAAGCAGCTAAATAGCAAAAACTAGTATGGTTAAGCTCTTATATCTTAAGCATTTTTTTTAATATATCCAGGATTCTGGCAGGCCTACTACCATAGTCACCCTTCGCATCCTTGAGTTCAGTAGCCCTGAGTCAGTGCTTAGATAAGTGTGGGGTATTATTTATTCATTTTTTTAAGTGATAAATAGCCCCTTTTTAAACAAGGAAGTTCAGTGTGATGACTTATAATGAAAGAGAAACTATTACAACCACAATATTATATTTCTATGTTTGTTAAGGAAGACGAAAAAAAAAACATTGAGCAAATTTTACCATTTCAGTATATTTTCTCATGAGAGAAAAGGTTTTCAAAAGTATTGTATATGTATAAATATCTGTATGTTTGTAAATGTGTCCCAGTATAAAACGAGCAAATCGAGGAGAGAGATCATTCGAGAGAAATCATTTCGAGGAGCAGTTTCACATATCGCTCGAAGGTCATACTATTCATTCATCGTACCAAAGCATGAACATTAAGAGAGTTGTATTTAAGCATCATCAAAACCTGTGAAATCGATAATCAATCTAATTTAAACTCCTCCTCCATTTGCTACCCAAAGCCACTAAATAAATAGAACTGCAGTTTTCTTGTTTTCATCACCATTTTGCTTGAAGGCAAAATCATATCAGAATTTCTGCTCATCACCCAGCCAAAAATATTCATCATTACCTTTTGGAGTCGGGTAATAATTTCTCAGAACGTTATCGTATCACCCAAATCCAGTTTGACGATAAACGTTCCGCAGCAAACTTATGGGGAGCGCAATAGCAAAGAGGATCACAAAACGAGGTGGAAAATAAATAAATATATCTGGTGACCAACAAAAAGGATCCTTTCATCTCCCCCCCCCCCCCCCCACCTCCATAACATCTTGACTAGCTGGTTGTGCATACTTACAGAAGCTATTTTAAAACTTAAATAAAGTTTTACAAAAATAACATTTACAAAAATTAAAATTTAAAAAAAGTGAGTAGCTTACAATTTTATAGTTATTTTTATTTTTAATGAATAACATTTATTTTTGTACAACTTGAATTGTTTCCTCATCTTCGAAAGTTACTGCATTCCCCTGCTGTAATCCTTGGGACAGAGGAGAAAAGAGTGTGTAGTACTGTGAAGACGGGAGCGGGAAAATAGCAGACTTATAATTGGCAGTATATGGGATATGTGCAAGCTTTTCCTACTCCCGTGGGTGTAAGCACACTGCACATCGTGTCCACCAATCGGTGACCAGACTTTTCCTTGCCTTGACGTTTGTGTCCACTCTCGCTTAGGATTTAACCAGGCACGACGCCAGAAAACCAACGCCGCATCCACTGGTCGAGCGGCGAGAGCTCCGGAAAATGACGTCTCCAACGATCTTTAATTTAAATCAAGTTTTACAGCTTCAAATTTAATCGCTTGTCCACAAGGTGGTCTGTGCTTATCAACGACACAAAAATACCAACCCTTTATGCTCTCTATCAAGCACAGAGCGCCGGCGTGCTATGTGCTGCGACATCTAGTCCAGTCAGAGGTCACCTCTGGGCAGAAGGCCCCAAACACCACCACGAACCCCTTTTATGCTCAATATCATCCACTTTCTCCTTTACTTGCCATAACTGTGCGTTGTGGCCACAGTTACGGTTCAAGCCTTATGTTTGTTGAGAGGGTGGTCAGTAGTTGGGGAGTTTTTCTCTGAAGCCATGCTGGTTGTGTGAGTGGTGTAATGGTTAGATTCTGTTGGTTTTTCTATAACTTTGAGATGATCGAGAAGAGTGAGATGGGTCTGGAGGTGGTGATGGTGGTTGGTTTGGTTTGAGAATAGGAACAATGTAGGCGTGTTTCAAGATGGGTGGATGATGTTGCGTAAGCAGGAGTGGTTTAAGATGTCTTTCAGTAAAGATACAATTTTCTCCAGAAACTAGCCCTACCCTACCTAATAGCACAATATTTTGCCATAGTTCATGAAACATTTATTGTAGGGTAATGAATTGAGGGGGAGGGAGGCATTGAGCAAAATGTAGTATTAGACAAAGTTTCAAAAGCCTAAGAGAAAAATAGGGAAGTAATAATACTTTTTACAAAAGTTTGCAACCAAAAGTTGTTAATACGATATCATTTTCACATCCATATATAGTTTAAATTAGGAAGGTTTCAAAGTCACATGAATAGTTTATGTGACCGTTATAATTTCGATAGTAAAGAATAGGTATTGCGTGAACTGTCTTCCGACATCAAATCTAAAACGAGCTACAAGAATATTTCTGAAGAACTAAATATCACTAAATCTACAGTGCATTCAGTAATTTGAGACAACTGCAAATTTCCCTCATTTGGTTCATCCTCAAAAATTCCAATCCGTAGAGTTAGGAGGATCCTTAGATCTGTTAAAACTAACCTAAGGATGAGAAGAAGGAAGATGAAAGATCAGTTAGGGAAGTAAGGCTTCGATGTTAGTTTGAACAGTGTCCAATAGGTGGCATAAAGCGGAATACATGGACTTCATCTGAGGAAAACACCTTTACTAAAAAAACATTCATTTGGAGGAAGATAAAAATTTGGAAATGAAGAATGAGTTTTTCATCACAAATGATATTAGGTTTGGCACACTTTTGGAGGACTACTAGTCCTCCGAAAAACACTTCCAAAAGTGAAACATTGAGGAAGATCTATTATGTTATGGGGCAGTTCATGTGCATCGGGCCACCTTGACCTAGAAATGTCTTTCAACACAACAATTATCAAAACACGCATCGAAATGGTTTCTTGCTGGTTGAAGCAAGCTAATACAAGCCTTTTGGAATGGACATCAGTCAACGACATCAACCCGATAGAAATTTATGGCGTGAATTGAAGATCCGCAACTATTGCAAAGACAAATAGGGCAAAATTCTATCTGAAGTTTGTTGAACGTAGTCACGTGGTATAATTATCGCTTGAGTACGGTCATTAAGCAAAAAAATAATACTATTGGCTATTAGTTATCAAATATAAAGGGCATGAATACTTTTTTATGGCTATTTTCATAAAAAGTGTTATTATGCGTTTATTGATCTGTCAAACCTGTTGAGATTTTGTGCGGGCGTCTATTGATACGTTCTTCATGCTTCCCCATGTGATATTAGCTAGGGGGTATGAATACTATGAGAGGGTGGCGGTGTGATGTTGTATGTCAAGGATACTCTCAAATCGACAGATTGCAACATCGTATCCGACCATCAACTACTAGGTGTTGACCTAGAGATAGGTCCTGCCAAATACAGGACCCTGGTGCTTTATAGACCTCCTGCCCAACTCGTTGAAAAGGACAGAGATCTGTACCAGCTACTAGGAGAACTTGTCGAAGACAGAGTGTGTATCGTCATGGGGGATTTCAACACACAAGTTGACTGGGAAACCAGAGAACCCTGTGGCAAGAAGGCACTACTCCTGGAGTTCGCGAACAACGAGTTCCTCACTCAATGGGTGAGAGAGCCAACGAGAGGAGACAATATCCTCGACTTGGTTTTCACCTCTGAGGATGACATCGTTGAGGACCTCTCTGTTCGCGAAGAGCTCGGTGGCAGTGACCACCGACTAATTAGATTTGTAGTCAAAGTCCCGAAGGCAGGGCCTGCAACTAGTAAATCGAGGAAACTCGATTTGAAAGGAGCAGACTTTGCAGGTCTTCGTGCTGGACTGACTGACGCGAGGCTAGAAGTGTGCGATGTTGTTGAAGACTCGTGGAACAGTTTCAAAACCACATTCATGAGTCTTCAATCGCGTTTCATCCCTCTGAAATGTCCCCGTCGGTCTTCTGTTCAACCAAAGTGGTTTAATCGAGAAATCGGCCAACTGCTTAGGAAGAAGAGAACTGTGTACCGTCAATCGAATATCTCGGGTGACTTTGACGAATACCGGAGGCTAGCCAGGAGAGTGAAGTCCAACATAAGGGCGGCTAAGCAGTCTGAGGAACTCCGAGTGGCGAGACTCTGTAAAGAGAATCCCAAGGAGTTTTTTGGATATGTGAACAGCCGTAAACCAATCCGTCGAACGATTGGCCCTTTGAGAAATGAGGAGGGGGCATTAAAGCACTTAATGCAGAAAATGCTAACTTCCTCAACGACTACTTCTCTTCAGTGTTTACTGAAGAGTGTGGTCCCATCCCCCAGCCAATGGATTCCTACTGGGGGGAAAAGCTGGAGGATATGGACTTCACCGAAGGGCAAATAAAAAAGAAGATCACTGACCTAGTGACGAATAAGTCACCTGGCCCGGATGGGTTTCTACCTAAAGTGTTAAAAGAAGTGCGCGATCAAGTGTCACGACACCTGAGCGCAATCTTTAACATGTCAATCCGGATCGAATGCGTTCCTAGAGACTGGCGTGAAGCGGAGGTGACTCCTATCTTCAAGAAAGGAGACCGAAGCCAACCGTCAAACTACCGACCTATCAGTCTGACTTCGATAGTCGGTAAACTCATGGAAAGCATGATAGTGGACAAAATGACGTCGTATTTAGAGTCAAACCTGCTACTGAGGAGTTCCCAGCACGGCTTCCGAAGGCAACGGTCATGCCTGACGAACCTTGTGGAATTCTTCCACTTCGTGTTCAGAAAGCCTTTGATAAGGTACCACACCGCCGCCTTCTCCGGAAAGTGCGAGCGCTGGGAATAGACGGAAAAGTAGCCGGCTAGATCGAGAACTGGCTAAGTGGCAGACGGCAACGGGTGGTGGTGAATGGACAGTCTTCTGAGTGGGTGCCCGTTACTAGCGGGGTGCCTGAAGGTTCTGTCCTGGGACCACTACTATTCATCATCTACGTCAACGACATGGACGGTGACATGGTTGCCAAGATTTCCAAATTTGCCGACGATACCAAGCTTGGTATGAACGTTGCAAAGGATGGAAATACTGCCCGCCTGCAGGAAGATCTTGGGAAGATTGGGGAGTGGTCGGACACGTGGCAAATGCCTTTTAACGTGAACAAATGCAAAGTGATGCATATCGGCCACATAAACCCCCAATCTCAGTATATCCTTAAGGGCACTGCTATTGAATCCACCGACACTGAGAAGGACTTGGGTGTAACAATCACTAGTGACCTCAAATTCTCGAAACAGTGCATTGAGGCGGAGAAAAAGGCCCAAAGCATGCTAGGTTATATAAAACGCCAGTTTGGATATCGGAACAAGGAGATTGTACTGTGTTTGTACAACTCACTTGTCCGATCGCACCTGGAGCAGGCCGTACAATTTTGGAGTCCTTCGTTTCGAAAGGACATCGCGAGATTGGAACGCGTACAAGCCAGGGCAACCAAGCTAATTCCCTCTATCCAACATAAAAGTTATGAGGATAGACTAAGGGAATTAGATCTGTTCTCGCTGGAAACCCGTAGACTGCGTGGTCAGCTCATCGAAGTTTTCAAAATACATCGAGGGTTCGACAATGTTGACTACCGGGATATTTTCACACTGAGTGAGTACAGAACGCGCAATCACGGCTTCAAACTTGAACTGAAGCGTTACAACCGCAATCTGTGTGGAAATTTTTTCACCTACAGTATCTGCGGTAAGTGGAACGCACTTCCAGTGGAAGTTGTCAATAGTGAATCTGTTGACCAGTTCAAGTCAAGACTAGACAAAGTCTTGAAAAGTGGCCGTTTAGGGACGCAAAACAATTGAGCAGCCATGTGCCCGCTCGATTGCTAGTCCAAAGGTACCCTCTTTGAATGGACCGTGAGGTCTCCTAGGGTACCTTCTTTCCTTGTTGTTACTCCTTGTTATTACTTTAGAGGGATTGTGAGTTTTTGAGAGATTTGATGCCGAGTGTGGAGTCTTGGGGGTAGAAGTGCGGAATTTGCGCAGGTTTTTGAGTGTTTGTTTTTTTTTTTCTATTGTTGTGGCTGGTGGGTAAGTTGGTGATTTGGGAGTAGTGGGGCATTGGCAGATTGCATTTGTCTAATGGGCTGGGTATTTTTTTATCTCTAGTGAGAATTCGTGTGTTTGTAGTAGTTAGGTGTGTCATATGTATTTTTCTTATTGTTTGTAATGTAATTGATTGTTTGGAAGTATTGATTCCAGGTGTCCTGTTGTTTTGTAGTGGTGAGGGGTGATTTATGTAAATTTGTGGGGAGTTGCTTGACAGTGGGTGCTCTGTTTCATCTGACTTTGCTAAAGCTGTAAAGTTGGGGTTAAAGTATTTTTTCAAAGCATGTATTTCTTGCTTGCTTTGTGTTGGTTAAATGAGAGGCATGGTAGAAGGAGGGAAAATTGCTCAGGTGTGAAGTTGGAAAGGGTATTTTCTATGTAGGATGCGAATTCGGTCCATTTAACCCTTTTGTAATTTGTGTATCCTTTGTTTGAACTGTGGTGAGTGTTGTGTATTAAGTTGGTCAAAGAGAAGTGCAAGGAAGGTTTGTCAGGTGCTTCTAGTGTGGAACTGTAGGGAGCAGAAGGCCTGGTTAGTGGATTGGTTTATGTTGGAGTATGTTCAATTAGAGTACCTGCTCGATGAAGATGGTGGGTGCCTCAGTTGCGATGTTTAGCCAAGTAGGGAGATTAGTGTTGAAATCACCTAAGAAAAGTTTCTAATTGCCAAAGGGTGGGATGTAACAATTGATGTTGTTATATGTAGTTTTGTCGATTTTGACGGTTATTGAGTGCGATTTTATCGTTTGGTCATTTTGTAGGAAGATTTCTGCGTGGCTGGTAGTGTTGGGGAATGAGACGTCCTTGCATATTACGGTAGTAAGTAAGCCGCGATGGGTTGGGTGTCATTGTAGACTGTGAGCGGAGGGAACGAGACTCCAGATGTCATCTGAGATAGCGAGGTTGTTCATGATAAACTTGACATCCAGTTGCGGGTACATCAAAAAGATATACTGTATAGAGAAAAGATGGGGAGGGGCATTAGGAGAAAAGGGTGGAATGCGCACATGTTAGTAAAACTTACCAATCGGAGCAAAAAATGAGTGTTGATTTCCCACATGCTTCCTCAACAAGAGATGAATGGAGGAAAGCTGGTCGGCGACTAGCCTACGAAAGCAGCCGCCGGCCCCCAAAAAATAAGTGAAAAGAGGCTTGTAAAGAAAGTGGCCAAAAAGGTACACTTTATTTTAATTCAAAAATAAATCCCAGGTAGTCTCAATTTAGTTTGAGACTAATGGGGGCAGTGGGGCGAAGAAAGCGTGCCGCTCTTCCAGATCCAGATAACAGTTTGTAAGTTGTGAAGAGAATAAGAGAGGATATTGACGTTGAGACAGACATTAGGTTCTGATGCAGGCAGTGTTCGAGTCTTGTGGTGTAGAGTTGTAGAATGTGAGCTGCTTGGGTGTATTTTAGATGTGGGTGAATGGTGATGTCATCCGCATAGCTGTAATGTGTGATGTTAGAGTTGCAGGAGGGAGGGGGGAGCTGTCGTGGGTCGTGGAGGAAAAAGTTGAAGAGGGTGGGTGGATTGTAAGGATCCTTGCCCGACTCCTTTGTGTGCGTGGGGTGTTCGTGATAGCTTGCCGTGATGTATTAATTGTGCTTATCTGTCTATGAGAAAATTGGCGAGCCACTTTGTTTTAAAGTTGGAGTTAAGTGTGGTGTTTAGTATTGTTGATGAGGATGTGCCGAAGGCTTGTGATTTAAATACTATTTACTACCGAATACCAATGTGCCAACTTATGTCTGAAAAGGACTAAGTGCGGAGCTCTCGTTAGCCAAGTGTGGACGGCGTTGGTCTTCTAACGTCGGAATCAATCCTCGCAAGAACGGACACAAATGGTCTGCCCACGATTGGTGGGCGCGCTGTTCTTACCCAGGCGGGGTTGGGTACATCTTACACAGATCATCACAAAACCAAATCACAACACAACTCTCTTTCCTTTCCCGTCTTCACACCACAACATACGCACGCATACTTCTCTGTTATAAGGAATCTTGCCGATGAGTCGTAGTATCCATAGACCCTTGACCTCCCCCCTCCTCAAAAAACAACGGGGAGGGGTCCTTCATACCCACTTGCTGACCAACGACTGTCATCTTGGTCTTTGTTGGTTTAATTATCCGTTTGAGGGGTGGGGGGTCTCGTCCACTAACGAAAGAGGGCTGACGCAACATAGTAAAGGATAAGTGCCGTTATTACAATGACATCTTCGTCCGATAAGGAGCAGAGGTCATCTCCTCCTGGGCAGTAATCAACAAGGACAACAACAAAGACTCCATGCTGCGCCCTTTACTGATAAGGAGGTCGAATCAGTTACTTAATGGAATAAATTCTTCTTTCGAAAAGAGAAAAAAAAACTTAAATTGAGAGAACCACGTATTAAGGTGTATTATGAAAATTAGTATTACTTTATTGCTAAGGGAAACAAAAAATGTATTTGTCACCCTCCATCTTGGGATTTATACTTGCAAATTAATCAGTGAAAAGGGAATACTTGCAAATGAAATCACCTATCATCCCACAAAGGACACCGTCTGCTACTTTCTGAATCCAGATATACACAGTAGTAGTCATCGAAGTTGGACCTAATAGAAAGGCGCAATAGAGATACGATGGGGGCACCGATAAAGAAAGAAAAAGGAAGATCGAGGACATCAAATAAAGAAGGCAAAAGATGATACAAGAAAGGGAGACCGATTGGTTCGAAGACCTGATGGCTTCTCCTTGGCAACTCACCGAATCTGCAACCGGGATTCAGACGAAGGGAGAGTCGCGCAGCTAGACTCGTTTTCTGTGTCTTTTGAGTAGGGACAGAATGGCGCACAAGTGGCGTAAACGACGAAAGATCTAAGTACGGTGTATGAATCTGCATAAAAAAAATAAATATTAGGTTGTCAAGAAATAAGTAAAGAAGAGTAAAATCACTTTAGAAAAAAAAATTATTCAGCATTTTTATATATACATTGGACCGCAAAAGTTAACAACACACTTAGAAATGCAAATTTACATACTTTTATTAGCTAATGCAGGTTAATTAAATTTACAATGCACGTAAGGAAATAGTAAACTTTAACAACGCAAAATTTTACAACACATTCATATAAACATGGTTTAGTATTTGTTGCATAACTTGTCGTTAATTACAGCTTGTAAGCGCTTTGAGTAGTCTCTTACGATCGTTCTACAGCTGATGGGCTGATTTTGTTCCATTCTTTTAAACATATTTTCTTCAAATCAAATAAGTTACGCGGATCTCGTTTCTGGACTGAGTTTCAATTTCCTCGACAGATTTTCGATGGGATTCACGTCAGGAGATTGACTTGGCCATTCCAAGACATTAATTCTACCTGTATGCAGCCAATTCTATAGTTTGTTTTGCGCTAAGCTCGGGGTCATTGTCATGTTGAAATGGCCATCTTGGTTTCTAGTTCAGAGCCAACGCTAGATAAATTTATTTCCAAAATTCCCCTGTACATTCCATCGACTAACTAAATTAATTCTTTTAATCCCTGACGAGCAAAAACCACCATATCATGATTGATTCACCATCGAATTTAACTGTAGGGATCTTATTATTCTTTGGCGCGTAAGCTTCACACTTTTTTTTCTCCAAACCCGCAGATTGAATTTTGACCGAAAATTTCTATTTCAGTTTCATTTGACCAAAGGATTTGTTCCCATAACGTTGTCGTTGTATTTAAATGTTCGTTTGCAAACACCAAATTAGTTTTACACTGAGTTTTCTTAAGGAGTGGGGCTCTTTCTTGGAATAGGAAAAAAGATAACGTTGCAGCGTTCTCCTTATTGCATCCTTGCTAACTTCAACTCCACTTGTTTCGCGATCTCCCTGCAACTCTCTAAGGTTTATCACATACTATTCTAGCAAGTTCCCTTAACAACCGAGGACGACCTAAACGATTCAAGGGATGAATCGAATTACGAGATTTCTAGTTGCGCATTATGATATCAACTTAATTTCGGAGTGCTTTAAGCTGTACAGAGATGTTTTTTTTATACTCAAGGCCACTCTTACGAAGGGCTACAATGCGTTTACAAAGATCTTGCATGATTTGTTTGTTTTTCTCCATCACGAAGATGTGGACGATAGGACGTATCTTTTAAGGAATGACGAAGTAGCTTTACACGATGACGAAAGAAACCTCACATTTAGTTTAGAATATTCAGGATACTCGGGAACAAATGAGGATTATTTTTTTAATGAGACATTTTGCAGGTAAAACCTATTTATATGAATGTGTTGCAACCTTTTACGTTGTCAAATTTCACTATTGTCTTTATAAAGTTTTTCCTGATCATCATTTTGCTTTTCTGATCGTTACATTGTATTTATTACATAAAGTTCCACGTGCCTTGTAAATTTGATTAAATGTGCGTTAACTAAAAGTATGTAAATTTTCATTTCTAACAGTGTGTGGTAAACTTTGGCGGCGCACTGTAGATATGACGCCCATCTAGAGACACCCACCAAGGACATAAGTTACCATGATGTATTTTTCGACTATTAATAGGCTACATAAAAAAAGCAAAACAACAGGTACACTAAAGAAATGACAAACGAAATAAAACAAAAGTAAGAAGAAGTGAGGCACGCTCCGGCGTCGGCACGGCACCGGATCATGCAACCAACATTAAGGAGTAAATAAAAAGGAAGAAGCCAGCCTCCTCCAAAAAGTCCATGAGTCCACACGTGTATGTGCACGAACTCGTCCCGAACACAAGAGACAAGCGGGAGCGGCCTCACTCATCCCGACTGTTGAACGTCACGGAACGAGGAAATATCCATGGGGCGGGTACAAGAGACCTTAAGGCAGCGTGGACCTCCCGGGTGAGGCGTCGGTTAAAAACGAGACTAAGGAAACGGTACGAATCCACCACCTCCTGGTGAATCCCTTTTAGGAACAAGTCTGGGTCGGAGTGGAGACGGGAATGACGGCAAAAATGAAACCTGTGCGGTTCAGGATAGCAAGAGATGCATGTTGGAGTCGACACTCCAGTGTTGGGTTCTGGGCCGCAACAAAAGAGATCGAAAGATCGTCCACATAAAACGTAGTGAGAACATCTTCCGGCAGCACCGAGGTGACACCCATGATGTCCAGGGCAAAAGAGTTCGACACTGAGAACACCTCCTGCTCCATTGGGCAGGAGAGGGTTTCCACCCCACTTTTAAGCATAATAGACGATCTCGCAAAAAATAAAAATAAATAAAGATTGGGAGGCGTCCCCTCACTCCCATCGTGTAGAGCGTCTCCATGATAATCTATTAGCATGCGGTATCATAGGTCTTATCCAGACCAAAAAACCCTAGGGCCTCGCAGACAGCATTTTCCAGTTGGAGCAGAGCATCCGACGTGTGGTGGAACTTGCAGAAGCAGCAGTACAAAAAGACAGGTAGCCTCCGAGGTCTAGGAAAAAGGCTACTCCTCTAACATTTATCAGTAGTCATGGAGGGTATACAGTGTCCAGATCCTGTTGAACAAATCTAGAAGAAATGCCATTCCTCGCTCAACTAGGTGTCAAGTATGGCATACGGGACATCGTCCGGACCAGGGGCAGTGTCCGCGCATGAAGCGAGAGCAGAACGCAACTCATTCAATATAAGCTTTTCAAAGTGTTCTCCTCCTCTGGAGGTAAAGTCCAGTTGGCAACTTACAGCGAGATCACACCGAGCACTGAATGCTGGTGGAGACAGCCAAGATTGCAGTGTCATACGAGAGAGGTCCTGCGAGAACTTACCCAAATCCTTTTGACTCGTTTCCACACCTCTGCAAGAGGCATTTCCCGTAAAGTGAAGACACGTATGCCGACCAGGAAGAGCGACGGGCCTGCTTCTTAATATAACGGAATTTAGCCATAGCTTAACGAAATTCACTGATGAGATCGTTAGGTCAGCACTTTAGCGCATGCAGGAATATCGCTTCAGTCTGAGATTCGACCGACCATCGAGAAGGGGACGGCGTGCAAAACGACCAGACGTTCTAAGAATAAGAGCTAGGCATCCCACGGCGATGTGGTTGCCGGAGAAAAACACAAAGGCCCCTCTCCACTGACCTAAACACCAGTTACGAAGTCTAAGTTCTACTGCAACTTACCCTCACGTGGAATACATCCAAGTGGGGTGGTCCCACTTTACGATTGCATCCAGGTGGGGTGGTCGTGTCATATCCACTTGGGAATGATTAACCACTCTTCAACTTTTTCCTCTTGCCCTACAGACCTTGCTTGCTTGTCTGGTCTGGTCTCCAGCTCGCCGATCAGGTCGGCAAAGACCTGACCCCTGGAATTGATCACGTAGTCGTTCAATGGAGGGTGTCTACCGTTCAAATCCCCAGCAGGAGAAAGGGCCTTGACAACCGTGCCACGACAGAACGGAAGTCTCCCGCGTTGAAGTCGGCTGACGGTGGAATGTACGCAGAAATACCATTATACCTCCTATCCAAGTGTAGCTGCACTGCCACTGTTTGAAAGGAGGCATTTATAGTAAATAGAAGAACGCAAACATCATGCCATGTGTAAATCGTGCATACTGTCGCTCGGCCTCCATCCCAGCATGGTCTCCGACAGGAAAATGGTTAACTGGAAACGGAAAGTGATGAGCCTCTGCAGTTCCTCCCAGTTGGCCCGGAGTCCACGCCAATTCTATTAAAGGAATATGCCCTCCAGGCCTAGCTCGGAGGAGATGCGAGGACCCTCTTCGAAGAGAAGACCATTACGGGAATGGCCGTACGCTTCTTGGAAGCAGAACTCCGGGCGCTATTGTCTATACAAGGTGCTGTCGCCTTCGAGGACTTATCGGAGGAGGTTGGGTTCGCTATGCAAGTCTTTTCCTCCATCCACCTTGAAATCTTTGGTGGGCTTCGGAGACGAGGGGTCTCTTTCTGCTGGTCCCTTGTCTCCGAGTCGCATGGTTCAGCCTTGGGTGAGGGTTTAGGAAGGAGCCTAAGCTCTTTTGGTGCTGAACTCCTTTCGGGGGACAGTTTTATGAGTCCCCAAAGACGGCCTAACGACCACCTTCGGCGAATTTGCCTCCCTCGTGTCTAACTACTGGGTGGAGGGGCGTGTCCGTTTCGTCTTGCGGGAAACTGTCACGCGGGTGGATGCGGGGGAGACCTGGTTTTAGCCGAAACTGGGTGTGAACCCTTTGTGCTGCCAGCTCCTTCAGGCAAGCGCCCGGGTAGGGATGGTGATGGGTGTGTGTGGTGTGGACATGCAGAAGAGTTCAGAATGGGCGAGGAAGCGACCGTGCTCGGTTGAAGAGGTCCTAGGAGCAGTGTGTTTTTGTTTAAGATTGAGACATAAGAAGTCCCAGGTTGTGGTGGGACAGGAATCAAAGGATTTTGTGGAAACATGATTAGTGCATCCAAGGGCTGAAGAAACTTGCTGAATTAAACACTCTTTACGTCCCCCCCCCCCGGATCTTGCCCTTTGTATTCGGTGTATTTTTGCGTTTTCTCTGCCTTTTCTTTCCATTAAGAACCCCACCGCTAGAATACTAGATACTTACTAAGGGTCGCGTAAATGGACACATACCTTAATATTTCCTCTCGGAGTATGGATGGTCATTTTTTTATCTAAGTCCTTCCTCTCAGGCATACAACGAATCATCTCGGTGTATCGGGATAGATTAATCCCTTGCACCTGCAATAGACAATGGTTAAAATTTGTCTTAGGCACTGGAACAATCGATTGACAGTCGTCGAAAAGCACAACCATGAGTCTGGACTAAGAATTAATTAGTCGAATGTAAAGTACGAGGGGCGGTCAATAGGTTTTGCAATTCGGATATAAAGAAACGAGATATGAGGAAAAGTGTTTTATTATTTTTCAATATAACTACCCTCGACTTCAATGCACTTGCGCCACTTGTCCCTGAGGCTTCGAATTCCCGACAACCAGAAATCTCCCGACTGCTGTTCAATCCACTCCTGGACGGCGAGCTGGACATCTTCATCGTCCCCAAACCGGCGTCCACGCAGTGCAGCCTTGAGCTGGCGGAATAAAAAGTAGCTGCTAGGGGCCAGATTTGGACTGTAGGGGGGATGGTTGAGCTCCTCGAATCCGCACTCGCGCAGGGCAGCTTGTGCAACTCTGGCCATGGGGACTTTGAGGACGTTGAAGTCGATCATGGGGCGTGATGTTTCTAGGAACCCAACGAGCAGAGACCTTGGTCATGGCCAAATTGTCGTGGATGATGTTGATAACACTTCCATGTGATATTCCAAGTTCTCGCTCGATTTCTTCGACCTTCACCCGTCGATTTTCGAGGATCATCGTCTCCACACGGGCCACATTGTCCTCGTTGGTCACGTCTGACGGGCGTCCTGGACGGGGATCATCCTCAAGGGACTCAGACCATGACGGAACTCCCTATTCTAGCGAGCAATGGTTGCATAGGAAGGGGCAGTATCGGTGTACACTGCAACCATGCGTTCACGGATCTCTTTTGCATTCTTGCCTTCCTTGGTCAAAAATTTGATCAGTGCGCGGTGCTCAACCTTCTCCATTGTTGAAAAATTTGTGACTGATGATCTGGGATCAGCTACTGCTTCTTAAATAAACGAGGCAGGAGCGTGCAGCTGCAGGTCCTGACTTGTAATAACACCCCCACAAACAGCCATCCCCCTTCCTGTTTTGCCTTACCGATTCGCAAAACTTATTGACCGCCCCTCGTACTTCCCATCATTACAAAGGTAGGATTCTTTGTAAGATGGGGAACCGATTTACGGGGACTGTTATTATGTTGTAGCCACCTGTGGTTCGGATCCCAGGTTAAAATGTAGGAGGAGTCCACTGAGATATGTATCAGAAGATGCAATTGGTATAAAAAAAGTGTATGGAAACAAACACCTCGAGCCACAAAAATGACCCATTCTTCAGTAGATCGGAGTGAAGAGCACTCACTGGTCGCAGGCAAAAAGGCTACTGTTAAAGCGCAATAGCAACGAGGCCGAATCACGCAGAAAATTAATACGGATAGATCTGTAAGGAAAGTGGTTAGTGAAAATAGCGGAAGATATAAAACCACAGGTCCTGCAAACAGCAGGCGTGGAGGGCACTCATCAACAAGGAGGTGGTGGATGAAGGTGCCTAACTACAGGCCCTCGACCCGGGAGGACGTGCATCTCATCTAAATACAAGATGTACATAAGTTTTCACAGGGTACCTCCCTCCCTGTGGGGCAAGCATGAAGCTAGACACTGTGGGGGCAAACGTTGTATCAGGCTTGGAGCACGCTTTCACACGTATTGGATCCATCAGGCTCAACAGATCAAGTAAAAATAGCTTCTTTCATTGTGTGTATGGGGGGGGGGGGTATATTTGAAGACATACTTAACAAATATTGCACAAAAGATTATAATTATTTAAACTCTTCGATGTAGGGGAATTGAACTAAATGGAGAAATATAGATGAGAAAAAAAAACGAGGGCAGGGAAATTAATAATAAGAATAACAGTATAATAAATACTACAGCTAAAAAATACCTGTAATCATACAAAAAATTAAGAATCAAAATATAGCCAGGGTAAAGGTACTTTCTTTGTACAAAATCTATAAAAAAGCAAGCGGACGAAAACCTTCCATATCTACATTTGCTAATGAAATTCAACCTGAGCTAGGGTGTTCCAGGGACAAACTACCCACTTGGCACAAAACCACGCGCTCAAGGCGAAAAGAAGAAGAGGGGGAATTTCACTTACTTCCATCTGGAATACTGTGTCGTTCTCTTCCAAAGGAGTCAAGAAATCGGGGCTAAAGATCTCTGTGAATAAGAGTGACGCCAGACCCGAGTAATCACCTGGAAAGGAAACAAACATTATTTGGCCTCACTTTAAAACAATATTCGCACAAAGAACAAACGGCATCAATCAATCAGGGCGCAACACCTAATAATGATTATGTAGCCTTAAGTCAGCCTCTGCGATGAACAGTGCACAATACAAATGTTGGGTGTGTTGTAGTAAGTACCGCCATCTGTCCTTGGTATCGTGGATGAGATCCCCGCCCGGATAATGAAATGCACAAAGATCAGAAGGATAGTCGCTGGCAAGGCCGAAGGGACCCGAGACAGGTTCTCAAGGAAGCGGGGTGCCTGGTAGTATTGTGGTTTGGCACCAACCAGAAATCATAGAAACCTTTAGTGGTTCCGCGCCAGCAATATCTTGATGAGTAGCTCCATGGAGTACGCTAGTACTTCATCGGCAGGATTAAGGAAGATGAGTGTATGGTGTGTTGTGAAGGGATAAGGAAAATGAAGAGCGGTGATGTGATTATATATGTTCATGACAATGCGGGTAGAGTTAGCCACGCGGGCGTTAGTATGAGTGTATCCGCCAATGGGTGGTCAAGTCATGATTGCGCTGAAAGTTTCTTTTGCGCTCGCTGGTATCAAACCCTTATCTCTTCGCTGGAAGTCCTTCGCCGTATCCCCTAGATTAGCGAGAGCTTTGAATGCGGTTTAATGTGTTAGTCAAACCGATGTTGTGATTAGAGTTGATCTTGGAGTGATGTTGAAAAAGTGAGGTCAGTGAAGCTGAAGTTCATTTTAGAGGCAATTTCCAAGTGGGGGTGACTTACTGTTGTTCTGAGAACACATCATGTTATGGGGAAAGGGAGGAGGGGGGGGTGTTTCGTGTTTTTTATAAAGAAATAATAATGTAGAAGAGTTATGGAGGGATGAACTGATTGTAGGCGTGGCTGAAGAATTGCCTCGACTGACTAAATGAGGTACTCGTAGATGCCTGTAAGGGATCGGATTGTCCTTATTTTCGAGGACATAAGGGATGAGAAGAGTAAATGAAAGCAAAGAGACGATAACGGCAAGATTAAGGGAACGCCAAGCTGGAACAATCAAATTCTGATTCATGTATGGCCGAGAAGGGTCCTTTTACGGGGGCCCTAAACACTGGCATTAACATTTAAAGGCAAAAAAAAAATTGGCAGTGAAAAACTTGGATTGGGTGGCAGTGAACGGGGTAAGAACTAACCAAGTGAAGACAGCACTTCTCACGTTTAGCCCATTTCAGAAGCTACGTTGTATATTGGTTAGTAAGCCGGATGAAGTTACGATTCAGGCTAACTTTAGAGTGGTTGTCATATGTTGCAGAAACCAATGTAGGTCCCCCCCGTTGAAATAAACAGACGGAGCAAATGGGTCAGAAAACCGAGCCAAAACAATTGCCGAAAGAACCCGCAAGAAAAAAAAGTACAGGGATAACGAGGAATTAACCTTGCAATGCAAAAAAAGGTAGGTCATGAATGATTATTCCACAGGTTTCAGAATTGTGTACTAAAGAATAAATCATAACATCCTCCCGTGGCGCGATACAACCAGTCTTTGTCCAAGATTTGTTTGAGTGCGAAAGTAACATTGTACTGATTAACCGCGTGTAATGACTCAAAATGGCGAAGAGGAACAGAAAGCGACTCTTATGGGCTCTTATTAACCACGAGTGCTGTCAAAAGAAGGGGAGGCAAGTAGTTTAAACCTCAAAAGAGAATGCTTTCACCATCACCGTTCGATACCCGATTATTTTATTTTACCTAAGAGGGGTACACTTGAGATTAGTTCGAAAATGAAGTCTCCTTACCGGGACTGAGACCTCGGCTCTCCCACCAAGCGTCCACCGAATGATACTTTTCCCTCGATGACCTCTTCTTGTCTCGATCTGAAGGCAGGGCTTTGCCAACTGGTCCCTGATTCAAGAGGATATTGATCTCTTCCAGCAGCTCCGAGTTCCTCGAGCCTTCAGAGCCTCCTTCCTCCGAACTATCCGAGGGCGTCTTGATTAATTTCCTGAGTACCCTCATGTGATAGAATTCTTCAAGAATGATCGTGGCTTGCTTGAGCACCGTTTTCAAATCGCTTGTTCTCATTTTTATTTTCGTCCTGAAAATTAATCCATAATAATTATTAACTCCAAAAATGCAACGAAGGTGTACAAAAACAACAAAAGTGATAAGATATATTTCAAGGTTCAATTCTTATGTAATCTTTTCTAATAGAGATGTTAATTCAAATCCAGAGTATACGAATTTTGTTCAACATTAATAAGGTGTTTTTTTTAGCGCTTAAATCTGGTTGCGCAACAAAGGCACAACACCTGAAATCTCAGACATAAGCTTGCTCCCCTCGGTTCTACCACAATTTTTGGCCATAATTAATGAGCGGTTTATTGAAAGGTAACAAAATTTGGAGTGATTGAGGTGAATGTATCAATAAATACCCCCCAAATTTCAACATGTTTGATAGACAAAAGAATAATAACACGTTTTACGAAAAATTGGAATCAAAAAGTATGTATACCATATAGAAGTGAATAGTATAACGTTTTGCTTAATTACACTTCTTAAACAATTAATATAGATTTTGACTCGGTTCAAATAAATTTCGGGTGGAACTTTGTCACATTGGCCTTTGCCTCATTTCTCCAATTCATCGATTTGGGGAGAATATCTTGCATGGATGCTGACCTTCAGTTCACATCCTAAATTTTCTATCGGGTTAAGCTCTAGCGACTGTGATTGCCATTTCAAAACGCTAATTTTAGCTTCCTTCAATTAGTAAGAAACCAATTTCAATGCGTTTGTGGTCGTTGTCGTGTTGATAATCCACCTTCTTCCTAAGACAAAACTTGCGAACATCCCTAATTAGGTAATCTAAAAGAATTTTCTGTAGTATTTCTTATTCATAGTTTTGTTGATTCGATGAACTGTACTAACGCTTGTTGTACAGAAATTGTGCCATAATATAAAAACTCCATCTCCATGTTTTATTGTTAGTGTTGTTGTTTTTTAAACAGCTTCACTAATTTTATGCCAACCATACCTGATATAATTTCTGCCGAAGAACTATCTTGATCATAGCAAACGGATAAAAAAATTGATATCTTTCTTCAAATGATCGTTGGTTGTTCTTCAGACGGGCTTTCAAATGAAAGTTTTTCAATAAAGTCCTCTTCCTCGGACCATGTTTATGCGATGTACAACGTTTTCAAACTAACATCGAAGACTTCCTTCTCTAACTGATCTTTAATTTCCATTCTAGTCATTCATCTCTGGGTTATTTTTAACAGGTCTAAGGATCTCCCAAAATGTGCAGACTGGAATTTTCTGAGGACGACCCGAAAGAGGGAGAGTTGCAGTTGTCTCCAATTCCATGAACATTCAAATTACAGAATACACTGTAGATGTTAGATATATTTAGTTCTTCAGAAATCTACTTGTAGCTCATCTTAGATTTGAATTTTGTAATGATTCACGATTTGATGTGGGAAGACAGTTCACTCACAACATTTCGCCATGATGGTTGTTTGTAGAATAAGACTAGCGTTTGCGATGGTAAAGAAAGGGTTGTTAGAAGGTTCTTAAGTATCCCTGTCTAGTAGAAATTATAACTACACCCTGAACCACGCTAATAGCTTTGTAGGGAAAGTTAGGATTTTTCTTTCTCTGTGAATCAATTTTTATTTCAGATTCATCGTTTGTTTTGGGGAACCACGATAATAGCTTTTGAATTAAAGTAGCACATCTCGACATATTTTAGAGAAAATGAAGGATAATTATACACATTAAGCATACCTTGCGCCTATATATATTTTTACAGAAAAAATATACGATGGATGACTTGAAAAACTATCATGCAAGGAACTTGTCAATTTTTTAATAGTAGCAGGTTGGACTGTCTCAGGAGAGTGCAACTCATGTCCAATGTCATTGTACTTCCGGGCCCATTGAAGCCTCACAAGTCTTGTGACGGGGTGTTAAAGGTAGGAAGCAGTTTCAGGGAAGCTCACATTGAAGCCATGGTCCCTAGGATACGATTCCTGGTGGTCTTCGTTACACGGGGACGACCAGCAGCCACGAAAATGATGTCGCTTGTTTGACCGGGTTTCCCACGTAACTGACGACAAGTCTTCAAATCCCTATAGCTGTCACAGTCTTGGAGGTCCCACAATCAGATCGCTTTCTTCCTTAGCGAAGGGTTCTTCAGACATCGTCCAACCATATCCACATGGTGAAATAAATTCTTTGCAAAAACATGAAAAGAGGTGCCTTCAGCATTTTCCTTGATGATAAAGACCTTTCTTCATCTTTGAGGCCTCTGCAACGTTCCAAGGTTCTTAAAGAGCATAGATGCTATTAGCATGGTTCACCCAAATAAATGACGAATCTGAAGTAAAAAGTGAAGAATGTAACACAACATAATGAAAACAACATTAGCGTTGTCATACTGTGAAGACCAACTGGGAAGTTTTATCACAATTGATTTACCGAGAACCGAGAAATCCTAACTTTCCCCACCAGGCTATTAGATCACAGACATGTGTGACTGCAAAACTGTAATCACTTAAACCACATAAATTAAAAGTATGTATATAAAAATGTTATCGCATGAGTACTTTTTTGTTGTGAATTTTCTTAAGTATTATTACTTTTTTATTTGTCAATCCAATTTATTGATATTTACGTGGTGGCAATTAATGCATTCTTTTCAATAGCTCCAAATTTTATTAGCCTACAATAAAGGATTCATCAAATATAAAGATAAATGATGGTATTAGGAAGGTGTATGAATACATTCTGGAGCAAGTGTAAGCCTACCAATAGGTTATTTAAAAAAAATAAAAATCCTAAATATAAAGAAACAAACAAAAACAACAATAACAAGTCAACAGACCAAAAAAAGAAAGACAAGGCCCGTTCCCTCAGGGGTATGTGCATGAAACCAGCTACCAGAATAATTATATGTGGAGAAGACCGACTTCCTCCAAAAGCTCATCACACCACAATCCCGTGTGCAAGAGATCTGCCCCAGGCGGAAGCGACCCAGCCTGTCGCGGTAATGGAACAGGTACCAGACACGAAGCTCCCAAGGGTAGGATATTCGAACAAAATGTGCCTTACTGTCTGGGGAACCAGGCAATCTCGACAGAAAGGTTCAGGGAAGTGCTCAATAAAATGGCAACGAGTCCCACAAGTGTGTCCGATTCGAAGGTGACAAAAAGCGACCTTGGGAAGAACAAAACGTTGTTCCGGGCCTACCATCCTTGCAGTGTTTGTGACGCACTCCGTCAGCGCGCTCATTTCCCTCAATTCCCCCATGTCTAGGAACCGAGCACAAGGCAATCTCGACATCCTCTCTGCTCGCAGCAGCTGTGGCATCACAAATACAGCGAACAAGAGTGTGGAGATTCCGATGCCTCAAGGGCAGTGCGTGCTGTGAGTCACTATAAATCATAATTGTGCCTCCGAAAGGGGCGGTGAATTGCACCCAATTCGGCAGTGAAGACACCCCCCCCCCCTCGACTTTAAACATTGTGAATAAGGCATAGAAGCTAAACTCCTCAAATTAGGAACCATCCGTGTACGACTCCCCGGTGACCTGATAAGTGCACCAAGAAATACGACCACGAAACTCCCGATGCTGTAAAAGACTTGGGAGCAAAGGCGTGGCGACAAACGTCGAAATGGGGTATCCTTCGCAAAACAGGCGGCGAAAGAGTAAAGACAAGCTCTTGAAGGAGTTTCCTGGCGAGAGCTGGACGAACGCGTACAAGCGCATAATACACTGTATACGCCGTAATCTTTGTATCTTTATAGCGCTCATGTGGCCACTGACTCCAAGGGCACATATCGCCGCAAATCCTTTTTATCCTAATATGAGGCTAGATTAAAAGCAACAAATCAATAAAAACTATACAACAAAACAAAAGCAAAGAAGTACAAGAGCGATGGGAAGAATGCAGGCATGTTAAAAACCACTGGCCAAACGGAACCAAGGAGGGGTGAACAACTCCTCCTCCCCTGTTCATCCCTGACCACGGATGAACACATCAAAGCTGGTCGGCGACTAGCCTGAAAAATTAGCTGTGGGCCAAGAAAGAGGTTGAGAAGAGGCTTGTAAAAAAGGGGTAAAATAGAAATGTCTCGAGAATAAAGCTAAGGTAATCTCAATCTAGTTTTAGATTGAGAAGGGGGGCGTGCCACTCCTCCAAATACAATGGGTAACAGTTTACAGGGACACACCCTGTAAACTGGCGACATTATCATACGCTTGCCTCCACCTCCGCCAAGTATATCGAACCCCTCACTCCAGCCACCTTACCCCTAACGCTCGCTTGCTTCTTACATAAACTTTTCATAACATCTAACAGTTTACCACAATACATTAATGGAACCTCCAATAATGCTTCTCCACATAAAGCATAGGCTTTCTCCAGATCCATAAGTCCAGCAGAGCACTTACTTGTCCACTCAAAATTTTCCTATACACCTTGTTTACAACAACAGAAAATCCCTTCTGTAGTTCTTGCATTCATCTCTCCTGCATTTACCCTTATACCACGGACTATTACTGCACTTTTCCAGTCTTCATGAACCCTTTCACTTTCAAATGCCTTGCAACACACCCAAAAATCCATTCCATAACACAATCACCAACACTTTTTAGTATCTCAGTAACTATACTATCAAGTCCAGTGCCTTCCCATTTCTCAGAACGACCACATCCTTTTGCATATTTATAGATTCCATACCCTGATACAGTACCAATCATATTCACATTTGATTCATACCCTCATTAAACATCAAACACATACACTCGCCCACTATTCTTATCCTTGATGATCACACAGCGATTCTTTTATTTGCTTCAAACTTCCTTCCAAATTAACTTTCGGTTCCCATCCGGATCCTCATTTATCTTTATCCGAATACATCATTTGCTGCTTTCTTATTCTGGCTCCACGCTAAGTAGGCAAGGCTGAGTCGTATTAAGTTCTAAGCCTCCTGGAGGGCAAGACGGAATAGAGTGGAAGAGTGGTCAGTCATTTCCCACCCCCCTGGAGAGCAAGATGGACGAGAGTGGAAGAGTGGTCAGTCATTTCCAACCCCCCTTGAGGGCAAGACGGAATAGAGTAGAAGAGTGGTCAGTCATTTCCCACCCCCCTGGAGAGCAAGATGGACGAGAGTGGAAGAGTGGTCAGTCATTTCCCACCCCCCTGGAGAGCAAGATGGACTAGAGTGGAAGAGTGGTCAGTCATTTCCAACCCCCCTGGAGAGCAAGATGGACTAGAGTGGAAGAGTGGTCAGTCATTTCCAACCCCCCTTGAGGGCAAGACGGAATAGAGTGGAAGAGTGGTCAGTCATTTCCCACCCCTCTGGAGAGCAAGATGGACGAGAGTGGAAGAGTGGTCAGTCATTTCCAACCCCCCTGGAGAGCAAGATGGACTAGAGTGGAAGAGTGGTCAGTCATTTCCAACCCCCCTGGAGAGCAAGATGGACTAGAGTGGAAGAGTGGTCAGTCATTTCCCACCCCCCTGGAGAGCAAGATGGACTAGAGTGGAAGAGTGGTCAGTCATTTCCAACCCCCCTGGAGAGCAAGATGGACTAGAGTGGAAGAGTGGTCAGTCATTTCCAACCCCCCTTGAGGGCAAGACGGAATAGAGTGGAAGAGTGGTCAGCCATTTCCCACCCCCCTGGAGAGCAGGATGGACGAGAGTGGAAGAGTGGTCAGTCATTTCCAACCCCCTTTGAGGGCAAGACGGAATAGAGTAGAAGAGTGGTCAGTCATTTCCCACCCCCCTGGAGAGCAAGATGGACGAGAGTGGAAGAGTGGTCAGTCATTTCCCACCCCCCTGGAGAGCAAGATGGACTAGAGTGGAAGAGTGGTCAGTCATTTCCAACCCCCCTGGAGAGCAAGATGGACTAGAGTGGAAGAGTGGTCAGTCATTTCCAACCCCCCTTGAGGGCAAGACGGAATAGAGTGGAAGAATGGTCAGTCATTTCCCACCCCTCTGGAGAGCAAGATGGACGAGAGTGGAAGAGTGGTCAGTCATTTCCAACCCCCCTGGAGAGCAAGATGGACTAGAGTGGAAGAGTGGTCAGTCATTTCCCACCCCCCTGGAGAGCAAGATGGACTAGAGTGGAAGAGTGGTCAGTCATTTCCCACCCCCCTGGAGAGCAAGATGGACGAGAGTGGAAGAGTGGTCAGTCATTTCCAACCCCCCTTGAGGGCAAGACGGAATAGAGTGGAAGAGTGGTCAGTCATTTCCCACCCCTCTGGAGAGCAAGATGGACGAGAGTGGAAGAGTGGTCAGTCATTTCCACCCCCCTGGAGAGCAAGATGGACTAGAGTGGAAGAGTGGTCAGTCATTTCCAACCCCCCTGGAGGGCAAGACGGAATAGAGTGGAAGAGTGGTCAGTCATTTCCCACCCCTCTGGAGAGCAAGATGGACGAGAGTGGAAGAGTGGTCAGTCATTTCCAACCCCCCTGGAGAGCAAGACGGAATAGAGTGGAAGAGTGGTCAGTCATTTCCCACCCCCCTGGAGAGCAAGATGGACGAGAGTGGAAGAGTGGTCAGTCATTTCCAACCCCCCTTGAGGGCAAGACGGAATAGAGTGGAAGAGTGGTCAGTCATTTCCCACCCCCCTGGAGAGCAAGACGGAATAGAGTGGAAGAGTGGTCAGTCATTTCCCACCCCCCTGGTGAGCAAGATGGACTAGAGTGGAAGAGTGGTCAGTCATTTCCAACCCCCCTTGAGGGCAAGACGGAATAGAGTAGAAGAGTGGTCAGTCATTTCCCACCCCCCTGGAGAGCAAGATGGACTAGAGTGGAAGAGTGGTCAGTCATTTCCAACCCCCCTTGAGGGCAAGACGGAATAGAGTGGAAGAGTGGTCAGTCATTTCCCACCCCCCTGGAGAGCAAGATGGACTAGAGTGGAAGAGTGGTCAGTCATTTCCTACCCCCCTGGAGAGCAAGATGGACTAGAGTGGAAGAGTGGTCAGTCATTTCCAACCCCCCTTGAGGGCAAGACGGAATAGAGTGGAAGAGTGGTCAGTCATTTCCCACCCCCCTGGAGAGCAAGATGGACTAGAGTGGAAGAGTGGTCAGTCATTTCCTACCCCCCTGGAGAGCAAGATGGACTAGAGTGGAAGAGTGGTCAGTCATTTCCAACCCCCCTTGAGGGCAAGACGGAATAGAGTAGAGTGGTCAGTCCTTTCCCACCCCCCTGGAGAGCAAGATGGACTAGAGTGGAAGAGTGGTCAGTCATTTCCTACCCCCCTGGAGAGCAAGATGGACTAGAGTGGAAGAGTGGTCAGTCATTTCCAACCCCCCTTGAGGGCAAGACGGAATAGAGTGGAAGAGTGGTCAGTCATTTCCCACCCCCCTGGAGAGCAAGATGGACTAGAGTGGAAGAGTGGTCAGTCATTTCCAACCCCCCTTGAGGGCAAGACGGAATAGAGTAGAAGAGTGGTCAGTCATTTCCCACCCCCCTGGAGAGCAAGATGGACTAGAGTGGAAGAGTGGTCAGTTATTTCCCACCCCCCTGGAGAGCAAGATGGACTAGAGTGGAAGAGTGGTCAGTCATTTCCTACCCCCCTGGAGAGCAAGATGGACTAGAGTGGAAGAGTGGTCAGTTATTTCCCACCCCCCTGGAGAGCAAGATGGACTAGAGTGGAAGAGTGGTCAGTCATTTCCCACCCCCCTGGAGAGCAAGATGGACTAGAGTGGAAGAGTGGTCAGTCATTTCCAACCCCCCTTGAGAGCAAGATGGACTAGAGTGGAAGAGTGGTCAGTCATTTCCAACCCCCCTTGAGAGCAAGATGGACTAGAGTGGAAGAGTGGTCAGTCATTTCCAACCCCCCTTGAGGGCAAGACGGAATAGAGTGGAAGAATGGTCAGTCATTTCCCACCCCCCTGGAGAGCGAGATGGACTAGAGTGGAAGAGTGGTCAGTCATTTCCCACCCCCCTGGAGAGCAAGATGGACTAGAGTGGAAGAGTGATCAGTCATTTCCCACCCCCCTGGAGAGCAAGATGGACTAGAGTGGAAGAGTGGTCAGTCATTTCCAACCCCCCTTGAGAGCAAGATAGACTAGAGTGGAATTTTTTTTTTTTTTTTTTTATAGAGCCCATCTGGCAACTACCCACTTGGGCATAAGTCGCCGAAAAACACGACAGCCTAGAATTAGGCTACTTTAAAGTTAAAATATGAAAACTTAACAATCAATATAAATTTGAAAAACTTAACAATCGAAGCAATCTCCGGCAGCGGGGGGAGGTCCCCCTCACCCCGGTGCAGGAGAGTGCAATCTAAAACAAAACAATAACAAAAAAGGAACCTTAAATAAAGGGGAGAAGGCCGGCCTCCCCAAAAAAGTCAATAAGTCCACCAGTCATGGTGCACGCACTCGTCCCGAGTACAAGGGACAGGCGGTAGCGACCCCGCCCATCCCGGTACCGAGACAGGTATCGTGCGCGAAGATCACCCAGACTGGGACATTCGACAAGAATATGCCGAACAGTCTGGGGGACGACGCAGTCGTTGCAATAGGGCACATGCGAGCGCTCCACCAAGTAACGATGCGTCACACGAGTGTGTCCGATTCGAAGACGACAGAAAGCAACCTGAAGCCGCCGCGGCATTGGGGGATAGGTCCATGGGAACAGTCGCGGCGCAATGGCACGCAACTTTAAGTTCCCCTCGACCGTCTCCCATCTTCTTTGCCAAGCAGTCCGAAGAGCTGCCCGTATTCCTGCCATGTAGTCGGTGTGAGGAAGAGCGAAACGCTGGTCCGGTCGCAGAGTCCTCGCGGACTCTTTGGCGACCTCATCGGCGCGCTCATTCCCCGCAATTCCTACATGTCCAGGAACCCAGCAGAAGATAATCTCGACATCTGCCCGGCTCGCCAAAACCGTGGCGTCACGGATTTCGCGAACCAGGGGATGCGGAGATTCCAATGCCCCGAGAGCACTCAGGGCGCTTTGTGAGTCGCTATAAATCACAATCCGGTCTCCGAACCGGGCACGTCGCGTAATCTCCCGTACCGAGTGGTGTATTGCCACCAGCTCGGCCGTGAAGACAGACGCAGCGCCTGGTAGAGCCCCGCTGACTTCAAACAGAGGGGATACGGCGTGGAAGCCGACCCCCTCTTGGGACTTGGAGCCATCCGTATACACTGGCACGGTACCAGCGTGACACGATGTGTGCTCCAAAAAGATCGAACGCAATACTCCCGGCGCAGTACAAGCTTTGGGAGCAGAGGCGTGGCGACAAATAGCCAAATGTGGTACCCTCCAGGGTGGCGTCCTGGGCAGAACCAGGGGCGCCACCGGCCCGAGAGCTATATCTACCTCTCGAAGGAGTTTCCTGGCCCTAAACCCAAAGGGCTTAGGGTATGACTGGCGTCTCTCGGCGGCATAGGCACCATCGAGATCAGCTGCGGATGCAGTGAGAGCTGTTGGCGACTGGGGGAGGCGCCGGGCTCGCGCGTACAGGCGAGTGATGCACTGCACGCGGCGCAGAGCGAGTGGCATCTCCTCAGCATCGACCAACAGGCTCTCAATGGGGGAAGTGCGGAAGGCACCGGTCGCAAGGCGAAGGCCGGTGTGGTGGATCGAATCCACCTTCCGCAATAAACGCTCGGCTGCGGATGCATAAAACTCGCATCCGTAGTCGAGCTTCGAGCGAACAAAGGATCGATAAAAAAGTAAGGCGGTAGCCCTATCAGCGCCCCAAGCGCTGAACGTCACGGAACGGAGAATGTCCATGGCGCGGGTACAAGAGACCCTAAGGCTGCGAATGTGAGCCTCCCAGGTGAGGCGTCGGTCGAATACAAGACCAAGGAAACGGTGCGACTCAACCACATCCAGGCGCACCCCATTAAGAAACAAATCTGGGTCGGGGTGAAGCCGTGGATGGCGGCAGAAGTGCACCACCTTAGTCTTGGCCAAAGAAAACCGAAACCTGTGCGCTTTGGCATAGCAAGAGACGCGGTTCAATGCCTGTTGGAGTCGACGCTCCAGAGTTGGCATCTGGGCCGCGCCAAAAGAGATCGAAAGGTCGTCCACGTAGAGCGTAGCGAGAACATCTTCCGGCAGCACCGAGGTGATGCCGTTGATGCTCAGGGCAAAGAGTGTGACACTGAGGACACTTCCCTGCGGGACACCCTCTTCCTGCTCCTTTGGGCCGGAGAGGGCTCCCCCCACCCGTACGCGGAATCGACGATCTCGCAAAAATTCAGATATAAACATTGGGAGGCGTCCCCTCGCCCCCATCGTGTGGAGAGTCTCCATGATACCGTATCGCCATGCGGTATCATAGGCTTTCTCCAGATCAAAAAACACCGTGGCGTAGTGCTGTCTACGAAGGAAAGCCTCGCAGACGGCATTTTCCAGTCGGAGCAGAGCATCCGACGTGGAGTGGAACTTACGGAAGCCGCACTGTGCAGAAGACAGATGGCCTCCGCTGTCCAGGAAATAGGCTAATCTAACATTTACCAATTTCTCCATCAACTTGCACACGCAAGAGGTTAGAGAGATTGGGCGGAAACCGGTCGGAGTAGAGTGATCTCTCCCCGGCTTGCGAAAGGCGAGCACAGTAGCGATTCGCCAGGAGTCTGGGAGGAGACCTTCCACCCAGATCCTGTTGAACAAATCTAATAGAAAGGCCATGCCTCGCTCACCCAGGTGTCGAAGCATGGCGTACGGGACATCGTCCGGACTATGGGCGGTGTCCGCGCACGAAGCGAGAGCGGAACGCAACTCACTCACAGTAAACTTGTCGTTGAAGGGTTCTCCGCCTCTGGAGGTAAAGTCCAGCCGGCGGCCTTCCGCGACATCACGACGTGCATTGAATGCTGGCGGAGCAGCATCACGGCTAGAGAATGCGGAAAAAGCGGTCGCTAAGGATTCCGCCACGGACGCGGGGTCCGAGATTGCGGTCCCATTCTCCTGGAGAACGGGAGGGGGGTCCTGCGAGAACTTGCCCCGAATCCTTTTGACTCGCTTCCACACCTCAGCTAAAGGGGTCTTCCCGTTAAGTGAAGACACGTATGCCCGCCAAGAAGAGCGGCGGGCGTGCTTCGAAATATACCGGAACCTAGCCCTAGCCCGACGAAATTCAGCGACGGTGAAATCGTTCGGGCGGCGCTTATAGCGCATGTAGGCATAACGCTTCTGTTTGAGGGCCGTCTCACACTCGGCCGACCACCATGGGAGTGGTCGGCGTGCAAAACGGCCAGACGTCCTAGGAATAGTAGTCAGGCCCACGGCGATGAGGTTGCCGGAGAAGAACTCGACGGCCTCATCTACCGACCTAAACTCCTTGACTGAGATAGAGAATTCAGTCATTTCCTGAAATGCAGGCCACCGCGCCCGCGCCAAGCACCACCGAGGTGGTCTCTCAGGCGGCAGTTGCCCTGAAAATGATATTTGAATGGGAAAGTGATCACTACCATGGAGGTCATCGACCACCCCCCAATCAAAATCAGGCTGTGCATCCGAAGAGCACAAAGATAGGTCAAGGCAAGAAAATGAAGCGGTTCTCGGACAGTGATGCGTAAACTCATCCACGTTTAGGACACCCATCTCAAGCTCTTCGATCAGATCGGCAAGGACTTGTCCCCTGGGATTTATGGTGTAATCTCCCCAGAGAGGATGCCTGCCGTTCAGATCTCCAAGCAAGAGATAGGGCCTCGGCAACCGTGCCACGACGCGGCGAAAGTCCCCCGCGTCGAAGTCAGCTGACGGTGGAATGTACGCAGAAATGATAGTATACCTCCTATCCAGGTGCAGCTGCACAGCCACTGCCTGAAAGGAGGTATCTAAAGAGAAAGGAAGAACGGAGACATCATGCCGGGTGTAAACCGCGCATCCCCCAGCCCGGCCGTCCCGCGGTGGTTGGGTCGCAAGACCCTTATACCCCGGGAGGGCAGGCAGGGGGCACGCGCCTAGCATGGTCTCCTGCAAAAAAATAGCTAACGGGGAACGGGATGAGGCGAGCCTCCGCAGCTCCTCCCAGTTGGCCCGGAGTCCACGGCAATTCCATTGAAGGAATATGCCCTCCAGGCCTAGCTCGGAGGAGACGCGGGGGCCCTCCTCGAATTGAAGACCCTCACGGGAATGGCCGTACGCTTCCCGGGGGCAGAACCCCGGGCGCTGTTGGCCGGACAAAGCGCTGAAGGCGCTGTCGCCTTCGAGGACTTATTGGGGGAGGTTGGGCTCGCCATGCGAGTCTTTTCCTCCCTCCGCCTCGAAACTTTAGGCGGGCGTTGCGGCTTCGGAGGCGGGGGGCCCTCTTTTCGAGGAACCACCGTCTCCGAGCCACTCGCTCCACCTCGGGGCGTGGGCAAAGGGGCCGAAGCTCCTTTGTTGCTGTCCTCCTTTCGGGGAACAGCTTTAGGAACCCCGGAAGATGGCCTAGCGACCATCTTCAGGGGTGTTGCCTCCTGTGAGTCTAACGACTCGGTGGAGGCGCGTGGCCGCTGGGGGAAGAGGGGGGAGCCCTGGTTTTAGCCGGGGCAGGGTATGAACCCTTTTTGCCGCCAGCTTTACCAGGGGAGCGCCCAGGTTGGGTAGAGCCCACAGAAGGGCTCCGAATGGGCGCGAAAACAACCGTGCTCGTTGGCCTGGATGGGCCAGGAGCAGAAGGGTGCCTTTCTAACTATTGAGGCATATGACGTCCCAGGCAGAGCCGGGCGCGCCAGGACCAAGTCCTTTGCCTCGCGGAATGAGAGTCGATCCTGGGCCTGAACGGCCAGGATTTCTTTCTCAAGGAGATATGCACCACATTGCTTCGAAGAAGCAGGGTGCGGCTCTCCGCAATTGACACACTTGGCCACACACGATTTGGACTTATCGTGTGCGACCTTGGAGCAATTTACACAGACTTCGGGTGACCCCGATTTTGCACGTCTACATGATCGATTCGTATGGCCGAAGCGGTGGCAGTAATAGCACCGCCGCGGCAGTGGCACGAATGCCTTCACGCGGTAGCGGTACCAACCGGCACGCACCGACTCAGGGAGCTTGTCACAGTCGAACGTGACGAAGAGTGTAGGGGTGGGTCTCGAGGCCCCTCCCTGTTTTCTCATCACACGTTCGACCTTGACCGCCCCATGGTCGGCCAGCTCTAGGGTGATGTCCTCAATGGAGTAGTCAACGAGTTCCCTCGCATAAACTACTCCTTTCACAAAGTTCATGGTAGAGTGCGGCGTCACACTCACCGGGGTGCCATGAAGTGTCCGAAGAGCACTTATCTTGGCCGCCTCGGCGGGATTCGCCGCATTCGCCAGAAGGCTCCCGTCCGAGAAACGGGTTACCTTCGGCTCTCTACCAATTGCACTAGCTAATCCTCTCCTCTGATGGATCATGTTGCCCTTGGACAACATGGTGCCATCAGTGGAGCGAATAACGAGGAAGCGTTTGAAGCCAGCGGGCTCGAAAACGCCAGGTAACCTCTGAATCAGGGGCCCCGATGTCATCGAGGCTCCGCCCTGTGCATTCTTGGTCTTAGTCGTAGTCATGGGCTCCGCACACGAGGGGGTAGAGGGGCCGGATGTGCCGATCTTGGCTTGGTCGCCTACCAAAGTGGCAGCAGACCCATCCGTCCCCGCAGCCCCCGCGGATGGAGAGGAGCCCCGAGTCTTCTTCGTCTTTTGAGTCTTTTTAGTCTTTTTCTTTTTAGGAGAGGAGGGCGGGGAATGAACCCGCTTTTCACCTCCGCCGGCAGAAGTCCCCAGGCCAGATGGACCAGCCTCAGCCAGGTCCCTCTCCGAAATGGAGAAGGTCCTGGTTGTCGTAGGGGCACCTGTCGGAGGAGATCCCTCCCCTCCTTCTACTGCCTCGGAGCCCTCAGCCATTTGAGGAGGACCTTGCATAGGGGCGGATTCGGGTTCGGTGCTTGGCGCCGAGCCCGAATTCCCCCCCATGGAAGGCCCTACCGTCTGGGGCTGGGTCTCCTCAAGGACCATGTCTATCACAGGAGGGGCCTCCAGTTGGCCATCCCCTCCCAGGACATCGCAGGTCCCCTTGGCAGTATTGTCACTAGTCAGGTGGTGTGGGGAGGCACAGGCCTTGACCCCAGCAAGGTTCAAAATTCTTGCCAGCAGGTCTTTTGAGGGAAGCGACCGAAGGGGCCTGGCTTCCCTCTCCCCCCTAAGGGGGTTTGCCCTACCGAGCCGCTTGCACGAGGGGCGGTCGGCAATGGGCTGCCTGCTGGCTTTCTTGGCAGTCCCCTTAGAAAGCAAAGGAGGGACTGCCGCTGGAGATAGGGAGGTGCCCGAAAGCACCTCCAGAGAAGGGGGTGAGGGGGAGTCCCCTACACCCGTAGGCGTAGGAGAGGAGTAAGCCTCCTCTCCGGTTAAAGAATTATGGAGGGTCCCTTGCGCAAGCACAAGGGGGGGGACCTCCATTTTCTCGGTGGAGCTGCCCGAGGGCGGCTCAGTAGATGTTTTGGGGGAAGTTGGGGGTTGGGGTTTTTGTTTTTTTTCATACATGGGCATGGTGACCCTCTTTTGATTACGGGACGCAATAGCTCATCACCTCTCGCAGTTGCCCGCACTGCGAGAGGTGCTTACAAGCCCGGCAGAGCCAGGCGCCGCCATTCGGGACCACCCCTCCCGCCTGGTGGCCTGGCAGTCCTTCGGCATGGCGGCTCCACCTTGGACACGGCGTAAAAAATATAGGTTGTGAAGAGGAGAGGAAAAGGGATGTGAGGAAGATGTGGGTGGGGATGAAGCAGGTTGTTAAAAAAACCCCATCCCGAACCGGAGCTGAGGGGTTAGGGAACAATGTCCCCTCCCCCCCTCAGCCCCGATCCGGGGTGGTTGGCTTGAGAAGAAGGTCAGCATTCTACCCTGTGAAATTAGAGGCTGACCAGAGAAAGTTGTGGGAGAGGTTGTATGAAAAGCGACGAGGTAGGGGAGAAATCGGGCTATCTGAAGGAAGGAAGAGAGGCTAAGCTGGGGCCGGACGGAGCGCTGGATCCCGTCAGCACGGCGGCCAGGATGGCAAATCGCCGCGCCCCTTACGGGGAGACTAGAGTGGAAGAGTGGTCAGTCATTTCCAACCCCCCTTGAGGGCAAGACGGAATAGAGTGGAAGAGTGGTCAGTCATTTCCAACGAATAGAACGATACACAATTAGTTCCCTTACCTCACATCAGAGTGGAGGGCAAGAGTGAGCTCTTTCCTTCTCTTCTCTACTTTATCAAATAGAGTTTGCGTGAGGTCTCGAACCTCCTTCTCGATGCGTTCAAAGTTACCGGTTCGACCCACGACGCCACTGAACGGACCGAAGCAACGGTGAACGAACTCGCTTAAAGGAAAGAGAAAAAAGACGTGACCAAAACATGTTGAGAAGAAGCAAGAGACAAGCGTACAACATGAAAGCAACCTGTTATCTTCATTCCCCAACTCAAGTCTAGCAATAGAAAAAGAGAACTAGGTATCAGCTTGCAATACCTCGCTTACTCACCCGTACACTACGAGAGGTTCGCACACCAATTCCTCTTTCTCCTTCTCGAACGCTGCAAGTTCATCCAATTCGAGACGGGCCTCGAAGGCGGACAATGCTTGCTCGCAGCTTATCTGCACAAATGGGTTGTGAATTGGTAGAAAATAGGTTACTACCATTTCAAGAACAAAGGGTATGAAGCTTTCATAATAATCAGTAGGCAAATAATTTTGGTACGGGTTTCACCACCGATCTGCAGTAGTTTCGATGCCTTTAATTTCTCACTGCAGGTCTACAGTTTAACGTGGAATCCAAACCACGAATATTTATGGGTGGGTAGCAGCTGCCGTAAAGGAGACACGAATCGGAGTTCCAACCGGTGACTTATCAGACTCGATGCGGCTTAACTTCGCTGGGCAATAGCCGAATCAGTAGGTGAACAAGCCCATTTATTCATCTCTTAAAAATTAAAGTAACCAAGTTTTTCGCTATCATATAATGATTAACAAAATACCTACAAGACTAATGTAACTTTTTCCTAAAAATCGAAAGATTTTACGAATTTGGCCTCAAGGGCGCTGCGTCTTTACAAGGCCTCCACATTGGACAGGTATCCGCGACCCCAAGTGGGTATTGTCCATAGGTGGGCGTATATTGGGTGTTGTACCGGGGTATGCTGGAGATGAGCATGCAAGCGGTTGTTAGTGCTCTAAAAATGGGAAGGCAGCTGGAGTAGATGATAAGAGTGACTGAAATGCTAAAAGATGGTTGTGTTATGAAATTGGTATGGTGACTGTGTTGTAAGGCATTAGACCGTGGAAAAGTGCCTGGTGACTGGTAGAATGCAGCAAGTGCCGCCGAAATTACGGAAAAACTCCTGTTAAGGACAAGAGAATATAAACCTATAGAAAAGAAAGAAAAATGGCCACAAATCCAAACACAACGGAAATAATCAATAACATATCTACAAGGTACTTTCAGGTACTGCAGGGAGGACCATCTCCCTCAGCGGTTTGAGCCTGACGCCAATAATTCAAACAATTACTATGGAGGAAGACGACCTCGTTCAAAAACTCAATCGCATCAGTTTGGTGGGCAGGAGTCCCTGTCAAGGACTCGGGACAGGCGGTATCGACCCTGCCTGTCAGGGTACTGGCACAGCTACCGCTCAGGAAGCTGCACCAGGCTAGGACATTCAACCAAAAGGTGTCTTACCGTATGGGGAAACAAGCAACAGTGATCGAGGTTGAAGGAAGAGCCCTATCCAATATACCTGATACATGAAATTATCGTGGAGTCCTGGCCCGGCAACTCGTCTCACGAGGATACTGTTTGAGGAGGGGATGCGCCCCCTTTTCTTAATCACCCCGTGAAACATCACCTTGTCCCAGACGTTTCTTACCCCTCTCCGGCTGAAAGCGACTGAAAAGATAGAGAACGCCATTTGGTATTGAATATTAAGGTATACAAAGACTTGAAAATTCAAATGGGAAGAATTTAACCTTGCAAGAAAAGGAAAAATAAGAGAAATAACACAAATAGTAAGAAAAAAAGAATAAAGATGGTTGCTACAATAAACATCAAATCAGGATATAAAAGGAGATAGTAATACAAAAAGTGGGAACCAAAAACTCCCTGTAAAACAGGAAAAAAATACCACCACCCCGTTTAGTTATTTTAGCGACGTAGGCAATCAAATGCGACCACACTCATGCGTGAAACAGGTACAGATGTGGAGATGGAAAGCCACTATTTTGCCGAATAATCCCATGAATACTTTAGATGACCTTAGCTAGGGTCTAGGTTTTCTCGAGCTCCGACCTGCCTTATAGAATATTCTCGCGATCTCAGTTTCCTACTGACGCATACTAACGCCCTATTTCCAGGCATCAAGGTTATGATGAGGCCAATGGGATGTGTACAAGGCGGGCACATACAGCGCTGAAATAATACAAGAGGAACAGCCAAGGACAAAAATGAAAGGGCAGAATCAATAAAAAGGGCTGTGGTTAACAATACCGCTACTACTACACGAGATGGGACCCAGCAGAGCACATTTAGTTTTAGCAACATATTTGTAAAAGTGCGGGGGAGGGGGTCGCTTATAAACAAGTTAAACCCGCTTGCCAGGAAGGGTGCTAAAATCCAGGCAATCTTTCACACGATGCCAATCGCTTACATAAAACAACGAGAGCTGCGAGAGCTGGACACAAGACTGCGGCGAAGACAAAAGCGAAGACAGGTTGGATGATGCCAAGGCAGAGGAAGTTCCAAAGCACGACTCGCAGGAGGGGGAACCATTTGTTGTCACCCGAGGGGCAGTCGAAGTCATACACCAGGATGAAGAACAGGTGAGTGAGAACGACACTAGCGGGTCCCCTGCCGATAACGGACAAAACAGGCCATTACAAACCTCTCCGACGCCCATGGACCAGGGTGGGGAATACCGCCCTATTTCTTCAACCCCTGACGAGATAAATAAAGCCGTTCGTATTAGAGCCACTACTCACCACACGGGGGCTGTGATAGCTAACAAGAGAGATCCGACCGAAATGACGATGCAGGCCACGGGAAACACCAAGACGAGAAATAGCGTACCCACAATGCCCTTCATCAGGTAATTCCACAGTCGATTCATGTGCCGCGACACACCTTTCCCGATGAACCCTGGAAGTCGAAGACCAACATTTAAAACAAGTTCTCCACTTCCTATAACAACAAATTCTAGTTACATAAAAAACGTACATAGCTAGAACCGAACTTTGGAAAAGAAAAACTGGGAAGAACTAAAGACAAAAAGATACCCAGACAGAATCAAACTGGATCACTATTTTTTTAAAGCGCAATAGCAACGAGGCCGTATCGATCAGAAACTTAAAAAATTATCTGTGCAAAGTAGTGAAGGTAGACGAAGTGAAAATAGTGGAAGATATATAGCCGCAGGTCCTTCTGCAGGCATTGGTGGCGAGGATGTAAAACTGCGGGAACTGGGTCTGAGAGGGCATGGCGCTCCTCCAGGTTTTAGTTGGTATAGGTACCATTCACCCCGTTGCGGGCCTCTGGATCAGTAGATCTCTTGACAACTATAATGCAAACTACAGTCCATAATGCTCGGTTGGAGGCAATGTGACGAACCCTTCGAAAGAAGCATTGGCCAATAGACTGAGGTTTCAGAGGATTAGAGTTTCAATGAAATAAGTAAACAAAAGAACTTGCATCAACTAAAAAGTGCAGAACCTTGCAGAAGGAACGAGTTACTGGAGAAATAAAACAATGAAAATTCCCTGTAGTAGACGAACAGTTTCCCCGAAAGCATGTATACATTAGAAAAAAACAACAGGTGAACGACTCACTAACAGATTCAGATTATTTATTTCATTTTTTTAGGTAAAATGCACATGGAAATAATAGATAATTCGTTTTAAATGGGTTTGAACTGTCGTCCATTGAAATCAATGCATCACTGAGCTCTTTGATTCACTGATTGGCAAATGTTAACAAAAATTTTTAAGGGATATTTCGACAGGCTTTTTCAAATGAGCTCTATTTGTTCAAGTGATGTTGGTCTTCGAATGTTATATTTTACAAATGGCGGCATAAAAAAGTTGAGTGGGTTGAAATTTGTTGAACGTTGTGGATACTTGATACAAACTCGTCATCCGATTGACCGATTATGAAATGTTACATCAAGGTAGTTCCTGATATCATGCTGGTAATGAGATGTTCTATCTTGTTGAAGGTTAATGTCCATCTCCATATCACTGTTTTATTGAAGGGAAAATTTTTCCAGGAATGTTAAGGTGTATGACCGCTAACTACCATCAAAAAAGCATAGATCAACCACA